>CM037858.1:28101372-29301372 GCA_021292105.1 Anadara kagoshimensis
AAGCAATGTCCAGATAAGATAGATGAAAGCTATACCCATGTAATGTGGATAAAAGCAATGTCCATATTGGATTGGATGAATGAAAACTATACCCATGCAAAGTGAATAAAGCTAGATTGGGTACATAATATAAATGCTCCAATAGGGTGGATAGGAGCAATACACAAATAGGGTGGATAAGACAATGCTCAGATAGTATGAATGAGAACAATAATTAGATGTGAGGGTAAGAGCAATGTTAAAATAATTTTGATGAGAACAATGTCCTGATAAGGTACATGAGCACAATGTCCTGATGAGAGCAATGTCCGGTTAGGCTGATAAGACAAATGCCAAGATTACGTATGTAGAGGACTGGAAAATACACCTGCTTACTTTATTTCCACCTTGTATAATTATTTAAGAATTTCAATTCAGGTTTGTTTTTTTTTAAAGAAAACCAAACCGATTTTCACTGCATTATCATTTCATGTATTACAAACTACCGGTATGTATTAAATCAAGGCATCCCTCTTCATTTTTCAACTAAATATTATTGCAGTATTTAACTGAGTAGCTATATACGGTGTTAAATCAAAAACAAACACTAATCCATGTCCGAATAACAATCAATCCAGAAGCAAAGCAAAAACTTTGAAACTAACAAGTAAGGTTAAACACGTAAACATCCACCAGGAAAGTAAGGCTGGATGCTCCGGAAGGATATGCACCTCCTGTTTAGCTAGCTACACCCACCACGTGTGTAATCAAAATTGAGTGAAAGAAACATGAAACTATGTGACGTTAAATATATCCAGGGCAATTCTGGACAAAGGGACATCAAACTTATCATCGATACTGTGATGACGCCCATACATCTTTTTGATGTCCCTGATAAGCCTAGGCATTCAATATCCTTGATCAACAATTTATTTGTAAGCAGTTTGCTTCCTTGTAAAAAGTCCCCGTAGTGGGAGTTCTACCACAGCGTATTAATTAGGAAATAAATATCCCATAAGCAGGAGAAACAGGTAAATTCTTTCATAGAAAAGGAAAGTTGACAATAGAAAAAATGAAATCATCACGTTTGTCATAAAGCTTCAAATGTAGCCTTTCGGGGGCGTCATACCTGAGGTATAAGTCTTAATATAAATCAGAACTTGAGGAATGAGTCGTTTCAAGTTCACTAGGATAGATGACATTCACTGTATGTGGAGTTGAATGACTTATTAACGCATTCCTCTGTATTCTTCAACATTATAATATGACTGTATTCTACCAACATACCCACGAGTAAGATAAAGGCCTGGTGACAAGTATGATGACGTAGTGTTTACAATAGTCAGAGTATACTAAAACACTCTAAGGTGTACCCTTTATGTCAAGCGAAATCAATACTGGTTGTACAATATTTTCACTGTGTGGTTCTACTCTTTTGGCAGTGACTACAGACAAAATATAAAACGTTCTATTTACATGGTTTATTAATATTGCATTCATTCCACAGTAAGTTGTCTCAAGTCCAAATCCTTTTAACTAAATACAACTGTACATACATATTCCATGTTGAAATTATCAAAGATAATCTAATTACGTTGTATTCTAAATGAGCTCTGTGATAGCCTAAATGTATGACATATATTACCAAATGTTAATTTCAAATCTTACATTTAGTATAGCGTGTCAAGTTTGACCTGGCTGCTTGATCTTTAATTTAAATATTAGATCGGGCTAATAGACTGTGTGATTTAGGTAAAACAGCATGTTTTAATACCCTTAACACTCGGTACATACTATTGCTATCATCAACCTTGTTTATCAACTATATATAGTATATATATATATATATATATATATATATATATATATATATATATATATATATATATATATATATATATATATAAGTCCCTTAATTGCATAATGGATATGTGTATTTGAATATTCAAATTAAAGTTCAAATGATCAGGTCAAACCTGACGCGCTATACACGCACCGTGACTTGATTTTTCTTTATGGCATGGGAATCATATAATACAAATGACGACAGCTTAAACAATATTGCAAAGGATCAAATACACACCATGCAAATATTTCTTTTGACAAACATAATGTCATAGATGTGTACGTGAACTGCTTTATATATACCAATTGAAACAATATTTTCCAGACACTATTGATTTCTTACAATACCAAACCCTCAAAAGGCCTGATACGGTCACCTGATAAAATGGCAAGTTAAATCGCTTTAGTTCCAAAATAAAATTCACTTTAAGTGAATAAAAACTGCATTTTTATTTTGACCCAATTTTAAAAATTTTACAAAAATTTAAATACTGAAAAAATTTAACGTTATTTTGTTCATATAATTAAGGTAAAACCATTTGAAATTTAACTCAAAACCGTGAAATCTATTTTCCTCCTCATTTCATTACATATAAAAGCTACAGACCTAAGACCCTCTAGAAGCCAACTTGTACTTTCACCACCGGGTTCGGAGATGATTTTATTAATTTTTGAAAGACTTTTGCATCTCTAGGTAATTATAAGCTTGACATAATTTTGGTAGCCAATTCAACGCCAAAACAAATTTTAATTGAACCAGTCTATATAAAATTTGACTTAAAAGTTAAAAGTATTGCATTGTGTGTGAACAACGCATGCACTGTAGCAAGCAGGTACGCTAGTATTCATGCACTTACACGCGATACGTTATTCCATTAACTTACATGGGCTTTTGACAGGTGAGCTGAAACGTAAAAAAAAGTCAATTTATAAACGATTTACACAATGTTCTATCATTAGCAAAATGAAATATGTTAAAATAATCAAAATTAATATGAATTAAACTCACTTAAGGCATTTTGTCATGACAAAAAATATATTTTTATATAATGAAAAAGTTATTTACACGTAAACAATATAAATAAACTTCCAGCCGTTCATTGTATCGAGTATCAAACAATAGTAAATGAACAAAAGCACTAAATCACCATTATTAAAACAAGTTATCACCCCGATAACAGTTTATTCCGAGCTGCATGACAAAAAAGCCTCAGAATTTCGTTTTATCACTTCTGTGGTCATCTCGACCCATTATCACATTTGTATAATACTCATTTCAAACACACACACACACACACACACACACACACACACACACACACACATGAATATACATTTTCTCAACAATTATTCTGATTTATATACACACCAGATACCAAGATATCGATTGTACAATATTGGTCATGGTTCTGGTTCAACAAGTATTTTTAGAAACTAAACCATTCGTTAGCATCTTTAATGGATTCTACTACATAACTTGACATTTTAACGTTTTAGCGTGCAAAGTAGGCTCTTACAATATTTCAATTTAACATTTGTATTAAATATTTTATGAAGGAGTATATATATGCTCATAGAACACATGCGTTTATTTCGCCTACATGTACGTAACACTGGTTTCAAAGAGTAAACGGGTGCACTTTATATGAATTAGTTTCGAATCCTAACAATGCCCACGTATTTGATGGATCTTCCTTCATGAATATTCCTAATGAAAGGTCATTCAGACAGGTCAATGCTGTTATTATACATATGAATATATCGATTAATGATTTTATCTAAAAGATCAATACTACAAAATACTGTCACCTAATCATTTAAAGTATCACTTATGTAAAGAATTGCCATTTAAAATTAATAACAAATAACATAACTATAAAAACTCCAAAATGACCTCAAATAATACGGTTTGTATGTATTCCGTTTTTCGCTTATTAGGATATTCACAATCTTGTATTCTTAAAAATATTTAGTACGCATGTTCTAGTGTTTAACGTGAAGAAAATTCAATGTTCGTCTGTACAAAAACTGGCCGTAATTCAGAATTCAATCTGAAGCTACCTTTTGGCTTGGTAAATGATATTCCTTCTACATCACTTAATTTAACATCTACACAGCCGTTGCGTAGTGAGCGATAAATATTGTCCATAGAATAAAGGTGAAAATAACAACAATTGATATATTTATGTTGAAAAAGAGTTTATCCAGTATCTGAGAAATTTCTTGCCAAGTAAGATCATCTCCGTCATTCTCGTCTGTATGGCTTGAACTCGCTGATATCGCGTCACGAACCGCCATTTTTTCGCCCGGAAGTGGTTTTTCGTTTTCATCTGTTGGTTTGACTTTTTGCTTGTTGAATGTTGCACAACAGCAATGGCGTTTCCAGCACACTATCCTTACTAAAACTTTTAATGTAAATTTGCGAAGCCATCCTGGTATTTCTTCCTCGTCTTTTCTAAAGTAAACATTCACCACTAAAATTGTACATATGACAGATAGTGTTCCAAGTGCTAGTGTCACGGCTAGGTATATGGCTGAAAAACAAACGTTAAACATACATTACAAGACAATTTAGAATATACTTTTAGAAAAACTTTGGAGAGAACTATTTCTGTTTTTTTAAATAACGAATAACGCATATAGTAAAACAACATAAAATGAATTTAATTACAATCACCATATTTAAAGTCCATTCGTCACAATGGACTACATATTTCACTATATTTCAAGCACTATACAGTCTATGCAAGTGTGCTTGTTTCTGACACGTTTCTGTCCAGTCTGTTGATTATATACGGATGTGTTCAGAAAACCTATATAATGGCATTAATGTTATGTTTACAATAACGCTTAATTAAATAGGTCATTGGGTGTCTTGGTGATTGCTTTATAAAGCACTTACGTGTTTTAAACATTTCATATTCACCTAATAGATGAAAATATCCAATCAAATCAGTCACCGTAAGCTGTGGTTCTGGTTCATTAAATGCGTTTCTTTTGTATTTTGCAAACCTCCATACGATATAATCATGTATATTTACCCAATTACATACAAATCAGTTCAATTAAAGCTACATCGTTTTAAAAATTCAGATTATTAATATTATAATAGAATTTTATTCAAAAAGCCCCCAGATTTTTATTTCAGGCAGGGTATTTGTAACTAATCACCACCAACTCTACCAATGTTTTTTTTGCCTACTTATTACTGTTCTTGGCCATCTCAACCAAAATTATTAACACTATTGAAATGCAATTTAATACATCTCACAAAAAGACTTTGCGGCTATCTCCAAGCAGCTTGGAGACATAGAACTTTAATTCTACAACATTGATATTGTTCTCCGTCATGTTGTTATATTTATTTAATTGTTATCTAATAATATAACATTAATTATGTTTATGCAATAAAATTCAATTCAATTCAAATTCAATGTTCCTTCTGCTTTAGCTAGGGCAAATATTGAAAATGAGATGAGACAGATTAGTAGATTAGTGAATCTACTAGTGTGCCACCGCATTAGAAGACATACAGTGGATCTGATGTGGAATCATCAAAAACAAACATACTAATCCATGTCATTATTTTTTTGTCCAGATTACAACGTGTCATCTAATGACGAAACTAACCGAAGAGTTTGAGAGTGAACTCGAAAAATTCGAACAAAGAACGAGATAATTCGTAAAAAAGAAGGATATGATCGTTTTGAGCGTAATGAAGCGTTAGATAATTGTTTTACCCAAAAACAAAAACATCAATTCATGAACAAATTACAATCTCAAAGCAAGTAAAAATTTTTAAACTAGCAAACAAACAAAAATACGTGAACTTCCACTAAGAAAACTAGACCGGGTGCTCCGGAAGGATATTATGAAACATTATGTAATAAAGGACTTTTCTAATGTTGTATGTCAGCAGTTTGTCTGTATGGTCTTTCTCATTAAAAATTTCTCATTAAAACTCAATGCAAACAATTTTTATTATCAAAAAGATACAATTGAAGTCAAAACTGTGTGTGTATATAACGAATATTTGTCATTTTAATAACAATTTTGACATAACTATTTGGTTAAAGCCAACCGATCTTTAAACAGCCGAGTTCAGGTATCCAATGGTGTGATTCAAGAAATATCAGAGGGGAATCTTGTTTGACAAATATTGGTACCAAAATACATGTATGCATATATTCAAAAGTCTTTTAAAAATTGATACTTACACAGTATACTGGTTGTTGTTGATGTACTCGGTATACTGGCTGATATCAAGGTTAGGTACACAGCATAGGCCAACAAAACAGTCAAAGAAAAGCCAATTTTCTCACCAGAATCTACCGGAAGCTTGAACACCATTGATATCAAGATTGAAAACAATGACACCGGAAACATCGTGTTTAAAATATGAAACGTTGGCCTCCTACGTAAATGAGTATAAAACTCGACGGAAGAAAAGCTCTGTCCACCACGTGACCTGTCTGATCCTTGTGAGTAATTGGTAGAGATAAGTTCCCATTCGCCATTTTGAGTGTAGTAGTCTAAATTGATAGCTCCGTCAGTATCAAAAGTTAAATATATTTCTCCACTGGTATAACCCCATGTACTAACAACAATAGTACAAAATTGAGAGTCCATTGGATAATAAGTCGTATCTGATTCACAACTGACTTTATATATTCCAGAAGGGTTCCATTGAATTCTCCCTGCACTAACTATTCTCATTGGAATGTTTGTGTCACTTATTACAGATATGTCATCAACCCTAAAAATATAATAATAATTTTAATTTAATATATATTTGTGATAAAATTTAGTTTTTTATGTGACCCTGATGCAAACTACAAAATCAATATCGCACCCAAAAATATAACACCCTTCTCAAATTTATGTTTACACTTTCATAAATTTTAAGTTGTTGACTCAATTTTATTACCCGTAGGTGTGACGACAAATTGTTTTAAATTGATGCCATTTATGCAAAAATGCAAATATGAGATAAAATGATAAAGCATAGTAAAATAATGTTATTTCATAATAAAGCTGTGTAGGTAAACAACAATGACATGCCTTCTTGACTTTTCATTAGAAAAATTCATAGAGGGTCAATCCAATAAGTGGGTAGTTTTTGCAGTTAAGAATATATGCAAATGCTCGTAAGAACATTTACGCGTTAAACGTACATGGATAACTTGATTACGACGCCGATTTTTAATATCTTGAGATCAATATTTTGCTAGTTTATTTTCTGTTGAGTGATATTGTTGTTGCTGGCTTTTTATTATGTCATGCTCTTGTCATTTGATATACACCGACATCTCATATCTCATAGTTGTATGTTCCTTGTTCCTTTCAGTCTTAATTTTGAATACACACGCGGCAGATGTAGCTAGCTAACTCTTCCGGAGTAACCTGTCCCACTCTCTTGGTAAAAGTTCAAGTTTTTAACTTAATTTGCCAATTTCAAAGTTTTCATTTTTTGGGGGATTATAGATTGGTATGTTTGTTTTTGATTGCTATTTTAGCCCGTATTAGCAAATGGCACGCATGTAATACGGCTGTAAAACCCCGGGTTTTTCCTTGACACGTTTAAAAAAATACACAAGATTATTATTCAAGCCAGCAAGAATAAAGACTTCACTTTATTCATTACCAAAAAACAAGCAGTGTCTGTAGAAACAATATCAGCTGCTCCGTCATTAAAAATTAATAATATTAATATAAATGTGAAAAATGGCATTATAATGGTTTCTTTAAAAGTATATTTAAAAATAGTCATATTACCTTTAGTGCCAGTTAAGTATGACTTCTACTTTCACAGATATAATATATCATCACAAACGAACATACCAACCTATATCACAATCCCAGAGCATGGAAATAATGGAACGTAAATTTATCCAGTGTCAATATATATACCAATGAGCCGATATCTCTGCTGGTGGATGGTGCCCTGAGGATATCACAAACTCAGTAGGCAATAATTATGTATTACTGTCAGAAATATACTATTGTCTTCTTAAAATTTGAAATTCCTCAAAAACTAATGTATACTTCCTCATGCAAAGTATTTCCTTAGCTTTTGTGTAAAATGTATATTTGGTCCTTTTGGGTATCTTTTCACGTCTTGAAAACAATTTTGGTTTCATAATTTTGGTCCAAGCACAACTGATGAGGACATGTATTCGAAAACGGTCGTCCTGTGCTGTACAATTAAAACTGGTATAATATGTAATATCTGTGATAAAAGTGTTATGTTGTGTTGTTTAAAATGCAAAAAATGCGAGTTTATATACAAAGTACCGTGTGCAAAATTTTTATCACATAAAAATGACTTACGAATTCTCTATAATTATTGCGGGTCTCCATACATATGCCTCGGTACTAAAGAGAAAATTTATATTGGTGTAATCCTGTGATGTAGCACTGGTGTTAGACCAGGACAACCTGTCATCTGTCCACGACTGGAAAAAAATCAAAAAAGGGATAATAATTCATCAGTACCAAATATTATACACTGGTAATTTATTTTCGTGATTCTAAGAAAATACACCACTGCTGTAGCTCAGGTGGTAGAGTGCTCGCTCTGTAAGTGTGAGGTCGTTGGTTCGAGCCCCGACCGGGTCAGACCCAAGACTTGAAATTGGGCAGTGACTGTTCTTTAACTAAGATCTCGGCATTACGAAATGAAAGTCACGGTTCTTTCGGACAGGAACTTAAAATAAACGTTAAAGCCCGTGTCACGGTGGGCTTGGCACGATAAAGAACCCTGCTATATAATGTCTTTAGCGCAACACACAGGCAATTTCTGTACCTTCGCCTATAGCTGGCGACGTCTCGATATGGATGAAATATTCTTGACTGGGACGTTAAAGATCATTACTCAACTCTAAGAAAAATATCAATTTGTTGGGGTTTGGAATCTCCGTTTAAGGTAGGGTTGTAATATATAATATTTCATGAACATGTTAATTCGAGGGTCAGGTTATCCCTAAACATCTGTTATTGTAGTAATTATTATTATATATAATATCGAGACGAACGGACGCAAATGGTGATTTCTATACCACTATACTTCGTTTACAGGGATATAAAAAACTAAAACAAATAAAACTTAGAATAATAACTAAAGACATTAGACTTACCGCCGATATATATCCAGATATAGACAAAATTTGATTTTTGATATCCTACAAGAAATAATGTATATGAATTAAGTCATGGTATAATATATAGACAAATGTGTATTTCTTCTGTTGTTTTTACTGTTTTTGGTTTTTTCTTGGATTGTATCTTTTTATAGATGTTACGCAACCTTACTTAAAACTTACGTATGATATCAGTTTTCTTATTTTTCCTAGATGAAGATATTAAGCTTTAATTCCTTAGCCTGTAAAGGAGACAGTGCTGGCCTAATGGATAAGACGTCAGTCTACAAACCCAGGGTCTCTCACCACTGAGAGTTTCGATTCCAACTCAGACCACGTGTGGAAAAGTGAATTTTCCTTGCCGTTGGCCTTAAATGGTTAACCATCAGTAAAATGTGACTGGAGAAGTGGTACGCTTGTCTGCGACCTACTGATCCTGTGAGCTAGCACCTTAAAAGTCGCCCTGAATGCGCGATAGTACAAGGCTGACCATGCAACACACTCGCACTTCACATGCATACACGAACTTGTTCATAGATTAATCCATAGAGATTATTAAAGTAGTTCTCGTCGCAAATAGTTGAAAAATTGCTGATGCGACGTTTAGCAACATTCAACCAACCAACTTTAGCCTATAACAGCATTCTGACATCCCCAATGCCAAAAACAAACATAAATGTACCAGTCCATTTCCAAATCAAAATCCCAAAAGCAAATCAAAAATTTTGAAAATTTGCAACACATGAACTTCCACCCGGGAAGTGAGACTGCGTGCTCCGGATAGGGTAAGCACAACTTGTGCAGCTAGCTACACCTGTCACGTATAAAATAGTATACATGTACTGTCTTTATATAGAAGACCGATCAATATTCTAATAGGCTTGAAATGAATTTATGTGATATATCCCTGTTGTATAGACTAAAACAAACAGAAGTCATTTAGCGGAACCTACCAGTTCATTTATTGTAAACAGCGTAAGCGATAATGTCACTATTACTCTTTCCGATGGCCGCTGAAGTACTTGATAATTTCCGGTTGTAAACAGTTCAGTCCTTAAAGCGGTCTCTAAATCTGTACTGTAGGTTGGTCTAGTTGAATGATGTCCCGGCAAGTACAACACCAGAAGACAATAAACTGTAAACAAAGAGAATTCCGTTAAACAATTGTAAACACACAGGTTATACGCATAAAGTAAAACATTTTTATGCAGTTTTTTATATTTTCAGCTTGATCTGAAACAGGGTTTTAGGAGAAAAATCAATTTTCCTCTTCCACTCATGAAAAAACTGTTGTTTTGGATACGTTAAATATGAAGGCCTCTCAACGGGTATCCGGTGTAAACAAACGTACAAAGACAGATAATTCACACAATTGACACCATTATGCCATTTGTCTGAAGTCAAGGGTTTACCAAATATGTGTATATCCTGTGATTTTTATTTCTTATTTGTTGTACATAGCGTTTTCATTTTGTCTCTTGCTTATAGCTCGTTCCTGATTTGGTTGCAGAGTGTTTATAAACAACGGTGGATCATTACCATCTAAACAGGTTAAAACAACGTGTTGCAAATGAAATACCGGTAAATCACGCTATCCTACGCCTTTCCAGTTTAAATAACCTGATATAAAATAAACTCGTTGTAAACTTTGCCATCAGATTCTGAACGACCTCAGTATACATTGGTTGCTATAATTACAGAACTCCCCAATATGTATTAATTATAGATTATACAAGAGTACTTTAGATTTAGAGCCATATTTGTTAAAAACATGTAAAAATGCAAAACTGTTTTGTAGATATAGATTGAATAATGTAAAAATTCCTAGTAAATTTATATCTGTAATTGTAAACAGGGTCACTCTTCCATCCACTACTACATAATATAGGTAAACAACTTTGACCTGTCCGCTTGACCTTTGATTTAAATATTTATCACCGACAATGTGCATATGTGGTTTGAATCCATTTAAGAGTAAGTACTGACCTGTCGAACGATTAACACAGAAATAGCGGAAAGCAGTCAAAACTCGGTTGCCGAGGGACCGAGATATGAAGAGGTAGTCGCCGAAAATCTATGGCACGCCAATTGATGCAAAAATCAGCAAACCCTAGGATAGCTCAGCTATCTATAGGATAGCTGGCTGCTATCCTATAGATACCAGACCGTAACTCTCGATACCTGCAGGTATTGTGGGTTATAAATCAGCTATCTATGGGATAGCTGTCTGCTATCCTATAGATAGCTGGCAGCTATCCTATAGATACCTGCTGTAAACCCATAGATACCTGAATTAAAACCCCCAATACCTCCTGATATTCTGAGATAGGAAATAGTATTTCATTGAAAGCTGAGGTTTGTATGAATTAAAAACTTCAAACCCCATTTTGCACCAGCTATCGAGAGTTGTAACTTTCTGTAATCCCATAGATAACCGATAGCCAATCAGAATCGTCCTTGTATCGTGATGCGTTTGTCAACACGGAAGCAGACGTATCGGAAATCAAACAAGTTACACTGTGGAATTTGGATATTTGAAGAAAGTACAACTATCTAATGTCGCGTATCAGGAACATTATTATGGGTTTATAAAATAATTTATTCATCACTGGCATGAAGGTTTGAACCACTGGACAGCCTAGTAGCACGATTCAGGCAAATTATTTTCGAGTCATGGAAGCACGAGTGTGACTGTGTGTTGGTTGACATCGCCTCTTCTGATCTTGGCGAATTTGCAAAGAATATTCAATTGGAATTTAATAAAATTTAGTAATTTTAACTATTTTCAACTGAGTATACATGTTCAAAACCCAATACTGAAGTTCGATTGCGATTGTTTACTTTGGACCTCGATGTCTCTGCCCCCCCCCCCCCCCCCATCGGGCACAGACACTACTGCAACTAGCTTTTATCGATAATATCACGCATCACACATGCCTGCTCTAAGATATTTGATATGGTAAGACTTCATTTTATACCCTCCACTGATTACACTATGTAAAAATTTTGAAAATTCATTTTTGGCCGATGTTCACAGAAGTGTTCAAAATGGCTTGATTCTGTCATTTTTAGGCTTTTTCAGTCATATTTAAATATTAGTGGAGGATACAAATAGCAGTTCCTCTTACCCAAGACAAATCGCACCCAAACCAAGATAACTCGTACCCAAAAAAACAATTTAAGAAAATTCAGTTTTCTTGGTTTTTTTTAGTTCAAGACTTACTTAGTACTGTAGTATTCGATAGATATGAGTATTAATTTTGCCATTTAAGAGTTGAGTTGAGTAATGGTGTTTTACGCCCCAGTCATGAATATTTCATTTATATTGAGACGTTGCCAGCTATAGGCGAAAGTGCAGAAATTTTGTCTTTGCGTTGTGCTTATGGCATTATACAGCAGGGTTCTTTATTGTGCCAAGCCCACCATGACATGAAACCTCATTTATTTTAAGTTTCCATCACAAAGAACCGTGACTTTCATTTCGTAATGTGAGTGTTTGGCGAAAGAAGAGTCACTACCCACTTTTAAGTCTTGGGTAAGACCCCGCCGGGGTTCGAACCCACGACCTCCCACTTACGGAGCAAGCACTCTACCAACTGAGCTACTGCAGTGGTCAAGACACACAAATATCAAAGTTTACAGTTGTCCTACAGGAATTCAGTTGACAAACGTGTGAGAAATATTAGCAGCAAGTATTTTTGATTGATGAAAGAAATGGTATTGGTACAAGTTTTCTTGGTATGAATACGAGTTGTCTTGGGTACAAGTTGTCTTGATACCACTGGTCCCAATCCTCAAACATTTTTGGTCTCGGTTTTTACACCAATTTGGAGTTACCAAAATCGTCCCACTAATAAAACCAACTCATTCGACTTTTAAATACAAACATGTCCCACTTTGTCCCCAACACTTCCCACTTTGCTAAAGCAGTATTTCGAGTACAACATGACTCAGGACAGACCTTAGCATGAGAAGCAGTATTCCGAGTTCAACATGACTCCGGACAGGTCTTAGCATGAGAAAGTTTGTCAAGTTCCCTTGCAGAAAGTAGATGGTTTTCTCCAGGGACTCCAGTTTCCTATGCCATGCCCCAACTGGCTACATTGATATAAGTGATAGAATCTTTACTGGGATGTAAAACTCTATCACTTATCTTACTCTAAGTAGTAAGGACAGAAAATGAAAACCATCTCAGAAAATTTCCAAGTGCAGAGTGAGTAGTAATGTGCCAATGATGGATTTAATCGATCATTGATTGAATTTGCCTAGATTTTAAGTGCTTGATTAAATTATTGAATAATTGATGATCGGTTCCCTTTTTAATGGGAAGAATCTATAGACAGAAAACAAGAAATAACACGGGGATATTGCTGCTGCTCTTCCCAGTGGAAGGTTATACAGTGGTTGGTCTCCTGGATCTAAGACTAGATGCAGGGTATGGTTATGTTTTCATTTTTTTCCAAGTTATGTACACATGGCACAAACTTCAAGTTAGATTAATTAAGCTGAAAATGCCAGTTCAAAACAAAACTAAATTTCACATCTGAAAGTCCATAATTTGTACATAATAATGAACAAATGTTCATTTCCAATGTATTTGTTACAAAAACAATTATTTCTTATTAGTAGTTCTGATCATCTATTATGAAAATCAAACTGATTCCCATCAATTGCTATGAATGAGGTTTAAACCCAAAACCTTTTGACTCCGAAAGCCAGTGATAGTACCACTCTTCCATGTCTGCCCACCTTGTGTAATAAATATTACATGCTTGATCACTCCAGTGACTTCATATAAATTTAGAGTATTACACCTCACTCTGTAGACACTGAATTGCATTTTACTTTTGCCAGGGTTTCTATTCCACTAGTATCTCCAGTTAGATGTACATATTACATATCACAAATACAGTGACAAGGAAATCCTAGTGTTGTAGCCATCAGCATCCGGTAGATCTGGATTTTGCTTCCAAGGATAAAATGAAATGATAATTTTCTTTAAACTTCTGAATACATACTATGATACTTTATTCCCAACATGAAACTAAATATTTATCTCAAAAAATCATGTCATTGGCATCCCATGTTTTACTACATGTTTTGGCGATTCACTTTTGGATTAAGGTTGTTGCCTACTTCCAACAAATCTAAAAAAGTAGGATACAACTTTCTTCACCTTGCTGGCTTTAAAACCAATGATATGTGACATTACATCATACGGTAGCTCAATTGGTAGAATGCTCGCTTTATATGTGGGAGGTTGTTGGTAAAAACTCTGTCCGAATCTGACCAAGACTTAAAAGTAGGTAGTGGCTGTTCTTTCACAAAGCACTCTGCATTGAGAAATGAAAGCTCCTCCAGAAGAGACCTTAGAAACTGATGCCTCATGGCATGTAAAAGAACCTTCCCTCAACATTGCCCGAATGCTTTACAAACATCAAAGTTATCTGTCATTTAACCTAGCTGGTAATGTCTCAATAAAAGTTAATATTCTTGGGACATAAAACCCTATTCAATCAATCGACCACTGACATGTAACCTTGTCCTTTGACCTACAACCTAAATGTGGTACCTGATGATTGTCTCATGTTGGTATAGAGTTGTTTCATGTTGGTATAGATTTGTTCCATGTTTGAACAAAATCCATGCATAGATTTGATAGTTATGTATTGAATACAATTTTACAGATGGACATAGTGATTACTAATATAAGAACCTCAAACTATGTCTGTAGGGGTGGGGAAGGGTGTAACAATTTGTCTTGCAATATCTAAAGTTACAGTTGGAACATATTTAGATTAAGAATTTTAACACGTTGGATAATTTTGGGCCTAAATGTGATTTCCTTTAGCATCTTGTATCAAATTTTGCAAAAATCTGTACCTTTAGGTATGGTGCCACACACTACAGTACAAAAATGACATAGTGTGTATCTGCCATGTACATTTAGGTATGGTGCCACACACAATAGTACAGTGGCCACATAGTGTGTATCTGTCATGTACCTTTATGTATGGTGCCACACACTACAGTACAATGGTAACATAGTCTGTATCTGTCATGTACCTTTAGGTATGGCACCACACACTACAGTACAAAGATGACAGTGTGTATCTGTCTGTACCTTTAGGTATGGTGCCACACTCTACAGTACAAAGATGACATAGAGTGTATATGTCATGTACCTTTAGGTATGGTGCCACACACTACAGTACAAAAATGACATAGTGTGTATCTGCCATGTACATTTAGGTATGGTGCCACATACTATAGTACAAGGGCCACATAGTGTGTATCTGTCATGTACCTTTAGGTGTGGTGCCACACACTACAGTACAATGGTAACATAGTCTGTATCTGTCATGTACCTTTAGGTATGGTGCCACACACTACAGTACAAAGATGAATAGTCTGTATCTGTTATGTACCTTTAGGTATGGTGCCACACACTACAGTACAAAGATGACATAGCGTGTATATGTCATGTACCTTTAGGTATGGTGCCACATACTATAGTACAGTGGCCACATAGTCTGTATCTGTCATGTACCTTTAGGTATGGTGCCACATACTACACAACAGTGGTGACATGGTGTGTATATGTCATCTGCATTCAGTTACAGTGCCATATACTACAGTACAGTGGAGACATAGTTTGTATCTGCCATGTACTTTTAGGTATGGTGCCACACACTACAGTACTATGGTAACATAGTCTGTTTCTGTCATGTACCTTTAAGTATGGTGCCACACACTTCAGTACCAAGGTACCATAGTGTGTATCTGTCATGTACCTTTAGATATTGTGGCACATAATAGGGTACAGTGGTGACATAGTGTGTATCTGAGATTTTCCTTTAGGTATGGTGCCACATAATGGGCTACAGTGGTGACATAGAGTGTATCTGTCATGTACCTTTAGATATTGTGGCACATAATAGGGTACAGTGGCCACATAGTCTTATCTGCAATGTATCTTTAGGTATGGTGCCACACACTACAGTACCAAGGTACCTTAGTGTGTATCTGTCATGTACCTTTAGATATTGTGGCACATAATAGGGTACAGTGGTGACATAGTGTGTATCTGAGATCTTCCTTTAGGTATGGTGCCACATAATGGGCTACAGTGGTGACATAGTGTGTATCTGACACCCTCCTTTAGGTTTGGTGCCACATTATTGAGTATAGTGGTGACAAAGTGTGTATCTGTCATCTTCCTTTAGGTAAGGTGTCACATAATAGGGTACAGTGATGACATAGTGTGTATCTGTCATCTAACTATAGGTATAGTGCCACATACTACACAGCAGTGGTGACATGGTGTGTATATGTCATCTGAATTCAGTTACATTGCCATATACTACAGTACAGTGGAGACATAGTTTGTATCTGTCATGTACTTTTAGATATGGTGCCACACACTACAGTACAATGGTAACATAATCTGTATCTGTCATGTACCTTTAGGTATGGTGCCACACACTACAGTACAATGGTAACATAGTCTGTATCTGTCTTGTACTTTTAAGTATGGTGCCACACACTTCAGTACCAAGGTACCATAGTGTGTATCTGTCATGTACCTTTAAAGGTATGGTGCCACATAATAGGGTACAGTGGTGACATAGTGTGTATCTGAGATCTTCCTTTAGGTATGATGCCACATAATGGGCTACAGTGGTGACATACATGTAGTGTGTATCTGACACCCTCCTTTAGGTTTGGTGCCACATTATTGAGTATAGTGGTGATAAAGTGTGTATCTGTCATGTACCTATAGGTAAAGTGCCACATACTACACAACAGTGGTGACATGGTGTGTATATGTCATCTGCATTCAGTTACATTGCCATATACTACAGTACAGTGGAGACATAGTTTGTATCTGCCATGTACTTTTAGGTATGGTGCCACACACTACAGTACTATGGTAACATAGTCTGTTTCTGTCATGTACCTTTAAGTATGGTGCCACACACTTCCGTACCAAGGTACCATAGGGTGTATCTGTCATGTACCTTTAGATATTGTGGCACATAATAGGGTACAGTGGCCACATAGTCTTATCTGCAATGTATCTTTAGGTATGGTGCCACACACTACAGTACCAAGGTACCTTAGTGTGTATCTGTCATGTACCTTTAGATATTGTGGCACATAATAGGGTACAGTGGTGACATAGTGTGTATCTGAGATCTTCCTTTAGGTATGGTGCCACATAATGGGCTACAGTGGTGACATAGTGTGTATCTGACACCCTCCTTTAGGTTTGGTGCCACATTATTGAGTATAGTGGTGACAAAGTGTGTATCTGTCATCTTCCTTTAGGTAAGGTGTCACATAATAGGGTACAGTGATGACATAGTGTGTATCTGTCATCTAACTATAGGTATAGTGCCACATACTACACAGCAGTGGTGACATGGTGTGTATATGTCATCTGAATTCAGTTACATTGCCATATACTACAGTACAGTGGAGACATAGTTTGTATCTGTCATGTACTTTTAGATATGGTGCCACACACTACAGTACAATGGTAACATAATCTGTATCTGTCATGTACCTTTAGGTATGGTGCCACACACTACAGTACAATGGTAACATAGTCTGTATCTGTCTTGTACTTTTAAGTATGGTGCCACACACTTCAGTACCAAGGTACCATAGTGTGTATCTGTCATGTACCTTTAAAGGTATGGTGCCACATAATAGGGTACAGTGGTGACATAGTGTGTATCTGAGATCTTCCTTTAGGTATGATGCCACATAATGGGCTACAGTGGTGACATACATGTAGTGTGTATCTGACACCCTCCTTTAGGTTTGGTGCCACATTATTGAGTATAGTGGTGATAAAGTGTGTATCTGTCATGTACCTATAGGTATAGTGCCACATACTACACAACAGTGGTGACATGGTGTGTATATGTCATCTGCATTCAGTTACATTGCCATATACTACAGTACAGTGGAGACATAGTTTGTATCTGCCATGTACTTTTAGGTATGGTGCCACACACTACAGTACTATGGTAACATAGTCTGTTTCTGTCATGTACCTTTAAGTATGGTGCCACACACTTCCGTACCAAGGTACCATAGGGTGTATCTGTCATGTACCTTTAGATATTGTGGCACATAATAGGGTACAGTGGTGACATAGTCTGTATCTGCCATGTACCTTTAGGCATAGTGCCAAACACTACAGTACAAAGGTACCATAGTGTGTATCTGTCATGTACCTTTAGATATTGTGGCACATAATAGGGTACAGTGGCCACATAGTTTGTATCTGCAATGTATCTTTAGGTATGGTGCCACACACTACAGTACCAAGGTACCTTAGTGTGTATCTATCATGTACCTTTAGATATTGTGGCACATAATAGGGTACAGTGGTGACATAGTGTGTATCTGAGATCTTCCTTTAGGTATGGTGCCACATAATGGGCTACAGTGGTGACATAGAGTGTATCTGACACCCTCCTTTAGGTTTGGTGCCACATTATTGAGTATAGTGGTGACAAAGGTGTATCTGACATCTTCCTTTAGGTAAGGTGTCACATAATAGGGTACAGTGATGACATAGTGTGTATCTGTCATCTGAATTCAGTTACATTGCCATATACTACAGTACAGTGGAGACATAGTTTGTATCTGCCATGTACTTTTAGATATGGTGCCACACACTACAGTACAATGGTAACATAATCTGTATCTGTCATGTACCTTTAGGTATGGTGCCACACACTACAGTACAATGGTAACATAGTCTGTATCTGTCATGTACCTTTAGGTATGGTGCCACACACTACAGTACAATGGTAACATAATCTGTATCTGTCATGTACCTTTAGTTATGGTGCCACACACTACAGTACAATGGTAACATAATCTGTATCTGTCATGTACCTTTAGGTATGGTGCCACACACTACAGTACAATGGTAACATAGTCTGTATCTGTCTTGTACCTTTAAGTATGGTGCCACACACTTCAGCACCAAGTGCCATAGTGTGTATCTGTCATGTACCTTTAAAGGTATGGTGCCACATAATAGGGTACAGTGGTGACATAGTGTGTATCTGAGATCTTCCTTTAGGTATGTGCCACATAATGGGCTACAGTGGTGACATACATAGTGTGTATCTGACACCCTCCTTTAGGTTTGGTGCCACATTATTGAGTATAGTGGTGATAAAGTGTGTATCTGTCATCTTCCTTTAGGTATGGTGCCACATAATAGGGTACAGTGGTGACATAGTGTGTATGTGACATCTTCTTTAGGTATGGTGCCACATAATGGAGTACAATGGAGACATAGTCTGTATCTGTCATCTACCTTTAGGTAAGGTGCCACATAATAGGGTACAGTGGTGACATAGTGTGTATCTGACATCTTCTTTTAGGTATGGTGTACGGTGGTGACATAGTGTGGACTAAATCTGCATCACTTGCATCTGGTATATGTGTACAGGCAGAATATCCATGATTTCTGACTTAGTTTTAAGTTATCACTGATGTACATATATACATGTAGGCAGAATGTTCATGTTTTTTTATTGTCAGCATCAGAGTTGAATGGCAGTACTATACTTGAGCAGAATATCCTTCCAAACCTCAAGGTGTCTCTACACTGTGGACTTGATCCTTATTAACTAAAATGTAGTGTCTTACCTTGTCATCTGACTTAAATGTTTGGTGTTGTGCCAGTATAATGGTAGTATAGTGGTCTGTGATGTTTATTTGTAACAATGCACACAAGTAAATTAGCACTTTAAAGGTTCCATAAGTGTGCACTAGTACAAAGCATATCCGAAATACTTGTATAACTTAAATTCTTACATTATAAGCAATAAATATTTTGTACCATCCTGAATTTTACCAATTTTGAGGCATTGTTGCAAATATTACCAGATTTCTGTACCATTTTCATATGAATTCAACTTTCTTCTGAGCTATATATCACAAAATACACAATCCCTAAGGAGACTGTATATATAACATAGCACTTGGATAGCTAGGATATTTTTAAGACAATGACACCTGTCAGATTGAGGTCCCTATTTCTTTAATTGAGGGGCTGGCAAAGTATAAATTATTTGGTAATTCATTAATTTAAATAACCCCTTGCCAATGTAAATATATTGTTATGGGAAAAATTCCAATTGGAAGTATTAATGGTTTTTCATAATATGAATTTCTCAGTAATTATGTATACTATATATCTTCATAATAAACCACATTAAGGCATACAGTTATACAATGTTGTATGTCTTCAAATAATAAGAAATCAATCTTTATTGCGTTGGTTTTTTTGTTGATTAAATTTTTCGCAATTTTATCTGAAGGGTGGCAAGAAAAATCTCTGTTGTTGACAGTATGACTATGGTAGAGTGGAGTAATTGTATTTTACTATGCAGTAAACAATTTAAGGTCAAGATGGTTTTATTTATATAGTTGAAGTCAGTTTTGGGATTGTGGAGTAAAGTAATGGTGTTTAATGTCCAAGTAAAATTTCTTTCACTTATATCAAGACGGTCTGTTCTAGGATGGTTGTGTGGCGTAATGGTGTTTAATGCCAAAATCAATATTCTTTCACTCATATGGATGCGGTCAGTTTTGAGGTAGTAGAGTGGAGTAATCTTGTTTTACACCCCAGTCAAGATTACCTCATTTATATTGAGGCAATCAGTTTTGGGATGGTTATGTGGAGTAATAACAACTTACACAAAGGTCAAGATTTTATTTATCAATTCTAAGGTGGTGTAGTGGAGTAATATCTATGGTGTTTCACCCTGCCAAGATTTTGTCACCAATTCATTTGCTGAGGCTGTCATTTCTTAGTGAGGAAAATGGAGTACCCAGAGAAAATTGGGAAATATTGGCAAGCAAACTGACACACTTTTAACATTAGGAAGGATTTGAACTTGGGCAGTGAGAGTCACTGTGGTTGATAATATGTTTTAGAATTAGTCACCGAGATCCCCCTAAGATAATGCAGGACAAAGAGGTGGCCAGAGAAAACAATTGAATTTGGGTAAGATATAACTGGACTGTAAATAAGTGTAGTGAGTATTCATGTCAACTTTTTTTACATGTATATTGAAACACTCAGTTGTTTTGAATAATTCAAAAAGTAAGATTTTTCAGTTTAGGATTTAAAATTGTAAAATTTTGAGATACAATGAGCGGAGTTTGACAGATATGTCTTAAGCATTCTCAGCCCAACAGGATTGGGGATTTTATCCCATAGGCATCATTGGCCAACTTGATTTCCAATTCATCTTTTGTGGTTGACCAGACTCTAAGGGTGGTCAGGTAGCTCAGTCAGTAGAGCATCCCACTAGTATTGGAAAGGTCTGGATGGAACCTGGTGGGTTAAATTCAAAGTAAATAAATTGTAAACAAAAAAAGACAGGGGGGAGTGGCTGTGGCAGACCAGGCTGGCTCAAAGGGTGACAGTGTAGATTGAGTCAGAAGAGTGCCCTGCTAGTAATTTGGCCGATGCAATTTAGTTGCACCTTAATCATGTTTGTCGCAAACCAGGCTTGGTAGGTGGTGGGGTAACTCAGTGGGTAGAGTATCATGCTAGTATTGGGAAGGTTCAGGTTTGCACTGCATTTTTCACTTTCCTGTTTAACCACTGCGGTAGCTCAGTTGGTAGAGTGCTCGCTACGTAAGTGGGAGGTCGTGGGTTCGATCCCCAACAGGCTCTGACCCAAGACTTGAAAGTGGGTAGTGACTGTTCTTTCGCCAAGCACTCGGCATGACGAAATGAAAGTCGCGGTTCTTTCGGATGGGAACTTAAAATAAACAAGGTCCTGTGTCGCGGTGAGCTTGGCACACTAAAGAACCCTGCTGTATAATGCCAACAGTGCAACGCACAGGCAAAATTTCTGCACCTTCGCCTATAGCTGGCGATGTCTCGATACAAGTGAAATATTCTTGACTGGGACGTTAAACACCATTACTCAACTCAACTCAACTTTCCTGTTACATTTGGCGACATGTCCAACCAAGGCAAGTGGCAAAGCTGTCACCAACAAGATGGTCCCAGGGTGGAACCTGGTAGTTTAAATTCAAGGGAGTCAAATCGAAATAAAGGAAGGAGGAATTTAGCGGGCTAGACTTGACATATGCCAATGAGCGCCCCCCCACCCCACCCCCCCCAAGTACTGGCTACTACTGGGGAGATCCCAGGTTCAAGTTTTGATTTGGCCACTGTTTTTGTTAATTACTTAATATCCAATTGTTTATGAATTTTATTCTAAACCGGTTAAATGTGTAAACGCAATACATGAACGTCGAGTTGTCATTAATTTGTTCATCAACAAGACTTCATCTTCTTGACTCGATAAGACTTTGATAGATAGGTCAGTATGTGTAAACTGTAATCAAAACTATGTTGATCGATTTCACAAAAAGTATTTTATTAAACAAAATGAAAATCACACATAATGTAGATACGTATACAATAATTATATTTCCAAAATTTCAACCCCGTACATAAAACACAGACTTGTGTGGCGAAGTGAGAAACGCGTCGCATGATTTTCCCCGTGTCGTATCGTTTAGAATGACCGCGTGTAAACGGAGGGGGGGGGGGTGTCTAAAAACGCAGTTTTCTTGCTCAAATAGATGTATGTTCTTAAGTTATTTATGAAATGTTAAAATCGGAAAGTTATCAAACTATTTCTCAAGTATTAGTTCGTTATTTCTTGCCATTTTCGATCTGTTTTCCATTTTCACGGTTTTGAGCTCGTCGAACGATGCGTTGTACCGTATGATAGTCGTCTTAGCTGCTTAGCTGTCCATATTAAAATTAATTCTCTACAGGCACTTAAAATATAAATCTTTCACAGTCAGTATTAACTTCGATTGACTGGTTTTTGCTCTATTAACAGTAATAACACAATTTGTTCTTCTATGTAAACAGCGACATATGTCTCTGATGTAAACAAGAAAATTTGTAACAAAGGCTCTGATTGGTCAGTTCAGCTATGGCTAGTTATTCAGCTATCTGGGGGTTTCCAGGCCTGCGATCCTATAGATAGCTGAGCTATCCTAGGGTTTGCTGTTGCAAAAATGGGTTTGAAGTTATTAATTCATTAAAACCTCAGCTTTTAATGTAATACTTCTTTGTATTTCAGAATACCAGGAGATATAGGGGGTTATTTTTCAGGTATCTATGGGTTCGCACCAGCTATCTATGGGATAGCAGACAGCTATCCCATAGATAGCTGATTTAACCCACAATACCTGCAGGTATCGAGAGTTACGGTCTGGTATCTATAGGATAGCAGCCAGCTATCCTATAGATAGCTGAGCTATCCTAGGGTTAGCTGATTTTTGCATCAATTGGCGTGCCATAAAAATCAAAATAAAATCGAGACATATCCATGTAATAGATACCAGCTGTCGAAAAATTGCCCAGATTTAGGTGACGAGGTGTAAAGATAAGCCAATGGGGTTTGCCGCTGTACCACGTGATCAATACCTCTTAACGTTTGTGCGGGACGTTTTGGAAAACGTCAACGTCACAGATTCCCAGAATGACGTTGTTTTTGTGGGAAAACGTCATTTTATGCGATTCCATATCCATTGGAAATACGTGTTCCGCACAAATGTTAGAGGGTATCACGTGGTACAGCGGCGAATTCCATTGACGTTTTGCCGGCCACGCCCACAATGTTCCGACAAAGGCCGCCTTTATGGTACCAAAGCAGCGTCACGGCAACTAATGACGTACTAGTGTCAGTGACGTCATTAAATGGTACAATTCTAGCCGAGTTTTCATTCTTTTTGCGTGTAATTCAAGCATGCCAGGCCTTTGTCGGAACATTGTGGGCGTGGCCCGCGATACGTCAATTTGTTAGTTAGCTTAGTGTAACAGTTTCGACAGACCTGTACTTTGTCTTGGTAAATTAATTATGAATTATGTTGGACAAACACTAAGTGTAAGTAACAGTGTATGTTGATAATCGATACCTTTTACGTGAATCGTATTACGTAAGCAATACATCAATGAGGTGTGTATGAATATTTTATAATTTGTTTTTGGCTCTTAGTTGTAATAGTTAAACAATAGGAAGATTTTAAGAAACTTCATTTTATAAAGAGAACCTGACTTAATTAACAACCGTGAATAATTTATAATTTGTTTTTTGGCTCTTAGTTGTGATAGTTAAACAATAGGAAGATTTTAAGAGTAAAGAGAACCTGGCTTTATTTACAATCATGAATAATTTATAATTTGTTTTTCTCTCTTAGTTGTGATTTTAAGTAATAGAGAAATAGAAATAAAAGAGAAATTATTTTTCGCTCTTAGTTGTGATTTTTAAGCACAAGAATAATGGGGAAAATAGAGAAATGATTTTAAAGAGAACCTGACTTTATTAACAATAGTATGAATATATTGAGAATATACATACAAAACAGCGTGCATAGTAATCTATATAATTGTGAAGGTTGAAACTAATATTTATGATATTTAAAGTATTTTTGTGACAATTTATGACGATACATAATGTTCATTTATTTGTTCAACCATGAGTAGAAAGAAACTTATGATAGTTTTTATTTCATTTTTCACCTTACAAACTGGGACCTACATGTAGCTAGTTGTTCAAAGCTCTGATAAATTACGAACTTATTTGGTGAAATTGTATATCTTGCAAATTTGTATTCATGACATTTGCGCACAGTAGGCCACAAAAGATTACACGTATACGCACTATAGTCAAAGTGTTCCTTTCATTCTTAATTTTGACTTCACGGGGGATTCCTCTTACTTCCAGTTTGACAATCAAGACGTGACAGTTGTGGCTAGCTAGACAGGACTTACCCTTCTGGAGCACCCGGCATCTTTTCTCTGGTAAAAGTTTCACTTTTTTCCAGTTTCAAAGTTTACCTGTCTGGCTTATGGAAAATTATTCTGCCAAGTTATTATTTTCAAGAGGCTGTCTAGGCCATGTAATCTGTGCAAATTTCAGGATCAATTAAATATAAAATCTGGGCAACGAAAAACTCAAAATTGTAAACAGTTTTTTTTTTTTTTTTTTTTTTTTAAAGTTGGAGTATCCAATAGGAATAAGAAGAAAATTATATTTTAAAAATTTCAAAACCATTTACAATTATTATCTTCATAACTAATTAAATGAACAACTTCAATAAAACAGAATATTTTAAGCAATTTGGTTTTAACAGTCATGGTCCTGATTCAACAGACACTTTTAGAACTTTTTTTATTATTATTCAAGCTATTTGTGATTTTCACTGACCAATTGGTTTCAAGTCATTGATGCTTCGAATTGGGCTCTAGAACCAAATACCACTTTGCATTTTGGTCAGGTAATAGGGTATTTTGCATCGTCTTACTGTAAAAAAAATTTGCTATAACATTTTGCATTCTCAAAACCTTAATATTTTACAAGCAAATTGCAATTGCTGAATGTGATTATATCAACAATAGGTCATGTATGTTTATATAAAAAATAACCTTGTGGTTCAAATTCATGTACCTGGAATAAGATTTTTTAAAACTATATACTTCGAATTAGAAATAAATTAGAATGTAAGTTCACATAATAAGCCAGGATCCCGAATTTTTGTGCGTTTATTTGAAATAGAACAAGAGGCCCATGGGCCTTAACGCTCGCCTGAGGATAAGTACATATCTCATGCAGAGGTTCAATGGTCAATAACATTTACTAAAGAGAACTCCTAATTTTCAGCAGTAAGGCAGAATTAAATGCAAGGATTTTTGCAAATTAATCATACCTTGTCCCGAGATTGCTACATATAATATATGTATAATATATTAATATACATATATATATATATTCTAGCTACAATACATTATTTATAAACAGCTAAAAAAGTAAAAACAAAAGTATGAAACTATGACCTTCATCTATATATCAAAATGATTGTTAGGCCATTACCTACAATATTCGAATATACATGCCTATACAAAAAGTTAATAGTTTTCGAGATAATTAACCATTTTAGTATCCTTTCCCATCTGTGACCTTGACCTTTGAATCCATGACCTTAATCTATATATCAAAATGATCGTTAAATCAATTCCTACAAAAATTGTATTATACATGTCTATACAAAAAGTTAAAAGTTTTCGAGATAATTAACCATTTATGTATTGATTTGCATCTGTGACCTTGACCTTTGAACCCATGACCTTAATCTACATATCAAAATGATCCTTAAATCAATTCCTACAATATTGTAATATACATGTCTATACAAAAGTTTATAGTTTTCGAGATAATTAACCATTTCGGTATTGTTTTGCATCTGTGACCTTGACCTTTGAACTCATGACCTTTATTAATATATCAAAATGACCATTGTGCCATTACCTACAATATTCTAATATATGCCTATACAAAAAGTTTATGGTTTTGCAGATAATCAACTATAACGGAAATAGTTGTGCATCCTTGACCTTGACCTTTGAACTCATGACCTTGGTCTATGTATCAAAATGAATGTCATGTCAATACCTACAATTAACTGAAAATCCCATGCCATTATCACCTGAAATGTTTAAAAAATAGCATTTTTTATCAAAGGTCAAAACCAGGGACATGACCTTGACCTTTGACCTTGACATCTTTTGGAAGAAAATAGCAAGACAAGATCAACAGTGAAAACTCCATACAATTATCTTCAGCCGTTATTGAGTTATAACAATAAATGTCTCATTTTCAAAATTACATAATTTTACGCAAAAAACGCGTAACCTATTTTTTGTTCAATTTTCATGAAAAACACAATTTTAATGTTCCCAGGTATGCTGAATCTAAATATCTAATCAAAATTTGCCTGCACCTTTTGGTTTCAGAGAAGAAGATTTTTTTGTCTTTTTGCTATTTTTAGTAATGGCGGCCATCTTGTTGGGCGTGGCCAAACCCCGAACACAATTTTGAAAGGCTGTTACCCAGGCATGATAATCGCCAAGTTTCATCAAATTTGCCCCAGTAGTTTTGGAGGAGAAGATTTAAATGTAAAGTTTACACACGACGCACGACGCACGACGCACGACGGACGGTGATAGATTGCAATAACTCACCTGAGCCTTTGGCTCAGGTGAGCTAACAAATACGAAATATAAAAGGCAAAGCGTATTGTATTCATTCTTTTATGTATTCAAGTTGGTTTCAAATTATGAATAAATCTCTGCATATTTTGTATCATATGTCGTGAAAAGTGTTTTACATTTACAACAAAACAATTTCTTAAACGCACACCAACACGCACAAAGCCAGGATTAAACATGTGTGAAATTCAAAAAGGTCGATAAAATCTTTATGATTGGCTAAAACGGTAACACGTGACCATTGGATCTCACATCATATACCACGGATTTTCCGGTGAATATCAAATTCGGTGTACGTCATCGATTTTTGTTGACGTTCTCCGTAAAATGATTAGAACGTCATCAATTAAGTGTACGCAAGTGATTGTGTCTTGTTATTTTTTTCATAGAATGTTGACGTAATGGCATTATCAATTTACAATGTAGTGTATAATTGATTGTGTCTCATCCGGAATGCCATTTATAATAGAATCAGACTCAAAAAGTCAGATTGATCTAACTAATGCGGGATAATTTTAGTGTGATTAACCAGGATGGGCAGGGAAATCTAACATCGGTAAAATAGTTAGATTGCCTTGTCACAGGTTTGAGAAAACATTGTCAACCGAAGTGCCACAGTGGCTAAATTATATAATAAAACAGTTATGGACTTTTTAGTGGTTGTATATGGTGTGATATTCACCGGAAAAAAAATATTGACCTCGGCTGTCGCCTCGATCAATATTATTTTTCCGGTGAATATCACACCATATACAACCACTAAAAAGTCCATAATTGTATAATATACGCATTGTGAAATTTGAAAAAGGTCATTAAACCAGTAGATGGGACACAGTTTCTTGTCAATAATTTTTTGCTGGGTTAGTTTAAAGCCAATAGATACAGTGAATTAAAGTAAGGATCTATGATATTTGTATATTAAAAATATACATAAATAAGAAGTTTCCCTAAATATTAATAAAGTTAAGAGACTTTAGAATACATGTATATTTCTTTATGCTAACGAATTTAGTGTCTAAATGAAAAGAACTCACCAAAATCAAAATCTTAATTTTTATTCAATCGAAAAAAGGAAAAGTTCTTTTTTGTCACAGTATACAATTTTGTTAAAAAAGATAATTTTAACTTAATTTATTTTTAATTTTTCAAATATATGCATAAAGTATTTTTCAATTTGTTCAATGAAGCTGTTTAACATGGATGAATGATAATTTGGATTTTAATTGGAAAAATATATTCTTTAGAAATAAAATCACGACTTTGAAATAACTGTTATCCTGTTACCCTTGTGGGGTTAAGTAGATGTTATTTGTGTCATGTTAGCAAAACCTAGTTTTTCTCATCTCTCAAACTAAATAAACTATTTCTAAAATTAAATCAAAATTTGTCGAGGGGCTGATTTTACTATTCAGATAGTCATCTTTTTCAGTAATGGTCTATATTCTCACACACATTTTCTCTTCAGTTCAAATAAATAAAAAACTAACGACCTAGAATTCCGAAGTTAACAAAAAAGATTTGAAATAATCAAATAATTTGTATAACTTGTATCCAAGTCCAAAATATCAATAGATACGTCAAATTATGTTTTACATTGTATAAAAACGTGTATAGTAATTGTTAAAATGTCATCAGTGGTAATTGACCAATTACTATATCCCCTTAAAATTCAAATTGTAAAAGATTCGACAAGTATTTTGTTAAAGATAGAATGAACAAAGAAACAAATCACGAAATCGTGTTTGCCACTTTAACTGTTAAAATGAACCAGAGTGTTTATGTATACTTAAATAATCTTATGATATCCAGTCTTCTTATTGTAACTGGGTCGTTTTTTTGTAACTCAAAATGTTTCAAGGTTTAAGTTTTTTGAAATTGCATTTTTAAACTTTTTTTCATATCACAAATACCTTTATCCTTTTTGTATTTTATGATATTGCTATGTAAGACAATTTTTTTTCTAAACTCCAACAAAACAGTTAAATAATAGAAATTGTCATATTTTGATTTTTTTTTTTATTTTCTGGATGAAATATTAAAATTTTAAATTATAAAATTAAAACAATTATAATACGACAGTAGAGCGAATAAGACTTTTGGCCAAATAGCTGAATGTATGCTTAAAACATTTTGGAACATAGGTTCATCTATATTCTATACAAACACTATAAACAACCGCCGTTCCTTTTTTTTAAATAGTCTGTGCCCAAATTAAAAATGACCTATTTACAATATAAAATCACGACTTCTATACATGCACCATAAAGTGGACTATGTTTTTACCTACCAGTTCTACTATTATCACTGTAAACTAGAACTATTTCTACAGGAGACTAATACAACCCACTCCCCCCACCCCACCCCCAAAAATTTGATCTCCGGCGAGAGGTTCATATGTACTTAACATCTATGTATAGTTTCAGAAAAAAACGGATCAGAGATAACCTAATTAAACCTCCGGACAAAATTGTATTTATTGTCAAATTTTAGGCGTGAAAATGATATGACTGCAAATGGCAATAATTCTGCAATATACAAATACATCCCACCAAACTGTCATTCGCATGAGCACATATTTTTATGATGCCTAATATCTTTGTATCACAAAAGACAACAAGACAAACTGCGTCTGTGGACGAACAGACACACAGGGTAATTCTATACACCCGAAACTTCGTTTGCAGTGAGTATTAATATGTTACACGTTTGATTTCTTGTAACAATTGGTGTTGCAATGTAACCTCGTTGTTAACAATGAAAGGACACTATTTTTTCAAGGTAAGCAAAGTTGTAAGTTGATGGACCAGCTAATTAACTGCGTTCGGTCAATATGTAAAACTTCAAGCAAATGTAGCAAGTTAACAATTGTTATTAAATGCTAAAGACACTCTTACTGCACTGGTTAAGTCGTCCTATTTTGGCAATATAAGATTCGGCGCGGTTATGTCAACTCACGGGCGTTTTCTATGCGTTATGTACCGAACATGCCCATTGCCGAATTAATCATTCTTCATTGTAATATCAAGTGAGCATGTCCCGTAATTATATTATTTTATCACCCTCCTTTTTTCCGTCCAGACACTTCTTGTCAGGAGTAATTCTAAAAAAGCATGAGGTCGTGGGTTCGAACCCCGAACGGGTCTGAACCAAGACTTGAAAACGGGTAGTGACTGTTCTTTCGCATAACACTTGGCATTACGAAATGAAAGTCATGGTTCTTTCGGATGAGAACTTAATATATACGAGGTCCCGTGGCGGTTAGCGTGGCGACACGATAAAGACTCCTGTTGTATAATGCCATCAGTGCAACGCGCAGGCAAAATTTCGGCACCTTGGCCTATACTTGTCAACATCTCGATATAAGTGAAATATTCTTGACGGGGCCGTTAAACACCATTACTCAAATCAAATCAATATTTATTATGGTTTTCTTTTTTTAAATCCAATTAACAAAATGTGAAATCTCAATATGATGTACAACTTTATGAGACGTGCCATTAGTTAAATTACAAATCGATTTAACAGAAATTATTATATCATATATAGGAATTATTTACACGTAATATATTATCATTACCTCGCTCAAAAGCAGCGACGAAATAGCATTATTAGCAATATTTCAATGTACCAAGCCAATAACCTGTATTCATGCACGTACATACAGACCTGTCGAAAGTTTAACATTGAGCTAACGAAATTGAGTCAAAACTCAACTATCGAGTGACAGAGATACAAGTATTTAGCTTTCGATGGGCCTGTATTGTAATTTATTGTCACAAATTCACAAGTGACAAAAAAGCATTGATTAGCAATATTTTACCATAGAGAGCAAATAAAATGCATTCATGAACCATGTGTTATTTGAGTAGTGCATACACTTGTTTTAAACCCAACCTGTTAAAAAAGGTGGATGTTAATGACTTGAGTCATTATATGAATTGTGAATTATGGTTGGATACGATTGATTGCTATTGATGCAACGGATACTCGATTTACGTACGAGTTGTTTAAACCTCTAGTTCTATTGATATTGTTTGAACGGCAATATTAATTTCAAATGTATTCAATACATTCAATGTTTATTCGCGATTTGACAGAAGTAAGCTAACCCATATTAGAACAATTTACATAAAAAACATTTGCAATAATTTACGAATAGACAACCAACATTGGCCTGTCCTCTTGACCTTTCATTGGAATTTTTCATAAGGACCCACTAGACTCCATTGGAATCGTTAGTGTTTGTAGTTAAAAATAAGCAACGTACGTTTCCCGTGATGTAGACAAAAAGCACCTGCGTTTCCTTTACATAAATGTACTGATCCATAATTGATATTTTAATAAAAGGTCAAGCAGGCAGGTCAATGTTGTTTGTCAATACACAACATTAGAGGTTGAAAACATGCTAATTGTACTGGCAAACACCATTAAGAATCAGTTATTGTACTATCAACCGATGTGTTCCTATTCTGGACAAAATCTAGCTTTAAACCTTTCAAAAACAAACAATTCGTGCTGGAGCACCTGTATTTTATTTAATTAAGTGTTAATTGATTATTATCACTAATTATCGTAGTGTTAATTGACTGGTAAATATTCTGTTTGTGATGACTTATCAATATTTGATGGAGTTGAAGAACAAAAGCTAACAAATAACGATTTTTTCGTAAATTGGTCTCAGTCCATTTTCCTGTATTTGTTTTCCTTGAGTAAAGGTTATAAGTACCATTGCGTCTACCAGTCACTGTGATGCAGTGTTTTGGACCAATAAATGAAATATAGAAAATAGCATAAGTATTAATAACATGGCATTACCCAAGACAAACACATACACGAACGAAAAAGACACGCGGAACAACAACAACGCATATTGATGACGGAAATTAGAAGGGAACAGAACGATGAGAGCTTTCAGTCTAGTTTAAAATTGTCTTTTAAAGAAGGAAATTCCCTTTCCCGAACTTCAGACATCATCTCGGAAAAGTATCAATGAATAGAAAGAAACACTCTTAAAAGAATCGGATGATTTACATTATGTGAAACCAACATAAGATCAATAGCTAGCTTTAGACAGAAAGTGCTTACCCTTAAGCTTTTGGAACACCCGGTCTCACTTCCCTGGTAAAAGTTTAATTTGCTAGTTTTTTACTTTGTGCTTTAGGATTGTGATTTGTACATGTACTGGTATGTTTGTGGTTGGGTTTATGTCGGATATTAAAAAAATGTGTTGTATCTCGTGGTTTTAATTAATTAATTGGTTAAATTAAAGATATTACATGAAATTGAACAAAGTCGACAACCAATGACAAGACACAACAATAAGAATAAAACAGAACTGAACACATATTACAACTGTTGATTAAAACACCTAACTTTGAACGGGAACTTCTAAAACAACTAGAAAATTTATCGAGTGCCGTGAAATTTAGGCCCAGAATGAGTTTGCATCTAGTGATTAATATATGAAATTGACATTTATTTTTAAATTAAGATACATCTGAATAATAAAATTGTTTTAAACATTTTCCAGTTTTCTGGAGTTTGCTCTTTTTTTTCTTTAGAAAACCTTTGTAATGGTACAATTGCTAAGAGTTTTTCTGTGAGATATCAAAAGTTGTAAGTTCCTTGGTAATAGATAATAAATAGGTAATCAAAAATGCTTGAAGGATCAGAACTATTTTGAAGGTGGGCCTTTTCGCCCGGGTGAAATAATCTAGATTTAAGCGTAAAGTACGATTTTACCCCATAAAAAAGTTTGGCACTGCTAATTTTTTAGATGTTTTAACCCTTGCCATTGGAATAAATGTATATGTAACAGCGAAGGTTTCGTCAGTTTTAGACAGTCACTAAGCACGTTTAATCTTGAACAAAATTCGTCTGAATAAATATTAAAGCATATCATATTCTGCAACAGGATTTATTGGTTATTGGAACAGTCTAAATGCAGTCACAGTATACGCCGTCGATTCTGTAAACATTTTCAACAAAAGACTGAACGTATTGTGAACCAAATCCAACAAATATTGAGTCTATGCGTTACAAAATGCAATCGGGCAGCAACTACACAAGAAAATGGAAGATAAAATATGAAACTTCAATAAGCGAATATGGGAATATGAACTTATAATGGTGTCTAGAATAGTAAAAAATGGTAAGAAACATTTAACAAGAACACAGCAGGTGTTCTGATAATTGTCGAAAGATTAGTCTTAATCCTAATCTTCTTGATTAACAATCTTTATATAACATTTGTCGACAAAATCCTATTTCTTATAGGTATACATCGTATTTGATTTCAAATTCTTTGTTCGTTTTACGTGTTTTACAGAGACAGGTTGACACCAAATTTACCGTTCAACTCCAAAATCATTTTTAACCTTTTAATTCCTATAAGATACACGCAACATTTAATAATTATTGTGAACTTTTTATGGACATGTGAACTCTTGTATGGACATGTCGTAAAGCACCCGAAATATTAATTTCCGTGTGAACATGACACGAAATTTACCGATCAAATCCGACATCGATGTTTTAATTTCTAACCGGGTACTCGTAACATGTAACATGTAACGGACAAATCGTTTAAGCGGAAACCTTCAATATAAAAAAAAAATTGTGTATGTGATTTATATACAATATACACCTAAAGAATTCTTTTTTCACTTTTTCTATAAAGTAAGCCATGTATCCGACTCTATATAACGACCGATCTTTCCCAAAAACGGGCCTGGGAGCACTCATATATACCATTGCTTTCAGATTCCTTGGCTGTAAAACAATTTGCCAACTACAATATTTATTCCTCGATACTGTAAACATTTTTGTCAACATTGAACTGGACCTCCGAAATTGTGATTTTTATAATCAAGGACCTTGCAACGTTTTCTTTGTCTATTTTCACTCCCACTTTCAAATATTTCTTAGACATAAATCGGTAATGAATTCTATCTGATTTATTATTAAATTAAATTTAAAAAAAAAAACTAAATCATACTCCAGCATGCAAAGTTTTTCCTTAGCTTAATTTGGTAAAATAGATTTTGGTCTTTGTGGTATCTTTTCAACGTCGTGAAAAAAAATTAGTTTAAAAATTTTAGTCCAAGCACTACTAATGAGGAATTGTATTCCGAAACGGCCGTCTAGTGCTGTAAAATTAAAACTGGTATAATATGTAATCTAAATACTATATGATTTTTCAGACAACAATTATGATTAAAAATGATGTGTTATAATAAATAAATCTAGATAAACGTGAGCATACGTACATGTACAACATAAACTATTTCTTATCATTAAATACCAGAAAGAATGTTGTTCATAAATCCTAATCCACTTTGTGTAACTGATTTTTTTAACTTAGGTCTTGAGTGAAGGGTTTTTATCTGTGCGGCACTAGTGCTTAATGTTTTCACGTTATGTACAGTTCTATCAATGAAATATCAATCAGTTCCGTGCAATACTTTCATGAGGATGTCAGACTGTCTATTCCTCAAAAATATTTCTTATATTTTTGTTTTATCTAACACACACACACACACACACACACACACACACACACACACACACTTATATGATTTAAAAATTGAAAGAAAACGGATAATACAACATTTGCATAGTTTGATATACGAAAAAGATTCTATCATATTGAGAACAAAACTCATGGTTTTATAATCTTACAGTATAAAAAAGGGCAAAAATAATTATAAACTGATTTACAATGATTTTTTATATAATTGATATTTTACTAAATCATTTTTTTTTAAAATACTAAATTTTTTCTTACCTAAATATACTATTTTCATCATAATTAATTTTTCCCTTGGTTAATCTAATCTCTCAACAACACCTGATTGATTCCCGTTACGAATCCTGTAAAATAACATACACTGCTTTGCGTATAGCTCTCGGGTGCTCTCGGATAGATCTGCGATCACGTGATTCACTGATTTAATACGTTTTAACTGTACTGTGGTAACTATTTAGAAACTAATGCAGACACGGACCTATTTACAAAAAAGAAACAATCTTAAAATGTTATAAATAATCTCTAGATCATGAAGATAGATATTTAAATATTCTTTTTACTATAGGTAATTTGTTATACTTCGCTAGTTTTAAATTGATGTGTATATATGATACAAAAGTAGGCTTTTAATTGTATGGGTTACTCTAATTAATTTCCTTATTTTTGAACCAATTAACCATAAATTTTCCGTAATTGTATTTCGAATTTTCATACAAAATGTGTTTAGTAGAATAGATACAATACACATGTGATCTTTTCACTGACACCTCCGGGGCCTCAATGGTCGAGTGGACTAAAGTGCGCTCTTACAGATCACAGCAACCCTTATCGCTTAGGTACGAACCACATTTCGGGCACATGCTAACGTGAAAAACTGAACCATTTCGCGTACGGAAGGTGAGTGGTTTACTTCGGTCATTGTATTTTCCTCCTTCATCCCTGAACGGATTGCCTCATCAACTGATTAGGTTCAGAAAATTGAAGGTTCCCTTTGGGACCAATGCTGCAAATCAGGGTGTGACAACGTAAACAACATATAACTGTCCATTGTTCATTTGTATAATACCATGGCACAAAATCCTGTAAATTTCACTCATAAAAATTGATCTCAATGGACCCAAACCAATCAATTATTTAATTAATTGTTGATAGTTGGTAGTTCTCACGTGTGTATCCGAGAAATGGTATATATAGACTAACAACATTGACCTGTCCACTTGAACTTTAATGAGAAATATTCATATAAAATTATGATGATTTACTAAATACATGGGTAGCTATATAGTGTAAGGACCCGTAGTAAATGCATAAACAAGGCAAGTGCCCCATGATGTACATACAAAATCAGCATCTGTACATGTGTTCCCTTTACAAAAATGGACTACTCCATAATAAATAATTAAAATTAAGGTCAAACAGACAGGTCATTGTTGATGCCATATACCACCATCTACCGAGATATTGACTTTGCTTGCTTGAGTAATTATAATTAATGACGAATGCAATAGCTAGCAAGCTAGCTAGCGGCGTAGCCAGGTAAATCAACAACATCTTTACACACGGAAAATGAAAAAACGGGTTCGAACATCAGCTCATGATACACAGACAAACATATCTCAAGCGCATACAGTTAGTGAACCAGTTCCGATCATTGCTGCATAAATATGAAATTGATTCGGGTGTTTTGTACCAAACACAAATTACAGAGCTTTATTTTTAAAGAAAAATGCTTGTACCTCTAGACCAGATGGTTTTTATCTACATATTTATTTAAAGAAAAGATAAGTATCATTAAGTGGGGCCAAAACTGGTCCACTGTTTCTTTAATAAAATTAAATTATAGGCCATGGTTCCAATTGTAAGAGTGAGTGAGTGAGTTATGGTGTTTAACTTCCTAGTCAAGAATATTTCACTTATATCGAGACGTCGCCAGGTAAAGGCGAAGGTGCAGAAATTTTGCCTGTGCGTTGCGCTTATGGCATTATACAGCAGGGTTCTTTATCGTGCCAAGCCCACCGTGACACGGGACCTCGTTCATTTTAAGTTTCCATCCGAAAGAACCGTGACTTTCATTTCATAATACCGAGTGCTTGGCGAAAGAACAGTCACTACCCCTTTTCAAGTCCTGAGTCAGACCCGGCCGGGGATCGAACCCACGACCTCCCACTTACGGAGCGAGCACTCTACCAACTGAGCTACCGCAGTGGTTCCCAATGTTAAGAATGTTGACTTTAACTTCTAGGTAACTTGTGACTGTGAAGCCACCGGGGATGTAATTCTTTGCAGTTGCCCTCTACCATTTGTATCGGTATCAGCAAAATGAGACCAAGTGGTTAAATTTGTGGAATTAAATTGCGGTCAAGTATGCTAGAACTCTAATTATTTATTTACTCGATAACAATATAGAAGTAATTGGGCATGCGGCCAGCTTGAATTTCCAGGGTACAAAACTAATAGGTGTGAAAAGAAACCACGTTAAATGACGTCGCGAAATTAATTTGACGTAATTGATGGCAACGTTTGTTCTCGCCTTGGCGTTAATTAATTGACGTATCGCCGACATTGACGTTTACGTTCCGACAGTGGCTGATATCACACACAGTTCCAAAGCAGCGTCCGCGGCAACTAATGACGTACTATACTAGTGTCGGTGACATCATTAAACGGTACAATTTATGCCGAGATGTTTTTTGTGTGTGTAATTCAAGCATGCCGGGCCTTTGTCGGAACACTATGGGCTTGGCCGACGATCTGTCAATTAGTGTCGTATGTGCAATCTTTGATAGTCTTATATTATTTGATCTTCGTTTTTTCAGGTTGTAAAACTGTTCCGCTATTTAATTAATCTTAATAGTCAACATTTATATTAATAACATTATAGGTATCTCTTAGTGTTGAAAACACACATTATAAGCGCCATTGAAAGGATATGCGTGTCCGCGTGGCAGGCTGCCAGTAGAAGACACACATGAATGTATTGCAGAATATTGGTGGAGAATATATGTACATATGTCCGTTTGGCAGCAAGAGGGTTAAACCAGAGGACATGGTCAAAGTTATAATTGTTGCCACTGATATTAACAATATACGATCTGTGTCTTCGATTCGGGCCAAACGTCCAATTTTTTCTTTCATGGTGTAATATTAATTCCTTCTGGTATGGTGTTTTATAAATGTAAATGTTAACGATAGCTTAAAATAACAATATTAATGATATTTCCCTCAATAAACAGTTTCCCGTCATTATGAGTAAACAAAGGTGTTTGTTATGCTTTTAAAAAATCTTAATGCCCTGCAAAATCACTGGGTGATCACAATTATGATCAATGCAATGGCCAACTAATGGATTTAAAATATATAATGTGTCAACAAAATATTATTTCAATCAAAGGTCTTTAATCTGGGTTAAGACCTCTTGGGGATTTTAACTATAGTTCATAGTCATTTAGTGTACACAGTTTTATATGTACCGCCGATATTAAATTACCAGATAAAAAGACGGTTTTAACAAATTCACACCTACAAAGGGTAATGATGTCCGCTCAGTCAAGATTCACCTGAAACGCCATCTTGCAATTGATTGGAGGTGGAAAGTGAATGCTCGGAAAACTTATTACCTTCGGCAAGGGAATGACAAACTTCCTCGACTGGGATATGACCAACACGACAAGAGGAGCGATGATCCCGTAAGTTGTTGATCTAGTCCATTTGGCCACTGATGCCCAAGGAGTGATAGGAACTTGGCTAAACAGGAGGTGCTCACCTTTCCGGAGCATCTGGGCTCACTTCCCTGGTGAGAGGTCACGTGTTAAACCTAATGTATCAGTTCAAAGTCTTTTACTCTGCTTCTGGATGGATTGCGATCTGTACATGTGTTTGTTTGTTTTTAATAAGTAATTGTACCAGATGTAAAATGTACCAGCTACTAAAAATGAAACTCGCTTAACATCTAATGAAGCTTGCAGTTTCTCGAGAGATAACCATACCCCTCCCCAACATGTCTAACCTTGATCCTATGCACATAAATTTGGTATTCGACACATCGCCTCATGTTTGTGAAAATTTGTGTCAAGTTTGATAAAAGTTTAACTCATAGACCTGGAAAATATTTTGGAAGATATTAAGATGGACGACCAAACAGACCGGTGGACAGGGTGGGTCCTATATACTCCCTAAAACTTGGTTTCCGTGGGTATAATAAATGTTAGGTTTTAATACTATTAAAGTTTCATGAACAATGTTTTCACCAATTTGTTTTCGAAATAGAATCATGACGTACTAAAATTACTATGATCTATAGTATGAATGCTAAATTTAAAATTTGGATACGATAAAAAGTTTCGTGAACAAGTATTCACATTTATTTTCGAAATAGAATGGCTAAAATTATTATGATGTACTATGAGCTATAGACTGAATGATAAAATGGTTATGTACACATAATGATTACTGGCTTTCCATGTGATATGCTCGGTCGATTTATTTATTTATGAAAAAAAAACTTTATTGGACAAATATTCTAAAGCGCAAAATTAATGTACTGACCTTTATAAAATTAGTTTTATTTTTATTTTTGTGCTTTCAATTATTTGTTCAGAAAGAAAAGTAACTTTTTTTTCAAAAGCAAAGTGCTCCTCTTCATATACAAATATTTACAATTAAAATAAAGTCCCTTTAGCAAACTATTTGTCTATGAATATGTAAATTATACAGCACGTTGATGAGGTCGATAGATGGTTTTATCGCCATAGAACAACAATATCGACCGAGGTTTGGGTCCGAGTTAGAAACGGCTCTGTTACAACAGCAAGAAGCTCCAACATGGACTTTGAATGGGATTTCATGTAATTATTATGAATCCCTTCTCCGTCAGTTCTGAAGTGAATCATTTTAATTAATTGGTAAAAAAAATCAATGCCAAATGTTAATGCCAGGTAAATGTCTGAAATACTCGTAAATCAAAAGATCCAAAAGATGAATGCATTTTCTTCAAAATAGCAGAGCGAAATTTGACGCTTAAAAGCGTGTACTGCTGAGTTGAATGCCCAGTGCCATGGATTGCAAAATGGGGTGGGGGTTCCTCAAACCATTCGACTTATGGTCATTGATCCTTGAATTGTTACTGGGGATTTATGTTTCTGATGATCGTTTTATGTTTAATTTTCCAACGATTATTTATATGGCAACGGTAGCCATTTTGAAAATTTGAAACTAAGAACGCACGTCTACTCATGACGAGTAACAACCCCATAAAGTATCGCACAATTTTATTATCTATTGAGCAAGAATGCTGTATATTGGAATATTGGAATGTATATTGGTATATTGTAATGTATAAGTAACAAATTCAACCAACAAATATTTCTCCTTGATTCATACCTGTATCCAATGAGTATGTATTCACTACCTGTATAATTAAGACCAATAAATATTCATAAAAAATTACGGGAAAGGTATAATTGTTTTATTGTTTAAAACGCAAAGTAACCGAAATACATAATTATCGAAAAAGTAATACCCTAATTTTATTGTTGACATTTATGTTGCTAGTGTTTATGAACTGGTGAATAGATTAATGTTTTTAAAATGTAAAACTAACGTATCAGATGGATATTGTTTCGTGTGTTCGATTGCCTGACTGATGAGAAACACATGTTTTTTGAGCTGCAAATTCCTTTGCTACATATTGAAAAAAAATCTGATAAAGTCTTACATAAACCCGAAAAATTTCGATTGCATCCTTGTTTGCTCACACTAAACGGTATACGCGCTGAAACATTCATATAAAGATATTAAGTTTTTCCCGAGTTTATTGAATCTTTATACATGTAGTTGTTTTGTTTATACTAGTAATTGGCATTTTGTAAAAGTGAAAGGATAAAACGACATTGAAAAGTTTCTAATTCCACCTTGTGAACAATGTCTTAAATCATTTCACATGATTTTAAGCATTTACAATTTTGTAATTCATTTCGATAAACTTTTCTTAAATATTTATTTTATTAAAATCAATACTTATTGTACATATTATGTTGTTTTTGGATTATTTATTATTATTATTATCACATGTAATACATCCCCTTAAAAGTGCTTTAAGGGAAAACGGTTCATGGTTTTCATTAAATTTTCGTTTTTTTTTCATAATCTCTGCTTAACCCAAAAATATTTTAAATTGGAAAGTTTTACAACTGTTTGAAATCAGACATTGACAGCAACTGTCTTTTATTATTCTGTTAATCAAATTGACATGGACTTTGCAATAAGAAAAGCAAACGAAACCAATGCAGTGCAATGAATAAACTAAATATGAAATCCAAAATAAACATATACAGAGACGCTATTATACAACTCCCGACTTGTGTGATACAACGTCAAATACTGTACACTTCAGTGGTACGGTTAAAAAGTAGCTAGTTTGAATACCGCTGTACATCCGTCGTTTTCGATAAATTACTAGCGACATAACAAAGTAGATGGCAATGAAAATCTTAAGATATCAAATGGATATCCTGTGTGAGTAATATAATTAAATCTAATTAACTTTAACCCACCTTAGCTTTTTTTATTTGTTGAAAGATAAAGTCGTCATCGGAAACACTTGAAAATATAAACTTCGCTTAGTTATCAGTTAAAATTAACAAAAGTTGGCGTTTTCTTGGTTCATTGTTTTATAAGATAAGGGTTGTTTTTTAGTTTCAAATGTGTGTATTGATTGACCATTGGTTATAAAATTAGAGGCATGGTTTTGGTCATCCGATAGTCTAAATATATAACTAATGTACATTAAACCTAGTAGCCGTCCAAAGTCGGGAATTACCCAATTGTTGATCCCAATATGTGTTTGCCTTCTCTCTCTCTCTCTCTCTCTCTCTCTCTCTCTCTCTCTCTCTCTCGTTTGCATTTTTATCATTTACTTGTACAGGTCTTTAATTTGTTGCGTTTTGAGTTGACTGTTTATAAGTACATGTTTTTCAATTGCAAATTTCTTTCTTATCTATTAAATTTATGCCATTATTGATGAAACTAATCAAGCTTTGACCAACTAGAAATATAAACAATACGTCCAACAACCAGCTCATGTTTTATCAAAACAAACAACCATTCATTACAATTATATTTGTTTTCAAAGAGCAATTACACAAAAGAACTAACGAATGAGTTACTTGACATCAAAATAATTAATTTTAGTAATAAAAGGTTTCATTTCGGTCAGTTGTTTTCAAAAACCTATATGAATATTTGACTGACACGGTATACATACAGTACAGACCTGTCGAAAGTTTAACACTGAGCTAACGAAAAAGAGTCCAGGCTCGGATACTGAGTGATCAATATAAAGATAGCTAGTGACCTAAATACCGCCGAGAGCTCGACGAATTGCAGCTGTCGAGAAGAAGCAAACGATAAGTCGAGATGAGCTATTGTTTCAGCACTTATTTGCTTGTTTGGCGTTAAACATTTGGCAGGACTGTACTGTAGTAATTCCGATTTATTAGTTTATTTGTTGTAAACTAATCTATATAAACAATGTTGTACTTGTTACGAAGGTCGTTGAACTGCTCCATAATTCCCCGTAATTAAGTAATCTGTTTTTGAGGCGGGTTCTATAGCTATACTGTAACCTTGTCTGTAGACTCCAGAGAAGTAAACAAACAAAAACGTTAATTGATTAATATTGTAATTAATTAAGTATTTGCTGCTTAGGTGTAAAGTAGAGAGTCAATAACAATAAAAAATAGTACATGTACTAAAGGGAGGTCAAATATAACTGAGTATAAATGCAGTTCATGGAAAGAAGTAAACATTGCACTTGTAGACCATACATCGTAAAATTCAATATTTTATGCAAGTCTTCTCTTAAAACATTACAATTATATGAAAGCCACTTTAAAAGAGTTTTGACGAAAGAACAGAGTCTCCACTTACTCCATCGTCCAAAGGAGCATTGTCATCAAGAAGCAACTACCTTGGTTAACGTTTCCCTCCTGTTTTAATCTAATAGTAACTCACAGCTGTTTCATTACATTTTTAAAGTCAAACCCCAGAAATGAATTGATCAACAAACACTATTGTATTTCCAAATCACAATGCCCATAGGTTTGCCAGCTGATGTTTGGGCATTTTACACCTAACGTGAGCCAGGATGTTGAAGTCGGGGTTCGAATCCTGGCTGAATCTTTCCAATAAATATATTGTAATGTTCTTTCGCCAACCAATCGGCATTTAGAAATTAAAGTCACTAGTCACGTGACTTCGGAAGGGACCTTAAAAAATGTATGTCCCGTGTCACTGGTAACGCCAAAAAAACCTCCTGCCCGTTGTCCTGAGCACACTTCACCTTAATTTTGTGACGTCACGATATAAGTTAACTACTGTGTATTCTTAACTAGGAGATAAAACTCCAATCAATTAATCCTTTATGACGACAACGCCTAGCCGACCCGACCGCATGTCATTCTCCAGGTAGCTACGCAGACAGGGATGTAGTAACACCGGCACCGTATACGTCAGCCATTTACTCTCGATCACAATGTTCGTACTGCTCAACATCTTGATATTCCATCATTGTTTGGAATGCACCTGACACCCTTACATCATCGGCAACTGCTGGGGCTCTCTGAAGTAAAGCTTCTGATCCAATAGTGTTCAAATTTCACAGGAAGGATTATTGAGTAGACGCTTTTCAAATTGTACTTTTGGTGAAAGTAGGTCGCGGTAACCTACATGTATAATAAACAAAATTCCGGTTTTTTTTTATTTTTTTATTTGGCGTTTGTTGTTGTGATGTTTCAGACTATGGTTTAATGATGGACCTATTATTACAACCAATTATCTTAAACACGTACATTTGATAAATAGAGGATCTTGCATGAGTGTTTATGTAACACAAAAGCCAAGGCTCGTTGCATAAAAAATTATTCAACTCGTTTAATAAATTCAATATTGCATAAACACAAATGCAAGATTCTATTTATTATATAATCCCATAAAAAACGGGTTTTCGTAGATTTAAAACTTGTCTTCTCATTATAAGAAAACAGCTGATTGGCCGATACGCAACAAGTTCACGTAAATGTGTACGTTGTATGCGCCAGAAGTAATTCTGCTGAAATATTAAAAGTAAACAATAGTCTGTCCGCAGGATATAAAAACAAAACAAACATTTTCAATTTAAATACAATGTATCTTCTTTTTAGAAGAAAAGTACAAAAGTATCAGCTCAAACAGTGTCAAATAAAACAAACAATTGTGAACTAGGTCAATTGTGTGACGTCACTCTGAAATGGCTTTTATGACGTCACACTCATTCAATACGATTTTTATTGTATGACCGTATTACATGGATTATTGAGTAGAGTATATAATAAAACCATTTATTATATAATCTACGAAAAAATACGGTCATACAATAAAAATCGTATTGAATGAGTGTGACGTCATAAAGCATAAAGTCATTTCAGAGTGACGTCACACAATTGACTTGATCCACAGTTTGTTTCATTTGACACTGTTTGTTGATTCTAATTTAAGCTGATACTTTTGTACTTTTCTTCTAAAAAGAGGATACATTGTATTTAAATTGAAAATGTTTGTTTTGTTTTTGTATCCTGCGGACAGACTATTGTTTACTTTTAATATTTCAGCAGGATTAATTTTGGATCATGTACACATTTACGTGAACTTGTTGTGTTTCGGCCAATCAGCTGTTTTCTTTATAATGAGAAGACAAGTTTTAAATCTACGAAAAAACATTTTTTATGGGATTATATAATAAATAGAATCTTGCATTCGTGTCTATGCAATATTGAATTTATTAAACTCGTTGAATAATCTACGAAAAAACATTTTTTATGGGATTATATAATAAATAGAATCTTGCATTCGTGTCTATGCAATATTGAATTTATTAAACTCGTTGAATAATGTTTTATGCAACTCGCCAAGGCTCGTTGCATAAAAAATTATTCAACTCGTTTAATAAATTCAATATTACATAAACACTCATGCAAGATCCTCTATATAATACTAGTAATCTTTAACATAGAGGATTAACCACCGTATTGTTGTGTCGTAAAGAATTGAACGTCATGTAATATCATAGGCAGGGGCAAAAGTACAAATACGTGATAAACAGGAATTATCTCCCTTTGAGAAATGCGCTTTTGTTTTATATACTCTAAAGGATTATCATATTCAAAAATATATCGTGAATCAAACATTCTAATAACAATCTGTTGGTCACGATAATCACATGATTAAAAAAACTGGGACGTATTGTTATTTTCATGAGATTATCATACCAAACATAAGGCTGTGTTTATAAATAGATCATCGTATTATCAATAACATGAACTAAATATATAACTTCATAAACAACTCAACGAACCTTCCATCCTATCCCAATACTTGTTTATATTGTAGATCCTGTTTGAAAATTTCAGAAAACAATATCATTATGATGTACGTAGATGTTCAATACATGTATATTGCAGATTCTGGCAGTCTCAGTTTCACAATAATTTCTAAGATTTCCCTTACACTTTGTATCTTAATTAAATGTGGCAAATTTGAAATATCAACAACTTTATTTGTTTTTCAAGATATTTATGAATTTAAGGTGTCATTTTATGGATCATTTCGGGCTTCAAATCATCTATATTTTGTTGCTGTTGAAACATTTTAGTACGATAAAGATCAACAAAAATTGCCAGATTTAAGTTAAGGAAAATCTTAGTTAAAGAGTACCTGTAACGATTTTTAGCTCAGATGAGCTATTGCTATCTATCACCGTCCGTCGTTCGTCGTCCGTCGTCCGTCGTCCGTCGTTCGTCGTCCGTCGTCCGTCGTGTGTCGTGCGTCGTGCGTAAACTTTACATTTTAATCTTCTCTTCCAAAACTACTGAGCCAAATTTGATGAAACTTGGTGATTATTATGCCTAGGTAACAGGCTTTCAAAATTGTGTTCGGGGTTTGACCACGCCCAACAATATGGCTGCCGTTACTACCAATAGCCAAAAGACAAAAAAAATCTTCTTCTCTGAAACCAAAAGGTGCAGGCAAATTTTGATTAGATTTTTGGATTCAGAAGACCTAGATACATTAAAATTGTGTTTTTCATGAAAATTGGACGTAAAATAGGTTACGCGTTTTTTGCGTAAAATTATGTAATTTTTAAAATGAGACATTTATTGTTATAATTTCATAATGGCTGAAGATAATTGTATGGAGTTTTCACTGTTGATCTTGTCTTGTAGTTTTCTTCCGATTGATGTCAAGGTCAAAGGTCAAGGTCATGTCCCAGTTTTTGACCTTTGATAAAAAATGCTAATTTTTAAACATTTCTGGTGATAATTACGTAGGATTTTTGGTTAATTTTAGGTATTGACATGACGATCATTTTGATATATCGATTAAGGTCATGGGTTCAAAGGTCAAAGGTCAAGGTCACAGATGTACAAGTTTACCAAAATAGTTAATTATCTGCAAAACTATTAACTTTTTGTATAGGCATGTATATTAGAATATTTTAGGTATTATCCTAACGATCATTTTGATATATGAATGAAGGTCATGGGTTCAAAGGTCAAGGTCACAGATGCGAATGAATGGTTAATTATCTTGTAAACTATTAACTTTTTGTATAGGCATGTATATTAGAATATTGTAGGTAATGGCCCAATGGTCGTTTTGATATATGATTAAAGGTCATGAGTTCAAAGGTCAAGGTCACAGATGTAAACAAGTACTGAAATGATTATTTATCTCAAAAACTATAGACTTATTGTATAGGCATGTATATTAGAATATTTTAGGTATTATCCTAACGATCATTTTGATATATAAATGAAGGTCATGGGTTCAAAGGTCAAGGTCACAGATGCAAATGAATACCTGAATGGTTAATTATCTTGAAAACTATTAACTTTTTGTATATGCATGTATATTAGAATATTGGAGGTATTAGCCTAACAACCATTTTGATATATGAATGAAGGTTATGGGTTCAAAGGTCAAGGTCACAGATGTGAACAAGTTCTGAAATGATTATTTATCTCAAAAACTATAAACATTTTGTATAGGCATGTATATTAGAATATTTAGATATTATCCTAATCGGGTACCTTTAGGGACATGTGTGGGTGTAAATGGTGACTGTGAGTGAACAGCACGGCTTACGAGTCCAAAATTTAGAAATTGAATATGAGGCTAATGATCATTTTGATATATAAATGAAGGTCATGGGTTCAAAGGTCAAGGTCACAGATGCGAATGAATACCTAAATGATTATTTATCTCAAAAACTTTTTGAATAGGTATGTATATTAGAATATTGGCCTAATTATCATTTTGATATTTGAATGAAGCTCATGGGTTCAAAGGTCTATATCACAGGTGAGCGTTAAGGCCCATGGGCCTCTTGTTGATTTTTACATATGTTATTCTCCATACTGAAATATGACTTAATGCGAAAATTTTATAAAAATCCATGCCGAAATAAGGGAGATATCGGCGAGATTGTAATACACCTCCCGCTAATCCAAATCAAAAAGCTCGGTTTTGGGGACCCCGTGCAGTGACGTCATTTAAGTAAGCGGACCCCACAGAATACTATTTATCTACATTACTTATATAATGAACCAACTAAAAATTCGTTTTATATTTCACGATAAATTCATTTGACAAAGTGGAATTTACAGCCGACTGACACCTACCAATGATTAAGCAAATTATTATTAGTCCACCTTGATAAAATGTTTGTTTATTAGACATTCCTTAGATTGAGACCCGTACTTTTAATTAACAGGATGTGTTCTTACAATTAACAAAATTGATTTGAAGCCGGTGCCACGTTTCACCGATGTTTGGTTGAAAATTTTGCAGGGTGTGCTGTTTGTAGCAGGTTCTATATGGTTTAATATTAAAATTTAATCTTTTTTAAAATTTTAAGAAGTGACAATTAATTTTCGTAAATTGTCAACATCACATTTATTTATTTATTTATTTATTTATTTATTTATTTATTTATTTATTATTTATTTATTTATTTATTTATTAACATTAGATACTGAACATTTGTAAATAAGTTAACTTAGTAAAAATCTTCAATAGTGTGAACAACTGCGGTGCCACGTTTCGATGTTGGGTTGAAATTTTTCAGGATGTCTGTAGCAGGTTCAATATAATTTAATATTAAAATTAATTTTAAAATTTTAACAAGTAACAATTATTTTTTGTATATTTGATAAATAATACTCGACGCATATATTTGGTTATGTCTAGGCTAACATTCAGAAATTCTGGGTCTCCACTCAGTAAAGTACATCGTATCATCGTCTGTTTCTGGATCGAATAAATACAGCTAAACGCCAATTTCATAAATTTTAAGGTTGTCTGTTTCTTCCCAAAATAATGAGGACTCATGTGACATATACAGATGAACGTCAGAGTCGTTAATTTTTGGTCCATTCATCATATAATATGTCGCTACATTAGCATTATTAGTACTGTCCGCCGTGAAAGTTACTACAACGGTTACTTAAATGACATCACAAATGGATCAGCCTCGATATGGTTCGTTTCACTTACAGATAACCAGAGAGGGCCAAATTCAAGGCCTTCAAACCGCTATAACTTTCTTATTTGGTCATCAATTTTGATGCGGTTTTCGATATTGTGATATTTGAATGGTATTTAACAAATATATGTACTAAAAATTTTCGTTACATGAATGATTGTGAAATTCGAGCGTGTAAGTTGAAAATTTGAGAAAGGTCGTAGAAAGAGTAAACAAAGACGTGAAATGTACTTTGCAAAATCCAACATTAGACAGACACGCGAACAACAGGACATTACGATTACGTATTAGTATCATATAATATATCTCAAGTACCAAAATTTGCAACAATAGAATGTTTTCCTTTTGAAAATCTTACATTGGTTTAATTTGTTCAACAGTCTTCGTTTAAAAATATCCAATAATACCAATTTTTAAAACACCAGCGGATTTGTAATAGGTTATACGCGTGTTGTTGTTTTACACACATCAGCTAACTGCAAATAAAGGTACACTTGAACAAATAATTTATATATATAAATAAATAAGGCAAATAAATTTCATTACAATTTATAAAATAAACTCCATTTCTTTACATGCGTTGATACAAATAGCTTGACATTACATCACAAACATACAACATTATCACAATATGATACATAAATCATAGTCGAATTGAGACTATTGTGGACACTAATGCTAGATGTATAGTTGGGACAATCCTTAAAAAACCCAGACACTTAACACTATTTCGACTCGGATAATAGTAAGAAGGGAGATAAGGCATACTGGTCAGTCAAAACTTTAAGCTTATCTAAAGTGTCAACTTTTCGATAAGGTCATCTTCTAATCTAACTACTTTGTTTTATCTGTATAAATATTTTGTCAATGTACCTTTAATGTAGTAATATAGTCTTATTTACATCAATATTTACTATAAAATGACTTTTACAGTCTGTGTGCTCTAGAAATTTCACAAATGTTACTCAGAAAATTTGTACAAATTTTGCGATTTTGTAGACGGCGCTACCATCAATCACCATACACTGTCGATATCCCAGATATACCGGTTACAGATTTTATCATAAAGGATTTCCATAAATATTCCAACCACACTGCTCTAGTAAGTTTTCTATACAATGTTGCTATTAAGCCTAAATTCTCAAGATTGAGTGTTTGAAAGACTGTTTCAGTTGCCCTTCCGGAACATCCGGTCTCAATTCCCTGATGGAAGTTCACACGCTTACCTTGATTAATTTTGCTTGTTTTCAAATTGTTAACTTTGCTTTTGAGATTGTGAATTGGACATGCCGGCGTCTTCATGCTTGATTCTAAGAGTGATGCCTAACTTGATATTGTGCGAAATCGACATTTTTGGAAAATTCAATTTAAATTAAACAACAAAACTGTTATTTTAATCTTAACTATACTTTTATGTTCACCGTTCCGAAACACCTGGACTCGATTTCCCGGTGAAAGTTCCTTTGTTTTAAGTGAGTTTGTCAGTTTTCAAAGTTTTTTCTTTGCTTTGGGGTTGTGATTTGGACATGTACCAGTATGTCTGTGTTTGATAATCTGTTACCACATTAGCTATTATCTAGCATTAATGAACTTGTTATTGCCATATGTAATATTTATTTCGTGTTCATAACCGAAGATAAAGCAATTTAGTCAAAACAAGTATATTTTACCAGTTTCACGAACAAGGTGCATGTACTGAATGATAAAATAAGTTTTGTTCAAAGTTATAATTTCAATTTTGACGAGTTATGATGTTTCACAGAGCTTATACCTGTACATGTATGCCTCTGATGACTTATTTTTGTTACGTTCTTAGATCAATGGAATCAATGGAAGAAGAACAAAGTTTGATAAACTGGTAGACGATATTGATAAATCTATCAAAGGGTTCAAGAAGTTTGGTTTACGTAAAGGTGATGTCGTGTGTCTACATGGTACAAATACACCAACGTTTCTACATGTTTTCTGTGGAGTAACGTCTAACGGTGCTGCTTTAACAATTGCTAACTCACAACTTACTCCAGGTAAGAATGCTTACAAAAATCTGATACTTCTGCCCAACCATTCTAACTTCGCTAAAATGCAACTACGTTCAAATCAACCTGAAGCGGTTAAACAGCAAATTATACTGCAACCAGATTGTTTAAGCGTATATGACACCTTTGATTATCCGCAATGCGCCACCAGCCTTTAAGCGCATCATTCCTATGCGTGGTGGTTGTAATAGGTTGACATGTAAGCTAACAAGGTATAATCATTTTGACTCTTTTTCATTAAACGCAAATACATGTACTCCTCTAGAAAAAAATTTAAAAAAACCATCAACAAATGAATTCCTCGATGGAGTAAACGATTTGTGTTCAAAGACTTTTTTATCTTTTAGTAAGTACAAATACCACTGTCAAAACATTTCCATAATATCGGGATTCGTAGATAAAGCATTTCATTTGCATTTTCCAGTGTTTCTACTTGTCTGTCGTGTTATGTGTACGTGTAGCCATGTCTGTTTTATTAAACATCACTTTTTGATATTGTGGTTAATGTCTCAGTCTTGAATGTTGAAGAGGATAAAATGGAAAAAATATGCACTAATCACACATGACCACTGATTATTAAGCCACAAAAAGAATGTGATTGAACATGTATACGTTTAATTATCTCGTTTGCATTTTACAGGAAAACTAAAATTGTTATCCAACAACACTATGCCAGTGAATTTATGAAGGTGTATGACCAATGTATTTTATTATCTCTTTTAGGTGAGTTATCGCACCAGTTACAAGAGTCTAATTCGCGATATATTGTAACAACGCCTGACTGTGCTCTGAATGCCAAAACGGCTGCCGAACAATGTCCTCAAATAGAGGTAACCTTACTTCATTGATGTAAACAATTTTAATTCACCAAAACCATACAATTAACCATTGTAAAATCGTTAATATTCGTGTTATCCCAATTTTTGCTGTTTTCAAGGATATCCTGCCAACGAATGAATTAACATTTCAGCCAAAAAGTACATTATGCAATTAAAAATCTTACCTTAAACGGAATTTACAAACCACGACTATACAAAAACAATAATATTTTTTCTAAGAACCACGAAAATTAGACACCATGAAAATAAATGATTCACCGTATTTAAATCAAACAGATTTATTTGACTTTTGATAACATGTTAAAATACGTCACGGTAAAACACAAACTGTATGTACTCCTACAAGTTAAGAAGAAAACAACAATTGTGAAAATGAATACATGACACAACAGTCCCTCTTTACATTTCTAAACAAAACTTCATCGCGATTCATCGCTACTATTTGCTCAATCAAATCGAGGAGGACTTATAAAGAAAATCATAGAATATACAGATTTTGAACTTTTAAATACTGTAGTTATAAGCGAGTTGGCAAAGTAATCGAAGGGCATTATAACAAAGCTATACTGTATATTATTATTAGTTACAAGTGTAACAGAATCAGAAATTCTCTTATCCTATTTGTGAAATAAACGTTCATTAATCAAAAACAAAAATACTAATCCATGTCTGAATCATTATCCAGAAGTAAAGTAAAACTTTGAAACTGACAGGTTAGGTTAGACACGTAAACTTCCACCAGGGAAGTGAGGCCGGGTGTTCTTGAAGGGTAAACACCTCCTGTTTAGCTAGCTACATCCACCACGTGTGTAATCAAAATTGAGTGAAAGGAACATGAAACTACGGGACGTCAAATAAATCCAGGGCATTCTTAACCTTTCATTATTTATTTATTTATTTAGAAAGTTATCGTGTTAGGGGAAGCAGAAGGTTGCGTTCCGTTTTCCTCCATCCTCAACGATAGTGACTGTAGTTTACCCAACGTCAACATAAAACCTACCGAAGATGTGGCATTGTTACCATATTCAAGTGGCACAACGGGCTTACCAAAAGGTGTCATGTTGACGCATCATAATCTTGTTGCCCAGTTATCGCAGCTAAGGTAAGTCAAGTAAATGATCCCATAATATTTATGTTTTGTCAGTTCAAACAAATTTTAATCCAATGAATGAGACGAAAATAAGCCTATGTAAGGCTACATGCAAAAAATATTGGACCTATTTAAGTTTTAACGGTCTTCAACCATGTCAAGTGAAAAGGCAAATGTCGCTGGGTTTTATTTTCAACGCGCTTTAATACATATTGGCCAAATTCAAGCTACATGTAAAAGTTATTACATTAAAAGTTATAATGACCCTCGATTTTGTCACCTCAATTATTGCCAATGTCTCAAAATGTTTTTTCCTTTTATAAGTCTCTTTTCGATAATTGCCAACCCCTTTTATATTGCCTAATCTGGCCAAGCAAATGGTATACAGCGAATTTGCACTAACATAGAACATAGTAATTTAACTACAACCATAAAGCACAATAAAAGGTTCAAAACAAGTTGATATGGTTGTTTATCTTGTTTTGTGTCGCCAAGTAATTCAACTCTACATCCACACATAAAGATGACATTCCATCTCTTAATAATCCTAAATTTTGGAGACTCTGGTCTCACTGCTTCCTCAAAGGGAGTTCATGTGTTTAACTTGATTTGCCAGTTTTCAAAGTTTTAATTTTGCCTTTGGAATATGGACAGGTATATTTTTGTTTGATTATTATTTCAAGGCACAATTTGTATCTACCTTTTACACCTGGACATGACGTTTCTGTAGCACCTTTACCAATGGTACATATAGCTGGATTAGTCATAGGAATGCTGAACCCTGTAGCTCAGGGAGCAACAGCCGTCACCCTCCCCAGGTTTGATCCAGAAACTTACCTGAAAGCCATACAAGACTATAAGGTATTTATAATCTGTCTTTTAACATGAGAAGTTCATTACAAACATAAGGAGACGTTTTTTCTTCAAAAAGATCATAGGTTTGAAATCTCTTGATTGAATATCGAACAGCTCTCTCTCTCTCTCTCTCTCTCTCTCTTTCTCTCTCTCTCTCTCTCTCTCTCTCTGTTACAAAACACTTTTTTTGTAAAATAAAATGTTTTAAATGTTTTATCATCCTTGCCCTTGGTCCATTATTGAGTATATTAAGTAAATAGGGAGACGAGAATCGGCATTGTGGTGTAGTTGTCATGTCGGTTTTGTTTGTGTACTTTTTGAATATGACAATAAAAGTCTGTTCTGGAATGTAAATAAAATCATTTTACGCCAATTTTGTTAAAACATTTAAAAGACCTGAGCATTTAAAAGCTCTTTATCTAACGATGTCAATTGTTATGGCACCACTTAACACAAAAAATAACAAAAACCTGTTCAATTATTTAATTACCCATGTAGTTTAAAAATAAAAAGTGCTATATTGCACATACTCGGGTTTTGTATTTGTGAATTATGTTTCAATCCATTTAACAAAATACATGTATAGAGAAATAAATCCGGTACATAAACTACATGTATTATATTTCATTCTTTATTGACTTTTTGTTTCTATGTATAGTATTGTTTTTGGTCTTGGACAATAAAAGCCATTAATCCATTATAACTAAAATCATCCATTATACCTAAAAGTACACGGAAGGGCATTTATATGGGCTCTTTGAATAATGCTCCCCTAAGACTAAATTGTCGTTTCCTCGGTTCTTTCTCTTTGGTAAAAAAAATCAAACAACCTGATACTGTTTATATTGACCAACAATATATAATCATAAATATCAGTATATAACTATTGATGGTTTATAAGAAATTATACAGTGATTGAACCCTGTTTAAAATGAATCACCATGGTACCAGTAATATATCACCAAAGCCGCTGGGAAAACATCCGTTTAATTAATATCAATACAGTAAAACCTGCTCAAACTACCATCTGCATATATTTAAGATGCAATGGGTTATTTTCATATACAAGCTTTATTTAACTGTACACTTATGATTTTAAAAGTAGGAAGTGTTATCATAAATCACTGTGGTTTCTTTAATTTCTTGAAAACTAAAGAATTATAATATTTGGAAATTGGGGGTGCTTAAGACCTGACAATAAAGAACATGCATATCAAATTGTAAATGAAATGGAATTATCGATGAAAAGATGCAGAAATCGACTTTTTTATTTCTCTGCTCGCGACATTGGTTATGGATATTTTATGATTTCTTCATTGAAATTAAAACCCTGACACATGTACAGGTGTGTGAAATAATGTTTCAGCTAAATTATTATCTGTCAAGGGGAGACTACTCTGTATTGGTGTTTCATTATAACAGCAATTTCGTTATAACGACAAAATCACCTGGAAACGAACTTGGTCGTTATAAAGAGGATTGACTGTAGTTGTATTAAGAAAGAAATTAGCATTTGTTGACAAGTGATCGGAATACAAAAAAGTACAACCATACATCTACTTTAGGACAACAATTCATCGTTTACAGCCTTAACCACATTGCATATGTGTCTTGGCTTATATCGTCCAGTTTTGTGTTGCATGTTCTTCAGTTACTATTTGTTCTGCCTATTGCCAAGCATATTCAGGTACAAATTGATTCACAGGTATTTTTTCGGAAAATATCAAAGCACACTTTACTTTTGGGATAAGTCATAATTGTCATTATAATCCATATGCATAATGATTGATTGATTGATGTGTGTATGATTTTCATAGCAATTTCTATAGATTATAGCCAATGAACTGAACTACATGTATAATACTCCACTAGACACTGTCACAATATCTTTTATGAGCATTTATTGACACACACACTGCAACAGGCACCTGTACTTATGCACATTTAATTAAAAAACGTGAATCTGTTTGCAAATTAGAATTTTCTTCCCACTGGGAATAAAAAAGTAAATATTAGAAATCGAATTGTAATTACTTACGGCGGATGCAATTACATAAAGATTAATCACATTTGAACAAGACATCCTTTATAAAGATGGTTTAATGATTTCAGTAAATGCATTTTGTACTCGAAAATTCGTTTGTTTTAATCAATTTTATGCTATATAAGGAATATTGACGCAATCAAATGAATAACCAATTAAAATTAATTGTATTCCTTTTTTGTTGCTTGTAATTTTCAAAAAAAAATTATTGATAAAACCTACCCACTTTGGATTGAATTTCAAGTTTTCTGAAATTAATGTCAGCATTTTTTTATTTAAAGACCTTCAAAATGCAAGTGTCATTATTAACAATGAATTTCGAACGTGACGACAATAGGGCAATGGTATTACTATATGGCATCAATTTATAATGTGGCGCCAATTATTACTGTCTTTTACTTGACACACTTGTACTCTGTTACGACTTTCTATACATTTTATCTATGTTAGCAAAAATTATACTTTTTACTGTTTTAGGGTACATTTAGTTTAGTGGCTCCACCTGTAGTTAATTTCTTTGCCAGTCATCCATCGGTAGATAACTATGACCTATCGAGTTTCCACACACCGTACTCAGGTGCCGCACCGCTCAGTAAAACATTAACAGAGAGAATGGCGGACAGGTTAGGAATCCCGGGAATTCGACAAGGTACGCATTTTTATCAAGTTTACTGTCACGCCTGAAAAAAGCGACGCATAGGTCAGTATTCCTGTTGTCGTCATTACAGTGTAAACTTTTTGGTAAAGTTTTTTTTCAAACATTTTTTTCAATCTTGCAAAAATATTAGTAATAAGCATGTTTACTTAACGTCTACATAAATTGCTACTGGAAACGCATGACTCACTAAAATGATGTTAGTTCATGGTCATATAACAAAAGACATTTTTCAGTATACCTTAGTTAGTGCCTAGTAATGCATGCAACACATATCTATGCAGAAAATTAAATGAATTCCATTGTGTGATAAAGAGTTTAAACTTATTGTCATATTTTTGTTTTCATTCGTACTTCTGTTATACTGAAATACCCATTTAAAGCTTTCCCTATTTTAATTTTGGTACATGGTATCTCTATATATCTCTTAAATGTTATCTTCTATTTGTGTTATATAAATAGGATACGGAATGTCCGAAACCAGTCCCGCCACCCACACCGCTCCACTGGATGGCTGGAAATTTGGATCCATTGGAAAGCCACTTCCAAACACTGAAAGCAAGGTAATGTATTATTCCAGGATGAACAATCGCATTAAATAAAATCTACGAATAGCTTTCTGACATGTATCCAAATAGTAAAAATCATCAATTTTCGTCATTTTGCTTTATGTGTAGAGCCCGACTTTTGGAATCAAGTGATTTCATCTTAATTGCCATTGTGTTGTACACATCCAATAGCTTCTTCCAAAATAATATAGCTTATTAATGATGTTCTTTCTCTTGTTATGCGGGTTGATTAAATATATTCCCATCGCCTCCGTTTGTCTTATACCGTTTGGGTAGAAAATTTTAATTGTTTTACAAATTGCTCGTGTTTTATTGGTATATCTAAAGCGCGAAAAAGTGAAATCATTATTCTGTATCTTTTGATGCGCAACGTGATTATTTGAATTTTTGTAGCAGCTAATAATAGCGATGACAGCAGTGGGCCTGGACTGTATGCATGTATTAATGTTCGAACCATATTATAATCTTCTCTGCTTTACCGATATGCTTTCCTTATTACAACAATTTCCTTTATCTTTTTGAAAAAAAATTCTACAATAGTGAGTGAGGGCAAATACTCGGACAAAGCTAAATAATTCATGTTACTTCGACATGTTGACACTAGACTTGCACAAAAAAACAATCTGCTTCTAAATGGCACTGCTAAAGATATTCTAAAAACATTATTTTATTTTTCTTCCAAATGTAAAGGTAGTTGATATTGGAACAGGGAAAACTCTGGGTACAAATGAACATGGTGAGGTGTGGGTAAGAGGACCACAAGTCATGAAGGGATACCTCAATAATCCTAAAGCTACAGCGGAGGCTATAACCAATGATGGCTGGATTAAAACGGGTAAGTACCATGTTCCATAGTCACAATAACACTTCAAAGAAGTAACTTTTATTCCAGTCCGTAGTATTATGTCACTTTTTGCAATGCTGCGAATAAAGAGATCTTGTTAGTAAATTTAACATTACACATATACTGTATATATTTGGCAGTATTTCATAAACAAAAGATACATAGATGTAAGTTACAAAAGTTTTTAAGGTAAAATGATTCATTTTCAAAGACATCAATACAAGTTGAATGAACAACTGTTGAAGACATTTTCAATGCAATTATAATATACTTTGCACATGAATATTTTTGACACAATGCTTGGAATTGATTGTAGATTTACAAACGAATAAACATTACTTGCCAATAGTGACCAAACAACAAAAGACATTGTACCAATAAAATGACAAAACATGCTGCATTGAAACCAAATTATACATTTTTTTGTCTAGGTGATATAGGATATTACGACGAAGATGGTCATTATTATATTGTTGATAGACTTAAAGAAATAATCAAATATAAAGGATACCAGGTAAGAAATGGTAACATACTAGTAGAAGTGGCTGGACACATTCTAAATTTCCTTTCATTACCGTGCTTTTGTGTAATTTTAACACCCATGAACGTTTTTAACGTTACTTACATTAATCTGTTTGAAACATTTGACATACCCGGATGTCCGCTTATCCCATTTACATAACTTTGTTGTGTTTCGTTATAGTCCAGGTCATATTCGGATCATTGCTTTTAAAAACCCTGAAAGGTGAGATTCTTACTAAATCTGTTCCAATCCATTTAACAAAATGTAGAGAAATAATTTCGACACATGAACTACATTCTTTACTGACATTTTGACAGAAAAAAAAATTTGTGCCATGAATGTATATACTTTCATGTTAGTTGTGTTTCACAATACTATTAGTATATACCATATTCTGTTACAAGTGCTATTTTTAAAATGACACAAAACCATGCGAAAAATATCAAGTCATTATTTTCACGCAAAAGACTTCTAAAATACCCTGGGTAATTCAGATCTATGTTACAATGAGATAACTACAAAATTGACTCATTTTTGACTACTTTAGGTTGCCCCTGCTTATTTAGAGTCCGTGTTACTTACTCACCCGGATGTAGCAGACTCTGCAGTTATTGGTATACCTGATGACGTCACTGGTTCTTTACCAAGAGCTTTTATTGTAAGAAAAAAGGATATCAGTGAAGACACAATTTTACAGTATGTTAAAGGTTAGTCAGAAATATAAAATAAAAACAAACACACCCGTCCATGTCCAAATCAAAATCCCCAAAAAAGCAACATAAATGCCTGTATTTTGAAAAACTGGCAAATTTAATTAAACACTTAAACGTCAACCATAGGAATGAGGTTTGGTGCTATTGGAGCTATTGGTCTGACTAACTACATTTATATATTTTATATCAGACGCAAACATACCGGTCTATGTTCAAATCACAATCCCAAAAGTTAAGTAAAACTTCAGAGAGAGAGAGAGAGAGAGAGAGAGAGAGAGAGAGAGAGAGAGAGAAGGGGGGGGGGAGAGAGAGAGAGATCAGTTTTATTAATTAAAAAAGCTACTTTTTTGTATTTTACAGATCGTGTAGCTCCATATAAACAACTAAGAGGCGGTGTTGAATTCGTTGATGAAATTCCAAAGTTACCCAGTGGGAAAATCCTAAGAAGAAAAATTCTAGAAATGTATTCAAATAGAGAGAAAATATAAAGGACATATTACACTCAAAAAGTTTAGTTTAGTTTTTGTTTGCTAACATGACTAAGTATGTCCCCAAAAGAAGTGGGGACATATAATGTTTCCTCAACTTTTTCGGCCAACATGTTGTGGGCTACTTTTCTCGAAAATTATTCAAAAGATCTTCATGAAACTTCACAGGAACAAACTTTGGTTGATTGGCTATTTGTATTTTGATTATGCACATAGTTTGGAAAATGGATTTTTAAGGTTAGGCTCGTTTTGAAGTTATATCCCCTTTCAGTTTAAACTTGTTTAAGAAGTTCTACATCACCCGAAGAAAGTACGGTTGTCGTTTATATTTATTAGATCACCAGTACTTCAGTGGTCAAATACGAGCGGAGGCTTAAGAATATAACGCTTTTACTTGGTTCAAATCCCATTCAGTAATATCACTGGGTCTGAGAAAGTTCAGCCAGCGTGTCGAAGGTTGGTGGTTTTTTTCTTAGCCTTACTAAACTCCCAGATAACCGTCTCCTTATGAGTAAAATGCTGTTTGACCGTTGTATGGGCACGGTGCCGGTATGGTTAAGACCACTAAACCATTGAAATCTTGCTTCTGTGGGATCGATCCCGCTCGATTACAATTGGGAAGGGTTCTCCTTGTCGTAGGTCTGATGAAACCAGAAAACTATCGACTTTTGCCAATGAAAAAGTAATCAGTTGAACTACCTCTCAAAGCGTGAATTTTATGTTTATACTCTTCATACTTTGATGTCAAGGTGACTATCACTTAAAGATTGGGCCTGAATTGCATTGGCTAAATCCAATCAATCTTCCACAAACATACCGTCATCCATGTTTAAATCACAATCTCAAAACAAAGTAAAAACTGTGAAAACTTGCAACGTGATCTTCCACCAGGGAAGTGAGACCGAATGCTTCGGAAGGTTAAGCAACTACTGTTTGTTGTTACATTTTTCGAAACAAAAATAATTTAATATATCAACTGATTGAAAATATTGTTGTGACATTAGCTGAATATGATATGACTTGCGATGATATGAAGTATGCGCTTCCAAATATGGCCAAGATTTACCAGAGATGGCTATGCCAAAGGTGAAAAAGCTCATATGTTCACTCCCTCTTTATTTGAGATTAAATAATAAATCACATAGGTTAATTGAGATCCCTCAAGCTCTGCTTCATATTTAGACTTATACCTGAATTATGACGCAAGCGAAAGGCTACATTTGAGACTTTATGACAAACGTGATGACTTCAATTTTTCTATTGTCAACTTTCCTTTTTTTATGCAGCAATATACCTGCTTCTCCTGCTTATGGTGTATTTGTTTCCCAATTAATACGCTATGGTAGAGCTTGTTCCCACTACGGGGACTTTGTACAACGAAGTAGGCTGCTTGCAAATAAATTGTTGACTCAAGGATAATGCAAGCCTAGGCTTATCAAGTTCCTCAAAAAGTTGACGTCTCATAGTTCCATGTTCCTTTCCGACACAATTTTGATTACACACGTGGCGGGTGTAGCTAGCTAAACAGGGGGCGCTTACCCTTCCGGAGCACCCGGCCTCACTTCCCTGGTGGAAGTTCACGTGTCTAACCTAACTTTTCAGTTCCAAAGTTTTTACTTTGCTTCTGGATTGTGAATCGGACATGGATTAGTATGTTTGTTTTTGATTAATAAAAATATTTAAAAAATAATAATAGAAGGCTTACACTGTTTACTGGTGTAAGATTCTTTTTCTCACACATTTGCAACATAAAAAGGCAACTAAGAAAATCATGCCAGATCATTGATAATAAGTTCTGATTATAGAAGCACAGGCACTTGTTGCTGATATTAAAAAATAACACTATACTTAAACACAACACAAGCTAGTGTTATGTTTAAGTATAGTGTGTTATGTTTTAATATCAGCAACAAGTGCCTGTGTATAGAAGGGGTGAGTTGAGTAATGGTGACTACCCAGTCAAGAATGTATCACTTATATGGCGACTCGCCAACTATATATAGGCGAAGGTGCAGGAATTTGTCTGTGTGTTGCGCTTATGGCATTTTACAGCAGGATTTTTTTTTCGTGCCACACCTACCGTTCGAACACACGACCTCTAACTTACGGAGCGACATGTTACCAACGTAACCGAGCTATCGCGGTAGCTGATCTTCTGACACAAATGACATCCAGTGTGTTGTTCACTAAGTGCTTTTGGAGAGTCCTAACCATCCCAGATATTTAACAACTAGCCTTCTATAAACATGTATATTTTAAAAATAGCTCTTATGTCAACCAAACATTGACCAACAAAGCTATCAAGGATAGATACTTATATAAATATCCTCTGTGATTTAAAACAAACATGCTAATCCATGCCCGCATCACATTCCAGAAGCAAAGTAAGCACTTTGAAACTGACAAATTAGGTTACACACGTGAACTTCCACCAGGGAAGTGAGACCGGGTGCTCCGGAAGGGTAAGCACCTCCTGTTTAGCTAGCTACACTCGCCACCTGTGTAATCAAAATTGAGTGAAAAGAACATGGAATTATGGGACGTCAAATATATCCACGACAATCCTTGACGCAGAGATATCAAACTTATCATCAATACTGTGAGGAAAGCCATTAAACGTTTTGAGGGTCTTGATAAGCCTCGGCTTGCAATATTCCTGGTAAACAATGTATTTGTAAGCAGCTTGCTTCATTTAAATAAAGTAATTCTAATATTGACATTAATTAAGTTAGCCTGTACATTCATATTTTAATTTTTTGTTTCTGGTGTGAGGTAGAAGATAAATCCTGTAAAAGTAGGATGCATTTTCTATACTTTTACTTTTTCCCATTCAGGTTAGAATTTGTTACAAGTAATGTACTTATTTGAACCACATTACTATATAGCATTTTGTTATACTATATTGAAAAATAATAATACAATGTATGGTTTGTTGTGGTAATATATACCCCTTCAATGAACTTTTTGACCTCCCCTCGTATGTCCAGTACCAGTCCAAAGTTGGTATTAACAAAGAGTTGTCTCACTTTTTGTTTTGTTAAACCACTGGATTTTTATTTACTTGTTGTAAGTACCTTGTTTCATTTGATTGATTGCCTATTGATTGCAATTTTCTATACTCCATTTCATTTAGAAAAGAAAATAAAAAATACACAAATTAGGTTTATCCAATTGACTGAGTTAAAGTAGAAAAACTTCAAATTCTAAAAAAAAAATGAATGCAATGCAAACAAATTCAGCAAATTAGGATCCCCTGCCAGCAGTTTTTTTTTTTTTCTTTCTTTCTTTTTTTTAAATATGATTTGCACTTATGTTCAAAGGGCCATAACTCCAAGAAAAACAAGCAAACCAACTCCAGTTAAGATACTGTAATATCCTCCCCTTTCTTGGAAAGCCAAGGGATAATAAATAAAGAGTGTTATGTTCAGCATCTGTCTAAAAAGCTAAACAATTAAATATCAAAATAAGTGGTTGACATCTTTAGTCAGTTTGTCACATTGATTTCATTGAAAATATTGATAAAACACCATGTATACATTAAATTTAAAATGTATTCTTAAAATGAATGAAAAAGAAAGGGTTTGAAAAATAGCTTAGCAGAACCTGTCACAAAACATTAAATCAAAACATTTACCAATGCTAGTTTGATCGGAGATGTTCCTATACATAGAGGATCTTGCATGAGTGATTATGTAATATTGAATTTATTGAACGAGTTGAATAATTTTTTATGCAACGAGCCTTGGCGAGTTGCATAAAACTTTATTCAACGAGTTTAATAAATTCAATATTGCATAATCACGAATACAAGATTCTATTTATTATATAATCCCATAAAAACGGGTTTTTCGTAGATTTAAAACTTGTCTTCTCATTATAAGAAAACAGCTGATTGACCAAAACACACAAGTTCACGTAACTGTGTACATGCGCCAAAGGTAATCCTGCTGAAATATTATAAGTAAACAATAGTCTGTCCACAGGATACAAAACAAAACAAACATTTTCAATTTAAATACAATGTATCTTCTTTTTAGAAGAAAAGTACAAAAGTATCAGCTTAAATTAGAATCAACAAACAGTGTCAAATGAAACAAACATCTGTGAACTAGGTCAATCGTGTGACGTCACTCTGGAATGACTTGTATGCTTTTATGACGTCACACTCATTCAATACGATTTTTATTGTATGACCGTATTACATGGATTATTGAGTAGATTATATAATAAATATATATATTCATGACGAAGGCTTATCATTCTTATCGTATGGTAATTTTATTTACAATTAATTCAAATTTTACAGTACATTTACAGTATATACAAAAATATTTCAACAAAGTTTGCTGTGATATACATGATATTATTAAATCTTTCAAAAAAACAATGCACCCACAGTATACTTGTAATGGACGGATAATAGAACACTCATGTCCAGTTTTGTGAAATTATATTATCTAACTCAAATTGTTCAATTTATAATGTTCCTCTAACACAGCTCTGAAGTATATAAGGAATTATTTGCATATTTTAAAATTTTATAACAAAGTTTATTTTGTTTGCATTATGAAATGCTAGTAGTTTATCATTTTTAGCTTCCTAAGAATTTGTTAATTCCTGATCATTATATCACTGAACAAATAATGTATTAGCCCCTGTATTAATCCAATATTCTGTCTATTCTGATTTAAAAACTGCACTGTGGTATTTAAGCTTTTTGTGCTGGTTTAAATCTATGAGCAGCCTGTGGGGGTAACCTTTTCGTTGGTAGGGGCTGTTCTACTGTTTGTTTTTCACGTTCTCTCTCCTTGTTTCTATGTAGTATCTGGTTTATACAGTATTCAGCCTCTTCACCACATTCTGTCATCCTCAAGTCCATCTCTGTAATGGTGGTGTTATCCTCCATGCCTTCTTGTAACCCTTTACCACCATCCTGTAATATAAGTTATGATATATTTAATCAATAAAGAAGTTACATTTAATCAATAAAGAAGTTATATTTAATCAATAAAGAAGTTATATTTAATCAATAAAGAAGTTATATTTAATCAATAAAGAAGTTACATTTAATCAATAAAGAAGTTATATTTAATCAATAAAGAAGTTACATTTAATCAATAAAGAAGTTATATTTAATCAATAAAGAAGTTATATTTAATCAATAAAGAAGTTATATTTAATCAATAAAGAAGTTATAAGTACGTCTATACATTACTTATTATACCAATTTTTATGTACAGCACTAGATGACTGTTTCGGATATACAATTTCTCATCAGTAGTACTTGGACCAAAATTGTATAATATGTTAACAGCTAGGTTACATTATTTCAAAAGCTCTTCAACTTTGCAATGTTTGCCACTTGTTTCAATAAAATGAAAGTCCCTGTCTTCCAAGATTGGGGGGTTTTAAATGCAGTTTGAATAAATAACCCTTAATTGCTTCTTTTTCAGCTGCACTACCCAATGTATGGTAAGGTCTCAAAAAAATTAATGTGTTTTTGCTAACAAAGCCAGTGCTAATTTTTTTATGCCTAATCTAATGTTTTTATAACAATGTTTTAACAAGCATCAATTTAGTTGACATCCCTGTCCTATATGGTCATTGTAAAAAAAAAAAAAAAGTTGCCTACCAAACAATCCTTAGTTTTTCTAAGAGCGTTTTGGAAACATGTTTTTTTCTTTGGCTTAATGTCAATGCATACATACAGTAAGCAATATAGATTTAATGAAAAAATGACATCAATTTTTTGGAGATGACTTCAGTAATTCAGTCATAGTTAGGTCTTAAATGAGGCAAATGTATGTATTTTTGCATCTCCAAATTGTCACCATTAGTAAAAATATTAATTGGTATAAACCAACATTCCAATGTGTTTGATTTAAATTAGTAAGGTAACTACTTACTGGACCAATTCTGTTGCAGGACAGATCCACACACCTCAGTGTTGTATTCTGGATGACAACTTGTGACAAAATGGCTGCTGTCGGTTCTGCCATATCATTACTACAGATATTAATCTCCTCTAATGTGCTATTTCTTAACAAGGCTCTGCAGATAGCTTGTCCCCCTTCATCTCCAAGACGGTTAAGTCTTAGGTTGAGAGTGTGAAGTGTGGTATTTTTGGTCAAAGCATGTGCAATAGCCTGTGCACCTACAGCACGGATGGCGTTATCGCAAAGATTGAGTTTAACCAGCTGACTATGATTGTTCAAGAATTTGCCTACGGCTCTTGCACCTCTATCACCAATAACATTATGTGATAAATCTAATTCAGTAAGTCCAGGGTGATCTAATATGTGACTAATCAACACACGAACTTTATCATCATCTACTTTACTTCTGTGAAGCCTAAATACTTTGAGTCCTTTACATGCAGCCACACACTGTGCCAACTGTAGACAATCTCGAGCTGTGAAGTTAAAAAAGTTCCACTCAAAGTTCATACCGCAGTCTCTTACACCATATGTCAAATGTAGTTCTTCAATATTTGGTAACTGTTTTAAAACTGGACCAAAGTTAAAATGATCACACTCAGGTTCATCTCCAACATCACTTCCAGCATCAGAAGCATCATCAAAATCTGGACCTTTAGGGGCCTCTCTGACAGGTGGCAGCAGCTGTCGAACATCTAATCTCTTTACATAATTAGCAGATAATGGCAGTGTTTCATTGATTTGTGTCTGGTCTGTAGTTTCTGGGACAAAGTGTTCCACTATAGCTTCCAGATTTCTTTCAAAATACATCCTTTTCCAGTTGTTTCCATACCTGGATACATCACATGTGTCAGACCACCTTGATTTACAGCAGCGCTTCCAGAAGTCCTCATCATCAACCAAGTTTGCAGTTATTTTTAATGGTAAGTCAGTCGAAATTCTCTCTAGCACTTTAGACTTATGTTTTGGTAATAAGCTATTCAATATGGATGAATTATCTGAAAGAATAAAAAATATTTTTCTAAAAAAGCATGAATTTAAAACTTAATACAGGTAGAAAAAATCTAGAAAGTAAAAACCATACAAAGTAATAAATCTAAATCACTTTGCAATTCCATAACTTAAAATAAACTGCAAAAACACTATGTTCAAACTATCTTTGGGAAAATAAAAAAAAACTTTGCAGTAAAAGGCATGGTATTTTGAATAAATCAAGAAGTTACAAGCATAGTGTAAATAAACAGTTGTAAATGGAACAAGTGTCTGCAAAAATCATGCATGCTTATTAAATTTGTATATATGCAAATTGACGGATCGCAGACAACACCCTCAATGTTCCGACAAAGGGTTGGCATGCTTGATTTACACACAAAAAGAATGAAAACTGTGCTTGAATTGTGTGGTTTAATGACGTCACTGACATTAGCATGTCATTAGTTGTTGTGATGCTGCTTTGGTACCATTATGGCGGCCAGTGTCATAATAGGCCTGGTCGGCAATACGTCAATGGCGCTATTGAACCACAGATATTTTGTACATTCTGTATCATAGAACTACTTACTTTCAAAGTTTGATACAATGTGTGTTATACAAAGTTCAACAAGCAATGGCACAGTGGCTAGGGACCATTCAGGATCTTCTGCAATTATTCTTCTCATGTTTCTCCAATCAGCAGCTGGGTTATCTTTAGCTGATGCCACTGGCGATGGTGGTACAGTCCCTCCTTTCTTACTGCCACCACTTTTACCACTTTTTCCAGATTGTCCTGATCCAACTCTTGATGCAGGCTTTGAACCTGCCTGACTTTTGGTTCCACTTTTGGTACTTTTGGCATCATCATCTGCTGGTTTATCCCCCTCAGTGATAGGAGGTTCTGCAGCTGGAGCATCAGCCATTATACCCCCAGGTGATCTGAATAATAAAAGTAATAATAATAATAATTAATAACATTAATTACCTTTAAAATATAATCATTACACAGTTTGCTATAGAAATATGTGGCAGACTGATCTTGATAGGTGGCCAGGTATCTTAGTCAGGAGAGTATCACACTAGTCACTAGTACTGGAAAGGTACCAGGTATAACCTACAAGTGCATATTTGGTCACTGCAGTTTCTCCCTTTATTGCAATGAAATAAGAGTATTAAACCCTGGGATACGGTCGACCATCAATTTGATCCCAGGGTGGAACTTGCATGGTGGTTTTGTTTCAAGAAAAATAGTTAAATCTGAAGAGGAAAGGCCCAGAATGTGGTGGACCATGATTGATGGGTGACTGGGTAGGTAGAGCACCCCATTAATATTAGAAAGTTTCAAGTCCCAGTTTGGCCATTATCTAAAAAGTACAATAGTGACTTTTACAGAGAGAATTTTTTGACTACTATTAGAGTCATTCTGTTTGTGACAGTGAATTAAAATTTCCACATAGAAAATCAAATAAATCTGAATAAAAATTGATAGTATTCACTTGAGCCTAGTCCTAACTGAAAATCTGTATGTGTCTCTGTGGTCTTTCTATAGAAAGGAAATTGCTGGCACTATGGAAATTTTACATGGCAAAAATGGTGATGTTTATACCAGAAGTGATGCCCTTGGTGACGTTTTACGTCATATGCGCAACAGGGTCTGCCATTTGCCTGGTATTTCAACATGTTAAATCCCTATAGCGCCAAAGTTTTACTCTGTGCAGAAATGTTCTACGCTAGTAACGGGTGCACATACAGATCTCTTGTTACAACTAGGTACAAGTAAGTGAAAAATATCAATTTTTATTCAGATATTTTTTTTGGTTTTCTGCATAAATAAAGTGTTATTCACTGTCACAAACAGGTCAGCTAGTAGAGTGATATTCAAGCCACTGTACATGAGAGATTATAGTGTCATTTGGCACATTAAAAGAACTACTGTAGAGACCACTGTTACTGTGACAGTGAAATTCTCTTTATATCCATAGAAAATCAAATAAATTTGAATAAAGTTTGATATTTTTCACTTACTTGTACCTAGTCGTAACAGGAAATCTGTATGCGCATCCGCGATTGTCATATAGTATGTATGTAAAAAGGAAAATGTTGGCGGTATGGGGATTTCACACATACGAAAATGACGATGTTTACACCGGAAGTGATGTCCTTGGTGACGTTTTACGTCATATGCGCAACAGAAGCTGCCATTTGCATGGTTTTTCAACATGTTAAATCCCCATAGCACCAAGGTTTTACCCTATGCAGATATATTTTGGGATAATCGTGGATGCGCATACAGATCGATGTCCTGTTACGACTAGGTACAAGTAAGTGAAAAATATCGATCTCTGTTCAAATTTATTTGATTTTCTATGGATATAAAGAGTATTTCACTGTCACAGTCACAGTAGTTCCTACAGTAGAGCCACTTCAAGTTTTCCCTTTTCTGTTACATTTATCTGCTCGTAAAAATCAATGTGTGTATTATCAATCATTAACCAGACAATTTTTCAGCAAACAGTGTGACAACCTGGTTGGCTGGTTGCACTTGGAAAGAAAATTTAAGTCTGAAAACTATCTTACTGGATAACTTACTGGTTACCAGTCCACTAGGAAAGCTTATATTGACCGACCTTAATATCTCTTAATAACTTAATTTTAACTTAACAGGGAAAGGGGGGTTCTGGAATTAAAATAATGGTTATACAATAGGTCTAGTGTTTCCGATATGCTAGATTGAATTATTGCTTTACAGTCAAATTACATTATACATTACCTCCTAAACGTGAAATACCAAGATCAGAATACAACAACACCCCCCCCCCCCTCCCCCCACCCCATTAATTTTCAAACAACACATCTCATCATACATTAATTAATTGTACAGAAACTATTACAAGATGCATTAAGCTTCTTATGTTACAGAATGAATTTAAAATTGTAATGAACCATCTAATTCTTCAATACCTTTACAAAAAAGTTCTTGTTCCTCTATGTTCCACTAGATCGCAAGGCGTCCTAGTTACTATGGTAGTGACACCGGAAATGAGCTACTACGCAGATTTTATCATACGGGTTATTTAAAAATGGATGCCTCCATGTGTTGTTGTGAAAAACATGATTGTATTTGTTATGTGTGTTAAAACCGTTATTAATCATTATATCTATTGACAACGCCTAGCGAGAGTGTAATTATATTTGAATTGATATATTTGTAATTAATTTGGTGTTTGCTGTTTCACCACATCAACATTTGTCTTCAGAGCATTTAAATGGAGGGGGGGGCATGTTTCATACGATATACTCTTTCCAGGCATGTCCACAGAAAATATAATACCATGGCCATTAATTACATGACGGAATTGGTTTTAGTATTGGTTAGAATTTTGGTTAAATGATGGGCAAGCCAGAAAGCCTTCTGCTTCTATGAAACATGGGGAAACTCGGTTTCGATTCTAGTGTATGGAAACAGCTACTGTAGGATCTTCTTCTTTACTCAGTAGGATCCTTACTAGGATGTCTTGGCTTAAGTCCATGTTGGTGGCAGTTAAAATCCTGTATGTACAATTATTAAAAACTGGTAAAAACACCTTGTATCTTTCTTTACATAGACAGGGTCCTGTGGTCCACAGGCAGACCACTCAGTCGGCATCTGAAGTCTTCTGTGGTTGTTGCAGCTGGTATATCTGGTAGCAACAGGTTCCACTGCCATACTGCCCATGGAAAGAAGGAGAATCTTAAGGCGTGTCTCAGAATGATGTTATTTCTCTCAGTTTTTGGGCTCACCGGTTCTCGAATCCTCTGCTGTGACATAGTTGTCGGATGGAAGGGCAACTTAATTATGCAGGATCTTATACAACATGATGAGTCTGGCTTTAGATCTTCTAGCCTGCAGGGTTTCCCAGTGGAGCTGCTGCAAGATGTTCGTCACAGTGTAGTCATGGTAGCTGTTGACTACAAATCTTGCTGCCCTTCTTTGTACTGCCTCTAAGGAATTGATATGCTGATATCAGGATCCCTCACTGGCAAAGAATACTCTAGTGTTGGACATACTAGTGAAGAGTATGTGGCTGCTTTGGCAGATGGTTTGCATCCCCGCATATTCCACTGTACGAATCCTAGCGTTTTACTGGCCTTTGCTGTGATTTGGCTGATGTGTGTATGCCATTTCAGGTCCTGACTTATGGTGACTCAGATATTTACTGGATGTCTCGCATTCCAAGATTTGTTGGTGTAGTCTATACAGGGTAATGGGTTTCCTTTTACTGGTAACGTGAATGACTGTACATTTGTCTGGGTTGAAGGACATCTGCCAGGTTTTTCTCCCAATTTTCTAGAGTGTCTAGGTCTTGTAGTGTGACAGTGTCGTGGCTTGATTTTATGTGCCAGTACAGTAGGTGAAACAATCAGTAGCAAGTTGGACTTTAACCTCAATGTGCAGGGATGAATTTTTTGGTGTCAGGGATACTGTCTTGATTACAGGAAAATGTGGTATAATTCTGCTGCCTATTACTTTTGGCAAATTGTTGATGTGCAAGAAGTTTTTTTTCCAATTTACCAACATTGATTAATGATGCATAGTAAGTCTGCATCTAGATAAAGCAACAATAGATCTGAATTTAACAATCGGAACAGCTTTCAATCTTTACTTGAAAAAACTAGAAAATTATAGTTCATACTATTAGGGATATAATCAAAAACAAACATACTAATTCATGTCCGAATCACAATCATGAAGCAAAGTAAACACTTTGGAACTGACAAGTTAGGTTAGACACGTGAACTTCCACCAGGGAAGTGAGGCCAGGTGCTCCAGAAGGGTAAGCACCTCCTGTTTAGCTAGCTACACCTGCCATGTGTGTATAAATCAAAATTGTATGAAAGGAACATGGAACTATGGGACGTCAAATATATCCAGGGCAATCCTGGACACAGAGATGTCAAACTTATCTAAGATGAGCCATTAATTCTTTTATTACAAATATATTTAAGTTATGTTTTTCATTGTTTGATTTTTGAATGATTGAAACATACAGTCAAACCTGCCTTAAAGGCCACCTCTATATAAGGGTCACCTGCTTATAAAGGCCAGTAGAATTATATCCCAATTCTTCTTTATTCATATTATTCGAACTTGTATATAAAGGCCACCTGGCTATAAAGGTCACTTTTACTGTTTCCCTTGGGTGGCCTTTATAGACAGGTTTGACTGTATCTATATAGATCAAGAATATTGTTAAAAAAAATTTCTAATGATTTATATTTCAGATACTAGTATATTATTATAAAAATTAATATTTCCACCAGTAGATCAAGATGATTCCTCGTCCAAGGCCAGGTGAATCGGAAGATGATTTGTTAAAATTCCAACAGGAGTTTTTATCAAATCAGAATGCACCTTCAGCAAGTGTTGTTAAAACTGCTGGAAAAAGAAAACAGGGTGATGGTTGTCAAATTAAAAAACAGAATGAAGAGAAAGACATAGTACAGATGGAAAGTAAGTAATAAATGTCAAATATTTAGGGAAAATTGTTCAAGTATGACTTTTTTAGATATTTTTATTTGAGCTTGATAACAACACATCTTCAAATTTAGGTAATAGATAGGTCAAATATATATAAATCACTTCAATCAAAGTAAACATTTTCCTATTGTTATAAGTGAAAATTTTAGGTTTCCTTATATTCAAAATTATTAGTAGCCAAATTTAAAAAACAAAATGTGAAAATACATGTATAGTCTTTTTGAAAGTATAATCACAAATATACAGAAATAGATTACTTTTTGAAAGAATTTCCGGCCAGAACTTATGGTAGTAGCCAATGACAAATTTAGCTATCAGAAATGGAAACAAATACTTATTGTTAATTGTCCATTTACATGTATCTTGTACATACAGTACATATTAACAATTTGATACACATTTTATTAAGCGCTAATATTGTCAAATTAAGGCATGGTGAGCTACATTGTATTCCAACATTTCTTGTTATAAGTACCTACCTATAAATTTTGCATTATAGGGTTATTGAACTTGCGAGTGCAAATGTCGAGTCAACTCGGGACAATATTTCACAATGTCAGTTCAATAATCCTTTTATTATATAGCAAAATAAATGTTGTACAATACATAAATATTACGCTAGTTCTTGTAAACGGATATTAGAACTAGTGCAATATGACAAACAACACAGCGATGACGTCGACAACAATCGTATGACTTCATAAACGACAGCGTCATGTGACAGCGTGCAATATGAAAAAATTGATTCAGGAAACATCGGACTGGAACAAAGTTAGCGTGCAAATATTGGTGTATATATTGCACACTAACACCTCAGGATTTAACGTTTAATTTCTATGGAAGCACATATTGCTATATAATAAACCGGTATATACAATTGTTGTGATGAAGTAAATCTCAGTAAAACTTGAATTCATTACCAACATTTGAGGAAAATTTATATAGAGGTTTCACTGAATTATTTTGTATTTGATCTCTTTATAATTGTTTTAGCTTTACCTTTAACTGCTCCTACCGTTGAGCACACACCACCATTAAAGAAATCCCGTTTTAAATCTCAACAGAATGAAAAGAAAACACAAGCATCTATAGACCCAGAGGAAATGTTAGATGGTTAAGTATTTAAATGTTTACATATTTGAATTTTTGATTGCATTAGTTGTTTTCTGTAATGGGGTCTGCCAAGTTCCAAGGCTTGAAGTAATCATATCCCCTAAAGGTTTGCAATTTGTGTGGAAGGCAAAATGGTAACTGCATTATTATGGAAAAATGTTAACTTATGTTATTCCAGATAGTGATATTTATACATGTATATTAATGGAAATAAATGTTTTGCAGTAACCTAATTGATATCATATGGTAGACAGATAAACCCCCATTTTATGTGTTTATCTATAACAACTAAGTTTCAGTTACATTTTAAGAAACGCTTTATTAAGAAAGAATAGAAGTTAGAAAAATTCACCATTTGGCTTTTTTCCAATTTTAGTATCAATTTTTATGTTACATTTCACATCAAGTTCCAACATCATACTTGTCTTTTGTTCTTGTTCTTAAATAAAGTGATAAAAATATTCCTTTTTCTTTTTTGTCTTTCTTTTGATTTGTGTAATAGAGCATGATACCCACATGGCAGCTGTACTCACCAAAATTATTGTAAGTACATGTATACCTAATTATTATATTTAAAGTATAACAGAGACGTAATCAAAATTTCATTTCAAGAACCTTTATTTTGTATTTCTTAGTATGATGAGTGCAATGTTGTTCTACACCCCAGTTAAGATTACTAGTACTTTATTGATATTAATAGATATGGCTGCTACCAGCCCTTTCAGTAAACTTTCGTGTAGAAGACAAATTTCTCAGCAAGTATGGAGTAATGTGTATTGTAAAACATATTCAAAAAATGTAAACTTAGTGGAAGTAGGTGACAAATTTAATGCCAATCAAACAAAGAAGCAGACAACTTTTGTTGCCTTGCTGGCTTTATTGAAATCACTGAACTACTATTAAAAATCAATACAAAACCAAATCTTTGGCAAGTGAACTGACAAACCACTGAACTACTATAAAAAATCAATATCAATCACTTTGGCAAGTGAACCGACAAACTGTCTAAGACTTGGAGGAGGCGTAAAGGACTATCTTTCAGATTCCAGTGACCCAACTCCTTACCAGTAGTTTGATTTCATTCAGGTAAATCTTAGTGTAAGAAAGCTTGTCAGTTCACTAGCCTAAAGATCAATTGTTTTCACTGAGAACTCTGGTTTCCTCTACCATCCCAGAACTGACCACATCAAATATTAAGTGAAAGAACTATGACTTAGGTGTGAAACACCATTATTCCACAGTAAGACCTGCCTGAAATGGATTCAAACTTAGATTATGAGATGAAGGAGTAGCTTTGAATCAGTCACATATATCATAAAGGGTTTGGAATATGGATGTTGATCTTATTTTTTTCACTTTCATGTTTTTTATATCATTGCAATTCTTTGATAAAGCCATAAACTAAACTAGCAGAGTATAATAAATTATACATGTAGTTGTATTTCTTATATTTTTGTAGGAAAGAGATACACATAATGCAGCTGTTCATACACCAGGTCACATGAAGCAAGCTTTTCCGTCAGTATTCCATCGAGGGGAAGTGACACAGGTAAGTGTATGCAAATAGAGGGGATTGTTGTATGATCCAGATTTAATACTTATAGTTGTCATTGGTGAATTTTGACCTGCACAACATCAGTAAAAGTGTTTGACTATTTAAAAATGGTTCCTAAGGGGGATGTATCTGTTATTTGTTTGTAATACCTACAAAATCTTATTTACCTTTAATAGTATCAGTCACGATTGTTCTTTACTTGTAAAACCACAACAATAGTTCTGTGGTAGAGTGTTCGTATGTGGGAGGTCATGGGTTCAAAACCAGGCTGGGTCTCTCCAAGACTTAAAAATAGGTAGTGATTGTTCTTTCGCCAAGCACTCATCATTTAGAAATGAAAGTCATAGATTCCTTTGGAAAAGACTTTAAAACTGATCCCCTGTGTCACAGCAGATGTAGCACGTAAAAAAACCCTCCCTGCACATTGCTCTGCGTGCACAACAAAGGTCAAAATTTGTACACTTATAGCTGGTAACATCTCGATATAAGTGAAATATTTTAACTGGGACATAAAACCCCATTCAATCATCAATCAATATTTACATATGAGTCACATGTATGGCTAGAGCTTAATCATTACATGATACAGACATTATTATACCCCCGCTTAAAAAGTGGGGGGTATATAGTGATAGGGGTGTCTGTCCATGTGTCTGTCCTTCCGTTACACCTTAGGGTACCTATCTCTTATCCGCAACTCCTCCTAAACCCTTCAATAGATTGTCATGAAACTTTCACACAATCTTTGTGATATAATGTAGATGTGCACCTCTTATTTAAAAATTTGATCCGATGGATTTTATTATTTGTGAGCTTGTGGCTCACAGTTTTTCTAGTATTTTACTTTTTTCACTGCAATATGTAATTATTCATGTAAACATTTTGGTGAAATTCTTACCTGTACTGCCATTATTGATTGAAATGAATGCATTATCATTTTCGTTTCATATAGAGCTTAGAAAAAGGAAAGAAGAAAAGTTTGTTTGCTCAACAATTTTCACAAATGAAGCCTAAAGATTTTGGAGTGATTGTTGAACAAAAGAGTGTCAAAATACAAGAAAATGTGAAGGATGATGATTCATTAAATGACCTAAAAGGTAATGTTAATCCCGATGGAAGTTCACGTGTCTAACCTAACTTGTCAGTTCCAAAGTTTTTACTTTGTTTCTGGATTGTGATTTGGATATGGATTAGTATGTTTGTTTTTGATAGATATGTTAGAAGGGTAGAGTAAAGTGGAGTAATGGTGTTTTATGCGCCACACAAGATTCTTTCACTTATATTGGCTAGGTTTCCACAAATTTAAAATAATTAGTAGCCGGATTTCCAAAATTTGTGAAAATATAATCCTTTTTAAAGTATTTTTCCACAAATTTGCTAAAATAGGTTACTTTTTGAAAGAATTCCTCAGAAATTAGTAGCCAATGGCAATTTTGGCTACCAGGAATGGAAACATAGTATTAGGTTGGTCAGTTTATTAATGGTGGAGGTAACCATAGCACAAGTAGAAAATCACCAGATTACAACAAGCAAACTGAAAAACTTTCTCAAACCTAGGCTATGAGAGGTAATGTGATTCATAAGCTTGGACTGTAGACTACTTGGCCAGCAAGGCTCTGGTTTGAAGGTTGTTTTACAGACCATTAAAATTTTGTCATTCCTATTAAGGTGGTTAGTTTTAAAATGGTAGGAAAACCATCATTCAGAGAAAGCTACAAATTTTCAACAATTCATATGAAGAACTTTTAATACAAGAAATTTAACGTTACATTTATGTGATCAATATACACAGAAGAATACTTGTGCATATTATAATCACAACCCGGCTTTGTGTGTCTTTAACCAGTATTTATCAATCTGCAGAATAAATACAACAGCTCTCGTGTTGTAACAATACACGTATAGTGTTTAATTACTGTGATATAAAAGTTAAAAAATTTACAGAGAAAAATACGGGCCATATGTAAAATCAATACAAATCAATAGTCACATTTACCGAAGTGTTTTTACATTGTTGAATTAAAACTTTTAGATGAATTAAAGAAAAATTCTACTTTTATTATTTAATGAAACCAATATGGACTTATTAGTGGGTGTATATATGCTCTGAACTTAGCTTAAAAAATGAATATTGACCCCGTCTATCACCCTTTGTCAATATAATTTTTTCTTCCAGTAAATACTTAATAGCCACCTAATAAAAAGTCCATAATCATATAATGGTCTATAACAAGTATATTGCATTCAAGTAAAAACAAGTTGCACATGTTATACACTAAAATTTTAATAAACATATTATTTCTGATCACAGACAGCAGTAGTCATCCACATGTGATAGAGGGTACAGGACTGAGTGCAACTTTTGGTAAAAAAGAAGCCTTGAAAATTCATCAGGAAAACCAACAGAAAATATCTGAAATGTCAAGTGATGAAATATTAGAGGAACAGAAAAAGTTGTTACAAATGTTGGGTTAGTAACTGTTAATTGGTAATATTTTATTTAAATATAAATCTGTGTTAGGTCCTCCAGATAAGACTTTGAAAAAACCAATGCCCAGTGTTATGATGCACTGCTAGTCGCAGAACAATGGAATTTTAATTGCATTATCTTACAGTCAATATATTGCTTTCAGAATTTATCATGCATGTATGTTAATCATTTTCACTGGAAGAAAAACTTTTTCATAACATTTAAAAGCAATTGTCATCATTCTTGATTGATGCAAAAGTTATCTCCCTTTTCTACTGTAATGTATAATAGAAAATTTTCATTTAAATATGATGTTTTTAGATTTTTTATAGTGAATAAATACATGTATATTTTTCTCCCCAAAAAAGACATAATATTTACTGGTCATGTTGCTGTCAGTTTCAGGTTACTGTAGGTCCCTTTTTGCTAACTGATTGAACTATTAAGCTTTCTCTGACTAAAACTTAGCAGCATATAATTTTACAATATATTTTTTCACAGATCCAAAGCTTGTTTCTTTCCTAAAGTCAAAGAAAAATATGTCAAAACCTGATGATGAACAGATACCAACAAACAACATAGAACGTGATGTGAAAGAAAAGAAGTCAGAAAATGAATCAAATATAGGTAGGATATAAACTTAATATTGATTGTTTGCATGTACAAAGTGTAACGTACGTTATGTTACACAGGGCTCGGATATAAATTTTCAAAATGCTTTGAGATCAAGTATGGTGTATTTGATACAAAGTAATTATAAATTGCACTAGCTGAAAGATGGAATTTATTTGATGTAATTTCTTTTTTAGCATTCTATTTGGGCAATTTAATGTGAATCATCAGTGGCAAATTCGGGGGGGCATATGCCCCCCCCCCCCTTTATGTCGCTAATAATACATATTGTTCATTTTGATTTTTCGATACCAGCCCCGAAATACATATTGCTTATTGAATGAAAGATTTTTTTTCCTCTTTGATGCAGCTCATATTGCACCAGAATGCAGGATTTTTGCGCCATTTTTTCAAAATTTTCCGGGGGAGCATGCCCCCAGACCCCTTAGAAGGTTTGAGCCTTTGGCTCTCACATTATACCCCCCCCTTTCTAAAACTCCAGTTCCCCCCACAATCCTTGACCTGACCTCAACATAAGGAAAAGAGCCTTGACTGGAGTGTAAAACTCCATTAGATGATTACTCTACTCTTGGACCTATAAATCATTTGACTTATCTGAAAATGGGAATATTTTGAGTTTGAGATAGAAAGAATTAACTATATAAATATGTATGTATAGTATATGTATATATATTTTATTGCAGATGATACAGAATTACCTGTAAAACCAAGTAAAGATTGGGTACATATGGATAATGTTGAATATGATAAACTCACATGGATGAAAGATTTACCGAAACCAACAACTGGAGATAACCAGGTAGTGTAGTTACTGTGAAATTAAACCAACAGGCTTTTACAATGTGAAATGTGATCGGGAGCAGTGTGTAAAGTAGAGTGTTTTCGATTGAAGGGCTTTGGGTTTTAGACTTACTCATGTTTTGTTGTATGTTCTTGAACAAGACGTTAAAAAAATATGTCGCTAAGCATTAACAATGTGTAAAGTGTGCCAGAGTGTTCATGATAAAAAATGCTGTCGGTTTGAGACCTTGTTAGGCTTTTAAGTCTCGGAGCAAGACATTAATTTCACTTTCAGTCCAATCTCTTTATAAAACAATCTGTACTTTTAGACATGCTAGAGTTAATACAACGATTGACTTACTGGGTTTCAGTAAATAAGGAAGTCTCATAGCACTTAAACTTTGTGAAACACAAACCAGATAAACTTTAATTTAATTCCTTGTTCACAATTCACAATAAATAAAACAACAAATGAGTTTCATTTAACCAGGAAATACATTGTAAGTAGTCATTTGATAATATTTCAGTATGTTTCAAGATTTTTCCTTGTGTATACACGTAATAAAATCTGTAAGTCCTGTTATGTAGAGAGAGAGAGTTCAACATCCCAGTAAAGAATATTTCACTTATATCAAGAAGCCACCAGCTATAGATAAAGGTGCAGAAATATTGCCTGTGAAGTACTAAGAACAACTCTGTTATCTTTTTCTAATGGCTTAAGAGTTTATCTAATATGCGTCTGTTTGAGGTGTTCCTTAAAAATGCATAAAACTTTATTTTTCAAAAAAAGTGTTTAATTCTTTTGATCATATTGAAAAATATTGAATCATGGTTTGTGAATTGTGATACATATTCTACTGTGAGGTAGATGTGTGCCAATGTTATCAACATGCATTTAAATTAGTTAAATGCTTATATTTTGTGTCATATTTTCCAGTAAGTTTGAAATTAGGGAGGCCCTTTAAAGAAAGGTTTTTATAGTTCAGGGTTTTTTTTTGCAAAGATGCAAGGGTGAATGGTATTTTCTCTTGACAGCCAGCATTAAAAGAGAAAGAGCTCATTTTGATGAGCTAGTATCAGTGTCAAATGGTAAAGTTGATCTACCAATTGTGTAGGTGAGATATGCTACTCTTTTGACAGTTCTTGTTTATTATTAAGTCCTTTTGAAGAGACCATAATACCAATGCTTTGTGTCATGATAGACATGGCACAATGAAGTACCTGGGCCCTGCACATTGCCCTGAGAGCACTAAAAAATCAAAATTTCTGCCACTTCAACTAAAACTTGTGACATCTTGATATAAGTGAAATATTCTTGATTTGAATGTAAAACCACATTCAATCTATTGTTTATCATCTGTTATGTAGATAAACAGTTATAGTCTGTTGTTTGTTTTTGATCATTAAGAGTTCTTTCTTTCTTCAGACAGGGAAACCAGCCAGATTTGACTTCCAGGGTAATCTTCTGCCTGCTGATTCTGATATACCTGTACATGTAGGTCTACATCACCATGGCGATGAACCTGAGGTAAAGTAAAAGTTTGTAATAGAAAGCTATTTTAAACCTTTTTATATAGACAACCCACAAGAATTACAAAATATGTAGTTTACAGACAGGTGTCAATATAAAAAGGCCTTTATTCAAGTTTATTGGTTAAAATATAAAAAAAATTATAAAATAATGGACACATGGTCTTTTTTTGGAGGTGGTTGCTATAGAAGGTTTTACTAGTTTTTTAAAGGAAGGGAGGGTGTCAGAGTTAGTTTTTGTAGTAAGTTTGCATTGATTGCACCATTTATATATGGAAAACAACTTTTATACTAAAAAAATGAAACCTGGTTATATACAAATACAGTTTATTACATGGTATATATATCTTTCTTAATTGAACACTATCAACTTTATAGTAATGCTGTAAACAATTGATGTAGTGATCATCTCATCAATATGGTGTATTCATGTCCCCCAAACAAAGTGGGGGCATATAATGTTTACTCCATTTTTTGGCCAACATTTTGTCTGTCAATTTTGTCAGAAACTATTCAACAGGAACAATCATTGGGTAGAGTAGATGTGCCATTGGCTTTTTGTAATTTGATAATACTCATGTTTATGGGATTTCCCTGTTGGGGTTCATTTTGGGGACACTTTTGTTAGGCATCTCATTATCCTCAGCCTTTTGAAGAAAGAGGAGGATATTTGAGTTTCCATCCATCCAAAATTCTTGTCTGTGCAAATTCTCCTAAACCATGAAGTACTATTTCACACAACTTGGTGCAAATCACGAACATTAATAGGAGATGTGTATATCCTTAACCCGAGTTGGTTTGCTCATTTTTGTGCGAGTTATGGTACTTTGACTGAATAAAAGAACCTGCTGGCAGGGGATCCTAATTCACTGAATTTGCTTGTTTCAGCTTTAACTTGTTAGATTTAGCTACACATTTAAGGTATTTATTTATTAATGTTTTGTTTCTTGTATATTACAGAGAGCTGGTTATACCCTAGAAGAATTATTTCAACTGGTCAGAAGTACAAATTTACAACAAAGAATCCTAGCTTTAAACACACTGGCAAATGTTTTAAAAAAGGTTAATATTTTTAAAAATATTTGTAATTATTTTCTTACACAGCTTTTATACCCAACTTATACTGATTCACCTCTGTGTAGCTCATTTGATTGAGAACTAGCTTATTATGAGAGAGTGGAGTAATTGAGTTTTAAAGATTTATTCACTTATATCTAGATATTCAATCATAGATGATGAAGAAAACTTCTGAACTTTTGGCAAGTGAACTGACAAACTTTCTAACACCAGTATCTGTTCTGAATGAGATTTTAACCTAGGCAGTAAGAAGCACTGTGAGATGTAAGCACATGATTTAGATCACTCTGCTACCAAGGCCTTTTCTCAATATATATGTTCCATGGCTAGGTCCAACTAGGACTTGAAAAAAGGCAGTGACTGTTCTTTCGCAATGCACTTAACATACAAGAATGAAATCCTTCAAATTGGACTTTAAAAAATAAAGACTGGTGTTTTACATGTCATGTTAAGTAAAACAATTAAGAACTGTCATTGTCTCTGCATAGTCTCTGGACATATTTTGGAGTTTGATTAGTGACTGAGTTTTCTAATATCATGGTACCTTTCATGACCTACATGTAGGCTGAAATCCCACTTAGATAGATTCTACTGGAAAAAGCTTATCAGTTAGCTTTCTGGAGATCAGTAAGGCAAATTTTAAAGATCAGGTTTTTTGAAAATCCTTTCCAGTTCTATCAACCCAAATCTTATCTGTTAGCTAACTGGAGATCAGTAAGGCAAATTTTATGAAGGTCGGGTTTTTTGAAAATCCTTTCCAGTTCTATCAACCCAAAAACTTAATACAGCATGATTATAAGTACGTCATGAAACATTCTTTTCCCCATTTTTTTTTTTTTTTTTTTGCATCCCAAACTACTCATGGTGTTGTTGTTTTCTAACTTGGATCTTAACTTTTTATTTAGTTGATCTGTTTATCTGCCACATATTGAAGAAAGAGAGGGATATTAAATTTAAGTTTCCTTCTGTCCTTCCTTCTGTCCTTCTGAATTCTGTGCAAATTCTCCAAAACCATGAAGCATTATTTCATGAAACTTGGTGCAGAGCATCAACATTGGTAGAAGATGCACATTTCATTTACCCCAGTTGGTTTGCTCATTTTCCTGGGAGTAATTGCCCTTTGAACATATGTGCAAACCACAAAAAAAACCTGCTAGCAGGGATCTTAATTCACTGAATTTGCTCGTTTCATTTCTAATTATAGGCTAAGCTTGGAGAACTGGAAGAGTTGGTACATACACCTATTCTCCCAACAGTACTTAATGCAGGCATTATTTTTCTGTTACGATGGGCTTTGGATGATACCAATGAATTGGTCATTTCAGCGGCAGTTTCAGCCTTATTTTCACTTCTAGTAAATACAGCAGATGAGGTAGGTAGGAGTTATCTCCCTTTGACATAATTTTGATCATTGCATTAAAATAAAAACTGTAACCATCTATCAAACTGTGTATTTAACTACTGTGCTCCCTCATTTTATTGACTCTTGTTATATTGCCAACCTCACTTACCCCAAGAAATTTGTCGATCACTTGATGCATATGCAAATGAATCCCTCTCATGTTAGTACATGTAATTACTTATATGCATGTACGTAAGTTACACCCAGTTTTCCATCCTTTGCTTTATCTCCACCCTTGTTGTATTGCCAATTTTTTTGTTATACCAAAGGTGTCCTTATAACGAGGGAGCACTGTACTGTACATACCATAGTTTTGTATGATAAATAATAAGTACATTTGCATTATTTATACACCTTTCTCTTGATGGAGTGTATTATTAGCTGGCATACAGGTGTTCAGCTACAGTCCGACGTTGACTGTCACAATGTTGTTTGCTCTCTTAACTCTTTCAGTTCTTAGAAGATCATTTGCAACATGTTCATAAAATACATCCCCAGCTGGGATCTGAAGACTTGTTAGTCACTGTTCTTTAGCCAAGCAATTGGAAATGAAAATCACAGGGTCTTTTTGAAAAGACCTTAAAAACTAATGCCCTGTGTAAAGGCAGGCATGGCACATTGCTTAGTTCACTGCAAAAGTAAATGTTTCTGCACTTTACCTATATTCCTTAATTTAACATATTGTTAGCTCACCTGAGCCAAAGGCTCAGATGAGCTTTTGCAATCTACAGATGAGCTTTTGGCAATCTATCACCGTCCGTCGTGCGTAAACTTTACATTTTAATCTTCTCCTCCAAAACTACTGGGCCATATTTGATGAAACTTGGTGATTATCATGCCTGGGTAACAGCCTTTCAAAATTGTGTTCGGGGTTTGGCCACGCCCAACAAGATGGCCGCTGTTACTAAAAATAGCAAAAAGACAAAAAAATCTTCTTCTCTGAAACCAAAAGGTGCAGGCAAATTTTGATTGGATATTTGGATTCAGCATACCTGGGAACATTAAAATTGTGTTTTTCATGAAAATTAGACGAAAAATAGGTTACGCGTTTTTTGCGTAAAATTACATAATTTTTAAAATGAGACATTTATTGTTATAACTTCATAACGGCTGAAGATAATTGTATGGAGTTTTCACTGTTGATCTTGTTTTGCAATTTTCTTCCAATTGATGTCAAGGTCGAAGGTCAAGGTCATGTCCCAGTTTTTGACCTTTGATAAAAAATGCTATTTTTTTTAACATTTCTTGTGATAATGGCATAGGATTTTCAGTTATTTGTAGGTATTGACATGACGATCATTTTGATACATAGATCAGGGTCATGGGTTCAAAGGTCAAGGTCACAGATGTCCAAGAATACCAAAATAGTTAATTATCTGCAAAACTATGAATTTTTTGTATAGGCATGTATATCAGAATATTGTAGGTAATGGCACAATGGTCATTTTGATATATGAATAAAGGTCATAGGTTCAAAGGTCAAGGTCATAGACACAAACGAATACTTAAATGGTTAATTATCTCAAAAACTATAAACTTTTTGTATAGGCATGTATATTGGAATATTGTAAGTATTGGCCTAACGATCATTTTGATATATGAATGAAGGTCATTGGTTCAAAGGTCAAGGTCATATCTGCGAACGAATTTTTAAATGGTTAATCATCTCAAAAACTATAAACTTTTTGTATAGGCATGTATATTAGAATACTGTAGGCATTTGCACAACGATCATTTTGATATATGACTGAAGGTCATAGGTTCAAAGGTCAAGGTCATAGATGCGAATGAATACTTAAATGGTTAATTATCTCAAAAACTATAAACTTTTTGTATAGGCATGTATATTGGAACATTATAGGTATTGGCTTAACGATCATTTTGATATATAAATGAAGGTCATAGGTCAAAGGTCAAGGTCATAGACTCGAACAAATACTTAAATGGTTAATTATCTCAAAAACTATAAACTTTTTGTATAGGCATGTATATTGGAATATTGTAGGTATTGGCCTAACGGTTATTTTGGTATATGAATGAAGGTCATAGGTTGAAAGGTCAAGGTCATAGAATTGAACAAATACTTAAATGGTTAATTATCTCAGAAACTATAAACTTTTTGTATAGGCATGTATATTGGAATATTGTAGGCATTTGCACAACAATCATCTTGATATATGAATGAAGGTCATAGGTTCAAAGGTCAAGGTCATAGATGCAAACAAATACTTAAATGGTTAATTATCTCAAAAACTATAAACTCTTCGTATAGGCATGTATATTGGAATATTGTAGGTATTGGCCTAATGCACATTTTAATATGCAGATGTTTTAGCTGTTTATAAATAATATATTGTAGCTAGACTTTAAATATGTTATATATAGTATACTTATATAATAATTATTATAATTAATTTGCAAAAATACTTGCATATTATTGGCCCTTACTGCTGAAAATTTTGATATTCTCTTTTATTATTGTCATTGACCATTGAACCTCTGCATAAGATATGTACTCTTCCTCAGGTGAGCGTTAAGGCCCATGGGCCTCTTGTTGTACAATGTTGTCTGTTTTCTAGCTAAGTGCGAGATTGTGGGTTCAAACCTTAACCAGGTCTGACTAAAGACTTAAAAGAGGGTAGTGACTGTTCTTTCGCCAAGCACTCTGCATTACGAAATGAAAGTCAGGGTTCTTTGGGATAGGAACTTAAAATAAACGAGGTCCCGTGTCACGGTAGGTGTGACACAATAAAGAACCCTGATGTATAATGCCATCAACACAATGTACAGGCAAAATTTCTGCACCTTTGCCTATAGCTGGCCATGTCTTGATATAAGTGAAATGCTCTAGACTTGGACACTAAACACCATTACTCAACTCAACTCAATTTTAGAAGATCTTTAGCATACTTTTTGGACTTGTGCATATGCGTTGATGTATGTTAGAGATCTGGGCTAAATTTGTTTTTGAACCAGATTGCAAAAGGTGTTCAAGAGTACCCGTAAATGAACCTTTATTTGGAACACAGCCAGTGACTATTATGCTAATAATTATTTGAAAGAATTTATTTTTCTGTGAATTTGTCTTCTAGCATTAAAGTAATTAAATATAAGAACACAACATCATTGTAACAGTAAACATACATGTAATTTGTACAACACGTAACAATATATATTTGTATAAACAGCTTGATTCACATAAAAATTGTTTACAGACTTTTTCAAAGTAAAACAAAATTGATGAAATATGTACAAAACATACATTTAATGTTGATCCGTGTGGAGTTAAAGTTTACTTAAAAAAGAATGTACGGTAATTTATACCTGTCTAAACTATCAGGATAGGCACATTGTGCATTAAGACCTATCTAAACAGACAGTATATGGATAATTTACAGTGCAAACTGTCTAAATAGACAGGTTAGGTATGGAAGACTTTGTTGATTAGATGGAATTATACAAGTTAATTTATCAATCATTAGAAATAGTATTACCGGTAGTACATTCAGACAGAAATTCAGCGTACCATTAATCTTGATTGACCTCTGTTGGCTGCTAAAACCATGGAAACAACATGAAAATGCTATGAATTCTTTCCAATTTCAGTCTAATAGGCTATGGATGTTTGTATCTTTTTTTATGGGGTACCCATGATTTCTTTGGAAAACCATGAAAGTCAATTCCCTGTCCATTAACACCCCACAATTTACACATAAAGCTTCCAACATAAAATTAGAAACAGTTTACACAGGTTATACTGTACAAAATAATTTGAATTCTGGTTTTCAGAATGACTATAAAAATAACTTTAATATGTAACCACTAAACTTAAAAGAGGGTAATCCTCTGTTGAACATGATTGACTGATGATTGTTTCTTTACCCTATTCTCAATTAATTATACAAATAAAGAAGAAAAAGATGTCAGGTGAAAATTATACCTGCAAGCATTTAGAGATAAAACGTGATGAGATTAGATCTGTACTAAGAACACTTTCACATTATCTTCAATATTTGTATATTTAGAAGAATCAAGGTTTAGTTTATATATACAACAAATGTTGAAAAAATAATAACAAAACATATTAACGGTAAATTTTGTCAAAACAATACAAACATATTTTTACAATTAAAGGTACATTTAATTAAAATTTAAACTAAACACTTTTCATCCATACAGTCTCCATCAGCTTACTAATGTCTGTGGTTTTCAGTTACTGTGTTTTCTCTCAGTATCTCAGTACTGATTGCCTCGATATACCAGGAAGATACTTAACTTGGGCGTATAACCCTATTATTCCACTCTCACCTCCTCACAACCTAAATCATAATATTTTTCCGCTATATTTAGCAGAGTAAGAAAAATATAAATAACAAGGACAAAGCAATTAGAAAAGTAAAATATAAACACACTAGTAATGTCCAGGGATATGTATGATGGTTTCTTTTAGGATTTCCTGTTATGTTACTATAAATAGTCGACAATGATATTGTAACCGTAGTTTGTGTAGACGCTGTGGTGTCCAAGTTACGACATGCTGATTGAGTATAATTATCACCACAGATAAAACTTCATTATAAGAACTGGTTCAAATATTTTTCCCTGTTCACTCATACAAAGCAGATTGGCTATGATGGGGAAAAATGTCTCCCGTTCCCGTAACCATGTATAGAACCACTTCAAATTGCAATCACAGATCAACGGATTTTGGTATAAAGTCACCATCTCTAATTTATCAAAGTTTTCAAACACACAATGATCTATACCTGTAATACTATTAAAGGATAAATCCAAATACTGAAGGCTTGTTGTAATCCGTGAAAACTTTCCTGTTTAGCATCGAAATATTATTTCCGTTTAGCTGTAAAGTTTCCAGGTTGTTGAAATCACTAAAAACAAAGTCCTTAATATAATTTATACCTGTCTTCCCTAATTTTAGTACTTTTAGATTTTTGAATTTTTTTATCAGTTCCCATGGATTGACAATGTCTAACTGAGTCTCTGATAAATCTAATTCCTCTAGTTTTCTTCAACTCCGGACACTGATTCTCTTGTTAATGTTAAACTCCTTGACTTACGATTTACTGATCCTCATGCTGCCTTGCATGTTTAAACGTGCGAGATGTTTAAGATAGACAATGACCCTTTTGCTAAGAACGTCAACTTGTTTGATTCCAGATTCAACTCCCGTAAATTAGGTAACATATCCAAATCCCTTTTGATATGTTTCCTAACTCGTTGGATTCTAAATTGAGAACAGTCAAGTTACTCATATGTTTCAATATTTCAGATGGAATTTTATAAAACTTATTTCTGGATATGTCGAAATGTCGAAGACGAGTGAAGTTTGAATCATGTATTGAATCTATAGCTTCTTCATTTAACATGTTAACACTTAAATCAAGATTTTCCAGGCTATTCTGAATTCCAACATAGAAACACCCATCTAATTTTTGTATAGAATTTTTGGATAAATCCAGAAATTTCAGATTTCTCAGATTTCTAAACGATCCATATGGAATGTGTCTGATCCCATTCTGGATCAATAAAGGTTTTGTAAACTTTTTAAATTGTTTAAAGCATTGACTGGTAAAGTCATTAATTGTTCGTTTTGACTTATCTCCAAAGAAATCAAATTATCCAATCTTTGTTGAAACGAGTTCCCTGCTATGTAATTCAGATTCATTTTTATCAGTTTTAACATTTGTAGATTTGGAAAATAAGAGAAATAGTTATTTCCATCAATAAAGCCTTGATTGAACTGCTCTAAATGGAGAGTAGTTAGATTGGTGAGATTGACAAGGGCAGGATACGGGGGTGGTATTTGAGCATTCCCGCTGATACACAGCTCCTGAAGGGAATCCTCTAATCCATTGAAAGCTGATGTTGAATATGAGCCGATTTTATTTTTGTTTAGGTTAAGTTTTATAACTTTTAAACCACTAAATGCTTTAGAAGGCAAGACAGAAATGTTATTACAATTAACACATAATTGACTGTGTATGTCCTGACCAGAACTAAACGTCAGCTCATAAAATAACTCACTTGACGGAACTATCTTTGGTATGTGGTCAAGGATTTTGTCTCTGCAGTTAATTATCCGACCTGCTCTGTTTTGTGATGTCTCACAGTTGCATTCATTGATTGGACAATCCAGGGACATCACATGACTTATTGCTGAAACGAGTTGGTAAATTTGTTGTAAAATAACATATTTCCTCAAATTCATTATCAGCATTTCTGAAAAAATGAAAGAAACAACATTCAAATACATTAATACCTCCAGTTAATCATATTAATATTCATCAACATTCATGATATAATATGGGATTGTATCAAGTAGAAATCGGTCAAAATCTCCACGTCAACATTTATTGCATACAACAAGTATTGTGACGTAACAGTAACGACGTCATCATTATACAGCGATTGATGCCGTGAAATCAGGTACATGTGCGCATCTATCTACCACACAGCAACATGGAGGAAGCTATTTTTATACAAAAAACGAATACTACGTTTATACTTCGTGTGACTGAAAATTGAACTAGACATAAGGCCCCTATATTGTTAGAATTTCCGATAATTTTTGTAAATTCAATTACTTTTGCACACATTTACAATCGAGTAATACATAAATAGCTATGTCATAAATGATATCATGGCTTTGGTATTTGTTAGAATTTTTAAGTAAAATTTTGCAAAAAGATAGAAAATGAATTTTTATAAATTTTAAAGACGAAAAATGCTTTTGAGAAATTTTGAGGTTTTAACCAATTTCTACTTGAAACAATCACATATGAATCTATTGTTTTAAGCTAAAACAAAATGCTGCAAAAATGTTCCTCATGTATAGGCCATTCATGATCTGATGGCAATGTATACAGCGATTCTATTTTAACAGTGATTATTACATATAAATGCAATACATGATTTAAACCAGTTTGGGTGATATAGACTTACCTGTGTTTATAAACGCTCTGCCATCAGATTGTGAACAACCTATACAATAGGTGTATTTGGATCAAAGCCAGAACATTCTCATCTCTCTGATGCTGTGTTAGGCGTGTGACCAATTGATTTTACAGTTTTTTTCCATGATTGCATGTAACATACAAATAATGCTTGTCCAATGATAAATCATGCATGCTAGATGATTACAAATGTGTACTCACTCGTAGTACTTTGTGCATTATTTTGATGATATTAATTGTTATGTGTTGCAGTATTAAATACAAATAAGTTGAATTACATGAGATGAGGTTCACCATTCAGCCATAGTGGTAGTATATTTTCAGAATGGCAAAAATCATGAATATTTATAACCTTTACGTGCTTTATCACATATCTTGGGTGTAGTGGCCTATATTAGTGAGACTGGTCCTTCTAACTTGTTTATATACAAGAATAATTTTCTGGTGAATAAAGATGAAATTCTACACTATGTGTAAAGTTAATTTAAATTTTCATGTTAAATTAAAGTTAATTTAAATTTTCATGTTAAATTAAAGTTAATTTAAATTTTCATGTTAAATTTCTAGTGTTATTTTTATGCTGTCTTTTTAATATTGATTTATAAAATCAAAAGCCATCATACTTGTGTATGATTACATCACAATCCAAAAAACAAAGTACTTGTAAAAACTTTGGAAACTGTTAAACAGGAAATGAGGTCAGGTGCTCCTGAAGGGAGAGCACCTTTTGTTTTAGACAGTTATTCCCAGCCTCATTTTAAATTAAAGTTGAGAATGGAAGGAGTATAAAATTATGCAACATAAAAAAGATTTTTTCTAAAAATTATTGATAAATATAAACATCAATATAAAATAATTTTTTACTATAATTTCTTATTTGGCTTGGCGAAACATTTTACATTATATAAGACTTACCTGTCCTGATTGAATCCAGAAATTTCTCTAATATTCAAATCCTATTGATCATGTTTTAAAAATTTTAATTGGAAATATTTCTGTACCAGTATTTTAAATACCAATGATCCAGAAATCACTCTAATAGTCAAATCCAATTGATCATGTTTGAAAAATTTCAACTGGAAAATTTTCTGTACCGGTATTTTAAATACCAGTGATATAAATATCTATCAACAGTCACATTTTTAATCCTAATTTAGAAATTGATACATTCCACTTGACATAACAATTGATTCATATTCAGCGGAGTGTGTGTACAGATTTACACTAATGTTGCACTTAGCTATAGTAATCCTCTAAAGTGCATTTTCACACATAGCCATAGGAAATAAGTTAATTTTCCAATCATATATTGCGGACTTTGATTTTCTGAATTTCCGATAAGTTCATTTTCTAATCAGATATTGTGAACTTTGATTTTCTGAATTTCCGATGATTGGCGATCACACATAAATTATAAGTTGCTAAAAATAAATCTTCAAACTTAAAATTTTGACTCAAAATCACAAGTAATTTTTTTCAATCACATATTGTGCAGTTTGATCTTCTAAAATACATATCTCACAAATATTTGAAAATATTAATTTGAAATTTTTAAATATTTTGATTCGCTATGCAAGTGTATTCAGTTCATCTTGAAAGTCAAAACACAGCTGGGAAAATGTCACACTTAACATATATATGTCATCATTAAACATGGGAGTCTGAAAGGTGTATATAGATTTCCTGTCATGAAGTTATATTTTGGTCACGGCTAGTATTTTGGTTTAATGTTATGTCTACAGATTTTATAAGTAATTAGGTTTCTAATGATGTGTATATAAAATGTACGGTGAGAGTGGCCTCGGTTGTCATTGAATACTTGAAAACAGACTGGTAATTATTTAGGTCACCTGGCATATAAAGTGCAAAAGAGAATTTTAGGTCATTTCACATATGAAATGCAGATGTGCCCAAGAATGAGCATCAACATAGGCATGACCTTTGGCATCCATTTTAGCCCCTGCTTTTCAAGCTACCGTCCATCCAGACTTTTCTTGTATTGCAGCAGGTAACACAAGTTTTTTTGAAGACTCCAATTTTAAAGTGTTCCCTTCTAAATACATGTATGTTAATAAATGTCCACTGATTCATGTTATTTATAACATGACTACAACAAGTAGAGATGATTAAGAATATTTGTTGTATTTGAACTTTATTGCAAAAAAAGTCTTATTTGTATGTCCTTGTCTTGGATTTGTGGAAGCCAGGGTTTTAACTTATGGGCACACTCATAAAGAACAAAGTTCTAAAACATCTGCTTGCATTAGCTTATGAAGAACTTTTAAGAAGTAAAGTACCACCATATCTTCTTGTTCTAGTTTCTTTAGTCATGTTGTTGCTGTTTCAAAGTTACCTAAAATCAGTTTACAATTAAAATCTGGAGTGGAGAAAAATATGGTAAATTCAGTATTTTGTGTACCATAAAGTGACGTTGTCATACTGTGAATCGAAGTGACTCAAAATTAACCATGATATACAGTCAAACCTGTCTATAAAGGCCACCCAAAAGAATCAGTAATAAATTGCCTTTATAAGCAGGTGACCCTTAAATAGAGATAGCCTTTAAGGCAGGTTGGACTGTATCTTCAAACAATATATCTTTGTGGCCCTATTGAACCCAGAACCTCTTAAACTAAAGATGAATGCTTTACCAACTGAGATACCCAGACAGCTGTATTCCTTCCCTTTGTTCTTGAGTTCTCCATTGGTTTGCATGTGGTATAATTACCACTAATTCCTCCAACCTTCAAACCAACTCTGTAGCAAACAGAACTGATAGTTTACCACATCAAATGACCATGCTGCAGCTAGTTACTAAACTCTAACAGGACAGAAAGAAAAAAAATGCAAGGTCAAATCAGGCATTCTCTGTCCCACCATACATCTATTAACATTATTGATAATTATATCTTTGGATTGATACATTTACAAAATGCTTGTACCAGTATGGTTAATGATGATGATGATGATGATGATGATGATGATGATGACAATGACTAAGATGATGATGGTGAAAATGATGATGTGATGATGATGGTGATGATGATGATGACGACGACTGCTGTATCTTTAAACATGATCAGCCTTTAAATTTCAATCACACAGTTTTTAACATTAAAAAAACCAGTTTGTAACATATGGAAATAAACGCAGTAAACATAGTTGTAACATACCTAGTGTTACATTTTCAGTACTTACCTGTTGTATTTATATCTTATAGAGAACACTTGAGCATAAAGTTACTTTGAAGTTCATCGTTATAACTTTACATGTATATGATTATGAGGAAAATATAACTGTCATGATTTTAAATTTTCCAGATAACCCTTGATCGTGTATTTTCCTGGTATCAGGGTCATGTGATGCCATTTCATTGTCCTGTAGAGGTTCAGAGGGAGTTGTTGTCCCAGAGATCACTCGATGATAATGAGATGGCAGAGGAAAGTGATGCTGATGTACTTAAAAAGGATGTTATCATGGTGAGTAATGATAAAGTTCTTAATGTAAAGTGTATCATTTCCTGGTATAATTGATTCTACTTATTTCAACTTAAATGTGTCATGATAAAAGAGACAATTTGTTTATTGCAGTTTGGAAAGAGACATTGTCTTTATTTTTTTGCAGAAATAAAATTTGTACAGTGACGAATCAAACAGTTTACAGAATCAGAGTGAGAGAGAGAGAGAGAGATAGAGATATGAGAGAAAGGGAGAGGGAGGGTTGTTTGGTTGGTTGAATTCTGCTTAACATCACATCAGCAATTTTTCAGCTGTTTGCTATGAGAACTATTTATTACCGGTAATCTAAGAAAAAGTTAGTGTATGCATGTGAAGTGCGAGTGAGTTTTATGGTGTGCCTTGTACCAGCACACACTCAGGGTGACTTTAAAGTGCTAGCTCACCGAGTCAATGGGCCGCAGACAAGAGTACCACTCCCCCACTCACATTACACTGACACAGGGTGAACCAGTAAAGGCCAACAGCAAGGAAAATTCACTTTCCCCACTTGAGGTCAGAGGGGGAGTCAAACTCACAGCGGTGAGAAACCCTGGATTTGTAGACTGACTTCTTATCCATTAGGCCGCCCCTGCCTCGAGAGAGAGAGGCAGGGAGAGAGAGTCCAGTGGAGTAATGTATTTTAAGCTCCAGCCAGTCAAGATTCTTTCACTTATATTGAGGTGGTCAGTTTATGTATGGAAGAGGAAACTGGAGTACCTGGAGAATACCATCAATACTGCTGTAGATTACTTTTTTATCGTGAGAGATTTATTAACACGTAGTTTCATGAGGACTCTCAGTCGCAAATTCAAATATCACTGGAATATTCCTAGAATCACGGAAATTATTAAGTCAAATTTTAAACATGACGGCAATCGACTATGACCGTGGTAAAAGTATGTCATATAAATTGCAATAAAGTAAATCGTAAACTTCCCCATAACTTGCAAGGTTCCACTTGCAAGGCTCTATTGAAATTTCCGGTTGAACAGGTTTAATTAACGTTTCCAAAAAAGTCTTGACAAACTTCACCATAACTTACAAGGTTCTTTTGAAGTTTCCCGTTAAACACTGACTGACGAGGCTGAATTAAAAATTGCTTTCAACCGTTTACAATGACTAGGGAACATTAAGAAATGATCAACAAAACAAGAATCTTAAGTGAAGGTAGATAACTATATAGCCCAACGAAGTGGACGCATAAATTAAATATGCACCTTGATTGTGGACGCGAAAACACGTATTCGCGAAATGAAGCTCAGATGTAAGTACACGAAATTTGATACTTGCGATATTAAAGTAATCTACAGTATACGGTAAGTGAACTGACAAACTTTCTTACACTAGGAATTGTCCTGAGGGGGATTCAAAAGCCCCAGGAGTGAGAGGTACTGTGGTCTGTAACCAGGTGCTTTAGACTAATTAGCCACAGAGAGAGAGAGAGAGAGAGACATGTTTGTGTGTTTGTTGTCATCCCCTTATAATTATGTTTTAAGCTTATATGTATTAATATCCAGGGATTAGAATTAGCAGAGACCAATTATCCCATGGCCTCTAAATTTAAACATTTTAGCTGTTTATTACTACATGTATAACCAATTCTTTTCTGAAGTGGACTAGACCCCCAACTCAAAATAGCTAAGCTTTTTAATCATGTTAATGCCTAAAAAATTATACATTGTACATGTATTTGGTTATCTGTACTGGTATAACATCTAGATTTAAACACTTTTGACTCTTTTATATATTAAAACTTTTCTCTATTGTACTTTTATACTCATAAGTAAAGTTATTTTTCAGTGTTTAGTCACAAGGATGAACTTTTTGCAGCGAGTAAAATACATTCTTGAGAAATATCACTTCAAGCTCCATGTATAATACAGCTACTTGGGATATTGACAAGGATAGCTCATCATTCCCTACAGCTGGCTTACCAGGTAATGTATAATACAGCTACTTGGGATATTGACAAGGATAGCTCATCATTCCCTACAGCTGGCTTACCAGGTAATGTATAATACAGCTACTTGGGATATTGACAAGGATAGCTCATCATTCCCTACAGCTGGCTTATCAGGTAATGTAAATACAGCTACTTGGATATTGACAAGGATAGCTCATCATTCCCTACAGCTGGCTTACAGGTAATGTAAATACAGCTACTTGGGATATTGACAAGGATAGCTCATCATTCCCTACAGCTGGCTTATCAGGTAATGTAAATACAGCTACTTGGGATATTGACAAGGATAGCTCATCATTCCCTACAGCTGGCTTATCAGGTAATGTAAATACAGCTACTTGGGATATTGACAAGGATAGCTCATCATTCCCTACAGCTGGCTTATCAGGTAATGTAAATACAGCTACTTGGGATATTGACAAGGATAGCTCATCATTCCCTACAGCTGGCTTACCAGGTAATGTAAAATACAGCTACTTGGGATATTGACAAGGATAGCTCATCATTCCCTACAGCTGGCTTACAGGTAATGTAAAATACAGCTACTTGGGATATTGACAAGGATAGCTCATCATTCCCTACAGCTGGCTTACCAGGTAATGTAAAATACAGCTACTTGGGATATTGACAAGGATAGCTCATCATTCCCTACAGCTGGCTTACCAGGTAATGTAAAATACAGCTACTTGGGATATTGACAAGGATAGCTCATCATTCCCTACAGCTGGCTTACCAGGTAATGTAAAATACAGCTACTTGGGATATTGACAAGGATAGCTCATCATTCCCTACAGCTGGCTTACCAGGTAATGTAAAATACAGCTACTTGGGATATTGACAAGGATAGCTCATCATTCCCTACAGCTGGCTTACAGGTAATGTAAAATACAGCTACTTGGGATATTGACAAGGATAGCTCATCATTCCCTACAGCTGGCTTATCAGGTAATGTAAAATACAGCTACTTGGGATATTGACAAGGATAGCCCATCATTCCCTACAGCTGGCTTATCAGGTAATGTAAAATACAGCTACTTGGGATATTGACAAGGATAGCTCATCATTCCCTACAGCTGGCTTATCAGGTAATGTAAAATACAGCTACTTGGGATATTGACAAGGATAGCTCATCATTCCCTACAGCTGGCTTACCAGGTAATGTAAAATACAGCTACTTGGGATATTGACAAGGATAGCTCATCATTCCCTACAGCTGGCTTATCAGGTAATGTATAATACAGCTACTTGGGATATTGACAAGGATAGCCCATCATTCCCTACAGCTGGCTTATCAGGTAATGTATAATACAGCTACTTGGGATATTGACAAGGATAGCTCATCATTCCCTACAGCTGGCTTACCAGGTAATGTATAATACAGCTACTTGGGATATTGACAAGGATAGCTCATCATTCCCTACAGCTGGCTTACCAGGTAATGTATAATACAGCTACTTGGGATATTGACAAGGATAGCTCATCATTCCCTACAGCTGGCTTATCAGGTAATGTAAAATACAGCTACTTTGGATATTGACAAGGATAGCTCATCATTCCCTACAGCTGGCTTACCAGGTAATGTATAATACAGCTACTTGGGATATTGACAAGGATAGCTCATCATTCCCTACAGCTGGCTTACCAGGTAATGTATAATACAGCTACTTGGGATATTGACAAGGATAGCTCATCATTCCCTACAGCTGGCTTACCAGGTAATGTATAATACAGCTACTTGGGATATTGACAAGGATAGCTCATCATTCCCTACAGCTGGCTTACCAGGTAATGTATAATACAGCTACTTGGGATATTGACAAGGATAGCTCATCATTCCCTACAGCTGGCTTACCAGGTAATGTATAATACAGCTACTTGGGATATTGACAAGGATAGCTCATTATTCCCTACAGCTGGCTTACCAGGTAATGTAAAATAGCATTGAAATCAGACATATCATATGAACAATTTGTCCTTTTTCACTTCCTGCTCTGTGAGATTCTCTTTGTTATGTTTTATTAATCGTTTTTAAATATTTGGCATTGTTGAACAGTTTCATAGACAATAAAGGGCTTTGCTCTTTTCCAGTTTATTTTTAACAAATGCTGAAAATTCTTAAAACTTTATGTTTCTTAATAATTCAGTAACAATTCAAGATCATGTTTCGTAAGCTCTGAACCTGATCCCATGCTTGAATTGAAAACAGAGACATATTGACAAAATGAACAGTTAACTTATACATGTATATTAAAAAACTTTTGAGCAAAGTTATGGTGTTTAATGCAACAATCAATATTTTCATTTATATCAGGGCAGTCATTTAAACTCAGACTTTTGGTATAAATGTACTATGATTCAATTCTTCTTTGTTTTAAACATTTCTAATTGTTCTGATCCTTTCTTTAATTATTTTTGCATGAATGGATTGACTCTCAGTAACATCATGTTATTGGTGGATGACGTACAGAGACATTTGGAATTTCTAGACTATAGCAATGCTTCATGACACTGTGTTTTTACTTGCTATGTATGGCTGTATTCTTGTTTCATTTTTCCAAAACAAAAGAAAAAATTATTTCAATTCTATAATTTCTTTCTTTTTTTGTAACAGATAGTACAATGCAGTGGTTTGTTAGAGTTGGTCTTTCAAGAATTTTTACCTACAAGCTGGGAACCTCAAGGTTTGTTATAATATCTATCTGTATATCCACTTACCTATCTTTACTCTGATTGGGGCCTCAGTGGCTGAGTGGTCTTAAATACATGCTTACAGATCACAACACCTCTGACTGCATAAGTTTGAACCCCACTTGGGACCAATCCTAGTGTGAGAAAGTTTGTCACGTCATTGGTTTTCTTTTGCTTCTCTGGTTTCCTCCACCATCCATAAACTTAACTATTTGTTATAAGTAAAAGATTTATGTACCCTGAGCCCCAGGCAAAGGATACATTGATCTTTGACATGGTACATGGGACTGTGTAACATGCCAAACCCCTGTATAACGTTATTGTCACCCATCAAAGCAGTAATAGTTAGGTCTGTTTATCTTCAATGTCGTATTGTGTGTGACTTCATATGTTGTCATGTTTGTTTACGGTAACTATATGTCTACAATGTACCAGTTACTTCCCTTTTAATGCTAAACGTCGCATGCTTTTTTGTACCCCAGCACATCTCCGAACATGGTTCTATGTTGGCAAGTTAACCAATCGCTATGCGAGAAATTTTTTTGAAGGGTGACAAAAAACTCTATAACTTCAACTCCAGAGTTCACTCTTTATTGGAGCATACAGGACACAATCTCTTCAGTCACGTGTGTTAATTACCTTTGCTCTACCTCATACCAGATCATATCCATCTCATTTAATTCAGCTTTAAAATTCAACTGTTCTTAGGTATTCAATATGGTCTTTTACCCTGTTTTATCTATTGTATTCCATGCTTTGTTGTTTTATTGACTCGTTATGCAGGTCGGCTATTCTTTTGTTTTAGATATCACAAAGCCTATTCATAATGTATATGGATTCCCTGTTCCTGCTGCTATGAAACTGATCAGAAGTCTGTGTCAAACAGGGACAAATATATGTGCATTAATGGTAAGTTATAGCTAAAAACAAACATCTTATCAGTGTTCAAATTGTACTTTACATCAGATTTTTCTTTGTCATCATGATCATTACTTGAGGCTTTGATGACAGTAGTCCAACATGCTGGCTAATGGATCACAGTGCCTCTCATTGCCTAGATTCTAATTAAACTCTGCCACATCCTGATTATGAAAAAGTTTATCAGTTCATTTTTCTAAGGTCTTTGTTTTCTTTGGGTATTCTGGTTTCCTCCACCATCCCATAGCTGACATTCAATATAAGTAAAAGTATCTTGAATGGGCATAATACACTATCACTTCACTTTACTGATCAATTACACTTCTTTCTTGAACACTGTTTGCTAAGTACAGATATTTTACAACTGATTCCAAAATGTAAATTTTTGCACACAATTTTTGCTATTACAGTACAAGAACGCCAGTGGTTGGTTACCTGAATGTTTTACATTGCATCAGCAATTTTTTGGCTATTTATTATGAGACAATCTTAAAGTATCTCAAGAATTAACCTAAACACAAGTTCATGTGGTGTGCGTGGATCTTATCTGCTTTGTACTAGTGCACACTAATGTTGACCTGTAGAGTGCAAGGTCATTCACATACAATATGACAGAAGAAACGACCAAGACCACCCTGTCCATTATGCTGGTGCCCAGCCAACCAGTAAAGGTCTATGACAAGGAAAATTTCTTTCTCATTTGTTATTGAGTCAAAACCAACCCTGTGAGACACCTTAGATTTTGAAGGCTAAAGCCTTAACTAATTAGTCACTGCATCCACTACTTGTATTTTATTGCATTAAAATTTGACATGGTTTTTGGTAGTTTTTGTTGTTTTGTTGTTCAAACATTATTGATTTATATTTCAGTTAACTAAGTTCCATTTGCAATCCAGATTGTTGAGATATCTTGTTGACACAGATACACGGTTTGTTGAATAATTAAAAACTTTGATTAATAATCTTATCATATATTTATAGAGATGTATAGTTTGATCAACAAATCCTGAAAAATTGTTCTGATGAGCTGCATAATCTATGTTGTATTACAAACATACTTCATTTATATGTGACTACATATATACATAATCATAACGATGCTTGGGCTGAAGTTGAGGTGAATACATACGCAAAACCACACATATGCGGTTTTCTGACGTAGCTGATTGCACGAGTTTATTGTGCGGACGGATACATTACACGAGTGCGCTCTGTGCACGAGTGTAATGTATGCATCCGCACAATAAACGAGTGCGATCAGCTACATCAGAAAACCACATATGTGTGGTTTTGTATTTATCACATACCCTACCAATCTAAATGAAAAGCTTTCTTTGGCTTAATCTGTCAATAAATTCACAATCAACTATTTTATATTGATTTTTGATCTGATTCGAAAAATCTGATGCCTGACTGGAAAAACTGCTAAAGAAGAAATTAAAAACAACAGATCACTCTTCGTTTAAACATCATAGGTTTTATACTGTGATTCAGTTACTTTTCACTCGTTAGACAAAGATTTTTCTCCATTTTCCTGCATTTTGTCAATACATGTAGTAAAAAATTTTATCTCTCACTTTTCAAGGTTTTTCTTCTGTTTTGGGATTGTGATTTGGACATGGACTGTGATGTTTGTGTTTGGTTAATATACATGTATAATGTAAATGTTAACATGTCAAAATTCATAAAACTTTTTAGCTCACCTGAGCCGAAAGGCTCAGATGAGCTATTGCTATCTATCACCGTCCGTCGTCCGTCGTGCGTAAACTTTACATTTTAATCTTCTCCTCCAAAACTACTCAGCCAAATTTAATGAAACTTGGTGATTATTATGCCTGGGTAACAGGCTTTCAAAATTGTGTTCGGGGTTTGACCACGCCCAACAATATGGCTGCCGTTACTAAAAATAGCCAAAAGACAAAAAAATCTTCTTCTCTGAAACCAAAAGGTGCAGGCAAATTTTGATTAGATTTTTGGATTCAGGATACCTAGATACATTAAAATTGTGTTTTTCATGAAAATTGGACGAAAAATAGGTTACGCGTTTTTTGCGTAAAATTATGTAATTTTTAAAATGAGACATTTATTGTTATAACTTCATAATGGCTGAAGATAATTGTATGGAGTTTTCACTGTTGATCTTATCTTGCGATTTTCTTCTGATTGCTGTCAAGGTCAAAGGTAAAGGTCATGTCCCAGTTTTTGACCTTTGATAAAAAAATGCTATTTTTTAAACATTTCTGGTGATAATGACATAGGATTTTTGGTTAATTGTAGGTATTGACATGACGATCATTTTGATATATCGATTAAGGTCATGGGTTCAAAGGTCAAAGTCACAGATGTACAAGTTTACCAAAATAGTTAATTATCTGCAAAACTATGAACTTTTTGTATAGGCATGTATATTAGAATATTGTAGGTAATGGCCCAATGGTCATTTTGATATATGAATAAAGGTCATGAGTTCAAAGGTCAAGGTCACATTTGTAAACAAGTACTGAAATGATTATTTATCTCAAAAACTATAGACTTTTTGTATAGGCATGTATATTAGAATATTGTAGGTATTATCCTAACGATAATTTTGATATATGAATGAAGGTCATGGGTTCAAAGGTCAAGGTCACAGATGTGAATGAATACCTGAATGGTTAATTATCTTGAAAACTGTTAACTTTTTGTATATGCATGTATATTAGAATATTGTAGGTATTAGCCTAACAACCATTTTGATATATGAATGAAGGTTATGGGTTCAAAGGTCAAGGTCACAGATGTGAACAAGTTCTGAAATGATTATTTATCTTAAAAACTATAAACTTTTTGTATAGGCATGTATATTAGAATATTTAGGTATTATCCTAATGATCATTTTGATATATGAATGAAGATCATGGGTTCAAAGGTCAAGGTCACAGATGCGAATGAATACCTAAATGGTTAATTATCTTGAAAAATATTAACTTTTTGTATAGGCATGTATATTAGAATATTGTTGGTCAAATGTCAAGATCACAGATACAAACAAGTACTGAGATGATTATTTATCTCAAAAACTATAAACTTTTTGTATAGGCATGTATATTAGAATATTGGCCTAATTATCATTTTGATATTTGAATGAAGCTCATGGGTTCAAAGGTCACAGGTGAGCGTTAAGGCCCATGGGCCTCTTGTTAATAATTGAGTTACCAGGAATGAGTTAAATTAATTTGGATCAATTAAAATTGATTTATTTACAGGAATTTACAGCTGCCTGAAACAGAAGCGTATCATTTACAGACTGAGAGTTACAGAACTTGGAAAATCTGTTTACTGTATGGTCATGCTACTGAATTATACATGTAAGAATTAGTCTGATTATTACATAGTGTTTACTACAATTCTTCCATCAACATATTGTCTGTCACTTTTTTGAAATTGAAATTTAATTTAATCGATCATTTAGTGAAACTAATGAAGATTTGAACAGCATGGGCCTATTCTAAGCATGTGAAATATCTTTTTCAAATTGCTTATAACTTTAATATTGAGATATTATATTAAAAAATCATTTCATCTGGCAACACTCTAGTAAATACAATAATTCTGTTCCTCAAATTGGGGAGGATTTAGTGTTTACTTTATTTCCTCCAGCATTTGTCCACCACTTTTCTTGAAAACTATCTAACAGATCTTTATAAAAGTTTACAGAATTAATCTTTTTGTTGAGTACATATGCATGTGATATTGGCTGTTCATATTTTGATCATGCACATGATTGGGGAAACATGGATTTCCAAGTTGGGGCTCTTTTGGGGGACATATTTAAAATAATATCATATTTCATTTGCTATTTGTTTGTATATTTTCAGAGATTTATTTTCATCATTAACAGAAAGATTAAGGCTATTACAACAAACAAGTATAGATGATTTACTTACAGCACCAAGGGTAGATAACTCTGTAGCTTTATTGGGATGTCTGGAAGCAGTATTACATGTAGCTAACAAGAATGTTCAGAAAACTGAGTTTCACAAAAGGTATGTTTTCAATTCATGTAATTTATTTGTAAAAATGCAGTCAATATTTTTTGTGCATAAATAATTATTTCAGTGCTTTTGGCTCGACTGGTGGTAGCATGATATTCAAAAGATGGTTTGTTGATGCAAATTAAAAAAAGGTGTCTGACAATTGGCTGTTGGAAATTCAGTTGCAAATAAACTTGATTCAGTGATACAGGCTCAGTTCGGCCTCTCGGAGGCCGCGATGGCCTAATGGATAAGACGTCATTCTAAAAATCCAGGGTCTCTCACCACTGTGAATTTGAGCCCTGCTCAGACCACATGTAGGAAAGTGAATTTTCTTGCTGTTGGCTTTTATTGGTTAACCTGGCATCAGTATAATGTGATTTTGGGAGTGGTATGCTTGTCTGTGGCATACTGACTCTGTGAGCTAGCACGTTAAAGTCGCCCTGAGTGCCCGCTAGTAGAAGGCAGACCATAAAACACACTCACACTTCACATGCATACAACAAACTTGTTCTTAGATTAATCCATAGAGATTAATAAAATAGTTCTTGTCCTGAATAGCTAACAAATTGCTGATGCTAGGTTAAGCAACATTCAACCAACCAACCAGTCAGTCCAGCCTCTTGTTATGGATTCTATATTTAAGAGACCAAACAGTCTGTAAAAGTTGATTGTGGTTATATAACAGTGTCTCAAGATCATGTTTGAACAGTCCAAAAGTCTGTTTTAATAATATGACTTAGAGTGTTCTTCTAACAGCTCTTCCTATGAGTTTTAAATTTTATGTTGATATATCTTGTTAGACAGGATGGTTCTAGCATGGAAGTTGAAAGTTCAGAGGTCACAGCTGTCAAAACAATCAACTGGGGTCATGTTGCTGACTTGATTAATTCAGTTGTTAAATTGACTGAAAAATTGATGGATAATATTGGACAGGAATATCAGTTCAAGGTAAAATTATATATACAGTAAAACCTTGTTATAATGCCCCTCTGTAACTTGCCACCTAACTTATTGCCACAGCATTTTGAAGTCCAGAAGTCTATTTCCTTTATGATTTCTTACATGTCTACTTGCATTTGTTCCCAAATACCATTATGACACCAAAATCTGATTGAATAAATGGTGGCATTGAATCTTTCTATCTATCAATCAATATATCTATCTATCTAGAGAGAGAGAAAGACCTTTGGATTGAAGGCTAATGCCTTATTAAACCTTGTTGATAAGGCATTCAAAAATTTGATTTTTTTTTTTTAATTTCTATATGATAACATGTATGTTTTATTGTAGAAACCGGATTTACAGTTATGTACAGCTTGTATCAACTTTATAACATCATTCTACAGTAGGTGGGCAAATATTGTAAGTTAATATAAATAAAATTATTCCTTTAACACTTTAGCTCTCTAGTTTTTGTACCATTTTGTACTGTGGCGCATATAAAATGATTTGGTATTTGAAAATATTTACAAGAGCATTACATTATAAGATTGATTGTGTTTAGAATTAACACATTTCAAAAATTTTACACGACATTTTGATCATAATTATATTGTAAATTCTCTTGTAAAACTTTTTTCAACTTCTTTTGATTTATGATTTTTCTTTGATTATAGAACAGAGAAAAATTTAAAATTGTGGAAAAACTGCAACTAATTCTGAGAAAGCTACAAACATCATTTAAATTAGTCAAGAAATAAATTCAGTTATAACTTTTGGATAAAAAATTGATTGAACTTACGCAGGAATGGGGAAATTTGTAACTTGAAAGGCTTTTGGCCAGGGCTTCGGAAACTTCGGTCCGGCCCGAAAAGAAAAAAAAAGGTCATCGGCACAGGGCTATGCGTACATGTTTTGGATTATGTTGTCAAACCAGCTACCGCGATTGCTGATTTTTAATCAGTGTGTGCGTTAGTAAAGCACGATGTTTATTGCATGTGTATTAGATGAAATCTGATCTGACACTTTGACGTTTACTGCTTTTCTAAGCTTCCACGATATGCTGTTATTATCAATATGCGTTACTGTCCACGATGCTTGATATTGCACGTCCGCCATATTGTTTACTGACAATCGTGAATTTTCGTTGTAATCAACAACCATGCACTTATTATTAAACAAACACACGTTTAAAGAAAGTTATAATGATTCTGACTGGGAAACAAAAGAAATAGACACGCGACTACTTAAGCCCACAGGTATTTTTTGATTAATAAACAATCACCTGATTATTAGATCTTAATACTGTACTGTTGTATATTAATTAGTTGACAGGTAAACACGTTAACGTTGTAAGGACAATAAAAGACCCACAGACAGACTAGCGGTAGTTTACTTTTGTCAGACCGAAAACTGCTAGCGGTAGTTTACTTTTGTCAGACCGAAAACTGATTTGTCCGTTTAAGATTCCTGTTGTAAAATTGAAAATGTCCGCAAACAAAAATGTCCGACTGGTGATTTTTCACTTCGGTCAAAATAAATTTTTGTCGGACATATCCGGCAAATATGACCGTTTCCGGACCCCTGCTTTTGGCATACGGTATGTGTGATCTCTAGAAAAATTTGGTAATTTTATTCCAGGCAGGTGAAAACACAGGTGCTTGTTTACAACAAATAGAAGACATATGTCACAGAATTATTATACCTTGTTGGAAAAGTTTTGGATTTAGAATTATAATTGGAAACTTAAGGTATTTGTCACCTTACTTAAGGCAGGAGTAATATAAAAATGTCCTTATATAAGAAACAATTTTTGATAACAACACAAAAATCCTATATGGAACACACAAATGTGTTTGAGGAAAATATTGTTCATTTGCAGAATGTGCAAAATTTATTTTTTTTATTGGAATCAAATTTTATTATTTCAAATTAAATCATAAATTTATTATTTTATTTGACACAAAAGAATACAATGTAATTTTCTGTGTATTTATAATAAATATTATTTAGAAGTTTTTGTAACTGAAAACACTTCTCACCACTGTGAGAATGTCCAGTTCTTTTTAAATGTGCTTCTTAAAAAATAATATACTTCTTGATTTGGATGGATCAGAACAGCTTTGACCTATGTTGGAATCACACCTAGCAAATCTTGGTGTGAGAAAGTTTGTCAATTCACTTGCCTAAAGTCGGTGGTTTTCTGGTTTCCTCTACCAACCAAGAACTGATTTCCTTAGTAAAAGTAAAACCATCTTGACTGGGGCATTAAACACCAATAACCCTTCTCAATTTTGCTTTTGCTGGGTTTTGCCAAATTCTTGAAATTTGCAAGACACAAAGACATGAAACTGAATCTGACATTGTAATCACATGCAAAATGAAATTTTATATTCAGCACAAATTTTCAAAAAAAAAAATATCATTTTGTATGTATGCAGTTATTATCATTATGTCATTCATGCATAATTTGTTTTCATTTTCAGTCAGTTTTCAAATATTTTGAATCCTCCAGAAGTTTTTAAAAAAGAAACAGCAGTAAACTTATCTGATCTTGGGTCGTCCTCGGACAAAGAGGGAAGTGTACTACCTGTAGCAAGGTCAAGGACACCTTACGGTTTTGTTATAGGAGTACTACGTCTGATGTACACATTCGTCAAATACATAAAGGAATACAAACACAGGTATCTTGTATATAGCTTTCTTGGAATATTTTGATTTTTGACAACAATATAAAAATGGGTGGGGGAGGGGGACTTTTTCAAGACAAAAACAATATTTTGCTGAAAAACACTCTGCTTCAACAAAATGTTATTTTCAACAATTTTATGGAGATTTTTTCCATCTGTAATGATATGACATATAGTACATATATTTTGGTTTAGTTTTAAAATTATGTTGTTAATTTTGTAGATTCTACATGATGTGGTCAATGATGCTGACCTTAGAAGTTACATGAGAAAGGTTACAAAAAACCACACAAGTCATCTCCATAGCAACCATTTTACCAGATATGAAAATATTTTACAGTATTTCTTCCTGAAGTTGTATTTAATCAAAGTAAGTTACACATAGTTAGTTTTCAAATGGAAAGTCGTTTTCCAGGACATCACACAGAACACAAGACACCTAGTCATTATATTAAAGAGTACAGTTGGCAGTAGAGATATTTAGTAAAAGTTACAGCACTCATACTTCATGGATTGTTGGTTACCAGTTGGACTGCATGGAAATTGTTTGTCGACTCTCAGTACAACCAAAAGAGGTCTATAGGTTTTCTCTCTGTTTTCGGAACATTTTTTCCTTTATTTAGATATTAGATTCATATTTAATTTGGCATGTATCTTTATCTTGTTGACTTACAACTTCTACAAGTCTGATATCCATTAGTTTTGACAGAGTTATGGACCTTTGAAATTTTCACTTTTGTAACAGTTTTCTGGGAGTGGGCATAATTCCGCATTAGCAGGATTTATTGTGCTTTGAGTAAAACATTTATTTTCTCATGACTTTATACACAGATGCCAAATAAAAATAGTATCTTAAGGTTACTGAGAACTAATCTTGTAATGGATTTGCATCCAATTTTAGAAGAAGTTTGACACTTACAAGATAAAGACAAGCCTGTTGAGCCTGTAAGTTTGTAACATTTAATTTGTTTTACAACACTTTTACAAGTATTGTATATATTGTAGAATATTGATACTTGTGATGGTGAACAGATGTTACAGAGTTTGACATTACACCTGCTGACAAGACTTCACCATGGCGATGAATACCTGGCACATGATATATTATCAACTGTTTTGTATAATCCAAATTTTTGGAGGTAACACTTATTTTAACTCCAAAAATTGATAACAAAAAATTTATAATAATTTCTAATACAATAGATGGTGGTGGTGGTAACAATAATATTATAAATGTATGAAGTCCATTTGGTTTATTTGCATGTACATGCAAAAGAATCATATTTTGCCAATAAGGTTCATGGATGGTTATCAAGGTCATTTTCATCTATATTTAAATACTTTCACTAAAATTTTAAGCAGATTACTTTTGTTGAAGAATGAGTCAATTCTTCTCCAAGTTCAAGGTAATTTTTTCTCCAAGTTCAAGGTAATTTGTTCAGGTCCATGTCATTGAAGAAATAATTTTAGCACTGACACTACCTTATGAATTTTCATGCAACATCATAAATACTTTATTGAGGCATGAAAAGGAAGTCATAATAATGGGTATTAACCATTTATAGAATTCAAAGTCATTTACATCACTGTTTGCATATATATGTTCATTTGAGCCCTATTGCTTTGATTACTAAACTAAAAATTTGTTTACATTTTACAGACACAAAGATGTTGATGATAACATAGATGCTTTAGCTAACATCCAGCTGTCAGATATCATACATTTACAGAGCGCCACCACAGAAGAAATTAATTTAACGAAGAATCAGTTGTTACAGGACTGTAGGTCTCACTTAGTGTCTATAAGGACAACATATCTTAAAGCATTCAGTTACAGTGAAGTAGAGGCAATCAAATCCAGGTGAGTGGAGTCTAGCATTGATACCTTCAACAATAAAGTTATAAGGGGATATGTTTACTGGAATCACCTTGTCTGTCTGTCTATATGTCAGTAGACATAATTTTGTCTGGAGGTTTATTTAGTTTCACATGATTCAATTTTTATGAAATTATGCACAGATGTTTTTTGTGATAAGAGAACCTATGACTCTGATTATTGGTATACAAGATTCCCATGACCCTGTGACTAAACCTATGATAGGGATATAAGCACTGACAGTTTAAGTTATGTTTTACACCCCAGTCAATATTTTTCACGTATATCCAGGCAGTCATTTCTTGAATGGTGGAAGAAACTGGAGTACTTACAGAAAGCCACAAGATTTGTCAAGTAACTACATGAATAGCTCTCAGTAAAGCACATGTGTTTATTTTCTACAAATATTAATTTTTAACAGAAATCGGTTCCTGAATAATCCTTATAAGACAAAGACGTTTTTGACCTCTAACATTGGAGAGTGCCTGTTCCCAAAGGACTGGATGTATATCCCATTGATAGACTTGTACAATAAGTTCAGTAGTGTGTAAGTACAGTTATCATCTATTGAAATAAAATATTTTCAAAAAACCATCATGTAAAAAAAAAAATTGTGTTTTCTCCCTTGAAAAGTATTTGGTGATTTGTATTTCTGACCCTCATGGAAAGTGAGAGACAGCTAAGCAGTTTCATTGCTGGTTTTTCAAATTTTATTGAGTAGTACAAGCAATAGGGAAGTAAAATTGACATTGATTTATGTGGACTACTATGCCAATGTTTAAGACAATTTGACAACACTTTTCAAATAAGACCTACAATCTGTTGTTCTTAAACCCCCTTAACAAACTGAAAGAAATTTTGTTTAGAATTATGAGACGGGGTATTAAAATTTGATTTACATATGCTGAAAATGGTATAGATTTCAGAAAAAAATGATTAAGATTAATTATCCAGGTGCTAAGTGTATTACTTGTACTTAAATATGTAGATATGTAGTTTCTGCCATTTCAGTCAGTGGGGTCCACCATTGCATTATGTGATACTTCGCAAGAATTGTATGTGAAACCTCAAAAGGTTTGTGTGTATCTGTTACATGAATTATCATTGCTAATGGTAATATGATTGGATGTTCTACTGTGGGAATGTGAAATGTGCCAATCTTCATAGCCAAACCCCACTAAACCATAATCAAAATGATTACTGTAAACAAACATTTATTCCTGTTTGATTAACTTTCGTGCGTTTCGCCAGGACAAAATAATCACGAAAGTTAACTGTCAAGAATTTGTTTCCGAAAATGGTTTTATTAATACCAAATATTCAGCTAAAGTCCATTTTGAAAAAGTTAATAATTGCAAAATGGTTTTGATAAGGGAATCTTGAAAGTTAATATCCACGAATAAAAGTTGGTTTACAGTATCATGAGTATGTTTTACTAAAAAGATTCAAAATGATGAAAAGTAGTAATGCTTTCATTATTTTTGTTTTACAGTGGAGCAGATGTACAAAATGCCTTGTCGATAGCAGAGACAGAAACTGTAGCTAATGTTCTAAGATGGATATATCTGCTGGAATGTGATCACCAGGAGGTCATGACCTCTATATCAATAACACTGAAAATATCAAGAATTATGTGTGCTTTTCTAACAGGTAAGTGAACCATATATAGTTATACTTGAAATTTGTTTGCGACTTCATGCTAAATGATCACCATTATAAAGAAGTTTGAAAGCATCCAGATGATACATTTACTTTAAATCTGGAACCTCGTTGTATCGGAACCACTACAGGAGCTCAGTTGGTAGGGTGCTCACTTTGTATCTGGAAGGTCTTGGGTTTGAACTCTGACCGGAGTCTGGCCAAGACTTGAAAATAGTTAGACCATTCTTTTGCCAAGCACTTGGCATTTAGAAACGAAAGTCACAGGGTTCTTCAGAGGAGACTTTAAAAACCCATGTCACAGTAGGCATGATAGGTTAAAGAACCCTCCCTACACATTGCCCTTAGTGCACTGCAAAGGTAAATATTTCTGCCATTTCACCTATAGCTGGTGACATGAGTGAAATATTCTTGAGTGGGGCATAAAACTTCATTCAATCAATCATTGTATGGTAAAAGAACTTGATAAAGAACTTTTCTTTGCAATATTTTGGTAAATTTAATGATGGGGAAGGGGGATTTGTCTCTCAGATGATGATCGCTCTAGTTGTATTTGCCATCAGGACACAACATATTAGCAAAACCCTCTGTAATACACATACAAACTGTATATCATCTTTAGCTGTAGACATATGAAATTGTTTAAAATAAACCTTGTTAAATGAAATGAAGCATGAATCAATATTTATTAACTAAATATCCACCATTTTTTTAAAAAGTTTTTGAAAATTATGAAATCTGTATAAAACTTACTCTGTTCTTTCCGTATTACCACTGCGGTAGCTTAATTGGTAGAGTGCTCACTTCGTAAGTGGTAGGTTGTGGGTTCAAATCCCGACCGGGTCTGACCCAAGACTTGAAAGTGAGTAGTGATTGTTCTTTCACCAAGCACTGGGCATTACGAAATGAAAGTCACGGTTTCTTTTGGATGGGAACTTAACATACCGGTAAACAGGGTCCCGTGTCCTGGTAGGCTTGGCACGATAAAGAACAGCACAGGCAAAATTTCAGCACAATCGCCTATAGCTGACAACATCTCGATATAAGTGAAATATTCTTGACTGGGATGTTAAACACCATTACTCAACTCAACTCTTCCTTCTATATTACTGTGATATTGTTGTGATATTTTATTTTCTTTGTATGCTTTATATGGTATTCTTTCTGTATAGGTAATGACCTGTTTTTGGATAAGTGGGTGCACAGTTACCTGGCAGCACTACTAAGGTGTTACACAAAGCCTTCCTTACTGGACCAAATGGATTTTGAAGAAGAAATTCCAGGATTATTGTCGTTTTATGATCTGTAAGATATTTGGATTGTACATGTAATGGGGATTGGAGCAATGGAGTTATATACACATGTCAAGATTCCTTCACATTTATTGAGGGTTCAAGGATTGTTGAGGAAACCAGAGTACCAAGAGACAACCTTCCTTCAGGAAGGGAACTGACAAACTTTCTCACACTAGGATATTTCACAAGTGGGATTTGAACCTAGGCAGTGATAGGTACTGTGGTCAGTAAGTGTGCACTTTAGACCACTAGGCCACCGAAACCCAAGATCATATGATAGACTCTTCGATGTACCGTATGATAGGTTTTTAATCCTATAAAAGTAAGATTGTTCAATCCATGAATTACTACAACCTGTACTTTATGCAAATTCACTGGATGATTAGAAAATTTTAGTATCCAGATTTCTTTCTGATGTGCAGAATTTATGTATTAATTTGTATATCATTCACATAGTATTACTACAGGCCGTATCATTTAGATGGTTGAATGTTGCTCATCAACATCTCATCAACAATTTTTCAGCTATTCGCGACAAGAACTACTTTATTAATCTCTATGGATTAATCTACGAACAAGTTTGTGTATGAATCGGAAGTGTGAGTGTGTTTAATGGTCTACCTTATACCACACTCAGGGCAACTTCAAGGTGCTAGCTCATCGAGCCAGTACGCCGTAGACAAGCATACTACTCCCCCAGTCACATTATACTGACACTGGGTGAACCAGTAAAGGTTAACGGCAAGGAAAAATCACTTTCCCACGTGTGGTCTGAGTGGGACTCAAACTCACAGCAGTGAGATATCCTGAATTTGTAGACTGACGTCTTATCCATTAGGCCACTGCGGCCTCCCGTATCATTTAGAGATTCAGGTCTCAATGTATTAACATTAAAATTTAAGCATGAAGATTTTGTTTCATTGTGCATATTTTACCACCTGCAAACCAGTTTGAGTGGGTATAAAGGAATCACCATGTCTGTCTGTCTGTCTGTCCCTCTGTCCGTCCATCTGTCTGTCTGTCTGTGTAGAAAAAAGTTTCCTGGCCATATCTCATAGCTGCTTTGGATGACTGCCATAAAACTTCACATGAATAATCTCATGGTCCAAAGGTGTGTAAAGACTTCGAACCAAGGTCATATCAGAAAAGTCAAGGTCGTTGGAAAACATTAAATGTTGGGGTTGGAGGAAGGGGGGGATTATTTGGCTCTCAAGAGAAGTTCTAGTTTATGTGTTGGGGTAATTTGTATTTCAGTTACATAGTATTACTACAGCAGTATGAGGCAGTATCATTTGGAGATTCTGTATTTGGATGTTATATACTGATACCATTACAACAGAAACACAACTTACAACTACGGAAGTCTGTATGGACAGAGAACTGTGGAATACTAAGGACTCTTTTAATGCCAATTAAAGAGGTAATACAAATATACATGTATCATGCACAGTAATTAAATTTAGAATACATCCAATGGTGCTAACTATACTAGAGACAACCATTGGTACACTAGCACTAATGACAGTTTACAGTTCAGTAAAAGTGTCACACTACACCAATGATAATGTCACAAAAGGAAATGTACCTGAACTGGTATTTGTTGAATTTGTAACTAAATGGCACCATTAATGAATACTCCTTATGCACATAGTCTCATAACTTTATTTACAATTTCAGTGTACCTGTAATTACCAGTAAAATGCTCATCAATAATACAATGTTGACTTACCTGTACATTGACACTTCAGCTTTAACAGAATTAGCAAGATTTAATCTTTATGATTGTGTCCTTTGAGGCTCTTGTGACATGAGACTCAGTGTTAAAATTCTTTTGGAAAAATATTACCATGGTAGCTCAATAGATGTATCACCAGACAAGCCTTTTATGTCCCGACACTGACTGCCATCACAGTACCAAAGCAGCGTCACAGCAACTAATGATGTACTAGTGTCAGTGACACCATTAAATGACACAATTCATGCAGTTTTCATTCTTTTTGTATGTAAATTAATTCAAGCATGCCAGGTCTTTGTCGGAACATTGTGGGCATGGCCGGCGTTCCGTCAATTGGTAAAGAGCTCCCTCCATATATATATGGTAGATCATCGGTTGAAACCTAGGCCAGGGCCAAACTTGAAAATAGGTAGTGTTTTTTAGTATGGCTTTGTGTATGTCGTTCGTTTGATTTCACCTAAAATGAGATTGTGTTACATTTCAGTTAATCATACCAATAGAGAGATATCTATATCCAGAAGAAACTGACATCCAGCTGATAAGACTGTATGTCCAGGGACTGCTGTCCGAGTCCGTCCGGCCAAAGTGGTCACCTATATTATACCTGGTCACTGTTCATCATGTCAACAGATTTATATACACTCAAGATAAAAAACACCAACAACTCAAAACACTAATGACAAAACAGATTTTACGTCTGCAGAATAAGGTATAGTAAAACCTTGTTATAATGCCTCTCAATAACTTTGCCACCTTGCTTATTTCCACAGTAAAACCTTATTATAATGCCCCTCAATTACGTTGCTTCCTCATTTATCACCACAGTAAAACCTTATTATAATGCCCCTCAATAACCTTACTTCCTCATTTATCACCACAGTAAAACCTTATTATAATGCCCCTCAATAACCTTACTTCCTCATTTATCACCACAGTAAAACCATATTATAATGCCCCTCAATAACCTTACTTCCTCATTTATCACCACAGTAAAACCTTATTATAATGCCCCTCAATTACGTTGCTTCCTCATTTATCACCACAGTAAAACCTTATTATAATGCCCCTCAATAACCTTACTTCCTCATTTATCACCACAGTAAAACCTTATTATAATGCCCCTCAATAACCTTACTTCCTCATTTATCACCACAGTAAAACCTTATTATAATGCCCCTCAATAACCTTACTTCCTCATTTATCACCACAGTAAAACCTTATTATAATGCCCCTCAATTACGTTGCTTCCTCATTTATCACCACAGTAAAACCTTATTATAATGCCCCCTCAACTTTGCCACTTTGCTTTTATTACCACAGTAAAACCTTATTATAATGCCCATCAACTTTGCCACTTTGCTTTTATTGCCACAGTATTTAGAAGATCCAAAATCCATTCCTTTTATGTTTCTATTACCATAGTCTCCCTTGATTTATCACCAAAGCCTGTTATCATGCCAAAATGTGATGAAACAAATGGTTGTGATGAATCTGGGTTTTACTGTAATGGCAAATATTAAACATGAAAACAACTTTGGACCCAACTTGTCTAGAAATGATTTCTTCATCTTGTCATTCATGTTTGGTTATTATCATAATGTCAACTTGATACACACTGCTGAAATCTTGATATAAGAGAAATTATCTTTACTTGGATGTTAAACTCTGCTAAACAAAGACTGACCTCATCTTTTCTCCTTTTGTTTCAGGAACTACAGTTTCACCTACTGCATTATAAGAATGTTGATATCACCAGTCCTCTAGGAATGGAATTCTACCAAGAATTATACCTACATTACGCAGGAAACTAGTAGACAGTATCAAGGAAAAATGTCAGTTGAGGATTGAAATGGATACATATAGTGACGCTTCATAATCATTCAAGTGTCTCGTTCACCTTTTGTGAATGGTATCACGGGCCCTGGCAATTCTGAAGATAAACATCATAATGGCCAAAATTGGCAAAAAGAAAACTGTCACATAAAGTGATAGAAAACTACACAATACTGTTTCTAAAGCAGAAATTTCTCCAAAATTGTGAAAATTGGCAAAGAGATTGTGAAAAAATCCATAAGATTTTGAATTGTGAATGGAGTAGAATGTCGCCCCCAAAATTGCTCAAAAAGAGAACAGTTTCATTGTGCAGGAAAGATTGTCAAATATGATGAAAAGGAAGAAAGTTGGAAAATTATGAATTATTGAATAATTCATTGAAATACCTACTAAATTGTAGAATAATTCATTGAAATACTACCTTTAATAACTTTTTTATAATGTATGGTTCACTTGTTGTCTCTAGCTTGCCTGCCGCTATAGGACCAGACTTGGGTTTTACTTTTCAATTGTGGGTTCATCTCAAAAAGTGAAATGCAGCTTAAAACTTATGTATGGCTTTGTGTTTCATTGAAATCCTGTTTTTACACAGAATAACTTTTTACAAAACTTTGTTGTTTTTGTAACTAGTTAAAGTTTACATAACAATAATGACAGTAAATGTTTTATAATATAATACAGTATGTGTATTGTTCATTTGTATTTTCTTAAAAGGTTAGTTTATAAAATCAAATCATTTTTGCAGCTGAATTGCATATAAAAAGTTTGTAATTATAGATTCTAAGTATAAGGTCTGTAAATTATTATAAGGTCTGCTGATTAGAACAGCACCCCTGCCACCCCAACTTCCCAACAAATATATAGGATCATCCTGTCCATCTGGCCATCCATCCTAATATCATGTCTGTTCCGTATCTTCCATGTCTATAAATACATTTTGATCAAACTTGGCGCAAATATAAACCAACACAAGAAGATTGTTTGTGGCATACCAAATTTAGTTGCACAAGTCAAGGGTCATGACTCAGTGACATAACCTATGCAGGGGTATCAGTTAGCTTCACTGACAGTTCTATTTTGACACAACTCGTGGCATCATTCGCTGATGTCTAACCAGGGGAAAATAATTTCATATCTAGTTACAAAATAAGATATTTCAAACTAGACACACGGGCCCAGGTTTCAGAATCATTTTTTATCTAAGATTTTCCCTAACTTAAATCTTGCAAAATTTCAAATCATTATAATTTGTTAATTTTCAAGATATTAAGGTATTTAAAGTGTCATTTTTAAGATCACTTCTACATTAAAATATTTGCATTAAGTTTTGACAAAAATATTCATCAGTAGTTGCAAAAAAAGAGATTACCAAAATTTGCTGGATTAAGGTTAAAGAAAATCTTAGCTAAGGAATGATTGTTAAGCTGGGACCTGTTTCTATTGCAAGAGAAACCAACAACATAACACAAAACACACAAGAAGTAAGAAACTTACCATCTCTGATTTGATGGACCAGAACCATTTTAGCTAATGTAAACCAATTAGCTTACCATTTCTGGTTTGATGAACCAGAACCATTTTAGCTAATGATGTAAACCAATTAGCTTACCATCTCTGGTTTGATAGAACAGAATAACAGCTAATAATGTAAACAAGTTACCTTACCATCTTCAGTTTGATTGGAGATGTTCATCAAGTCAGTCACCATGCCACTAGCATTGCAAATTCAACAGTGTTGTAAGGTTAATGTCAAATATTTCCATGCCAAAGTACAATCACTGTAGATTGACCCACATTTTGACTTTCCTTGATAATAACTGAACAAGACAGTTTCACATTTTCATGTTAAGTAAATGATTCTGATAGCCAAAACAGCTGTTCCATGAACACATGTAGTGCATGTTGTCAATAAGGAGAGTTACCCTCTGAACACATGTAGTGCACATAACCAGTAAGGAGACAGTTGTCCTCTGATCATGTGTAGTGCACATAACCAGTAAGGAGAGAGTTACCCTCTGAACACATGTAGTGCACATAACCAGTAAGGAGACAGTTGTCCTCTGATCATGTGTAGTGCACATAACCAGTAAGGAGACATGCAGTTATCCTCTGAACACATGTAGTGTACATAATCAGTAAGGAGACAGTTGTCCTCTGATCATGTGTAGTGCACATAACCAGTAAGGAGACAGTTGTCCTCTGATCATGTGTAGTGCACATAACCAGTACGGAGACAGTTATCCTCTGAACACATGTAGTGCACATAATCACTAAGGAGACAGTTGTCCTCTGAACATGTGTAGTGCACATAACCAGTAAGGAGACAGTTATCCTCTGATCATGTGTAGTGCACATAACCAGTAAGGAGACGGTTATCCTCTGAACACATGTAGTGCACATAATCAGTAAGGAGACAGTTGTCCTCTAATTATGTGTAGTGCACATAACCAGTAAGGAGACAGTTATCCTCTGATCATGTGTAGTGCACATAACCAGTAAGGAGAGAGTTACCCTCTGATCATGTGTAGTGCTCATAATCAGTCAGGAGACAGTTATCCTCTGACCATGTGTAGTGCACATAATCAGTCAGGAGACAGTTATTCTCTGAACACATGTAGTGCACATAATCAGTCGGGAGACAGTTATCTTCTGAACACATGTAGTGCACATAATCAGTAAGGAGACAGTTGTCCTCTAATTATGTGTAGTGCACATAACCAGTAAGGAGAGAGTTACCCTCTGATCATGTGTAGTGCTCATAATCAGTCAGGAGACAGTTATCCTCTGACCATGTGTAGTGCACATAATCAGTCAGGAGACAGTTATTCTCTGAACACATGTAGTGCACATAATCAGTCAGGAGACAGTTATCTTCTGAACACATGTAGTGCACATAATCAGTAAGGAGACAGTTGTCCTCTGATCATGTGTAGTGCACATAATCAGTCAGGAGACAGTTATCCTCTGATCATGTGTAGTGCACATAATCAGTCAGGAGAGTTATTCTCTGAACACATGTAGTGCACATAATCAGTCAGGAGACAGTTATCTTCTGAACACATGTATTGCATGTAATCGGTGAGGAGACAGTTGTCCTCTGAACACATGTATTGCATGTAATCGGTGAGGAAACAGTTGTCCTCTGAACACATGTATTGCATGTAATCGGTGAGGAGACAGTTGTCCTCTGAACACATGTATTGCATGTAATCGGTGAGGAGACAGTTGTCCTCTGAACACATGTATTGCATGTAATCGGTGAGGAGACAGTTATCCTCTGAACACATGTATTGCATGTAATCGGTGAGGAGACAGTTATCCTCTGAACACATGTATTGCATGTAATCGGCGAGGAGACAGTTATCCTCTGAACACATGTAGTGCACATGATTAATAAGGGGACATTTAATTTCTGAACACACATAGTGCACGTAACAAGTGAGGAGAACTTTACCAGTTGAGCTATTGTAGTGACATGGACCTGTGTAGAATACTCGAGCAGCAATAAATATAAGATTGTTGTCCTTAAACTCAGGTCCTTATATGGAAGAGCATGTGTGCTACAATTAATTTAAGAGACAATGACTCTGAAACCTAAACCAGAGTAGACAACATACAGCAAAGACATGAAGGAGTGAAAGAGGTAGTTTTATCCTGATGACAGAACCCGGTATTGGTATACTAATCAACAAAAGTCCATAAAGCATTGATGGACCTTTGGCAGCATAAATAACTTTGAACGTAAGGTGAGAGATATTCAGAGCTCTGAACCCGGCTAGTTTACCTGAGTAACCATAAAGTAGAAACTAAGTTATCAGGAAATCTAAACTATATAAAATGTTAGTAAACTCTGAACCATATTAAATACACAGTCAATTTTATTCAAGGAATCCTTTGGACTACGTAAATTTAAAGTAAGGGCGACTTCTTTTCAATATACGATTGCTTGTCATAGATTGGGCTGTAAATTCTGAATAAGTTAAACTGATCATTAGATCGGGTCACTTTATTTACTATATCAGTACCAAGCTGTATATCTACGTATTCGGACTACATGATTCATTACTGACACAGGATAAAAATGGAGGCAGATTTACACGTTTTAAGCCGTGTGTTAATTTTTATTTTCATTTTGACAGAGACGATTTTAGCTCATCCACAGTGCTTAGATTTTAGACCTCCATTTAATGCCGAAACAAAACTTAATTTTTGTTCACGATATAGTAATTTTGGATGTTGTACGGGTGCAAATGACAATGATCTCCAACGGGAATATCAACAGCTTCAGAGAATAGTACCGGCAGTTATTTGGAACACATGCAGTGGATATGTGAAAGAAATACTATGTCAAAAATGTTCGCCTTATGCTGCACATATATTTGATGCTGAACAGAGTCTCCAGGCAAGGCCATTCCCAGGACTTTGTAATACCTACTGTAATGAGTTTTATCAAAATTGTAGGGATATAATTCCTTACTTATCCCGGGATTCTGCTTTAGTAACAGCAGCCAGAACAAGCCAGTATCATTTTTGTCATCATATACACCTGTCGGATGTTGACTACTGTTATCCAGAGCTTTTAACCAACAACTTGCTGAACAACAGAATTTCACAAGTTACAACTAATTCAGAAAATTGTTTATGTCTTGAAACCTTTGCAAGTAACCTTCGTAATCCGGTTTTTGCACGTCATCCAGGTGATGGAAGTCGAAGACTTTTTGTGGGTGAGGTAGCAGGCAAAGTTTATATTTATTATTTGAATGGTACCAAAGAGAGTGAACCATTCCTAAACATGGAAGCCAGTGTTCTTAACACTGATGGAAATGGTGATGAAAGGGGTTTCTTGGGTATGACTTTCCATCCAGATTTTAAAAATAATCAGAAATTTTATATATACTATTCAACACATCACCAAGGATTGACAGAGGATGACCACAGGGTTAGAATAAGTGAAATGACCGTCAACAGATTTGATAAAAATAAAGCAGACCCAAATTCAGAAAAGGTTCTAATGGAAGTTTCTGAACCATACTGGAACCATAACGGAGGAGAGGTTAGTTTTAGCTAAGGGGTAAGATTGGTAAATCTATAGCTGATAAAATTTATTTTATTTTAATTCATTTCATTTTGTTTCAGTTTGTGTTGTTTATTTTTTTGATTTGTTGATTTTTCAGCTTATCACCAAAACTCAAAACATTTTGATATATCATGGTACATGTATTTTATTTTATTTTATTTTATTTATTTATTTTTTTTATTTTATTTCAACTTTGCATGCAACCTTGAACACAATTTGAATTATTATTGTCAAAGTACATGTACATGTATATATATATATAATTTTATAGTCCAAAAATTTATTTCATGCACAGAAAATAACAAAATTAAAGTTTTTTTCATTTTCTTTTTCAAATATATATATATATATATATATGTATACATATACTGGTATATATTCTACTCTTAATGTATAATTACTACATATACTAACTAGTATGTACCGGTATATTTTGCCCCAGTTCATGTTGTTGACAGATGATTGAATATCTACAGGTGAAGACATCAGGAAATTCAGATCTGTAATATTGTGGTAAACAGACAGATATTCGTCAGTGTCCCAATTACCATTAATAAATCACAAGGGCCTAAGTATGTACCTATTTACTGTTGACATCAAATGATGAAAGATTGATTTACGCAGGTATAATACTTACATGTGTGAATGCTGGGCTATATAGCCAAATTAGTAGAAATAAAAGACATAAATCGACAATATATGTATTCTTTCTGGTATGATGAGGGCCCATATTCATTTATTGCCCTTATTTGCAACTTATTAGTTATAATGAAAACTTATAGTTACTGCAACTTAATAAAGAAAATATTTAGAATTTCTATTTAATTCTTCTAGAAATGAAGAATAAATGCATGGCGAATTGGTCCAATGGAAATGGTAATCTTTAATAAGCATATAATACTTCTACATGTATTTTATTTTAATTTATGTCACTGCTAAGTAAATTCTGGGACTTTCATAATGACAATATACATTGCTCTAAGTGCACAAGAAACTTTTGAAGTTTTAAATACAGAAAACTGCATAATAACATGCTTGCAATAGCTTATGATCCTTATTGCAAAGATGTTATATTGTGACAATATCTAACATTTTGTGGGTAAGGACAACTAGATTTCATTTGCTGGTATATCACTGTTGTATTTGGGAATTTTTCCACAGGGGAAACTACCTTTATTTGGTAGTAATTTTAGGTAAACAAAATCACTGGCTCTGTTCTCAATTATTAAGATATAAATTCTAATTTTATGGTTAATTGTTAACTAATTGTCTAATTCATCACTTTCTTGTATTTTGTAAAAATGAAAATTATTTTTTAATGTTTTATCATCATTTTTCATCAGTTTATAATGTTCATAATCATGAATTAACTATTAATCATTAAAAATAGAGATATTTGTAACTACCTCTTTGAAATATTAAAATAAATGTAAAGCTGCAACACACAATAACATGTACATAAAAGGAATTAAACAAGCAAAACAAACAAGATAAACAAATACATTATTGTATGGTGGCTCCAGACTTGATTGGTGCCTGGGTTATGAATAGTTAAGTTGATAGAGTTTCTTGCTAGTATCATGAAGGTCTCTGTGTTTGGTCTGGTTTGGCATTTTTTCCTTTCCTGTTGTATTTGAGGTTCTACTTCTACCAAACCCAAGAAGTGGTCAACCAACAGGTTGATCTGAGGTTTGAACACAGTAGTTTCTATTGGAATAAAAATATTTTCATCTGAAATAAATATGTTTGGAACCTCAACATCACGTTGTTTTCAAACTGTGTTTAACAGACAGTAAAATGGACATAACTCTGAAGGTGGCACATGCCCAGGAAATAGTCCTATAGTACCAGTCTCTAAAAGATAATTTAGAACACTACTTATAAAGGGTATACATGTACTACTGACTATTGTACTCATTGTTAATGACAGGCAGAAACTATACAATATAGAACCCATGTACATATTCAATCAATTTATCATGTGATATACTAAAACCAATATTGAGACCACTTAATAACATTGAATTTATCACCAACTTGTCTGGATTTTTTGTAAGGTCATTTGGTGGTCAGAATTAGACATTTTCTTATTTACAGTCAGAAAATGTATATCTTAGGATAGATCTATGATTGGAGCAAGAGGGGCAATAATAGTTTTATCTTCTTCTATCTGCTTATGTGAGATAGCATAGGGTTTTGTGGTGTTCAGATAGGGAGCATTTTCAAAAAAAAAAAATAAAATTCCTCTGAAACACAATAATATCAACATTTTTGCGTCCATGTAATGTTAGATAATATATAGCTCACTAAGGCCTAAACAATTGAGCTATTTGGCAAAATAAAGGATCAATGACCCCATGGCCTTTTTCTAGAATAAAAAACTGGCCATGTGTGATTGGCAGTGGTCAATCAAGTTGATGGATATTTTAGACTCTGCCTTTGTGTATACATATTTTATTGTATATAGTACAAGATGTGGAAGTAATTTGACTGTGTAATTGAGACCATATTATCTAGTTCTTCTGAACTCAGTGAAGGTATAAATTACATGTAAACCACTGTTTTATTGTAGAGCTTTACGTGTTGTCATATTAAAAGTATATGGTATATATGAAATTTTGGCTGCAGATTAAAGATACATAATTGAAATTTGAAACAAACACTGACTACATCATACAACCCATAAAATTGATGTTAAATGAAAATTGCATTGACTGGCATGCTGTAAAATAAAACTGGCATGTGTAACTGAATATAATGTAAACCAGGGTATCATTTTTACAACATGACATTAAATTGACAGATTTTGAACTACAAGCATAAAAAACCTCATAAAAGTTAATTCATTGAATGATAATTCAATACCTATACACTTAAGCTTGTGTTAGAATTGCAGAATAAAAATAGATTACCGGTATACTTATTTAATAAGTAACTGAAACTGCTAATGAATGATGAAGTCATATGCTGATAGGCATGACTTAAGTTTGCTGCATCATATACTTAATTTCTGTTTGTATCAGGTCAGTTACTTGATTTTCAATATGTCTAACTACAGTTGGGTTTATTTAGCGGTTTTCAGCGACATGCAGTGGTTGATGACAATTCAGAAACATGGAATAAACCATACATATAATATATGTATCTACCAGTATATGTCAAACATTTGATGAATCAAATATAATGTAAAAGCCACAGTATCCCTCAGTTCAGTTTACTGAACATCCAACACAACAGAACAGTAAAACTGTCATTTGCTGACATGTATTCTCTATATCTGTATGTATTCTGACTCAATTATGATTGGCAAACAGATGCTAAGTCTGGACAATTCAGCTCAGCTGCATGTAATTTTTTTTAAAACTACATACCATATTCATGAAGATCTATCATTTACATGTTTTAGGCACATTTCTATTTTCTGTATCCATTGGCTTAGAACTACAGTTAATACTAAGATGAACTGTATAGTGAGTGGCTGAGTGGTCTAAAACACACATTTATGGATCACTGTGCCTCTTGCTGCCTAGGATTGAATCCCACTTTGGACAGATCTTAATTTGGGAAAGTTTGTCCATCTGTTTACCAAAGATCAGATGCTTTTTATGGGCACTCCCATTTCATTGACCATTCATTCCTGATCTGTCTTCCTCAATATAAGTTAAAAATCTTGACTGGGGTGTTAAACTCTATTCAAACAAAAACAAAACAACTCTGTAGTCCTGCTCACATCTCAGTCCAAATTTTATCTAACGCCTCATTTTTTTCTTTGACTGCATGTACTAACAAGTACTATGGTTCAATGACTGTACTTATAAATGTCAGTTAAAACATTTAACTTAAGTACTGATATTTCTTAATTAAAGTAAAATCATCTAAGATTGTTAGACAAGTTGTCTGCTACAGCAGGCTGGCTGGCCAGTAATTAACAGACATGTGTGTTATTTTGTTTGATGATAACAAAAAAATAAACATTGTGTGTGTGCATCATGTAGGGACATTAGTGGCCAAGTGGTATAAAGTTATGTGTGTGTTTATGATTCAGAGCACCTCACAACACTTAGGTTAGCATTACACGTGGGTGGATCCTAGTACATAGTACATAACTTGTATATAGAGGCCACCTGTCTATAATAATAAAGGTCACTTTTGCTGGTTCTCTTGGTGGCCTTTGTAGACAGGTTTGAATGTACATGTATAAGAAAGTTTGTCAGTGACTCAGTTTGATTTTGAAGGCACTCTGGTTTCCTCATTCACCCACCTACATATAAGTTTGAGATCTTGACTGTTGCGTGAAACACTATTACTCCACTTCATTGTAGTCAACTCCACATAGAATTCATTAAGAAGTGACCTTGATGACCAGCTTGTAGAATGTATAATAAAATGGGTTTTGTCAATTTATTACTGTTGCTACATATGTATAAGTAAGTTTATTGCATTTGGAAAAAATCTAACAATAAAATCATCTTTAAGAAGCAGTGCCATTGAAACATTATCACCACTGTTACAGGCTCTGTTTAACACAGAAAAGCAACACTACATATCTCTGTTTCATTTACAGAACCAGCATTTCTGTTACACCTGCAAAATTACCACAACTGTCATGCTAGCATGACCATCATTTTCTTATTAATATATTTACGATTTTACCCAGTTTTACATTTACAACTTCAGCACAGTTATGATTAACTTATGTTTTATTCTACTTATCAGCATTGGTATTACAGATTGAAAGATTGTTTTTGATTAATTCTAGCTGTTTTATTGCTCATAAAGGGTTGTTTTTTTCAGAAGAGGGCTTGTATCATAGAAGGTGTTTCATTTTAATACACACAGTGGTTATCTTTTTCATCAAGTCTTTTATATTATTAAGGCTCGTGTTAATAGATGTTTATATGTGTATCAGTATATAAGAAATGCAAATATTTATATGTATTGCATATCACATCTGTAACAATTAATTTGATTGGTCGAAAGCTGAGAAAATGATGAAAATAATACAGTGTACAAGACCGAACGATCCATACACGGTGTATGGACCGGTCCATACACGACCGAGCTGTCCATACTCGGTATTGAACGTTACGAGTTGTGAAATGACAGTTATAACTATACATTGTATATTGTATTTAATATTTATATAGATTTGTGTTGTTGCATTTAAAAAGAAACTGATCATTAAATTTATTGTTGTTATATTAATGTTTTGCTTTTATTCCCCACTCTAACGAAGTTGGCAACTTTGAAGGGATATAGAAATGGGGTCTATCAATGTTTGTATGTTTCTCCATGTTAAGTACATGTGTATATGCGATTTTGTTTGTTCAATGCAATAAAAGCTTTAGTTACTTATGTAGAGGGCACAGGCTTGGGCCATATCAAAATGTTGGTCCGAATACTCACCCTCGGGCAGTCCGTAAATCTTGATAGTGCCCTCTGCATAAGTAACTAATGCATAAGTACAGTACAACCTCAATGCCCCTCGATAACTCTGCCACCTCACTAATCGCCAACCTATTTTAAAGTCCCAAAATTCATTTTGTTTATGTTTTTCTTTATCCTCCTTCCCTAATTTGTCACCAAACCCCTTTATAACGCCAAAATTTGACTGAACAAATGGTGGCGATGAATCGAGGTTTTACTGTATATTTACAGAATCTGTTTGCATATGTATTTGTATTTGATATCTGCATATAATATAAGTACAGACCTGTTAAAAGTTTAACATTGAGATAACGAAAAGAAAGTGAAGCTCAGCTGTTGAGTGGCCTAAAAAAGGATAGCTAGTGATCGAAAAATTGTCAAAAGATAGGTTAACACCTTTTGATATACCAGTACATACCGGTACTCCACAAAAAATGTTAAGGACCACACCAAAACAATATTTTTTGTAGAACATAAATCATATCATTTCATCTTTACACCTTGTAATTTCATTAAGGATATTCAATTTCATGCACAAAAACATTAATTCATTAAATCATGTGAAACAAAAACAGAGCAAGAACAAATTATAGATGAATTTTATATTATACAGTTATTGGATTTTTATTTCAAATTTTACATTGGTTCTTAACTTTTTTTGTTGGGCATATATCTAACATGAGGCCGAAATGATTTTTGGATTTAACAATTTTTCGTTTGTTTAGTGTTAAACTTTGGCCAGGTCTGTACTCTATATAATATGTAAGTAGATCCTGTGTTGTGGTGATAGTTTATATGTATCAACAATTTACCTTTATTAGAGACCCTAGGCCTGAATGATGCATATTTACAGATTTTCATTTATGTTTACAGATCCTGTTTGGTGATGATGGATTTTTGATTTTGTATATATTTATAAGATGTCTATATATTTACAGATTTCCATGTTTTATATTTACAGATCCTGTTTGGTGATGATGGATATTTATATGCCATTATTAGAGACATTGAATGATGCATATTTACAGATTTTCCTGTTTTATATTTACAGATCCTGTTTGGTGATGATGGATATTTATATGCCTTTATTGGTGATGGTGGAGCAGCAGGAGATCCACAATATCATGCTCAAAACTTGTAAGTATCAAAATTACAAACATTCATAGCTCATTAAGAGTCATTATATATATATATATATAGAGAGAGAGAGAGAGAGAAAACGAGAGATAACAGTCACTGTAATGCCCCTCAATTACATCTCTATCTGGCTTGTTGCCAAACTTTTTGGAAGTTGAAAAATCCATTTCTTCTATCTTATTCTTGTCAGTCTCCCTCAGTTTATCATCAAACCCTTAAAATGCCAAATTTTGACTGAACAAAAAATGGCAAGTTTTACTGTTATAAAATGTCAAGCTACCATTAACAATGATCATGTGACTTGCAAAATTGTTTTGGCTGATACATATACTTGCGATATCATTTATTGGCTGTTCCAGCGACTGGTTATGCATATAATAGGCAGCAGTGTTTTGTATTTCTTAATAGGATAAAAAATATATGAGTTTAACATGGTTCAGTCTGTGTTTTAACATATGAAAAAACAAAATGCAATTTTCCATAATTGAACTTAAAAAAGTTTTCCTCTGACACCACTGGGTAAATTGGGATTAAATTGGGTGTGAAAAGTCTCTAGATCATTAAAGCAAATAAGGAAAACCATGTTGAGTGATGCATGTATGTTCTATTGGGCAATCTGTTTTGCCATGTCAGAAGTAGATATTGTGGTAGTGCCTCATTTTTAATCATTCTTATTTGTTAAATTTCAGGTCAAGTCTCCTAGGAAAGATAATTAGAATTGATATAAATGTCGATTTTCCATCTCAGCGGTACAAGATTCCTCGAGACAATCCATTCAGGAATTTGAGTAATGCTCATCCAGAAATATTTGCTTATGGAGTAAGAAATATATGGAGATGTGGAAAAGATAGAGGGGATCCCATAACAGGTATGGTGATATCATAGTACACCTTAGCATGGACATTATCATCCTAATATTGGACTGGTTTGACTTGCCTGCTCTTATTTATATCCTGAATGCAAAAATAGGATACCATATAATCATTACTCAAACTTTCATATGGAAAGATACAGAAAATGTTTATATCACAATTTCCTGGAATAATGTCATTTTTCAGGAAAACAAAAATCTTTGTGATTTCATATCCAATGGATAAAAATATTTCACACAATCATTATGGTGTATCGTGTATTACATGTATTATGCTTTGGACCCTATTTGATATACATTCAAACCAGAATTCATTGCCGCAATTTGTTCAGTCACAGTTTTAGTATTTTAAAAAAGTTTGGTAATAAATGGAAATATATTTATAAAGAAAAACATAAAAGAATGGATTTTTAGAATTCAAAATAATGTGACAGCAAGCTAGTGTGGAGTGAAGTAATGAATTTTTATTACCCAGTCAAGATTTTTCACTTATATTGAGGCAGTCATCTCTGGAGGTAATTTTTAGTGGAGAAAACCTCCAATCTTTGTGACAGCAAGTCAGGTGGACATTAAAACAAGACTTTTCTTTATCATGTTTATTGAATTATAATTTTTATAACCAGGATTGAGTTCTGTCAATTTTATGTCCACTGAAGATTTTTTTGCTCCAGGAACTGAAACATAATGAAACCATGATAAATCACACTTAGTAAAACATTGTTAATACTTTGATTTTCAGGAGAGGGTAAAGGTCAGATATTCTGCGGAGATGTTGGACAAAATAAATTTGAAGAAATTGATGTCGTAAAAAAGGGTGCAAATTATGGCTGGAATGGTCGAGAAGGAAATGAGTGTTTTAATTCCTTATGTGGCAATTTAGGTAAAATATATGTATAAGATGTAGATTTTATAGTGCCCTGGTTTTAGGAATTGGGGCGGCGATATGTATTATAGTGCCTAGGGGTGGGGGATGGGAGTATGTAAATTAAATATTGATACAGAGTAGTTTAACTCACTTTATATACAGGGAGGTCTGGCTGTAGACCATGTTATACTACAGCCATTACAAAGAAGCTGAACTGAACAAGCTTCTATGAAGCTATTTAAGCCTAAAGTGCTAAGGACTTTAACATTGGCATCAATAACTATAGGGTATACCATAGTGCTGTTATTATATATCGTCATCGCGATTATCGTCGCCAAGAATTTGCTGATGACCATTTCGTGGAACAAAGCTGACATCATGATATCACAGAACCCCAATTACTTACAAAAAAATTCTTTGAAATCATGGCATCACTTGTGAAGTGATCATGATTAAGCAGATTATTATTGTGGTTTTGTTGTGAACAACAAACAAATCACTGCTGACAGCTGACTTAATAAATATACAATGTATCAATGCATACAGTTTTCAATGTATATATTAGCTAACTGCAATTTCATATTGGGCATATTCATCTGGAAATATCGCGATATTATCAAAATGATATCGTCAAAAGTTCACCGATATCGCAATGTCTTGTTGTCTCATGATTACAGCAAAGTGAATTTCTTACAAATGAATTGTCTTGGGGATATTGCAAGCCTAGGCTTATCAAGTTTAAATGGACGTCACCCCAATGTGATGTCTCTTTATCCAAAATTATTCTTGATATATTTTATGTCCAACAGTTTCATTTTCCTTTCAATTTAAATTTTTATTACATGTGGCTGGTGTTGCTAGCTAAACACGAGCACCCAGCCTTACTTCCCCGCTGGAAGTTCAAGTTTTCAACTTAATTTGGATCAGTATGTTTGCAGGTTTTGATCAGATTCAGGATTGGCAAATAAATCAAACTGCTACAAGATGTATACATGTATTTTTGTGATACAGGTCAGGTTTGACTTTGAGTTCCAATATATATTGTGTGCAGTAGCACTGTAGTTATATTATATGTTATATTATTATATTATTGCTATAATTGCCTTTTGTTAGTGTTACTATAGTGAAAAACATATCATGGTCTTCCAAATGCTCATTGAGACAAAACTGGAACAAAATGCTCATCAATGCTATTGATATATGTCATATAATGAGTTTCTTTTCATTTCAGGTCAAGAGGAGTTTCCAATTCATGTATACAATCATTCTGTCGGAAAATCTATCACAGGTGGTCATTTCTATAGAGGATGCCACAGTCCAAATCTAAATGGATATTACTTTTTTGGCGATTTTATGAATGGGTAAAATTTTTATTTCTGTGGATTAGCTCACCTGTATAAAAGCACCTAATGTGACTATCACTATCAACATCAAAATTAATAAAAAAAATTGTTTTGTTTCAAGTTTGTTGGACAAATATTTTTTGGGGACTACATGTAGATTTTTTGACATCCTGTGTTTTTCCTGACACAGCTGTTGATTGGTTAGGATACTGTTATCACAAGTAAAAAAAAAAATTAAGTCATGGACATTGAGGCGAATAAATGAATCTGTGATCCTAACCTGGGTCAATACTAATATTGAAAATTGTCACTCTTACTTTTACTTATCAGCTCTTTAATTTTACAGAATTGTATAAAAGATATTGTAGAGAAAATGATAGAAACTCAATATTAATAACCTTTGCTTAAAAATTGATGGATCAGTGATGACCCATATTCACTTACTATCTTTATCAAAATGGTGTCAATATTGGTATTGATTGCAAAGTAATTTTAATTACATAAGTCTCCCAAATAAACCAGAAAACATTATTGGAACTGAAACAGAAAAATTAAAGACAGTTGGCATATTTTTTCTGCAACCACAAAAAATATTAAGAGTTTTCATTAAATGTATCCACATTAGAACAAGAATGAAATCCGGATTATTGAAATATTCCTATTTATAATATTTTTTTAGAAAATTGTTGAGGTTACAGAATATTGAAATATTACTATTTCTATTTATAGAAAATTGTTTAGATTGCTGAAAAATAAGAAGACTAGAAAATGGGAAAGTAAACAACTGTATATGTGTAATGCAGACAAGTGTACCTATCCTCTACAGAATAATTATGAACCACATATCATATCATTTGGAGAAGATGAGGATGGTATGTAGACTCCTTATAACTAGGATTTTTCAGAAGGGGCCATTTTCAAAAACTTTCCTCTAAAACACCATAACATCAATATTTTTGCATTTATGTAATGTTAAATATGATCCACTATGGCCTTAATGGGGCCATTTAGCAAAATAAATTATTAATGGACCCATGCACTTCAAGAATGAATACTGAATCTGGTGTAGTAGTTGTGTATGTAGCAATGTTTAACCACAGCATTGTGGAGAAGTGTTCTATAGTCATAAAGTCCTTCATAATGTACAATGGTACAAACAATATCAGAAACATTTGCACAAAATTCACACACCACCAAAACTTGTGCTCACTACTGATCAGTTAATACATGTAGTTTTATCAGAGTTTAGTTTGAGACTGGTAACTTTTGAGAAGCACTCTTACTTTTTCAATAGTCTCATATATACCACAATAAAAATATTGGAAAATATCAAGAGAAAGACTGGTTGAAAATTTTTACTTACGTTGAACGTTGATTTTATTATTACTTAGTTAGGTCTTAAGCTTTGGTTTACCATCGAAGTACAGATCCCTTTCAGGACTAAATTCTAGTGTGAAAAAATTGTCAGTTTGCTTATCAAAAATTGTTAGTTTTATTTGGCATGTTTGGGTACTTCAGTTTCCTCCACCATTCCAGAACTTACCTTCTCGATATAAGTGAAATGATCCTACCAAACATTATAGTAATCTTGGGAATATATCTGGTATTGCAGTGTTTCATAATCATGGTAACATTATCCTAATTTCTATTTCAGGTGAGGTTTATATGTTGTCTACAGGCTATGCTAGTTCAGCGTCGCCTCTCGGATATGTATATAAAATAATAGATCCATCAAGGTATTAATACACAATTATTACTCATTCTAAAATTCTAAAAAAAAAAATCTTTCAGTGTCAAAGAAGTTTAGATATTTACACGGGTGACTGAACATCACAATTTCATATGACAGAAAAAAACAATTGTCTGACGACTTGGGTGAATATTATTTTGGTCAGGTCCATATTCCGAGACTTGAGTGTTTAAAAAATTTGTATTATCAAATTTAAATTTTTTAAAGTTATACTATTTTTAACACAAGACTAGACTTAGCTGTTTGAAAATCTTTTTGTACTATTTATGTTTAATGGTGATAAATTTTAAATCATTAATTTTTCAACAATCTTTTGTAGACGTGGAAATCCTTCAAACTGCCGTTCTGCCAGACATCCAACTGATGACAGTAAGCGTGTAGAAACGGGACAGACAGGGTTTTCAGGAACAACAGTAAAAACAATACCTAAGACATCAATTGTACCAAAGACGACACAGAAACCTTCAGGTACATCTTCTGCACCTACCATGAACATTGTGTCTAGGATGTTGTACATGTTGACATGGCATGGCTGGTCCATAGCTCTAACAGTACTGATAATAGCTTGATTGTAGATAATGGTGGTGTCTATGCATTTTAATAGGACTGTTTTAGTATCAACTAATTAATTATCTAATATAGATTGTAATTATACACCTAATCACAACAGAAAGGTTGTAGACATAGTCCCTTAAGACATAGTCCCTTAGATAAATATATACGCTGCCATCCATAAAAAACTTTACAAATTATACCCCCTCCCTAATTATACCCCTTGCCCTTTCAACTTCGAAGAAATTATGCATGCGAGTTCAGTATGAGGTCCCAAACTGCAAGAACTGATTTCAAGTTTGCCAGACATCTATTTCTTGGTGGCAGACTTAATTTATTTTTTACACATTTCCGGTCAATGGTTGAAGATAAAAGCATGGGTATAGTAAGTAAGCAGTACCTCACAAATTTCTTGTTTTTATTTGCCTTAGGTGTGTATTATTATCATCATGCTTAATTGTGTTCGTACAATTGAAATATAACAGTTTTTGCAGTATTTTAAGTGCTATTTTAACTTAATCATTCTAATAAAATGTGAAAATATATCTTTCAAGATAAATCGACTATATTAGCTGAAAAACACTCAGCTTTAGCAAACTAATAATAATTTCAACAATTCAATTCTGTGAAGATTTTAAGTTTTCAATAATACATATAAAATCATTTATGGATGGCAGTGTAGATCTGGTTACCCAGAGTACCATGTGACAAATAATCCATATCAATTGTGTGGAATTTTATGAAAATGCAAATTTCTATTACTCGGTAATGTTGTTTTTTTCTAGAAAACGGCAACTTATGCATTACCTTATCTAATGGAAATAAATTATTTATAGGATGTCATGTGGTACGCTGGTGAATCCCAAAATTGTTTTTTAAATCCAATGTAGATTAAATGACATTGACACAATATATTAATAATACTTTATTAACTTATGGTATCAAGGCGTACATGATTTATGCTCAATATAGGTATATAAATTTGAATATGTGTGAGTAGAACTTGAAAGAAAATGGGAATTTTATATTTGAAGTAACATGTGTTATTTGTAAGTGATGGTTTTTTGTGTACATGCCATTTAACCCTTGTTTTGTAGGGTATCTATGAATGGGGTAAAATTTCATTTTGATAAAGTAGACAAACTTAAGTAGTAATTTTTATGTATTGATGTTTTAAATGTGTTTAATGTACGTAAATTCATGAAATAAATTGAATGACATTATGCAAATTCAGAATTTTTTGCAATTTTTATCAAGTGCCATTAAAGATATTTTTACAGTATATACTGATACCAGTGATGTAAATGATGCTTATATATAACTCAAGAAATTATATAGAGAGTTTGTTTTAAATTTATATATTTTTAAGAATACGACAATCTATGGAATAAGTGCAATTATTAGAATTTTATTACAATGATAGCTAGATAAATTTTATGAATTTTAATCATTTCAGCAAATGAACACCTACATGTACTAGCATAGATACTGCAGCTGTGATATGTTGATAGGTGTAGGCTGATGTAAAGATTCATTTTGTTTTTGTGTTTCAAATGGTCTCATTTTAATGTTATAATATATACACTTGCATTTAGGAGCGTACCATTTGATACCTCATAATAATTGTGCACAACTATTATTCCTATTGAATATAGAACTGTGTAAGCTTAAGGTTTCCCACAGAAACCATAAGAAGACTTTTCTGTAAAACCTATCGGCTGATGTTGAGTCACAAAAACCATAAGTTGACATTTTTCTGAAAAAAGCCATAAGCTGATGTTTTTCCACAAAATCCATTAGCTGAAACTTTCGTACTAAAACCATGAGCTGACTTTTTTTCTGCAAAATCCATAAGGTTAAATTTTTCTGCAAAAAACATAAGCCAATGTTTTCCGCAAAAACCATAAGGTTATGTTTACTCAGTTTAAACATAATTTAAATTTTTCTGCAAAAACTATAAGCTGATGTTTTCCCTCAGAAACCATACACTAATGTTTTCCTTCAAAAACCACAAGCTGATGCTTTCTGCAAAGGCAATGTAATTTAAGGATTTAGCGATTTTAACTTTTTCAGAAACATTTTGCCCAACATTAAACTTTGTACACTGGTGAACGCTATTTCTATAATTTACCATACTATTTTGCTCATATAGTTTAGTGAAAAATACAAATTACATGGTTTTATCATGCAAGTTTTAGGTTGTTTGTTTGTTAACATTTTTTAAATTTATTTACATGTATCTGTCTTTTTTATATATATTTTTCCAGTATTTTACAATTAAAGTGCTAAAAACACTTTTTATACGCCCGTCATATGACGGGACGTATTATGTTACGGTGCTGTCCGTCCGGGCGGGCGGGCGTCTGTTAACAATTTGTATTCCGTTCAATAGAGACCACAAACATTTATGGATTCAAATGAAATTTGGTATACAGCTTTAACATGGTAATACCTTGTGCAAGTTCGAATTACAACTTTTTCGGATTATTTTTGGAGGAGTTATGCCCCTTTTTTAACTTAGAAATTTTTGTATGTATGACCATGTGGTTTCCGATCATTAGAGCCTACAACTATGTATGGATTCAAATGAAATTTGGTATACACATTTACGATGTTAATATCTGGTGCAAGTTTGAATTACAACTTTTTCGGATTATTTTTGGAGGAGTTATGCCCCTTTTTTAACTTAGAAATTTTTGTATGTATGACCATGTGGTTTCCGATCATAGAGCTACAACTATTTATGGATTCAAATGAAATTGGAATACACATTAACGATGTTAATATCTGGTGCAAGTTCGAATTACAACTTTTTCGATTATTTTTGGAGGAGTTATGCCCCTTTTTAACTAGAAATTTGTATGTATGACCATGTGGTTTTCCGATCATTAGAGCCTACCACTATTTATAGATTCAAATGAAATTTGGTATACACATTTACGATGTTAATATCTGGTGCAAGTTCGAATTACAACTTTTTCGGATTATTTTTGGAGGAGTTATGCCCCTTTTTTAACTTAGAAATTTTTGTATGTATGACCATGTGGTTTCCGATCATTAGAGCCTACAACTATTTATGGATTCAAATGAAATTTGGTATACACATTTACGATGTTATATCTGGTGCAAGTTCGAATTACAACTTTTTCGGATATTTTTGGAGGAGTTATGCCCCTTTTTTAACTTAGAAATTTTTGTATGTATGACCATGTGGTTTGTATTCCATTCAGTAGACAATACAAACATGGATTTAAATGAAATTTGTTATACAGTTACACCTTAATCATGGTAATATCTTGTGCAAATTTGAATTACAACTTTTTTGGGTTACGAGTTATGGCCGAACATGGAGTTGGTAATATATTTTTACATAATATATCCTAGTTGTACTTATACTTCTCAGTAAATAGTACTACTCGATCAATATAACACGGGCGTATAATGCTCCGCTCTGCGGTGCTCTTGTTAATCATGAATTAGATTTATCTTGTCAGTATTTTACAATTAAGTGCTAAGAATATTTTCATACCATCAATTACGGATCATTTCTGCAGTTGCAGACATGATGGACCTTTTATAAGAGTTATCTTTCTTTGTATTAATTGGTGTTGTATTCATATATTTTATACCCCATATTTTATAATACTAGTATTACCCAGTGACTTTTTTGTTTTGTTTGTTTTTATTTACATTAGATCTATAGAGAATATGATTTTCTCTCTTTCTGACCCATCGACACAAATATATTAATGTGATTATAGCCATTTTTATTGGCTTCCAATGTTAAAGTTTCTTATGAACAAACAGTTTATGTTAAACTATATATGCAAATGATCTATGCTGTTTTAACTGCCATTCATATTTACATTATAATTTTTAAATGTGTTAAATATGGCATATTATAACCTGTGTTTTGTTTGTATACAAGATATATACATGTATTTTATCAACAGCTGTGCATATACATATACTAATTTTATATTTAACTTGTTATATTTAATTTAGTGTCTCGAGTAAATAAATGGTTCTGGCAATGGCCAGATATCCAGAACTTTTTACAAGAGTTTTTGTTAATGACACAACAGGTAACGTAAATTGAATTCATGTTAATGGTTATGTCTCCATGGTAACGGATTGGATAACAGTTAATGGTTATGTAACCTTGGGGATAGCCATGGTAACATTGGATAACAGTTAATTGTTATTAACCTTGGGGATAGCCATGGTAACCGATTGTTATTATTGATAAGGTTAAATGTAGATGGAGAATTACAATGGTAACGGGTTTGTTAGAAATAATAATGTTAAAAATGTATACGGAGGTTTGTCATGGTAACAGTTTGTTACAAATGATAGGGTTAAAATATAGACGGAGTTTGTAGATTTGTAGACTCTGAAGTTAATGATGAAGAGTAGGTTGTTTATTATAAAGTTACTGCATGTAATGTTTATAGCATGAATATATAACAGTATATGTTAGTACTTGTTACCATATATTGTTAGAATTTATTGTGTAACCACAGACTGAAAAAACTGAAAAGTTATTACTATCAACCCAGCTTAAATAGTCAAAAAGGATATTGCTAAAAAGTAAGGACAACTATTGCTGTTACCCCAGGATATAAGAGCTATTGTTGTCATCCCAGCCTAAAGCTTTAGAGGACTATTACTGTCACCCTAGCCTAAATAGGTTTAAAGAGATATTGCTGTAACCCCAGCTGAAAAGTCTGGAGAGCAATTGTTGTAACTGCTAAAAACCTGGATAGCTATCACATCTGTCATATCAGTACTGTGTTTACAGGTTTAAAAATAAGAGCAAGTTTGTCAAATTTGGACCCTAATGAACATCATGCTCTATTGACAACTGTTATATTAAATACACAGTGTCTCTAAACGTTAGCTTTCCAAAGTGACAAAATTATGTATTGTAACTTTTATTTCATTCATAGATTGTTGTCAATATATTATATACATGTTTGCATATGTACATTGAGTTTTAAGCACATGACAAAAAAGATTCCTTTAGCGTCGCCACCAATAATTTGCAACTTGTGAGTGCCTTTTTAACAGCAAGAGACAAGGGTTGACTCTGAAACTTAAATCATGTACCAGTAAATTCCAGCATAAATTTAAATTTTAATTATGATAATGTGGCAAAATGTCCTCAACTGGAATGTAAGTGTTGTATACAATGTATGTGTTATATGTACATGTATAACAATGACCTCACTATGTATGTATGTCATCACATCTAGATGTGTGTAATGCATGGGTAAAACAAACATACTAGAAGATACTATGCACCTATATGCTAACTAACAAGTTACATTTTAGTGGGGTTGTGGACAAAACATATTTCTTACAAGAGTCGACATTATTCCTAATCCTTGATACTTGATTGATTCAGAAGAAAAGTTCTGTCTTGTTTGGCTACCTTAAATCTAGAATGTATGTAAATAGAAAAAAAACACAAACACAGATTAATTTATTAATTTATTTCATTCAAATTTTATATATACAAAGTGATGTGCATTTAAGTAATATATTCAATCTGGTTTTAAATTGGCTTTTCATTAAGGTGCCATATAGGGTATATTCTTTGACATTTGTCCCCTCTAAAACTACTTTGCCAACTTGCGTCAATTTTAGTACGAAAACTACATAGTTTAAGTAGATAAATGTTTGCAAAATTAACTTCCTGTTAAATCCAAGATGGCCACCGTCACTAAACAGTATCGCCTCACCTATCCTCTTCGTGCCTGCTGGCACATAAGGCCTCAGTGCATCTTTTCCATGCCCTTGCTGAAGCCTTGCTCTTTCGTCCCAGTTGTGTTCTTTCTTTCTTTGTTTCGTGCCATGTTGCATTTGGCCGACCTATTTTCCTCTTTTCTTCTGAATGCCATGTTATTGAGGTGGTACAAATCCTGCTGTTTTAACAATTATTATGGATTCTGTAGATGAGTTTGGCTAAGTTGGAAGATTGGAGCTTGATACCTTATCTGATTGGATAAAGATGGTTTATAAAAAAGGATAACAAAACTTAAAACGTCTATGATTACTAAACCCTCTTCAGTACCCAAGAATACTTATTTATCAAGCAAGATTGTTGCTGTTCCGGTAGACAAAGCTTCAAAAACATTATTTTTGTTCATTGTTTGTAAAGCTAAATTTTTTTTGGAACCTCTTAAATCTGGAGATAAGACTTGTGAAATCGTTCAACCCTTGTCGATATACAGAAATTATAATCTACCCTTGGTGCTTCTAATTTTGGAGAACATGTGAGTGTCATCTATACGAGTGAGTCTTCAAGTTCTGCATCAGATTAGAACCTGTACATCAGATATGACGTTCATGATAAGTTTCATTTGAAGCTAAATGACAAACGCGATGATTCGTTTTATTTCTGTCATCTAACCTTTTTTATGCACCAATATACCTACTTCTAAAGCTTATAGCGCATTTGTTTCTCAATTCACTATGGTAGAGCTTGTTCCCACAACGGGGACTTCATACAACGGAGCAAGACGCTTACAAATATATTGTTGACTCAAAATGTTTCATGGTCGTCATAAATTTTACTGATAGCGGTGATGTCTCAGTATAATTGATTACATGAGAGTTGTGAAGACTCGAGGAGGGATGTGGATTTTTGGCTGAAGTATTGAAGAAGCAGTATTGATTTATAGTTTGCATCAATATCATATGCTGAAAAACTGAATATTTTAATACAAATAAATAATAAACAGTTATAATTTTTATGATACTTGTATTTTTCAGTAAATTCTCGAGAAAGTCTAAATTCCCGTCGGAAAGGCAAGTATTCATTGAGGATTCAGGGTATAAGAATGAGGCTATGTAGAAATAGACGGAGAAATGCGTTATGTCAAACATATAATTATATATACTAATCATCAGTATCGTCATTTATCTCATGCAAGTTTTCTAATTTTCATATTTCATGCGTACATTGGATTAGTTTTTCTCAACAGTGTTGTCATTTATATTTCATACAAGTTATCAATTTTCATATTTCATGTGTACAATGTATTGATCTGATAACGGGATATGTTACTGTAAATACTTGAAACTACTTAAATATTTTGTGCCCTGCTATACTTTGTTATTATTGCGATTTTACCAACAGTGTAATTGCAAAGGTGTAGACGGACGTATCTTGCTCCGGCTATCGGCTCTCATGTTGTATATTAGGGCTTGTAAGCACCATATGGATTTAAGATTTGTGATACTAACAGGAACAAAAATCGTTTGATGGACCAAGCTCATACACATAAAATATTATTTAAGCTTAATATCCAAAACCTGATTGGAGATGCTCATAAAATCGGTCACTATGAAACCTTTTATCGTACATTCTTTAATCAAAAACAAACATACTAATCCATGTCCGAATCATAATCCAGAAGCAAAGTAAAAACTTTGGAACTGACAAGTCAGGTTAGACACGTGACGTGAGGCCGGGTGCTCCGGAAGGGCAAGCACCTCCTGTTTAGCTAGGTACACCTGCCACGTGTGTAATCAAAATTGTGTGAAAGGAACATGGAACTATGAGACGTCAAATATATCCAGGGCAATCCTGGAAACAGAGACATCAAACTTATCAACAATACTGTGATGACGGCCATAAAACTTTTTGAGGGCCTTGATAAGCCTAGGCTTGCAATATCCCTGAGTAAACGGACACAATTAGAATGATTAGTAACTATTAAATTAAGGATTTCATAGGAGACTTGCAGACCCTATGTTCAACGCAGCTACTAGTAAATGAAATGATTGAACCAAATTTTTAGTACAGACGATTTTATTATAGCAAGTATAATAGATAACATAATACCTACATGTATATTCAGTTGAATTTTATATGGAATAATGGGGTTTATTATTCATTTCTCAAATCAAAACATTTAATACTTTTTTTACTTGGATTAACTGGAAATGTACATTGAAAAATATTGAATATTCAAATTAAACATTAAATGCCATATTAAATGAAACTGTTTGTTGTTATTATGTTCTGATGAAAAATTACCACGGCAAAAAAACGGAACTTGCAGAAAAACCAAGAAAACATTATCTGATCTGAAAAAAGAACGGCGTCAATAGTAAGTACAAGAATTATCCAATCTTGCCATGTTTTCTTGAGGAATCTTTCTCAGTGGTTTCAAAAAAGCCAACAAGGCGACAAAAGTTGTCTGCTACTTGTTTGGATTTGGATGTAGTTTGTGGTCGTCTACTTTCATACTTTGTGAATATGTTTTTGCAGTAGGTATTACTCCATACTTGCTGACTACTATATGGAAAATTTACTGAAAGGGCTGCATCTAATCGGATATATTTTCCGATTAAGCATTTGTGTACATATTGCAACAACAATCATGCATGTAATTTGCATTGAATCCCATGTTTCAAAAAAATGAGATGCGATTGGTAACACTTTTGGGGAAAATTTATTTTCATGATTTATCAATAAGAACAAAATGATCAAAATAAGAACAAATACTGAAAAGACTTTAAAAATGAACTTAACAAGGTAAATATAAGCATACCATGTTATCAGATAAAATGCATTCTGTAATTAAATTACGCAATGCAAACAAAAATATTGAAAAGACCATAAAAATGTTAATAGTTTTTGAAAGACAATATCTTTATTGAGCTTCGTAATGTACTGTTTCAATAAACAATCGGTATATCCATGGGCACAAACTGTGCACCATTGCTAGCTGACTTGTTTCCTTATTCGTATGAAGCAGAATTTATGCAGAACCTTATTAAACCTGGAGAGAAGATTGTCGCCAAACTATTTAAATTCACATACAGATATATACATGTAGATGACGTTCTATCTCTTAATTACCCTTAAATAAGAGACTATACAAATAACATTTATCCTTGTCAGCTTCAATAAAAACATAAGACTGGTTCTTTATGTTCTGATTCATATTTGGATTTTAACCTGAATTATGAGATCAACGAAAGGCTAAATTTTAGTTGCATGGCAAACTTCTTTTTTTCTATTGTCAACTTTCCTTTTCTATGCAGCAATATACCTACTTCCGCTTATTAGTGATGCATTTTTTTTACAGTTAAACGCTATACAGCTAGCTTGTTCCTACTATGGGAACTTTTTACAACGTAGGCAGCTGCTTGCATAATAACGACTCATCCGGGATATGACAAACCAATGCTTATCAAGGCCATCAAAAGTTTTATGACCGTTATCATAATGTTGTTGATAAGTATGATGTGTCTGTATCCAAAATTACCCTCGATATATTTGACGTCTCATAATTTTACGTTCCTTTCATTCCCAATTTTGTTTTCACCCGTGCCGGATGTCAGCTAAGCAGAGGGTGTTCCGGAGTACCTAGTCTAGCTTCCCTGGTGGAAGTTCACGTGTTTAACTACATTTGCACAGTTTGCAAATTTGTTACTTTGAATTTTTGATTGTGATTTGAACATAGACTGGTATTTTTGTTTTTGATGATTGCTGAAGTAAATGAAGATGACGGAAAAGACAGTTTTAGTAATTTTTTTGGATTTAATTTTTGGGTCCATTCTCTACGTCAAAAAGATGTAGTAAAATTTGTTGTGGACAAGACATTTATAAGTTCCATTTTTGGCAGCTCCAAACTTTTTTATTTTATATCTATGCCAAGCACAAATATACCGGTCCATGTCTACATCACAATCCAAGAAGCAAAGTAAAAACCTTGAAAACTGGCAAACTTTAACAAGTAAAGTGAGGCGATGTGCACCGGAATGGTGAGCATAATCTGTTAAGCTAGCAACAGCCGTCAGTGTGAAACACTTTAACTTCGAATTCCACTAAGGAAGTGAGGCCGTTTTCACCGGAACCTTGTTAAGGTAGCTGCACCTGCAACGCCAAATCAAAATTAGGAATGAAGAAACACGGACTGTAGGATGTCAAATATACCCAGGGCAATCCTGGACACAGAGACATCATACTTATTATCAATATTGTGATGCAGTCATAAACCTTGAAGACCTTGATAACCATATGCTTGCGATAATCACGTGCCCATAATTAATTTACAAGTAGCTTGTTTCGTTGTATGTAGTTTCCGTAGTGGGAACGAGCTCTACAATAGCGTATTAACTGTGAAACAAATATACTATTAACCACATTGTGATTTGGACATGGATTGGTATGTTTCTTTTTTATATATATTTAATTTACGTGCATTTTATATATAAATACATGGGTAGCTAAATACTATATAACAAACAAACATGCACATGCTAAGTCGACACACGCAAGGCTTACTTTGAATGGAAACTGAATCTATGACAAAGTGTTGTTTAAGTATTTTGTAGCTCCATAACTATCTTGCCTTGTTACAACCATTGTGCATGGCACTATAATTATTTGTTTCCCGAGGATACCGGTATCACAAACTCGGACAATGATTATGTATTATTGTCATAAATATACTAATGTCTAAATTTGCTGCTGTATGGTTAAAATCTTAAATTCCTCAAAATCTAAGGTATACTCCCCATGCAAAGTATTTCTAAATTTCTAAAAGCTAAATTTGGTAAAATATTTGTTGGCCTTTTGGGTATCTTTTCAACATCTTAAACAAAACTTAGGTTTCACAATTTTGGTACAAGCACTACCGATGAAGAATTGTATTCCGAAACGACCGTCTAGTGCTGTAAAATTAAAATTGGTATAATACGAGGGGAGGTCAAAAGTTCATAACGGGGTATATATTGTCGCAACAACCATACATTTTATTATTATTTTTCAATATAGTCCCTATTTACCCCAATGCATTTAGCCCACTTTTCTTTCAGACTGTCTACACCTTTGAAATAGAAGTCTTCGGTTTGGTCCTGAAACCATGCCTTGTGGCAGCGTCAAGTCCATCATCATCAGGAAATCTGATTTCCCGTAAATCGGATTTCAAATTTCTAAATAGGAAATAATCACTGGGTGCCAAATCAGGACTGTAGGGTGGGTGATGAAGTTGTTCGAACTTGCATTCGCGATTCGCTGCTTGTGCAATCCTTGACTTTTGAACAGGAGCATTGTCGTGAAGAAACAATACCCCTCGGCTCAACTTTACCCTCCTTTTTAATTTAATAGCAGCTTTCAGCCGCTTCATTAGATCTGCATTGTAAGCCCCAGTGATAGAGATTCCAGCAGGGTTATAATTAATTTACAGAACACCCTTAGAATCCCAAAACACAGTGGCCATGACTTTGCCAGCTGATGGTTGGTTTTTAATTTCTTTGGTGGGTGTGAGCCAGGTGCTTCATTGCATGGACTCTTATTTTTGGTTTCTGGGTCCCAATGATGAATCCATGTTACATCACCAGTTACTAAACGTAAATAGAAGCTCTCCGGGTTATATTATAAATGCCAAGAAGCTCCCGACTTGACTGGAGTCTTTGAAGCGATCCTGCACATTAAGGTTTCTGGGGATCCATCTTGCGGATACTTTTGACATCCCAATATGCTCGTGGATAACCATGTATACACTTCCATGTGAAATGTCACACTCCCTTCCTATGTCATCAATCCTAATTCGACGATCATTCATAATTAGGGGTCTCCACAGACGTGACAATTTCTTTTGTGATGGCATCAGCTGGCCGACCTGACCGTGGGTCATCCTTCAGTGAGGTGTGCCCACGTTTAAATTCAGCTGACCATTTTGCCACTGTGGAATAGGCAGGACCACTGTCACCGTACACCTCGGCCATTCGCCAGTGAATTTCTTTGGCATTTGATCCCTCTACTGTGAGGAACTTTATTACTGCCCTAAACTCAACATTTTGATTTTCCATCATTGCTTGATGGTCACCGACTTTGAATGCTTTTGAGAATTGCACAAATATGTTGAGACAAATAAACTTGATATGTTTAAAATGGCGGAATGTTGTGCTGTCTAAATAAGTAAAGAAAATGTGTGTTACGCGTTACGCTTGGATGAATACGCTGTTCTATGAACTTTCTGACCTCCCTGTAATTACAATGTGTGTATAGTAAGTAATTATGAGAGAGTTATGATCTCGAAAGTTAAATGTTCATAATGTCATACTACATATCAAAAAATAAGGATACACCATTATTCGAAAGAAAAAGTAGGGTCACGAAACAATAATTTATTTCCCCGAGGATATCACAAACTCGGTAGGCAATAATTGTGTATTGTCTTAATTTGCCGCTAGTTAAAATTTGAAATTCCTCAAAAACTAAGGTATACTCCTTCATGCAAATTATTTCCTTAGCTAAATATGGTTAAACATATTTTGGTCTTTTGGGGTATTTTTTCAACATCTTGGTAAAAAATTGTTTTCACAATTTTGGTCCAAGCATTATTGGCCAAGAATTATTCCGACACGACCGTCTAGTGCTGTAAAATTAAAATTGGTATCGTATGCAATTGTAAACTAGGGAACCATGTAGCACCAGAGACAATTCTGGCAGCTTTTAAATAAATTTACTTTCATTTTTTTTTTAATTTTCTGATTTATCATACACAACATATTCAAGTAATGTCGGATAAAACTGAAATAGATTTTTCTAAAGATTCCTTGATAAAGTAAATACATTTTTAAATAGAAAAGTGTAAATAAAGTGTTTCATAATACTTTATACAGAGTAATTACATGAAAGTTCGGAAGTAAAAAAATATGTTCTTCGACTTCTTGGACTTATGTATCCATCTAAAACGGTTTTCTAATTTTTATTTAAATATTGATTCTATGTTCTAGAATTGAAGTAGGCTAGCCATTTATGTTATCAATTGTTTTTACTAAATCTGTATAAAGGATAAAGTAAGATTGGGTTAGGTCATCACCAATACAATAGAAATGCAATGTGTTCTTTTGAATTTATATGAAATAATGTATTCAGATGTAGCACATGAAAATAAACAAATTTGACCATTTTTATTTATTTGAATATTATGATTATATATATTAAAAATAATACGGGACCTAATACATGTAGTTGAATTTATATGAAATGATGCATTTAAAAGTAGCACATACCAATTAAAGTATCGGGTGTAAATAAACGAATTTCAAGCAATTAAGTCCGTTAAATATCAATAATATTAATTAGAAATAACACGGGAATTAAAACCGATCCCTGTGGAACACTAACATTAATATTCAACGAACTAGATATTCCATTATTCATTACATTGAGTGACTTAAACAGACAACAGGGATTAGGAATGGTAACAATTGCCTCATTATGTAACTTGTATTGTGTTAAACATTATAATCATCAACAATTTACATTTCTAAGTGCACCTTTCAATATCAAATGATAATACATTTATTTGAAATTAAAGTACATGTATTGTTCAGTTGTTATCAATTAATAAGCAATGTAGTTATGCATGAAATGACTTTCCGAAAGCAACATCCCATTTTCATTCTAAGTGCACCTTTCCATATCTAATGATAATACATTTATTCGAAAATTAAGTAAGTATAATGTTCAGTTGTTATCAATTAAGCAATGCAGTTATGCAAAAATGTAAGAATTTCCGAAATCAACATCAATTTAGCAGTCCAATTTACCAATGTACCAATTCACCAGACTTGTACCTCAATTATGAAGCCTACGAAAAGCTACATTTGAAATTTTATGACAAACGTGATGACATCGATTTTCTATTGTCAACTTTCTATGCAGCTGTTTAACTGCTTCTCCTGCTTATGATGTATTTTTATTTCCCAATTAATACGCTATGGTAGAGCTTGTTCCCACTACAAGAACTTTATACAACGAAGGAGGCTGCTTGCAAATAAATCGTTGCAAGCCTAAACTTATCAAGGCACTAAAAACGTTTTGTGGCCGTCATCACAGTATTGTCGATAAGTTTGATGTTTCCGTGTCCAGGATTTGCCTTTATATATTTGACATCCCATAGTTTCATGTTTTTTTTACACAATTGTGATTACACACATGGTGGGTGTAGCTAGCTAAACAGCCTTTCGGAGCATCTCACATTCTTGATGGAAGTTCGCGTTTTTAACACAACTTTTTACTTTGCTTCTGGCTTGTGATTCAGACATGGATTAGTATGTTTGATATTTATTATTTACTAAATTACCTTTTCTGTGTATGATGAAATATGATGATAAGAGTTATACCAACTTTAAGCACTGTGTGGTTTTATCAATAAAGCATCGTATAGTAGCTATATTCAAATAGACATCAATTTATCAATCCAATTTTAATGGCAAAACTAATTACAGTGCGGGTTTTTTTCAATTAGCAGGTACTCACGGTAGCTCTATGCAATATATAAGCATTTCAATCAACATCAATTTAGCGAAATTTCCAATTTTAATTCTAAGTATTCTTTTTCTATATGTGATGATAACTCATTAATGGCAAAACTAAGTGCCGTGTAGTTTTTATCAATTTGACATTGTACCTATGCACAATGAACTAAGTACAGATAAACATAATTTACGGATTTATTTACCATTAATTCAAACCAGTCACAATAGTCCCTTGACACTGAAGAGGATTTTAATGGAATATCATAATCAAGACCGTTAAGCTGTTTATTGACACTCTGACATAAAGCCAGGTTCTGAGTTAACACTGGGTTTTTTTTTACCTGAATCTTAATTAATTACACTGACAGCATTTTAACAATGATTAATTTGATGCATTTTCAATATACTGATATTCGTGCACGTACCTGTTAGTGCACATCAGGTACATGTACATTTCATTATTTTTGTTTGATTTTTGTTCCCGTATCCAAGGAATTGTTAGAAATCTCGTCTAATTGGAAATGACCATTACTGATTGTGAAATTTATAGATATAAATCAACTTGTTCAATTAAGGCGAGGTTTATAAGCTAATAGTTTAAGTCATTATCGTTATGGTTGTAATTTAACGTATTTTCCTGTTCTGCTTCAATTTTAACTTTATATTCGCAAAGAAAGGACAATTTCGAACCGGAAATTGTGATACTTTAGCGGTGATATGTCGTTGTTAGTTTCGCTGGTCTACTTCAATTTTACTTTAGTGACGTTCGCAAAGGAAGGATAATTTCGAAAAAGGAATTGTTGTCGGTTTTCCCTGTTCTACTTCAGTTTTAAATTACATAAGCAAAGCAAGGACAATTTGAAAACAGAAATTGTGATACTTTTGCGGTATATGTATCGTTGTCAGTTTTCCCTGGTCTACATCAGTTTTAACTTCGCAAAGAAAAAATAATTTGAAACCAGGAATTGCGAACTTTAGCGGTACATGTATCGTTGTCAGTCTACTTCTTTTTTAACTTTATATTTGCAAAAGAAGAACAATTTGAAACCAGGAATTGAAATAGTTTTTTCTATAAAATTTCCATGTGTATTTGAATTCATACCAACATGACTGACAAAACTAATGCTTTAAACATTGGATTAATTACAGTCGTCTCGAGTAAGTATATTTTATTATTTAGTTCACATATATTTTAAATAACTAAATAAATTATAAGCAAAAATACATATTTATGCTATTATTTCATGGTTTTATGTTGTTAAATGTTTAACATCGCACCAGCAATTATAGCGATCCGCGACGAGAACTAATTTGTTCATCTATGAACAAGGTAATGCAGTGCGCACTCAGGGCAACTTTAAGTTGCTAGCTCACATAGTCAGTACGTCGCAAACAAGCGTACCAGTCCCCGAAGTCACATTATACTGACACCGGGGGAACCAGTAAAGGTCAACGGCAAGGAAACATGTGGTCTGAGCGGGACTCGAACTCACAGCGTCGAGAAGTCCTTGATTTGTAACTGATGTCTTATTCATAAGGCCACTGCAGCTTTATAATTTTTTTTTTTTTTTTTTAATGTTGAGAGAAATTTTATGAAACCCATACGGTTAATTAAAACATTTTGTTGGTTGAAATTAAATTTTTGGTGTTTACTGACCACGAAATTAAAACCAAATTAATTTTGGCCCTCACGAATATTTTTTTTAAATCTTGTACATACAGGTGAAATAAATAAAATAATAGCAGGAACAGATTAAAATTGCATTTTCGCCATTGGTTATATGCGTGTATGTCGCATTCTTCAAGCAAATGTTTTGTTCTTGTTGTTGGTTTTTTAATTATCAAAACGCATTGAAGTACTAGCAAAATCTAATTTTGTTTTGTTTTGTTTCTAGTATTATTTTAATATATATTGTATAACAAATATCGATGAAAGATTTCGCAGGTCTAATAGCCTCCTGTGAAAGTATTGTTTTTCTAATACTCTCCTCCTTTGAAAAATAATACTTTGCTAAAATTTAAATATTTATCGCTTGATTCTGATTATATATGATATAACAGAAATATTACATTTAAATCAGTATTTGGAATTATGCTGCAAATTGTTGCAATATAGGCCCTACTTAAAACATTTTTGCCTCGCAAGGTAAACATTTGCACAAAATTGCTTACTTGTAAAATTGAATTTATAAACGATCAAACTATAATATTGCGATAGCCAGATCTAGAATCCTGATTATAAAACTCCCAAACTTGGCCGTTCACCAGACATAATGAAGCGAAGGTGTTGCAATGTGGTTTTCGTTTTTTGAGCCAAATGATAATTGAATTTTAGTTGTTTTGTTTTTCTCAATTTAAATACTATAATTAAGAAATAATATTCTCTTTGAGTGTATTCATTCGGTATTATGAATGAGTTTCAGAATAGCATATTCAATGAACTGCGAAGCAGTTCATGTTAAATATGCTATTCCTGACTCTCATTCATAATACCGAATGAATACACTCAAATAGAATTTACAATCATAAAAAATATTGATAGCATGTCCGAAATGAAAAATTATCGCTACAATAATTTGTTTCATTCAAGATTCCGACAAACATACGGGATTGATGGAACAACCTTGCTCCAAATAAGGATAGTTACGTCGGGACTAAACTCGGATGCTGGTCAATCAAACAACGCATGACGTAATAGGATGACATTTTGGGACGTAATCTGATTGTTAAACGTTACGTAATCAGAGGTCATGCCTCACACTGTATTCAAAACCAATAGGTTCATCTGAAGAAGATCAATACCAATTGTAAATATTAAGTGGTGAATTAATCAGAATATAAAACGTCTTTAAATATTCCTTCCAAATAAATAATGAATTATTATTATTATTGATTGACAATTCGGGTTTCTCCACCATCTTAGACACAGACTGACTCGATATAAGTGAACGATACAGAAAACTACAAAACAGAAATGTATGCCATATCTATCCTTGACAACAACACAAGAAACCAATAATAAAATCAAAGGAGAAAAAATAAAGTAAAACAGATGTTTATGTAAGAGTAAATTACAGAATAAATACCCATACTGAGACTAACAAATAGATTCTTTATAAGCGCACTCTATATGGCAAATTGCACAAATATCAGGAAAACCTGATTTACATTTGTAAAACTAGTTTATCGACCATAAAACATTTTTTACGATCCAGAAGATTTTCTGATACGTGTGCACTTTGCGTGCCATGGCGCACGCATTTCTTGTTGTCAGTTGTCATAACACGCATTACAATAATTGAATGTGCTTTTGCTGACAGCCTTCATTGTACAGCCGCGCCAATTATTTACAACAGAATAAATTTGTTATATAATATTTGTTATTGTGTTATCAAATTTTCAATAACATACGAGTTATCAGTAAAGTCAAACTTATCTATAAAAAGCTGCACAAGAAAAACAATAAAAGTTGCCCTTATGGACAATGCTAGCAATTGGGAAAAGCAGATGGCCCTTATATAGAGGTGGTCCTTAAGGCATGATTAACTGTATTTGTGTTTTTAATAACACATTTTATACGCAAGCAAGTATACTTGTGCCAGCAGTGGATGCCCATTTATTTTACAGGCATCTCAAACTTTCTGTGTTGCCTGAATGTTTTCAGTTCGTTACCAGCACTCTTTTTTGACAAAGCAGAAATATATTATTGTCTGTTTGAATGAAAGATAAGCTAGATTATCAGTTTAATTTTTTTTTGACACAACATAATGGTAAACATTTATTATTATTTAAAAATCGCGGATAATTGGAAAATAGACTTTCGGCTGTTGAGGGGTACTGTAAAAAAACTATATAACCCCTAGTTGCGTGGCATGTCCTTTTGTTGAACAAAAATCATTGACCAAACAAAGCGATTTTTATCTACATTTATTTTCATTCCTCTTGATATAACCTAATAAAGTTTTATACTATGTAAGATTTTACAGCATTGTCATATGCTATTTTTTAAATTCTTTTATTTAATAAATATTTAATACAAAAAAGGCATAACGTGAAATTATCAACAACATTGACAATTATCGAGACGGTTAATTCTTAGGTGAAACCGATCCATCAACCTACGGCAAGCGAGCTGAAAAAACTTTCACACATTGACCCTATAGTAATTTCCAAAAAAGAATAGAATCCTTGACGGAGAGAGTCTTTGTGATGTAACTCGCTTGGTCACTGAGTTGCCATGGCAATTACAGTACTTGAAAGTTATCACATAATTGTGCAATCATTGTTCTTTTTTATTGTTTTATATCGATCATTTCAATTTTACAAAGAATCAAAGTAAATACCAGAATAAATCAACCCACATTGATTTCAATATCTGTTAATTGATAACATAGGATTTTTCCGCTCCGTGACTGCATTTCCACTTTATATTGTACGGTGGCACAGAAGTGACACAAAATATATTTCTTTTCATATTATGTGCGCATGTATTACATATTACAAGCCCACATATAAACCTTATATACGATCACACGTAGTAGTTAAAACAATTTTTTTTTCTAAAAAGCAATATACAGCATACAATTCAACATACAAACATATAGAAATGGACCCAGAAACAAGCCGAAAAAGGCTTATATTAACCCGTTTCCATAGCAACTGTGAAATTCAAAACTGAATTGCCAAGACATAGAGAAAATATTAGTACACGAAGTAGTAACTACTATATTCTATATAGAATATAGAAGAATTCAAAAAAAAAAAAAAAAAAAAAAAAAAAAAGTAACTACTACGTTTACGCTTCTATTCCTGTTAGCGCAAATCGCCATTGGCAACTAATGTCCGAGTAATTCTTTTAAAAGTAACGTATTTTACCAAATTTGTGGGGAAAATACTTTAAAAGGACAAATATAGGAAATTAGCCTTCTAATGATTTTAAATTTGTGGAGCTTAGTTGCGCGCGCACATAAAATAAAAATAATGTTCCATGTCACTTCTGCGCCACCGTAATATTGTGAACGTGTGTACACGTCATTACTTCTATTCTAATATATAATATCCGTATTTCAAATTGTACTTATGACTCTATTTAAAATGTAAATATTTGTGTATAATGCGTTCATTAGGAAATCGGATAGGATAATTGAGTAAATGATTTTTTTCTGGCAGTAAATTAAGTAATTAAGATTTGCTTGATGTTGAAAGCAATTATTGACATCACTTCATTACAAAGTAGTGAATGTATTTTTTTTGAAAGTAAATACTTTTTTTGTAAAGTTGCTTATTCAAATAAATTATATCTATTTTTTATTCCATTACCTAGTATAATGAAACTTAGTGGGTTTTTATAAGTAAATATTAGCACAGTGTTACAGATCAATACCCTTTTATCGATATGGAAAACATTTACGTCAAAATTTCCCGGAATAACTTCGATTTTAGAAAAAACTTCAATTCTTGATCATGCAATTTCATATCCATCGAATAAAGGTGGTACGCTGGAGAAGTTTCCCATTTCCTGCATATTTTATGTTGCTACTAATTCAACTTTCTGTCACAATACGCTGCCTGCAATAGTGATGATGCAGTGACTACTCTCTCTCTCTCTCTCTCTCTCTCTCTCTCTCTCTCTCTCTCTCTCAATATATATGTACTCATTATTCAGCTGCCTGAAGTGTCTATAGCATGATATAGACGTTAAACCAACTTTGAAGGTTATTCATGAAAACTGGAAACCTCCATGACAAAATCCAATAGTCGATGTATTGCAATTTCAAGCTTATTTTATCATTGTTATGTTGGGTCTGATCTCTGAACTAAACAAATTAAAGCTTTATCAAGATATAGACATTTTATGGTTATTTCATAAATAAGGTCACGACCCTGACCTTTGACCTTGACTTCATCGAGGAAAAAATTACTTCAAAACATCATTAATTCTTCGTTGAAATATTATCAAAAATATATGAATTAGTAGTAAAACACAAAGGTCAAACATTAGGCAATGACCTTGACATTTTGAAGGTAAAAACGGAAAACCCGATGTGATTATCTGCTTAAAGAGTTGCGTTATAACAATTTGAAGTCATTTTACAAAAGATTACAAATTTAACGCAAACAGGAATAACCCGTTATCGACCAAATTTCACGAAATAAACTTTTTGATAGAGACCCTGAGTTTTTTCTCCAATCACGAAGATGTTCAAAAAGTTTTTGCTCCCCTAGGTTACCTTGATATAATTTTGTAGCCATGGTAACAAAATGGTCAAATCTTAATTATACTGGTCCATATATACTTCTGACCAAGTTCCATTGAAAAATGTCTATAAGTTGCAGAGGAGAAGTAGAAAAGGCATGTTAACGACGCATGCACGCACATAAAACCGTCCTAAATATTTTCTTTTATACAGGTTTACTTGTTGGGTCAGTATTTGGTATACCTGGTGGAGGCATTTCTAGACCTGACTACTCACCGGATTTGGAGACAGCATTGAGGTCGGAACTATTTGATGGCTACGAGGTTCTACAGCGACCTTCAAAACAAGTAACCGTAAATGTCTCAATGACTGTACTTACGATCAATGAGCTGGTGAGTATTTTATAATGGACGGAATCAAAAAACCTAACGTACCAATCCATGTCCAATTCACAATCCAAAAAGCAAAGTAAAAACAAACATATCAATCCAAGTCCAATTCACAATCCAAAAAGCAAAGTAAAAACAAACATATTAATCCAAGTCCAATTCACAATCCAAAAAGCAAAGTAAAAACAAACATACCAATCCATGTCCAATTCACAATCCAAAAAGCAAAGTAAAAACAAACATATCAATCCAAGTCCAATTCACAATCCAAAAATAAAAATATACAAAAAGCAAAGTAAAATCATGCCAATCCATGTCCAATTCACAATCCAAAAAAAACAACAAAGTAAAACATAACATACCAATCCATGTCCAAATCACAATCCAAAAAGTAAAAACTGACAGATTCAGTTAAACACGTGAACTTCTACCAGGGAAGTGAGGCTCGGTGATCCGGCAGAGTAAGCATCTCCTGCTTATCTAGCTACACCCGCCACGTGTTAAATCGAAATGGAGAATGAAAGGGGCAGTGGACCAGGGAAGGTCAGACATATCCAGGATATTTTGTAGATAGAGACACCATGCTTATCAACGATACCATGACGGTGGTCATAAATAACGTTTTGAGGGCCCTGATAATATCCCAGGCTTGCAATTTATCCCGTATAACAGGTATTTGGTAATATAGCTCATGCAAACTAGATCACTAACATAAGAAACAAACATAGAACAAGAAAACAAAGAAAGAAAATCACATACAAAATTATAGAACGAAATGAAATCCAGTGATGACCCTAAAGTACTTTTGAATGTCCCTAGTTATTTTACTTGGTAAAAACGAGCATGTTTACAAAATCAAAAGTGAACCTTGTCTTGCCAACTTTAACAAATGTTTTGTCTGAGATTTCTGATATTTTTATTATGTGGTATTAAAACATTTACCCACTTTATCGAAGACACGCTAAATGCGACAAAATTTTATTATGCTTTTGTTGGTTAAACTGATTTTGCTTTACTGTGATATAGTTTGTATATTAAATATATTTATTTTCACGGTATTAGTACATGTTAAATGGCTTTTTGTCCAAAATGACATGTCATGGTATTTCGAAGGTTAATTAGGATATCGTTATATGGACACAGGAAACGTTAGCTACTAGTAGCCAAGGGATCCGTTGGAAACTTGTACTTTTAAGAAACCCGTCTACTTTTATTTTGTTTATTTTGTTCGAGGATATCGTTACCCCAGTCGTATCTTATTGCTAGCGATTGTAATTTGCACATAGATTGGTTTCATTGTTTTTGATTGATACAATAATTTCATAACCTAACGTTGAAATTGAAGAAATTCTCAGAAAACCACTAAAATTTGTTTCAATGTATTTCAGAATATAAAGGATCAGATATTGTCTCTATCAGGATACCTAACATTGGTAAGTTAGTATACGTTAAAGCTGCCTCAGCTTCAATATTTCTTCATATTTTCCAGCCCTCATTTTAAAACGGTTGTCTGAACTTGTACAACTGTTGGAATATGTTGTATAAAAATTGAGTCAATTGATATTTTGTCTGTTAAAATACGATAGAATGAGAGATTATTTTTTCAAAATATTTTGGCAATATTTGGGGGGGGGGGTTGATTGCAACAGAAACAGCACAAATAAGCGTGAATGTATGCATGGAGTTTCATGCTGCCATAACCTATTTCTGAAGTTTAGATTCACGTGTGAGTATCAATACAATGCTATCAGATTGCGATCGAACATAATAAACATCAACGGTTTGGTGTTAGGTCAAGACTTCTCGACCCACTTCTCAAAGCTTTATTTTTCGAAAATATCCATAAACCCCTTTTGTCTTATCATTAAATCCCTAATAATCAAACTTATTTAACAACTAGTTGTTCCTAAACATGCACTTTCAAAAATATTTAAAGTTAATTTTGCTTTACACATATTAGCATTGTATAATATTTAGTATAATCAAAAATGGATTACACTCAGTTTTAAAGGTTTTTATCAAAAACATAATGAAGATGAGAAACAGAAATTTGTCTATGTATATGACAAGACTAGACCTAATATACCTTGATGGTCTGCGCTTTTAGTCGCTTTGGACTTTGCCTCTGTATAGAGTAAATCTTTTTTAAAATGTCCAACCTGAAAAAATGTAAACCCATTTCACTGCAAGTTGCATTTAAAGTTTAAAAGGTGTCACAGAGACTAACTTAAAGACTGGTTAGCAGTTTGATGACAACAACATCAGGCCAAAGGAAAATAAACACCTGTGTACATTGTTATAAAGAGATTAAAAATGATCCAACAATTGTCAAGTAAATTGCAAAATCTAATACAATTAAAACATGTTTATTGTCTTTTAAATGGTTGCATAGATAGTTAATTTTAAGAACACAAGCGTATCACTGAAAATTGTCGATCTAATGCTCAATTAAACTACGAGTACCAATGTTAGATTTGAGATATTCATGCACAATACATTTGTGTATATTTCTGAGAATTAATGAAAAGTTGAATTCCGGATACATACTAAAAGCCGCTCTAACATGTGAGTCAATCTGAATTCTATCGCTAATACCTTCAGAATGCATTGCGGTATAAGATTATTACACATAACATGAATACAAAAGGTAACGACATATCTTTGTTCCTTACATGGTAAAAAAGCTAGAGTATATAGACTTTGTTAATTTTCCATCATTTTCGAAATAGCCAAATTTTTCCTAGAAAAGCTGGATAATTGCAAAATATACATTATGGAAACCTAAAATGCGATTATAAATACATTTTATCAGGAAAAAATAAAATCTTTTCAGTAATATTTATATAGACAAATAACTGAGTGTAATCCATTTCTCTTTATACTTTAATTGATTAGCACAGACTTTAAAAAAACATCTAGCAAACACACTATTAATGTTATCGTTTTTCTGGACTCTTTCAGAAATGGTCAGATGACAGACTGGTGTGGTCAAATAGCTCCCTTACAGCACAAGATTATGGTAGTGTACCGTTTTTATTTAGTACGGAGAAGTATGTGTGGAGACCGGCAATTATAATTGAGAACTCGTAAGTACATGAATACTAGTAGTACTAGTACTGCAATAGTAAACAGTCTTAGATCAGAAAGAAAAAAACTTGCAAATGCTAGAGCCATACAATGGACAATGGTTGGTGTAGAAGCGAAAGGGTAATAACAAAACGATATGCAACAGCAATATGTTCTCCACCTAGTTTATAATGAAAAAACTGCTTTAATCTGACGTTTAGCTATGGTCGTTATATATACTAGTAACTTTTTTGCTACACGCAGTGTAGTGGGTAATTTCACGCCAACTTTCTGACCGTTTTTGAGATTTGTGTCAAATGAAAAACTAACATACCTATCTATTTCAAAATTACAATCCCAAAAGCAAAGTAAAAACTTTGAAAACTGGCAAATACAGTTTCCACAAAGAGCGTGAGACCGGATTATACTGAAATACTTAGGCATACTAATTTTTAGCATCCTTGTTTTTCTTACATGAACTAGTTTAAAAACACTGTTCAAAGTTGTATCCGACATTCGTGCTTTGGGTTCGATGGTTGTTCCCAAGTGCATGGTTTTAGTTTATAGTCCAGTTGACAAATGCTATTTTTACACATAACCTAAAAAAGAGTCTGCACAAAATGTTTTTACATAAAGTTGTTCTCCAACATGTCCCTAATCAGAAACTGCATAATGCCACCTTGACAGCTATGGGGAATTTAAGATATCCAAGATGGCGGACAAGATGACTGCCAGAATAGTTTTCATTTTATTATGTTGATTTCTCCACATGTAATTGTGTTTTTCCAGTATATAAATGATAGTCTAACATTGATGCTTTACTATAATAATCAACAAATCCATAAAATTAAATAAGTTATTCTTCCGAAAATGGTCTTAGTTTTTTTCATTTCTAAGAGTGCAAAGCTAGGAAAGTCATTTGTTTTTGATCAGAGTTCAAAGCTCTGCTCCCTTCTATGATAAAATGAATAACCTTATAATCAACACTGGTTTCATAAAACAGAACAGCCACAGTTTTACCGTCCTGTTTTGACCTGCCCTCAAACAGAACAGCCACAGTTTCACCGTCCTGTTTTGACCTGCCCTCAAACAGAACAGCCACAGTTTTACCGTCCTGTTTTGACCTGCCCTCGAACAGAACAGCCACAGATTCACCGTCCTGTTTTGACCTGCCCTCAAACAGAACAGCCACAGTTTTACCGTCCTGCTTTGACCTGCCCTCAAACAGAACAGCCACAGATTTACCATCCTGTTTTGATCTGTCCTCAAAAAAGCAGTCACAGTTTTACCGTCCTGCTTTGACCTGCCCTCAGACGGAACGGCCACAGTTTTACCGTCCTGCTTTCATCTGCCCTCAAACAGAACAGCCAGTTTTACCGTCCTGCTTTGACCTGCCCTCAGACAGAACAGCCACAGTTTTACCGTCCTGTTTTGATCTGCCCTCAGACAGAACGGCCACTGCTTTACTGTTCTGTTTTTACCTGACCTCATCTCTTATAATAAAATTGTTATATAGTCTATAACATCAACAACAATTTTACACAATACTGCATGTCATCCATGACATTTAATATAAACTTGACATAATCAAAAATGAACACACCAATCCATGTTCAAATCACATTCCAAACGCAATTTGAAAACTGGCGAATTAACTGAGTGAACTTCCATCAGGGAAGTGGGGTCATGTGCTACTGAAGGGTTAGCACCTTCATTGTTGATTAGCTGTAAAAACAATAAAGGTTTTCTACATTCATTTAACATCTGAGCTCCTTACATAGCAATCATCTGGAACCATGTCTATAAGAGGTGTGTACGTGGTAGTGGTCACTGCTTGCTGATTTGTTTCTTTATTCTTATGAAGCAGAATTTATGCAGAACCTTGTAAAATCTGGAGAGAAGACTCGCAAAATCATTCAACTCCACAAACAGATATATAGATGAGTGTTCTGTCTCTACACAATCCTAAATTTGGAGACTATGTGAAGTCCATCTATCCTAGTGAGCTTAAAATAAAAGATACGACTGATTCCTCAAGTTCTGTTTCATATTAAGACTTATACCTGAATTATGACGCCCACAAAAGGCTACATTTGAAGCTTTATGACAAACGTGATAACTTCAATTTTTCTATTGTCAACTTTCTTTTTCTATGAAGCAATATACCTGCTTCTCCTGGTTATGAGGTATTTGTTTCCCAATTAATAAACTATGGTAGTTCCCACTACGGGGACTTTGTTTAACTAAGCAGGCTGCTTGCATATAAATTGTTGACCCAGGGATATTTTAAGCCTAGGCTTATCAAGGCCTTCAAAAAGTTATATGGCTGTCATCACAGTATTGTTGATAAGTTTAATGTCTCTGTGACCAGGATTGCCCTGGATATATTTGACGTCCCATAGTTCTATGTTCCTTTCACAAATTTTTTTATTTTTTTTATTACACACGTAGCGGGTGTAGCTAGCTGAACAGTAGCTGCTTACCCTTCCGGACCACCTGGCCTTGCTTCCCTGGTGGAAGTTCATGTGTCTAACCTAACTTGTCAGTTCTTATGTTTTTACTTTGTTTCTGGATTGTAATTCGGACATGGATTAGTATGTTTGTTTACGATGATTACTAATGTTATTGAATCTGTTCCCTTGCCAATCCTGTAATAAAGGCGCTGAATTTTGTATTAAAGCCCATTTGTGATAAAGTGTTGGCATCAGAGTTATCTGCCAAAGCCTGTATCATTCCGCCACCAGAATTGTAAATAGCCTTTGCAGTTTCCACTGTAGTTACTGTAACAGACGATTTGAACATGTTCACATTATATGAACATGCTTCACGGAAGTCATTGGAAAGTCAACATTTTGTGGTTTTCCCTTACTTGGATATTTATTATTCAGGGGACTGCTAGTGACTATTTTGCCAATTAGCAAGGCATGGGAAGTGAAGGAAAGTTTGTCAAACTAAATGATGTAAAGATGAATTCTTCAGGTTCTGTAGCAAGATCAAACTTCGGTGTACAGAGTTTTAGTTATCTTTACTCTAATTTACTTGATCTCTTCTTTGATACATTCTGTGATGATCCTCTTAGCAACAACCTGTGTAGATGTATCATCTTCTTCCACTTCTTTTATCCATTGGTTTTCGAAATAGAAAGATACGTGATAAGACTGGCTATGGTAGAACCAAAAATGTCCTTACAAAAGACAACAGCAATTTTTTTCTCCAACAATCCACATGAAATGTAGGATGTATGGCCTTCCACAGATTACTACTCATTTTGGACTAGATCTTGACATACTAATGTTGTCCATCCTTCAACGCTTTCCAAATGTGGTAATTTGAAGTATAAGATGACAAACAATCTCTATACTATAATTACATAAGGGTTCACTATTTATAAGTTGTCTCTCCAAAGCTTTCATGAATAGTATCATACCTTCACTTCTTTGATCCTTTTTTATGCGATCAGAACCAGTCTTTCCCGGAACTTGAACAACCAAATGTTTCAGATAGACGACATTCCACCATCGTCAAACTGTATAAATCATGTATGTCATTAAGAAGAACATTTTTCGCGCAAAGTCCCAATTTCGACAATAAATCAAGTGCAATATGTCAAAAATGGTTAAAATATCCACCCTATGTGAATGTGAACAACAAAAACAACTTTTTGACTTCTAAAACCTATAAAAAGACTCTTTAATTAACTTGATGTGGCTATTATAACTATATATATATATACGAGATATCCTAGATTTGTTAGCCATATTGGCCACCATCTTGGATTTTTTAGTTTCCCCACTTGTGCCAAGGTGGCATCACTTGGATTATGATTAAGTATATTATCAACAAAGAAACATTGTGCGGACTACATTTTTGGGTTTTGCAAGCTGCTCCCAGACTATTATAACAAGTACTGCTTGACACCAATCATTCTGCCCACTTTTTCATTCTTTAGTAAATGATTGTTTAATGCATTATGTTTTCAGCGTAGAAGACATATCCGTCATAAGTGATGATAATATTCCCATGAGAATGCAGAGTAGTGGTGTTATTACCTGGAACCCCTCGGGTATTTACAAAGTGAGCTGTGAACCCGATATCACTTATTACCCAATGGATTCCCAGTTCTGTACTATCACGGTAACCACGTGGAGTTACACATCAAAAGAAATAGTCCTCCATCTGGATGGTGACTCGCCTGTTAATTTGGGATTCTATTCTGAAAATGGTGAATGGGAGCTGTTGTACGCCTCGGCACAAACGGGTGACGATAAATCTATCGGAGGAGAGGATTTCTCGAGTTTGGAGTTCTCTATACATTTACGCCGTCGTCCGCTGTTCCATATACTTAACACACTCTTCCCAGTGACGTTAATGGCTGTTCTGATTGCCATGGTGTTCCGACTTCCCGCTAATTCTGGAGAGAAGATTGGGTTCTCACTGACCGTTTTGCTGGCCTATGCCGTCTATCTGACCCTGATATCTGACAACATACCAAGTACATCTATGACAGTCTGTTTTCTAAGTAAGTATTATTCTCTTTACAGCTCGCTTGTTTGAAAACCAACTATACTTGATTGGTTAAATGGAGTTTTACTTCCCAGTCAAAAATATTTCAGTTATATATATGGAGATATCACCAGCTGTAAGCGAAGTGACATATTTTTACCTTTGCAGTGTGCTCAAGGCAATGTACAGGAAGGGTTCTCTAATGTAACACCCCTGCCATGACAAAGGACATCTGTTTTTAAGGTCTCTTCCGAAGGACCCGTGACTTTCATTTCTAAATGCCAGTTCTTAGTAAGAGAACAGTCACTACCTATTGGTAAGACCCGGCTGGAGTTTGAACTGACGACTGCCTAAACACGAAGCGGGCACCATACCAACTTCGCTACCGTGGTGTAAAACTAACTTTAACATAAACGGGCTAATCTACAACGCAACGAAACCATTCTGTTACAAGCTACCTCAAATATCGCTGTTGCAACATACTGAGTTGGATTGTTGAATACTTTTTTCATTTCAGTGTAATTATATTTTTACATTGGACAAATACAAAAATAAAAACATTCAATAAATGAACCTATTTAGACACAGTCTATTAATGGTTGGATGGGTTCCATTGAATGTCGTTTAACTTGGCATCATCAATTTTTAATGTTGTTTAACGTGAGATCAGCATTTTTTCTGTTGTTCTCAGGCACTTTACTTTCCGTCTGTATGAAATACACTGTATAATGGTACGGGCTTACATTGAAGCTTTAAGCCAATGTGTTCTGAGGCACTGGGGGTAACCATACTTGGTATTGACATTGCCTAAGCATAGTAGTACAAAATGATATTTCGAAATTCCCAGCACAGTGAAAGCATCACTTTGCTCAGGCACTTTACTTTCCGTCTATATGAAATACACTGTATAATGGTATGGGCTTACATTGAAGCTGTAAGCCAATATGTTTCGAAGCACTGAGGGTAAACATTCTTGGTATTGACATTTAATCGTGAAATGTGATAAAATTTGTTTTATTGGGTGTTTTATAAATGAAACGAAAATATTTGCGAATGTTGAATAAGTAACTGTTTACTTATTCAATGTTGAATGCTGCAACGTACTTCAGATATGCGCAATATTTTCATAATAATCTCACTGATAAGTGTATACACAAGTTCATGTAGAGTAATCGGGTTTTGTGTTAACGTGATTCCGATATGTTGTGTACTAATACATTACTTATAGTGTCCGTTGTGCTGAGTGTTTGTACATTTGAGCGCAATATCGCAGATAAGATTGCAGCCCACTCATAACATTCTATTTAAGTGTACCTACCCAGAGTTTATTGTTAATATGCAAAAAAGGCCTAAGGTAAAAAAAATATATTTTCAAAGTACTTACATTGTGTTATAAAAAACATAACCAATAGTTGTGGAGAAATTGTGAAGTTAAAAAATAAAAATACTAATCCATTCCAACTCACAATCCCAAACCATAGACAACGCAGTGTTTTCGTCACAAATAAATTTGTTGCATTCGAAATCTGTTTTCTGCCTTGCGGTTGGATTATTCTAAGTTCATTTTTCGCTTTCGGAACTTCACTTATCAAAATGCCTTGTAGATTTAATTTCAAAAGCAATTAATCCGCAAAATACCGATCCAAATTGATTCCTCCTACATTTTAAAATGGAAAAAATCTATACATTTGAATTCTATCTTGATGTTTATTTATTTTTCAGCTGTATATCTCGCGCTGACGTTGGCCCTTGGTACCACCTCTGTCATCTGCACTATAATAGTCCTAGAGGTTTATCATCATACGGAAGACGACGAAATTCCACAATGGCTACAACGCATGTCACGTGACTGTCTCGCCTATATCATCTGCTGGAAAAAGAAATCCTGTTGCAACAGCAGAAAAAAGGTCCGCCCAGAGTCAGAACAGAACTTCAACAAGATATATGTCAAGGAAAAACCGCCAATCTCACAAGATGACGTTGTCTCTGAATTTAATGAACAACCGGATGCAGACGACCAGGTCACGTGGCAGGATATCGCTGCCATCCTTGACAAATTCTTCTTTGCTTCGTATATGTTGATTATCCTTATTTCTTCCGTAGTTCTGTGGTCATTGGTTATAGTACATTACATAAATAACTGATCTACGAATGTATCGAGACAGAAAGAATGACCCTGGAAAACGAAACAGAATTGTTTTATATCTTATTTAATGTGTAGAGACGCAAAATAGCCTGAATCATGTTAAAAAGGCGAAAGTAACCGGTGTTGTTGACATTTAAGTTTCCGAAAGCCAAAGTTTAGTAAAATAAAATGGTAGTTGTGAGCATATTTTGGTGAAAGTATTATATCATGGTGGCTTATTGTTCTTAATTGTCGTATTAATTACACGTGCATGCGAGGCAAAAAACCTTTTCATTTCAGTTGTTTTATGGGATACTCGGCACATTAGGTAAAATTTTAATATCACTGGACGTGTGGAATCAGGATACAGCCAAACCTGTCTATGAAGGTCACCCAAGGGAACCAATAAAAGTGACTTTTATGGGCAGGTGGCATTTATATACATGTACAGTTTCAAATAATATGGAGAAAGAACAAGCGGGATACAATTCTACTGGCTTTTATAACTAGGTGATCCTAATATAGAGGTGGTCTTTATAGCAGGTTGGACTGTATCGAAAAATAATGCATAGGATGAAACCTTACAAACGTTTATTGAGAAGACATTTCAACAATAGTCGCAGGAAAAAATCTGTTTTTCCACTTTAACCGAATGTTATTTATCTTACATAGGCTAATATTTCATAAAGAAAAAAACCAAAAACTGAGGGTAGGTAGGGATAGCAGACATTCGTTTTTTTTTTTCTTGGCCTTATATTATTGTTCAAAGTGACGACATTTGAAGTAAAACATTGCGAGTTGTATTGTTTTCTTCATATTCTTGTGGTTCGTGTCATTGTCAGGCACACACACACACATATATGTGCACCCATGCATTTTCATACAAAATTGCATTATTTAGTAGGCTAGTTTACACAAACTCTGCTACAATAAGTTCTTTGCTTTATGGATGTGAAGACTCTATTTAATTGCTGTGGATCACTTATTGATATTTCAAATATTTGTGACGAGTTTCTCTTTTATCAATTTATATGCAATTTATTTTATTGTAAATAAATAATACTAACTGATAATAACATCAATATTTAATCAACAAAATCATTCATGCAAAATATTGAAAATTCACATCATTCGACGAAAACTATATTTATTCAAACCAATGAGATGAAATATCAACAGACCTTTGTTTGTTTTTAATCATTGCGGTATTCTCTAGCTACTTCAAATTCAGACATTCCATTTTAATTAATGATGGTTGACTTCACTGATATTTAAATAGTCACTAATATAATACATAAGTGTTGTTTGTTTTATCAATAGTTTATTGTTAATGTGTAAATGGAATATAAAGCACGAATGTTTGATAAGCGTGATAAACACAAGACAGTTTCGTGTTGTTTGGTGCATTGGGGGTTGTTCAATGTGTAAGAAATCCATTGCTGAAATATTTATAGTGCAGATTCAGGTTATTATCACTTTGAATTTAGATGACTGGGGCGGCCCACATCACCGAACAATAAATCCACTTTAAAATATGGTGTTATAATTAGCGACCCACCTAATATGCGCTTATCTTAATTCCTTTTCTTCTTGCTTGTTTCTTTAAGAGACGGTTATTGTTTCATGTTCTTTGTCTTTATCGTGTGTATTCATGAAATTCCTTTCGAAGTTTCCATAGTGACAAACATGATAAACATCTCCTTTACAAAATTTGGTTGTATAAGACTAAATATAATGTATGGTGGGATTGGTTGAATATTGACTTTATACTGTAATGATTGGCGTTGTGTTACGCCACATAGCGGTGTTGCCGCATACACGTGCCCGACACGTCTATGCGAGGAATTTCAACGCATAAAGAAGTCGGCCACGTTTATGCGGCGGCGTAAAGATGTGTTGCTTATATGCGGCGTAAGGGTGCCTTTTTGACACAAAAAGAGGACTAATTTTATCAAATCTTAAAAAGAGCTTATATCTCGACAAAAACGGTGGTGGTGACATTAATGGCGACGTGGTGGTGGCATTAATGGCGACGTGGTGGTGACAATCCCGTACCACTCACCACCATAATAAATCAACTGGCCAAGTATCGGCTCAATCGGATGTACTGTTTTCTTTCAAATGCATGGAAACCAAATTACACACACACACACACACAGTGGTATTACTATATACCCCTCACTCTTTGGGATAATAATATCATGATGATAGTGATGATTTTGGGTGTTTTAAGTGAAGGTGGTAATAATGATGAAGGTGTAGGTGAGGATAGTGAAGGATATTATGGTATCGTGCTTTAAACGTTCTCTTTATGCGGTGGAAGGTAGCCTTTTTGTCGCATAAAAGCGTTCTTTTTATGCGTTGAAGTTCATCGCATAGACGTGTTGGAACACATTTATGTGGCAACACCGCTATGTGGCGTAACAGTGTTGATCAACCATACCAATCAGTTTTGCTTATAAACATCACCTTAAAATAGTAGAGTAGGAATAAAATAATAAAATGATTGAGTTGAAGAATACGGAAATAACCTTCACTTTCTACTAAAAAGTCAGGACCTGGTTGCTTAAAGCTTGATTAAAGTTCATATTAAAGTTCATTATTAAGTATCCTGATTTGCAATACATTCATTGATTTTCTCATTGAGTTTTAAATAATGATTAAGCTTTGTGCGAACAGGTCCAGGATATTATTTACCTCCAGTTGCATTTAACATTGCCGTAAAATAAAAACCAGAAATAAAGCAGTATATGATGTATCTCTAGCGGACATAAATTCATAAAATAGCCGTGAAAGATATATTCATCTTGAGCCCCAACCCCCAACCCCCACCCTTTGTGCAATATAGCTCACATACTCTATTGCCAGCAAAGATTTGTCAATGAAATCAAGTTAAATCGGTATGTTAAGAACAATTATAATCTTAAATTTTGTTGTGCAAGAAAAAGAATCAATCACTGCTTGTGGTGCCACGATAGTGTAACTTCAACCCGAGATTTAACATATATGGTCCAGACCTCAGCCAAGTTTCTGCAGATGTTGGTATTTCATATTAACCTGAGCTATGACATCGATTAGTAATTAAATTGGAAATAAATGGTATTTTACCACGTTTTGGTCTCTAAAGATTTACAGCTATGGTGAAATGTTTATGACTGACTGAGATCTGTTATGACTTTCGAATCTGTTTAATATAATATAAACTTATTTTTTCTATTTGGACATTAAGTAATTAACGATGAACTAGGGAGTAAAGTTTAATTTTCATTCTTAGACATTTTAAAAGCGTTTGGCACAGTGTTGAGAACGGCTCTACCAATTGGTCATTAAAGGTACCTTATGATCGCTAATTAATGACTTTCATGTGAAAACAGAAAGTGCTGTCGTTGCAAATTTGGTTCAATCAGAATGGTTTCAACAGACTCAAAGAGTCCGACAACTTAGTGTTTTGTCAGCATTCTTGTAATGTTTATAGACAATCTTCTATCCAACTTAGAAAAAATGTCCATCATCCGCGTGTGTTCATGACATAAAATCTGTAAATCCAACACTAGCAGATGACATAAAGTGTAGCTGCACGTCACAATATTGTCTTTAATAGATGTTAGATGTTTCATATTGTTATTCAAAGAAATGGAGATTCAAATTCAATCCTTCAAAATTAGCTGTATTAAAATATAAACCAACAGAAAAGCCTGCAAACAGAACCGGAAACCAGCAACTTCCAGTTCAAACTACATATTATACAATCACCAGACCTCTCGGATGAACAGCCTGTACAAAAAATTGTTCTATCATCTGCTATATGGTTGTGACCTTTGGCATAACTTGAAACAGTCAGACATTAAAATGTTAGATTTTTTTTATTTCATCACCAACAAATCCTGATTTCAACTGGAATACTAGATCGGACATTTGCCAGAGTATGGTAGAACTTCACCGCATAAATAGTGAAAAAAGATCGTAGAAAGCTCCTGTTTTACAACAGTTTGTGTTACCTTGACTGCCATTTCCACATACAAAACAGGTTTTTTTTTCTATACAGACGGTATCAGAAAATTATCGTGTCCAACAATAATGACATGACTGGCTTTATTCCGGCCGGATATGATAAGGCCAATACAGAAGCACTTGTTATATGACCACCTGAAACTCTTCGTAAAGGAATAGGTTATTCCTACCAAATTGCAATGGAACAAAATGTTAACGCCACTATATACGGTCGAGGACCTACAATTTGGCTTCAGAGAGTAACCAACGATGACAGTTTCAGTAGATTTAATCATCTTCACTGCTCTAAAACACCGTCGTTTGTTTGGAAATACCCGCCCAATTATTAGGAATTACAGGTCCAAACTTTGGACTATACATCTCCAATACAGTGCCGTTGTCTGTTGCTTATGCGACTTGGTATATAGTGACCTACTAGAACACATGTTAAGCACAAGTTCCTCGTTGAATGCGAATCGAAATCTATCTCTCGAATCACGAAGTAACAGACGACTTCTTAATTTATACTTCAGCTTACTGTAAACCGTGTTTTTTTAGCGGCAGTTTTATTTTAGCGCAATTGGCGATAAGAGTGACGGCGCTAAAATAAAACTGTCGCTAAAATTTCTTACTAAATAGGTACTGTACAGCGCTTAGAACGGATATGAACGTACGTTGAATGGTTACATAATCACTTTTCAAATAATAGGAAGTCACAGGTGTAAAAATAGTGGTGTGGCTTCCATCAATATACTCACGTATGATAAGTAATTAGGGATTAATGACCAATTAAACTGACCACCGACAAGCGGATTAACGGATAAAATAGGGGATGTTAATCATTGTCATTGTGATGCTTACATTGTCTACTAAGTTGTAGTGAAACGGGTTTTACGTTGGTGTTGTTGGGAAATAGAAGACCAATAGAAGACCAATCCCATCTTCCTCAATTCACTACGGTATTTTTCTGCTTTGTTTAACACATATATCTCCACCCTAAATGCTAGAGGGTAGATGGTCACAGGTGTCGCATTCAAGGTGGCATGGGATAATTAAGAGTAATCACGTTTATCAATAGGTTCAAATGTAGCCTTTCTTAGGATAACGACGTGGTAAGTTAATTTCTGTAATTAACTGATTTAATGAATGGGGTTTTACGTCACAGTCAAGAATATTTCATTTATTTATATCAATACGTCACCAGCTATAGGTGATTTGGCAGAAATTTTGTACCTTTGCAGTGCGCTAACGGCAATGTGTAGGGAGAGTTCATGCCTGAAGTGACACAGGTATCGGGTATTTAAGGTCTCTTTCGAAGGACCCCTTGAATTTCATTTCTAAATGCCGAGTACTTGGCGAAAAAAACGGTCACTACATATTTTGAAGCCATGGTCAGACCCGGCCTAGGTTCGAACCCACGACCTCCCATATACAGGCGAACATCCTACCACTGAGCGTCCGTAGTGATGTATTTTCTATTTTGGGGATTGTGTGTAAATATTGTTACGACTTGTACATCATTTAAAGTCTCATCACAAGAAAACTGAAACAATGACACATGTACTAGTAATCAGTATATAATATTTTAATATAGCATATACAGTAAAAATATATAATTTATGATTCTTTGATCAATAAATAATCGATTCTTTGATCAATAAATAATCGTCAACAATGTTGTATAACAAAGTTTAACAAAAACCTTTTAGAAATACAACGTAACTTGAACCAGCAAAACTTTACATAAAACCCCAATATCAACATTTACTATCAAAGACAAGTCATTCTAGATCTGTAGTGAAGCTTCATGTAGTTGAACTTAAATTACAATACCACGTTACTTATAATTTCTTTACTCACACATACGCAAAGTAATTCATAAATATCGAGGGGTTACAGGTAAAAGGGGCTATGTACCTTCATTATAGTAAGGGTTGTTATAGAACATTTTACCTCTGAGCCTTCGATAAGCACTAGAACTCTATATAGCCGCTACGATATATTAAGCATGTAAATTTCAAAATAGCTAGCCCTTTGCTTGCCTTTTTTAGTTGTATATCTATGTATAAGGTTTTTATGTACCCAGTATATTCGAAATCCTTCATCATATAAAGCTCTTAAAAAGGTTAATGAATATCTGAATCTATATGCGTCATCTTCATATTGCCCCACGTGCAATTCAAAAGCAAATTGTTTCACACGCTTTAAGACGCCACTTGATATCATTTGTGGTATGGATTCCCATTCACTGCCTTCAACGTCCATTTTTAAAATGTCAATCGTTTCCTGAAACAGAAGAAAACAATTTACAAATAAAATACATTGGGGTATATAGTACGCTAAATTGACCTTAAATTGAATATTAGATCGGGCTTATTAACTGCGTGATATTGCCCTGGATATATTTGACGTCCCATAATTCCATGTTACTTTCACACAATTTGGATTACAGCTAGCTTAACAGTAGGTGCTTACCCTTCCGGAGCACCCTGCCTCACTTCCCTTGTGGATGTTTAGGTGTCTTACCTAACTTGTCAGTTCCAAAGTTTTTACTTTGCTTTTGGATTGTGATTCGGACATGAATTCTTGTTTATTTTGATTAGGTAAGAAAACATGTTTCTTTACCATAAACACCCGGCATCCAGTAATACTGTCATTTATCCTTATATATCAACTGTGTATTGACCCTAAATTACATAATGGATATATGTATGTTTGAATATTTAAATTAAAATTCAAACAATCAGGTCAAACTTGGCGTGCCATAATCGCCTATGTAAACAAGAACTCGAAAAAAATAAAGGCACACTTGAATGATTAGTTGACTAAATGGTTAGTTGATTTAATAATTTACATCTTAGTCAAGAACAATTCACCTGTATCGAGACGTCGCCAGTTAATGGTCAAATAGCAGATTTTTTATCTTTACAGTGCGCGCAGGTAAATGTGCAGGATGTTTAAGGTCTGTTTCGAAGGATATTAGACTTTCATTTGTCCAGTGATTTGCGAAAAAGTTCAGTAACAATTTCAAGTCTTGGTCAGGCGCGGGCAGAATTCTAATTCAGACCTCCCACATTCTGAGCAAGCACTGTACCAACTGAAGTACCGAAACGAAACAATAAAGACAATAATTAACAAAATACAGTGTACACAACGAGAACTTGACGAGAGCGTAAAAATAAGTCATACCTCATGAACTACAATTTAGTTGGTTCCAACCACTAGAACACGGCGAACTCTTTGTCAGTCGTTATCGAAACGACTTATATCTTTTTTTTTTCAAATGCGTGCAATTATCGGATTTGAAAATAATTATAGAATTTAAATTAAATACAAATATTTCGTCTCTAGTATAGGAAAAGACTATGATTTATCATCTTGCCTCCTTTTGTCCATGTTCTTCCAATATCGTGATAAAATTCCTCATCTTCCAGGAACCTTTTTTCCCATTTTTCTTGGCTATACCAGTTGCATAAAACATAACATTTTCTGAACGTCTGTAATCCTTTTGCTTCATACTATAAAATTTTAAATAATGAAATAAAGAATATTATAAATACTGTTTGCAGAAAAAGAAAATGTAAAGAATTTGTTTTGACCCAACAGCTAGCTCATCAAATACTGTATAGTCCGTCAGCGATATTGTGACAGAGTGTTTATGAACATGGAAGAGTCTATATAATGTAGATAGCCTAAGATAGGAATATATAAAGGTGGAGTTGACAAATTCACGCCCGAAGAACGCATGAAGGCGTGAATGTACATCTACGATAACATGTTAGTAACACCTATTGGTGTATAAAAACTCGCCGGTGTTTACAAACACTCCGCCATAATATCGCCGACGAACTATAAAAAAACAATGTATCGACTGCAACAAAAACAAACATTATGTAAATTTTAGCCGAATGTGTTTAATTTATTGTAATTTCCTAGAACAACCCGACACAAATAAGTTGACAAATACATAAAATTACCCACACCTTTATGATTTTCTGTTAAAACTATGTAATTTTCAGTCACAAGAGAGTGACTCTGGCAGGAGCTTCACTTGGTGCCAAATTATTTGTACGTATAATACATCCCTCCTCCCCCAACTCTTTCAAAGTATACGAACTACGTCAGTTGGTACCAGTTTTACATTATATACTTGGGTCTTAATCCTAAGTAAGGATTGTTATAGTGAAAAGTGTCCGTATGTTCATTTTGTAAGTTGCTATTACTTTTTATACAAGTAAGTAAGTAGTAAGTAATTATTTTATTAGAGTGACGTGTATGTAATTTATACCAATAACATTAAGTTACATTACATAGAAATCGATGTATGATAAACCCGGCCCAATGGATTTCTTTACATATATATTTTTTTCAATATTATACACCAACTTCCTACATAACTTGCCTGCTTTATACACAACATTCAACCTCTCTAGCTATTGTCCCAATCACCATGTCTCTGATATTGAGTTATGTTTTATTCCTATAGAAAATCCAATAAACTTGAATGATGTTTGATATTGTTCACTTACTTGTGCCTAGTCGTAACTGAAAATCTGTATATGCACCCGTGATTGTCATAAAGTAGTTCTGTAGAAAGGAAAATGTTGCAGCTATCGGGATTTTTAATATGGCAAAAATGACGGTGTTTACAACGGAAGAGATGATGGCGTTTTACTTCATATGCGCAACAGGATCGGCCATTTGTCTGTTTTTTCATTACGTTAAATCCCCATAGCGCCAACGTTTTACTGTCTGCAGAAATACTCTACGCTGATCATGGTAGCTCCTGTCAGCAATATTTTGGCAGAGTGTTTATTAACATGGGCGAGTCTATTATATACAAATGGGTATTAATACTGTGTTTCCGTATGCGTCCATTCACGCCATCATGCGTTCAGTTCAAAACCGCCTTTATTTAATCCCCATTTACATCAAAATAGACTCTCCCATGTTTATAAACATTCTGCCAAAATATCGTCGACGGACTATATAAGAGTAGGTGCACATGTTTATTCAAGTTTATTTAATTTCTATGGAAATAAAGCCTAATTCACTGTCAGAAACACAGTGATTCGGACAGTAAATGCTAGTATATTTTTTACAACAAACCTTGGATCAAATGAGTATACTTTACATCCATATGTGTTGGCTACGTCATCATCAAATGAAAAGTCATTATTTATTCTGAAATAGATAAAACAATTGGTATGATGACACGATGACACATAATTCTATCATTATTATCCCTTTTTAAAAAATAATTATCTTTTGTTATTATCTGGAATAAATTCAAACGACTTGCTTACCATTTTCATATTATACAGTGTAATGGCTTTGTACCTTATTTTGAAGTAATATTGACGGGACTAAAATAGTTTCAGTTGCTGTTTTTGGACAAATATGGTAAAAAACATACCTCATTTTACACAGTTTATCTTACTGAAAGCACAAATGGAAAGTTTTATAGCCATCATCTGATAAGTTTGATGTCTCTGTGTCCATGATTGCCCTGGATATGAGGTGCGCCAAGCGAAAACCAGGCTTATGGTCAAAATTTTCGATTTTGAGATAAATACATATTCTTAAAGTGTATTTATTGCAGTGGTATTTTTGGAAATATTTTACCTAGAACCTATTGTAATTTACGTTTAAAATATAGTCGATAATTAACGACGTTCAAAATTTTACATTTTAGTAACGTCATGTTATGGGTGAGTAACGTCCGTCAAAATAACGTTGTTATACACATACTCCACGACATTATATGTTATTTCATTTCGTAATTTAAAACTTGTACATCTAAATATTTACAATAGTTTGTACAATGCTCCATATGAGTCCAACATAAGGAAGAATTGGAACAATCGCGCAAATTTCAGTGGTAATGCTAAAGATTCTGTTGATTCATAAGTGTCTAATGAAAGTAATAAAAAATAGTAAAGTTTCATTCCTCAACATTAAGTATTGGCAAGTGAAATCTTTCTTCTATGGGCCCCTTACAAACTGCCAAACCTGTCTGAAATGGAACTGTTGTCAAAGGTTAGTCCAATGGGTCAAGTTTCCCCCGGATAACAATCTGACAGTATATCTTCCTTCATTATTTTGATATTGTCTTTAACTTGTACAATATCGAGGGAATAAAAAATTGAAATAGATAGACATTTCGTCTATTTTTACTTTATAAACCAATTCCAATCTCTATCCTTATCCAAACCCAGCTAGGTTCTTCCACGTGGTTACTACAACTTTACGATCTCTCTCTCTCTCTCTCTCTCAGCTGTAGCAAAGTTTTGTTCACAAAAATGTCCATACACTCATTTGCTTCCGAATCACAGAAGTTTTGATTAAGCAAATAAAAGAAAGATTATTGACATTGTAGTTTATAGAAGTATTTATGAAACTGGATTAATATATCGCCTTAGCTCAGGAATAAAAGTAACGAGTTAAGAAAAAAGAAAACAATTACCTTGTGTGTCTGAGTATTTACATAAAGTACTGTAAACAAATTTATTTTCATGTGCAAGGTTAAAAATCGCGAAAATTTATCGCCGCGAAATCAGCATATACAAGGACACACCTGTAATATAAGCTGAAAAATTCGGGTGTACCATAAAACGGGAAAGTCATTGATATGGCAAAGTCCCCAAAATAAATAAAAATATGTAAAATTGTTTATGTTTATTTCCTTTAATTATCATTTACAAAACTTTTTTCAAACATATTAGAACACTAAATATCTGTGTAAGACAGGAGCAGCCAAACCGAGAATCTAACACAAGACTTTTCCAATACTATAGCTAGCTGAATGCTGATCTACCAGGTCACCTATCGATCGCGGTCCATCACATTACCTCCTTCCCCTTTTATTCAACTACATTGAATCGAAAGGTTATCTGTTAGTTGGCAATTTAAATGGTGGATCGAGCCCTGAAATGTAACAGGAACGGGAAAATGCAACAACAAAATTGGTTCTAAAACCTAATCCAAAACCTTTCGATGTAGCTGCCACTCTACCAACTGAGCTATATGTCCGGTCAACTATCGAGCCTCAGAACACACACACACATACACACACACACACCTTTGGACACAGCACTTGTATCACAAAACGAAATTTAGCCATTGCACATTCAATCAAGTTTATTCTACCCAATACACGTACTTAGTTTGAGGGCGTATACAGAAATTGACATGCATATCGGTCTGCCTAACTGTCCCATGTATAATCGCGCCCTCCATAACTTCCCAGGGACCTTGAAGCTTACTTTTCAATTTTACGATTTTAGTTTGTTAGCAATATGATTAAGGCTATAAACGAACAATTGTTGTACTCGATGCACGGTTGTTCTGAGGATGATTGCATTTTTGTATTCTGATTTCTGGTCAACAAATGCTAATTTTTCCTTCATAGTCCTATTTTTGAGCATCTGGTAGCTTAAACATCATTTCACTCATCTTTGTCAGTTTTTTATTTCAATGAAGAATAAAATGAGATATTCATAAGAATTCCCGTGAGTGCTGATTTTGAGACTCAAAATTTGAGTGTAATAAAAACTTTAAAACTTTAGATTATAACTTTCACATCTATGAATAAATAGTACCTAACGCATTTATGTGAGCATGTGGTCGGAGATAGTTATATTTGTCAGTCTAGGTTCAAACGGCTGAGTGTTTCCTTGGTCTGGCAAATGTTATATTGGGATTGATGTGGAAGTGTCATGGATTGGGAACAGCCGAGGTCATAATGAACTTTTGTGGAACAATTGTTCAACGAAATAATACATATGTCTGGCATCTTTCATGTCGCTCATAGATTCCTGTTCAACTCTATCTTGACCATTTTTATACCCATCGGCTCAACTTTCCCATCCTTTTTAATTTAATAACAGCTTTCAGCTGCTTCATTAGATCAGCATAGTAAGCCACAGTGATAGAGATTCCAGCAGGTTTATAATTGATTAACAGAACACCCTTGTGTTGTCTAGATAAGTAAAGAAAATGTATGTTACGCTTGGCTGAATACGCTGTTCTATGAACTTTTTTTACTTCCCCTCGTAGTTTGTGTTCAGTTCGAATTGTGCAAAAAAGTTCTGCATAAGATGTTCATTATGTTTTTTGTTAGTTGAAAGTCAAGGGCTTGTCATGGCCAGAAAGTAGTTGTGGTTTCTTAATAAGTCACTCTGTGTCCGTTTTAAACTTATTCTAATTTTTAAATCTTTTATTTAAAAAGATGAAATCAGGAAAATTATACATGAATATACCTGTTCTATGTCATTGTGAGTACTTTGATAGATACAGATGCCAAAAATATTGCCAATGCTCCTGAATAAATTTGAAGCTTCTTAAATATTTTTGTTTGAAATTACTATGTAGAGGTGATATGTCTTTTTCAACAATAACATAATTATGTCTCGCTTTGTAACTAAACGCAGGAGCACATTACGGTGCCACAGGTTCTTAATTACAGGAATATTAGTACAGTCCAACCTGCCTTAAAGGCCACCTCTATATAAGGGTCATCTGCTTATAAAGGCCAGGGGAACTGTATCCCAATTGTTCTGTATTTGTATTATTCAAACCTGTATATAAAGGCCACCTGCCCATAAAGACCACTTTTACTGGTTCCCTATGGTGGTCTTTAAAGACAGGTTTGACTGTAGTTACATAGTTTTAAGAAGGGTGTATGAGACTCCCCAACCTGTATGAATCCATACTATTCTGAGCCGCGACGAATTTATCCAAATTTATGTCTAATTTCTCCGGCAAATATCCAATTATTAAGGGAAATTTTCTAAAAAAAAAAATTTTTTTACCGTAATAATTGGAAAATTAAAATTTTGCCGGGATAATCAGCCAAGTTACCGGAATAACCAGACACTTACCGGAATTTTTAGAATCCGTAAACTTTACCGTTAAATATTCTAATTATTCCGGATTTTAACCAATTATTCCGGATTTTATCTGATTATTTCAGATTTGGTCTAAACATTGCAGATTTGATCTAAATATTTCGGATTTTCCCAAAAATTACAGAAAGTTAGTGTTTTACTATTTCGGAATTTCCCAATTATTCCGGTAAAACCCCCTTCTGGTGAATAATCACCTATTTTATAGAGAGGGTGCATTTAATTCCGAACATGTTTCTTATTCAAAACAAAATAAATAAGAGATAGTTACACATTTTCTTACACTTAAATACACTGCATTAGTTTAGCACTAAGAATTCTTGTTAGGAAACACCTTTTGCCAGGGGTTGTCTCTCTTCGACCTAAAACTGCTCAGAATTCCGAACAGTATGAACAGTAACTTATAGGTTTTTGGTAATAGGTGCATCTTCTCTAGATCTATGTCGATTGTGTTTTACTTTCGTTTAAATATATAAAATCATCAAAACCAAAAAATGAAATAAATAGAGATTAAATTAAAAAAACGATAGACGGAAATTCTTTTGGAATAAATGAAATATTAACCCTATACCGGTATTTGTAGTCGACTTTTTCATCTTGGTCCGGTTTTACTTTACATTCAATAGTATTTCAATTTTATTTATTTATTTATTTATTTATTTATTTATTTATTTATTTATTTATGAATTTTAACCGATAGTCTAATGCAGAGCTGTTCATTTGGAAATCCCAAATATTTTAGTTATTGGTATTGTTATAACATTTGAATGCATATACATAGAATCGTGTCGGCTATGTATTATACTAGATCTACATGGGAATTGTCTATTTTGGTTTAATATCCGATTATTCAAGTTCTGTAAATATTTTAACTATTAATTTTGTTAGATTGGCTATTGCTTTCATCAGAAACAAACTTAGACTTTAGACCGTAAAGAATCTGCAAACGTGAACGACGTTATCATTTTAGTGCGCTCCGTGTCTAAAATTACGGCATGAAAAATGCGGAATCTTTTGACGTCATTTTTCTTATTATTACGTCATAGACGATAAGCCTGGTTTTCGCTTGGCGCACCTCATATATTTGACGCCTCATAGTTCGAAGTTCCTTTCACAATTTTGATTACACACGTGGCGGGTGTAGCTAGCTAAACAGGGTGTGCTTACCCTTCCGGAGCACCTGGCCTCACTTCCCTGGTGGAAGTTCACGTGTCTAACCTGTCAGTTCCATAGTTTTATACTTTGTTTCTGGATTGAGATTCGAACATGGATTACTATGTTTGGTTTTATATTTGGCTCCAGCTGTATATATTGTTACAGAAGTTACCTACTATTTTCTCATATACCACTTTTTGAATTTAATCATAAAATACATTCAAAATTGGGATATTGAATGTATTTTATGATTAAATTAAATGTGGTATATAAAAATTTGAACTACTATTTACTATTTAGAGTCAGAGGTTGATGGTGTTTACTGCTTCGAAATTGGTATAAAATTGTGTCAATTTTACTTTTTATTATATACACATTGTATACATTGCTATATACTAGTACAGTTATCACCTTAAATATTAAAGTTTGCTGTGAAAATGCGTACCCAAATGAGTAAACTATACATGATTTCCGTGGTCTAAATAAAGCATCATGGCATACTTCCCATCCACCATCAATAATATTTCCTATTCGGACAGGTTCTTTACATGGTATCTGGACAGATGTGATATATCTAGATAAATCAGAAATGAATGAATGTAATTCTTTATATGAAAAACGTGAATAAGCGTGTGCAATCGACATGTTCAGAACCCTAACGGAAATGACTTCATTATTTATGATTTGACGTGATAAATACCAACCAGTACCGACAAATTATTTGACGTAATCAATCAAACTCCTAACAGCAGTCAACATTCGTGACATACGGAGCTAGAAGGTAGACGCTGTCTCGGAGATTGGTAATCAATGCCAACATTTACATTATGACAAAATGCAGCGAATATTTTTTAAAAAAGACATCTTCAATGAGACTTGCAAGTACTGTGAGGTTATGTGTATTTAATCAAATTAGTCTTGGATATTGATAAAACTGGACAGCAAAGCAAAATACAACCGTTTACAACTTCGAAAAACAGACTTGCATTTAAATTTTGAATTCTAGTGGATGCATTCACAATAAAGTGCATATCAAATTTTAGGAATAAAATGGGAGAGATAAATATTGTAGATCTCACAAATACTGTGACAACAGGTTTCATTTTAACGCATAGAAAATTTAATTGGCGCCGATAGAACAACAAATAAGTTCAAAAAAATTATTATTTATAATTTTATAAAATCGTGCATTCAAATGTAGCACATTATAAATCTGGCCATTGGGGCTATCAAATATTACACCACTGACCAACAGCAATCACATCCATTGTACAAGTGCTTTCAAAATATATACATCTTAAAAATTAGATCGAAGCCTTTTTGATAAAAATACCTGGCAAAGAGTTCACCGTATTGTTGTGGCTGCATCCGACTGAATTCTGGCTCATGTGGTATGACCAAAGGTGAAGGACGGTTCATAATACGTATCTGTAAGTAGTTAATAAAGAATGTTCATACCCACAGTAAATATTACACAAAATATTTTAATATTTATTATTTGTTTGGAGTTGTTCATCTAGTCAGGCACTATGGAATCACAATAAGAAACATTCCATTGCAAGCAACTAGACTCTACCTAGCCACATAAATTGAGCAATTGTGCAAAATAAGCATGATTATAAATGTTTTGGTTTTTTTTTATAAATACATTTATGTGGCAAGACAGAATTGCTTTGATATAAAACCATTTTTGACTTTTAACTGCTTCTATTTCATAAAAAACCATTGCGTGTATTAACTTTTGAACAGACATTTAAGAAAACAAGGAGTAACCAGGGATACTGATGCAGAACTTTGTCTGCCGAATTTATTCATACTCGTAGTTAATCAGAGTAAACAAGCAGTGAATTAGTATGTTGCACTCATGTTCAAAGGACAATAACTCCCAGGGGGAAAAAGAGAAAACGATCATTATAATTATATGCGTATCTCCTATCAATGTTGATGCTTTGCGTCAAGTTACATAATATAGTGCTTTATAATTTTGGAGATTTACTCCGGACAATAAGTATTTGGACCGACGGAAGTACGAATTCAATATACATGTTACCCTCTTTGATCGAAACACCGGGGATAAGTACACGAAATGCTTACCAAATTTATGTAGTAACATCCAGTTGCTTTCTTTGTTTTGTGTAAACATGACCTAATCTTGTCTGACCAGAATATTCTGAAGCCTTTATCGTATAGGTCTCGTAGAACAACAAGGCGTTTTATATAGTGGTCCATACTGGTATCATTCTGGCTGCTGTGGAATCTGATCAGTAACTGTTCAGTTTTACCCAAAATACCCGAGTTCAACAGTTGTGGTAAGACGTCCCACTCTCTGTTGTTTATATCTAAAGTCAAAACATTCACTGTATTCTGAAATGGAATAATCAGTTACAACAATTTTTGTTCTCTCTGAAACATTCTTTTATCTTTGTTTTCTCTGATGGGTTCAAAAGATTGCCTCAAAGCGATTTTTTGTAAAAATGCAAGAACAAAATCATTTTGACTTCAAGTACAAATCCTATATAATGAAATAAAACGCGTTTCATAAGTCTGTTACTGTTTCGAAATTGTAACAAGATATATCATTTACGTATAAACTGATTTTTACCATAACACCGTTAAATGCGTTAATAAAGATGGCATGGGTGTCTAAATATAACGTGACATCAAATACTCATGTAGTATCAAGTGGGGGCGCAGGACATTTAAGCGAAAATTAAAAACCACCTAGTGGACATTTGAACGACGACTTTAGTAAACGTTTGAGCGACAGTTTTTAAATATTACCTGTATTTTACAATGGACATTTGAGCGACAGTTTTAGATATTACCTGTATTTTAGAATGGACATTTGAGCGACAGTTTCAATCTACTCAACAACAAATATTAATTAAAACATTTAAAGTGTTCGGAAAGCAGTGTTTAGGAGCAGGAGAAAGACTCATCCCCATTGCTAAAATGTTGTGCAGAACACCCATGACAATTTGTCTAAAATAAACATTGTTACAAGTAAAGGTGAAAAATTCCTAACTTTCAATGTCTTTTGATATTGACTACGACTTGATAATCTTCTTCACATGTCATTCAGGCGAATGTATACTTCCACCTCACCGCGGTAAGCAGGGGGGCAACAGACATTAGTCTGGCTGACAGAAGAGGTTAAGAAATAATGTCGCTCAAATGTCTACCATATATTTGAAATTTCGCTCAAATGGGTTAAAATTCTGTCGCTCACGTCGCTCAAACGTCCCATTTTTTTCGCTCTTTGTCCCATGCTTTTGCTCAAATGTCCAACGCCGTCAAGTGAAAGGGGGGACAAACACTAAGGCTCTAGTCCACAATATGTCCCATTCTGTTCAGAGGATAAGAAAACAAACAGAATTTAAAAAAAAAACATCAAAGGAACTCAACTCTTGTGAAAGAAATATAAAATTCCCTGACAATTCCCTTACATTTACATTTAATTAATTTTCCAAATCCTCAATTTTTTTGAAATTTTGAAAATGTAAAAAAAATTCCCCGAATTTTCCCCGACATGGGGGACACATGAAAGGAAAAGAAAGGAAAACAAATTGTCAAAGACAGACATTCATAATACCTGGGATTTCTGTTTTAACTCTGTGTTTAATTTATGCACGCTGATTCCATTTTTTGCGTCCAGTTTTAAGTTGGATGTTTTGACTCTATCGGCAAATTTTTTATTCTGTTTTCTGAAGAAAAAAATATACGTATAAAGACCTGTCAAAAGTTTTAACACTAAGCTACCGAATTAGTGCCGATATGGCAGCCCATCTCGGCCCAACGTAAGATATATACGTGTATATCTCAGCAGTTTCTGAGTTTAACACTGAGCTCACTAAAAAGTTTCAATTTCAGCTGTCAAATGGTCAAGTTATGTATAGCAGTAAGTGATCGAAAAACTACCAAGAGAAAGATAAAAGCTGCGGGGATAAAATAGGTAACGATGGACTGAGATGAACCCGCCGATTCGGCACTAATTCGGCAGATTCGTGTTAAACTGTCCGTACTGTGTCTCTCGGCAGGTTTCGACCAGTAGCTATCCACGCTTAGGCTACTTGAGAACCGGCCTTTTCGTTAACTCAGTGTTAAACTTGTGACAGGTCTGTAGTGAACAATTTTTCTGCCAGATTATATCCAAGCGAGTTCACTGACCAGGCATGCATAACCACCAAAACTCTCGCAGGAAATATGTAAATACAAAAGTCTATTAGATGAGAATAAAATGGCGATCAGTTCAGGGATGGTGGGAAAAACCGAAGTGACTGGAGAAAACCAACGATATTGGGCAAGCAAACTGACAAACTTTTTAGTTATTTGAGTAGGTGACAGGCACTGAGATCCGTAAGCCCGCAATCGACCACTCAATAATCCAGGCCGCTTCTCCACCTTAGTAAGGTAAGTGAAGGATTAGTACTGGAAATTCCACTATTTGTTTTTGTTCCAGTGTAATAGACTTCGTGTTCTAGAGCGTCAACAAAGGACACCATGAACAAATGAACTTACCTAAAACAAGAAACCGATCAGAAACACTAGTACTCCTCAAATTCGCACAACTGTAATTTATACCATAAACAAAAATTGTTTGGTCATGAATACCTAAAACTTTCTGTTACCGAGTTTAAAAAAACATTCAATCAACCATCCAACAAATCTAACTTGTATAGGCAAACAACATTGACCTGTTTGCTTTTACTTTTAATTTAGATACTTATTATGGACAATAGCCTTATATAAAGTATTTCATCTATATCGGGGCAAATATGATTGTTTATGTATCAACTGCGAATCCAAACATTACCCATGTATTGGGTAAATGTTGTATATGAATATTCCTAATGAAAGGTCAAGCGGACAGGTCAAAGTTGTTTGCTTATATACTATTCATTACCTGGGATTGTACAAGAACACACTACATTTAAACCTCGTGGCCATTTCTTGAGCAAAACTTCCATAATTTCTTTCATCGCTAAATAAAATAGAATCAAAATATCAATATATAGATAGATTGGAACTGTGTGGGTTTTTTCCGAAAGAAGTCTCCGGCCACATTGCCCTGAACAAAGTTTCAAGGTTACTGCTACTTCCTCTATAGCTGGTGACATCTCGATGAGTGAAATATTCTTGACTGGAACGTAAACACCTATCAATCAATCAATCAATCAAGCTTTTTCGTATATTTTCGTATATAAAATTTCTTAATTTTACTAGTTTTTTATTTCACATTTCAGCTAAAGATAAAAGGGTTGATAATGTAAAGATTTCACGAAAATTTGTTGATACTACTTTTCGAATTGTACAAACCGCAGATTTGGTGATAAAACACTATGTTACAAATGCAAAGGGGGGCAACAAAACTATATACATATAGCTGTACCTAAATGAATAGACCAGACATGGTGATCTAGGTTTCGCTTCAGGATCTACACACAAGTACCATCCACCTGTATCAAGATTTCCAATCCGGTCAGGCTGTGTGCAAAACCGCTGTAGAGTCTGAAGATACCTGTTAAAACAAACATAAATGGTAAGCTATATACCAAAGTACTTCAACTGTGTTCCCCTGGTTTTCCAACTAGTAAAGAGCTCTTAGAAATACGCGTTCTATTTTTTTAAGGTCGGCGCATGATTTGTCCACTTCGAAATGAGCAAAAAAGGATCTTGACTTTTTGAAGCTTTTACTCAAACCTTAGGGTACAGTACATACATGTCGAAAGTTTAAAACTGAGCTACACAAAAGCACTAAAAGGCTATATTGACGATCCGAGACATACTCGGATAGCTGATATCCGAAAAGCTGCAAAGGGATGAATGGCAGCTGTCGAGATAGAGGGGCTGGCATGAGCTAGCTACCGAGATAAAGGGGTTGGCATGAGCTAGCTACCGAGATAGAGGGGCTGACATGAGCTAGCTACCGAGATAGAGGGGTTGACATGAGCTAGCTGTCGAGATAGAGGGGCTGACATGAGCTAGCTACCGAGATAAAGGGGTTGGCATGAGCTAGCTGTCGAGATAGAGGGGCTGACATGAGCTAGCTACCGAGATAGAGGGGCTGACATGAGCTAGCTACCGAGATAGAGGGCTGACATGAGCTAGCTGTCGCGATAGAGGGGCTGACATGAGCTAGCTGTCGAGATAGAGGGGCTGACATGAGCTAGCTACCGAGATAGAGGGGCTGACATGAGCTAGCTGTCGCGATAGAGGGGCTGACATGAGCTAGCTGTCGAGATAGAGGGGCTGACATGAGCTAGCTGTCGAGATAGAGGGGCTGACATGAGCTAGCTACCGAGATAGAGGGGCTGACATGAGCTAGCTGTCGCGATAGAGGGGCTGACATGAGCTAGCTGTCGCGATAGAGGGGCTGACATGAGCTAGCTGTCGAGATAGAGGGGCTGACATGAGCTAGCTACCGAGATAGAGGGGCTGACATGAGCTAGCTGTCGCGATAGAGGGGCTGACATGAGCTAGCTACCGAGATAGAGGGGTTGACATGAGCTAGCTGTCGAGATAGAGGGGCTGACATGAGCTAGCTACCGAGATAGAGGGGCTGACATGAGCTAGCTACCGAGATAGAGGGGCTGACATGAGCTAGCTACCGAGATAGAGGGGCTGACATGAGCTAGCTGTCGAGATAGAGGGGCTGACATGAGCTAGCTACCGAGATAGAGGGGTTGACATAAGCTAGCTACCGAGATAGAGGGGTTGACATGAGCTAGCTGCCGAGATAGAGGGGTTGACATGAGATGTTGATTCGGCACTTATTAGTAATCTTAGTGTTAAACTTTCGGCAGGTCTGTACTGTAGATTTATATTTATTGATAAAACATTTTAGTATATATTAGTAGTGTCTTGCCAGTAAGCGAATTCAGATTCCATTGCTTAAGCGTGTTGAATAACTTATACATCATGAATTTGACATACGAGGGAAAGTCAGAAAGTTCATAGAACAGCGTATTCAGCCAAGTGTAACACACATTTTTTTTTACTTATTTAGGCAACACAACATTCCGCCATTTTTAAACATATCAAGTTTATTTGTCACAACATATTTGTGTAATTCTCAAAAGCATTCAAAGTTGGTGACCATCAAGCAATGATGGAAAATAAAAAGGTTGATTTAAGGGCAATAATAAAGTTCCTCACAGTAGAGGGATCAAATGCCAAAGAAATTCACTGGCGAATGGCTGAGGTGTACGGTGACAGTGGTCCTACCTATTCCACAGTGACAAAATGGTCAGCTGCATTTAAACGAGAAGGATGACCCACGGTCAGGTCGGCCAGCTGATGCCATCACAAAGAAAATTGTCACGTCTGTGGAGACCCTCATCATGAATGATCGTCGAATTAGGATTGATGACATAGCTAGGGAGTGTGACATTTCACATGGAAATGTATACATGGTTATCCACGAGCATCTTGGGATGTCAAAAGTATGGCAAGATGGGTCCCTAGAAACCTTAATGTGCAGGATCGCTTCCAAAGACTCCAGTCAAGTCGGGAGCTTCTTGGCATTTATAATGATAAACCGGAGAGCTTCCATTTACGTTTAGTAACTGGTGATGAAACATGGATTCATCATTGGGACCCAGAAACCAAAAGAGTCCATGCAATGGAAGCACCTTGGCTCATCCCCACCAAAGAAATTTAAAACCCAACCAATCAGCTGGCAAAGTCATGGCCACTGTGTTTTGGGGTTCTAAGGGTGTTCTGCTATTCAATTATAAACCTGCTGGAATCTCTATCACTGGGGCTTACTATGCTGATCTAAAGTGGAAGCAGCTGAAAGCTGCTATTGAATTAAAAAGGAGGGGAAAGTTGAGCAGAGGGGTATTGCTTCTTAACGACAGTGCTCTTGTGCACAAGTCAAGGATTGCACAAGCAGCGATTCGTGAATGCAAGTTCGAACAACTTGATCACCCACCATACAGTCCCGATTTGGCACCCAGTGATTATTTCCTATTTAGAAATTTGAAATCCCAGTTACGGGAAATCAGATTTCCTGATGATGATGGGCTTAAGACTGCTACAGAGGCATGGTTTCAGGACCAAACGGAAGACTTCTATTTCAAAGGTATAGACAGTCTGAAAGAAAAGTGGTCTAAGTGCATTGGGGTAAATGGGGACTATATTGAAAAATAATTATAAAATGTATGGTTTGTTGCGGCAATATATACCCCGTTCTATGAACTTTTTGACCTCCCCTCGTATGTTTGTTTTCAATTTCAAGTGACAATACCAGGGAAGTGAGACTGGGTGTCTCGGCGGGGCAAGTACATCATAAACTAATGCTTGAACAGCTAACTGGTGCTGACCATGTTTTTTATGGTTATGTTTTAAAAATAATGATAGCGATGTTTTTTTTAGTTTAACAAATAGTAAAATTGATTAATTTAATTAATCTAAAACCGTTTTGACTTACGAGACCCTTACCAAAATTGTTAAAACTATATGAAAACCAATTCTACTAATCGGTTGAAACATCGGAATAACCAATAGTTATATAAGTAAATTGAACGTTGTTTGGTGACAATTTAAGAATAGTTAAACTCCTTTGATTACCCAAAACTATTTTGACTTATGATTGGTTGGTTAAATGTTGTTTAACGTCGCATCAGCAATTATTCAGCTATTCGCGACAAAAACTATTTTATTAATCTCTTTGGATTGATCTGTGAACAATTTCGTGTATTCATGTAAAGTGTGAGTGTGTTGTGTGGTCTGCCTTGTACCAGCCCGCTCTCAGGGCGACTTTAAGCTGCTAGTTCACCGAGTCAGTACGCCACAGACAAGCGTACCACTCCCCCAGTCCAGTAAAAACCAACTGTAAGGAAAATTCACTTTCCCACATGTGGTCTGGGCGGGACTTGAACTTACAGCGGTGACCCTGGATTTGTAGACTTACGTGTTATCCATTAGGCCATCGCGGCCTCATTTTTGACTTACGAGACACTTCTCAAAACTGTTAAGACTACAAAAAAGCAATGGTACTCACACGTTGAAACTGACGTATGAACAATGAACAGCTATACAAGTTACTGTTCCAATGTCATAAAGGGGCTTTAAAACAATTAAATCATAATGCATAAAACAGATTTAAATGCAAAAAATATATTCTGTTATGGAAACATGGCTTTGTAGGTTTTTTTTTTTTTTTTTTGTTTTTTTTTTAGTTTTTTTTTAACAGTTTCTCCACAACTAGTAGATCGAATTCATTTCTATTATTGTTTTTGCATAACCAAATGTTGATGTTTCAAAAATATAAGAAAAAGTGAAATTCTCGATATTATTACCTTGGGTCATTTTTGCATATAGATGGTCAAATGGAATAATACAAGTACCTGTGATAGAGACAATGTAACACAGCTCCACCTAAATCTTGTAATACTTCTTTTCTTGGGATAATGATGGGCGATTCTTTGGATGTTTCTAGAAGTCGTTGAGGAATCTATCAGAAAAAAATAAAGCTTTATATAATAGGAGAAAGAGAAATAAAAATAAAACACAATTTAATCCTCAACAAAATAAAGCCATCAATGAATCATTATGAAAGACATGCAGTGCGGGCCGATTGATTAATTGATTGAATAGATTTGATTAATTTGATTGATTGATTGATTGATTGATTGATTGATTGATTGATTGATTGATTGATTGATTGGGGTTTTACATCCCAGTCAAGAATATTTAACTCATATCAAGACGTCACCTTTGCAGTGCGCTCAGGGCATAGGCAGGGAGGGGCATCAGTTTTTAGGGTCTCCCCCGTCGGATCTGACCCGAGACTTGAAAGTGGGTAGTGACTGTTCTTTTCGCCAAGCACTCGGCATAACGAAATAAAATTCGCGTGTTTTTCGGATGGGAACTTAAAATAAATGAGGTTTCGTGTCATGGTAAAGAACCCTGCTGCATAAAGCCACCAGCGTAACGCACAGGCAAAATTTCTGCACCTTCTCCTATAGTTAGCGACGTCTCAATATAAGTGAAATATTCTTTACTGGGACGCTAAACATCATTATTCACTCACTATACATTTGCAGAGATATAAACTCACTTACAGTTGATAAACAGTTTACGTCCTTCTCTGGAGGTAAATATCTCTACAATTAGAAAGTAATGGATATAAATTATCACCAATTATACACTATACAATGTACAAAGTTCATTAAAAGTTTAGTTTTAAAATAATATGACTAGTTTTAAACACAGATGGGAATGTATGAATTAGATAAGATTATCACACAATATAGATTCATACTTTGAACGAAGACTGGATAAAATGTCACAATTGCAATCCAGTGTAACATTATTGTTTTAACACGAATCCTTCCCAAAATTAATACGGCATCATTGTAATTGCTCGGCTTTTTGAAATATATGGTGCGTGTTCACGCAATAGCCATTGTTCTTAGATGCGTTGGTTAGTGCCAAGTATATTTTATTTTTGGTTTCATATTTTGTCTTTAAACTTTTGTAACCTATGGTCCATTGTGGTATCTTTTTATCCAAATCTTTTCTACTTTAATCTGTTGGGTCGTGTCCTTGGTTTCATTGGTTGTTGTTTAATTGTTGTTGTACCTTATTTTGTTCAACAACTACAGTGCTTTTATATATTATTTTGTTTCAGCCACGTTACCTTATAATAACTTAGCTTTAACTAATAATTATTATACTTACGCTGAATTTTGAAAATGCATTGAGCTTTTTGACATTGTTTACCGCTTCCTTTGGTCGTATTGCCTGATCATACTTCAGTTCGCTTTCTGAGGTTCCTTTTAGCTTGCTTTTATTGTTGACCACCTTTGGTTGCATTATCATTTTTTGTTTGACCGTCTCGTTAACCGCCTTTGGTTGAATCACCATTTCATGCTGAAGTGTGTCATCTGTTGCCTTCCAAACAGTTATATATGCCAGTAGGACGCAATTCCCAAATATCAAAATCAAACTCAATTTTTTCTCCATTGATAACCTGTATTTAAAAGAATAATGACATAAAATGTCCTATTTTTATAAAAAAAAATTATATATTTTTTTATAATTCTTACTGCTTATCAACTGTAAGTGATTTTATATCCTTGCAAACGTATTTTTGAACTCGGTGGTTGATTGGAGTCGAGTAATGGTGTTTAACGTCTCAGTCAAGAATATTTCACTTATATCGAGACGTCGCCAACTTTAGGCGAAGGTGCAGAAATGTTGCGCTGATGGCATTATATAGCAGGGTTCTTTATCGTGTCATGGCTTCTGCGAGAAGGGACCTCGTTTATTTTAAGCTCCCATTCGACAGAACCGTGACTTTCCTTTCGTAATGATGAGTGATCGGCGAAAGAACAGTCACTGCCCACTTCCAAGTCTTTGGTCGGGCCTGGTAGGTGTTCAAACACACGACCTCTCACGGAGCGAGCACTCTACCAACTGAGCTACCACAGTGGTACTTTTTTGTCAGGAAACATGTTACATTTCAGTTGGCTTATTTAAGCCTGGTCTTTGTTAAGTATTGTGATTTCGATATGGGACTTGAAAAGTATTGTGCCAATGTCACCAGACAAAATTGAATCCCTTTCTCGTCAATCAATCACCGAGTTTATGAAGCATGTTTCTGTTACATCAACAGCATAGAATAAATAATTTGGTTGATTGATTGATTGATTAATTGATTGATTGATTGATTGATTGATTGATTGATTGATTGATTGATTGATTGATCTATTTAATGATTGGGGTAAAATTACGTCCCAGTCAAGAATATATCACTTATATTAAGACGTCACCAAAATTAATTTTACAATATACTTTTGTATAAGAAGTATCGGTAATATTTGGAGAAAATGAGCAATTCTTCATTTTTTCAGGGCATATATCGTGGAGGAACTTAATTTTAAAAAATAAGGGGTCTCTCGGAAAAACGATGCCGTTCATTAGATATTTTACAGTAAATCCTGTCTTTAAAGGCCACCCAAGTGAACCTGTAAAAGTGGCCTTTAAAGACAGGAGGTCCCGGTATACAAGTTCAAATAACATGAATAAAAAGCGATTGCAATAAAATTTTACTGGCCTTCAAAAGTATGTAGTCCTTATATAAAGGTCATCTTTGAGCAGGTTCGACTGTATAGTCTATTCCCGCATCATTTCCGTAACCATGGTTATAGTTTGTTAGAGTTATTATAAACAGAAAAATCAATGAAAATGATAATAACTGATTACTTACATTCTCCCCAATCTCTATCAAACCACATACAGCTCTAAATGGAGGTGCTTTGATTTGCTACATGGCAAAATTACACATATTGTAATAGGAACGCCCCAAGCAGTTTTAATGTTCCGTTCCAATGATTTTACGTAAGGACAGTTGGAAACAAATTCAATTTATGTCGATAGACGATAGTCATCAAATATTTAATTGGAAATCTATGTCCATTCTAAATATCTGGCCTTAGTATCACAGGCATTCCTTGACTTATATTTTTTGTAAATTGTGGTAATCATATTTTGGAAATTGTTATAAATATTGTTGACAAAACTAAACACAAATTTTTAAGCTAGTAGCGATCTTCAAAATGAACCTTAAATGCCTGTATTTAAGTGAAAAGCTAAATGATGACTCTTAAATGCCAAAATATATTTTAAAAAAAATTAACAAAATTATAGAGATTTGAATTTTTATAAGATTTATGTTTCGGAAAATCTTAGTCAAAAATGACTGTAAAATATTCGGTATCTTTATTTATATCATGAATTAATGATCATTTGTATTGGCAAACAACTTCGACCTGTCCGTTTAACCTTTTATTAGAAATATTCATATAGGAGGGTCCACCCAATGCATGGGTAGGGTTAGGATTCGCAGTTAATACATATGCGCATTGCACATGATTAGAGTTTACATCATATCTAGACGAAATAATAACGCGTGATCCCATTTACTTAAAGTTATCTGTTCATAATGAACATTTAAATGAAAGATCAAGCGGACAGGCTAATGCTGTTTGCCTATAAATCTTAGTATAGACAATGAACATTGTACAATGGCAGGAAAATCTAACGTAGATTGATCATCCGTAAATCGCCATTGCTGACGCAGCAATACAATTCATATGATGACCAAGATTTGCACAATAGGAAAGCAAACTCTAGCGTGCTAAATATTGACCTTTACTAAGCAAATAAATCCCGACTAACAATGGCGGACATACACCTGTCTAAAGTTTAACAGTGAGCTAATGAATCAGGATCTAAAATCTAGATTAGACAATAAAATTCTGAATATTGTTAACAGACGTATAACACCCATAGTTATGTAATGTACTGATTTTCAATTTTCATTAAAATAGTACATTCAAAATCAGCTCACGAGTTGTCATGTGCTGATTTTGAGTGTACTATTTTAATAAAAAATCAAAATCAGAACATGACAGTAACATCAAAAATTCAATGTCTTATGAATAAAAATCGTATTACATACCAAATCTAGAACACTTCACTCCTGTTGACGATGATCTCAAATATCGACTGACAAAATGAGGTGTGGTCTCACCCGTGAATGCAACATAAAAACGTGAAGCGACACGGTGATTAACACGGGGTCAATATATAGGCCTCAGTGTGTTTTGTTGTGGTATTTTTGTTCCGACATGAAAAAGCTACAGATATAGGCAAACATCATTGACCTGTCCGTTTGACCTTTTATTAGAATAGCCATACAGAAGAGCCCATCCTATTCATAGATAGTAGTAAGATTCGCAGTTAATAACATATACACGAGATAAGTCATTAATATTCTCATTATGTATACAAAATAAACCCATGTGGCACCTTTATATAAATGAAGTAGTCAATAATTAATATTTAAATTGCAGGTCATACGGACAGGTCAAACGGACAGGTCAAAGTTGTTTGCCTATTACACAAAATTCCTAAATTGGAACAAATTATGTAAATATGTAGAAATCACTAGTCGTTTTATAAATTACCAGTGAAAACTATCCTTTCGGACAATTATCATGACTGACGGAACAAATACTCCGTTGCAGAAATACAAAAAATATCAGAATATCAGGCCCCAGTTTCACAACCCTTTCTTATCTAAGATTTTCTTTAACTTATATCTGACAAAATCTTCATAATTTTTTTAATTCTAAGATATGCAGGAATTTTAGGTGATTGATAATAACTACAAACTTGTAACATGTGTATTTGGTTTTGTCAAAAATGACCATTTGTAGTTCCTAAAGAGATTACAAAAAAAATTGCTAAATTTAGAATAAAGAAAATCTTAGTTAAGGAATGATCATGAAACTGTGGTCAGTATATTCTCTATAGTCCGAATGCCCAATGTAGGATTTCCTTTTGTACTCCCATCCATTAAATCTATGAAATACAATCCAACCTGCCTTAAAGGCCACCTCTATATAACGACCACCTGCTTATAAAGGTCGGTAAAATTGTATCCCAATTGTTCTTTATCCATATATTTAAAGCTGCATATAAAGGACACCTGGCCCCAGTTTCACAATCATTCCTTAACTAAGATTTCCTTAACTTAAATTTAGCCAATTTTGGCAAGCGCTTTTTGGAAATACGAATGAATATTTTTGTTAAAACTAAATGCAGATGTCATAAGCTTGATATAATCTTTAAAATGACACCTTAAATTCCCTAATATCTTAACAATTAACAAAATTATAAAGGTTTTTAATTTGCCAGATTTAAGTTAAGGAAAATCTTAAGTTAAGAAATGATTGTGAAACCGGGGCCTGTCCATATAAAGGCCACTTTGGTGACTTTTTTAGACAGGATTGACTGTATTTGTTTTTTTCACATAATTTTTCAAAACGGCATTTACACCATTTTAAGCTTTAACAGTAAAAATTGTATTTTGGGAAAGATACGAATGGAAATACTTCCTTGTCAAAAAGCTGTCAGTCCAAAAAACCGAAGGGAAGAAAATGTTACTACCACGTATGATTTAAAATTTTATATAAAAGTTTACTGAGGAATACTTTTGCGCTCTTATTTTAATGGTAAACATTTAAAAAGTTAAATAATCACTGTAGTTTTATTTATTTATTTATTTATTTATTTATTTATTTAGTTAGTTAGTTAATTAATTAATTTATTTATTTAATTTTTATTTATTTATTTATTTATTTGAAAGTCAAAATTGACAATAAATTAAACGATGATTTGCTATTTCTAACAGCTTCTTCATCAAGCTATTCAGATCAGGGACAACGTGTCGTTTCTGAAAACATTTGACGTAGGGTTTATTTTTTTTATAATGGTTTGTTATCACGTCAGGAATAATGGAGGAAACCGGAGTGTTGTTTTACCCGGGCATTTGACCGCCCCAATAAACTCGATGTAGTTAAAAGAATTTTAATTAGGGCGTAAACCACCATTACTCAATTAGTGAAAATAATAAAATTCCGTGCACAAATTTTACTTATTTAAAGTTAATTACAGTCAAACTTTTCCAAAAGCCCACCCAAGGGAACAGTATAAATGACCTTTATAGGCAGGTGATCTTTATATACAGGTTTATAAAATATGAATAAAGAGCAATTGGGATAAAATTTCACTGGTCTTTATAAGCAGGTGGTCGTTATATAGAGGCAACCTTTAACACAGGTTTGACTGTATTAATTAAATCATAATTAGCAAATCAATCCGTTATGCAATTAGTAAGGTTTCAACTTTAATAATGATTTGTGTAACTGGTCCCTGTTTAAGATTTATTCCAAAGCATATCCATATCATTCAACTACAACTGTTTTTAGGCTTCATACACCGTCACTAAGAGCCCAGATCCAGAGCGCTCACATTTTATTGTCATGCTAAAAAAATCAGAATATAAGGGTTATTAAAATAATTGTTCCAAATGTGTGTTAGTCTTTCCATATTAAATACAGACCTGTCGTAAGTTTAACACAGAGCTAACGGATTTGTACCAGCTCGGCAACTCATTTCGCCCTTTTGTAAGTGATCATCATATCGGAACCTAGGTAGCTTTTCTATGTTTTGGCCACTTGGCAACCGAGCATGGACTCCTTTTCGTTAGCTATGTGTTAAACTTTCGACATGTATGTGTTGTACTGTTTGCCCCGTTGTATGTTTGAATTTTATTTTTTATTGTTTTGTGTTTTGTGTTGCAAAGTACACATTTTACTGATAAATGAAACTATTTGACAGATGAAACTCATAGCAATATCTAAAAGTTTTATGGTCGTCATCTGTCTCTTAATCCAAACTTACCCCTGGATATATTTGACATCCCATAGTTCCATGCTCCTTTCATTCTCAATTTGATTACACACGTGACGAGTGTAGCTAGCTAAACAGGAAGCACTAACTCTTCCAGAGCACCCGGTCTCGCTTCCTCAACTTAATTTCCTAGATATCAAAGTTTTTACTTTGTTTTGGGATTGTGACTTGGATATGAATTTGTATCGTGCCGTCTCTATATTGATTGCAGATATTCATGAAGTCGATCAATATTACTCTTCAATAATTATAGACAGATAGTGTCCTTGGCTGAAGGAAATATGACAGATTGTCTCCCCGAGGGAACATTATCTCGGGGAGGTCATTTACTTTATTATACCGGTACGTAAGAACGGCGTTCTCTTTTGCCTTTTACTTTGATAACGTTGACTTCTCATGAAAAAAGAATATTATTCAGGTCGGGATAGTTAGGTGCTCCAAATCAGAAGAGGGACATACGTACAAAAAAAGGATCACGGATTACTCGGTAGTTTCCGCGAGCTTCCGAGCCTAGAGGTGAACATTGCAATCTCGTGCGATTTCAAACATTGTGAATTGTTTTCATACCACGTGATTAAAAATTGACTAATGATAGTTTGAGGGTTTTCTGTCAGATACGATAAATCAACCGTTTCCCACAGCAAGTAACTAGATATCCCTAATATTACAAGTGAAAATTATAATAATTAATATACAAGACCCCATTTAAAATAGTAAAAGTTTACGGTCTGTTGTCAGGGTGTTTATTAGGGGATACGAACCCTACTGAAGACCCAATTTATATTAAAATAGTCCGATTGTAATACCATATTGAATCATAAAATACAACCATATACCATTTTTAAATTTATTTTATGATTAAATTTTTTTTAAAAATAAAAGGTATACGACAGTAAATATAAAAAAGATTGACCTGTCCACTTGACCTTTAATTTCCATATTTATTATTGACCAGAGTAGCTTAAGTGTTTTATTCATCTACGTCACGTGAAAACTCGTTTCAAAGAGTAAAAAGTGCACTTTTATGTAATAAACTAATCCTAATACTATATGTAAACAACTTGGACCTGTCCGCTTGACCTTTGATTTGAATATTTATCACAGACCAAGTACATCCATATATAGTAAGCACAGGTGTTAATTTTATCTACATAATGCGAACACTAATCATGTACCTTGAGTACGTGTTATTTACAGTGAATCCTACTACTGCCGATTTATTGGGTGGATCCTTCTGTATGAATATTCCTAATGAAAGGTCAAACGGACAGGTCAATGTTGTGTGTCTATACAGGAAAGACGTGTATGGGTTTTTACCATTTCGTGGCTACAAGATTGATTACTCACAATCACAAGGGTGCTAACCTTTCATATTATAACACAACTGGCGTGTATAGCTACCTAAACAGAAGGTGCTTATCCTACAAGTGCACCCGGTCTCACTTTCCCGGTGGAAGTTCACGTGATAATCTTAATTTGCCAGTCTTCAATGTTAATTTTACTTTGCTTTGGGGTTATGATTTGGACTTGGATTTGTATGTTTGTTTTTGATTGAGGTCATTGGTATACTGATTCTCTGTTCATCAATATACAATTGCTCGGCAAGTGCTTTCAGAAAATGTAAAACAAACCATTTTTATCTGGATCGTTAGAAAATTTTTACTGTCAGAGACAATCTGTTTGTGACAATGAATTACGCCTTTTTCCATAGAAAATCAAATAAATGTAACTAAAAGTTGATAATTTTGACTTACTTGTACCTAGTTGTAATATTTTTGCACAGAGCAAAGCGTTGGCACTATGGGGATTTTACATTTTGAAAAACCAGGCAAATGGCGGAGCCTGTTGCGCATAGTATATATGACGTAAAACAGCACCAAGGACACCACTTTCGATGTAAACATCGTCGTTTTCACCATGTAAAATCCCTATAGCGCCAAAATTTTCTTTTACAGAAATATTTTATGACAATCGTGGATGCACATACAGATTTTCAGTTACGGCTAGGTACAAGTAAGTGAATAATATCGATTTTATTTAGATTTATTTGATTTTCTATGGGAAAAGGCGTAATTCGCTGTCACAAACAGACTGGTTCTGACAGTAAATTCGTTAATATAAATGACTAAATCAACATCTCCAACACAAACGAACGCGACAAAGCGGGAAGACTATTTTCAGATAGTGCATTATTTCTTTTTTTAAATGCATTGTAGCTGTATGGGTTTATATTTACACTTTGATCCAGCTTTCTGAAAGATCGCAATTTTTCACAATTTTGTAATATGTTGTAATAAAAATAATATTTTATTGCATGCATACATGCGCTCATTTAAATAAAATATAATTTAAAAATATGTGATGAATGAGTACAGTACACACCTGTCGAAAGTTTAACCCTATACTAACGAAAGTAAACGAATTATTGCCGAATCGGCGGCTCATCTTGGCTGTATCTCGACAGCTTTGTGGCAGCTGTTTTTATCTGTCATCAGTTATCCATATCTGAGCCACTCCGTAGCCAAAACTCGACCCCTTTTCATAAAATTCAGCGTTAAATTTCGACATGTCTGTACTGTATATCAACAGTTGTCAATTATTCCTTACATAGCTGTCATCAATCAACACTGTCGAATGTGTTCTCACATAGCTGTCATCAATCAACACTGTCGAATGTGTTCTCACATAGCTGTCATCAATCAACACTGTCGAATGTGTTCTCACATAGCTGTCATCAATCAACACTGTCGAATGTGTTCTCACATAGCTGTCATCAATCAACACTGTCGAATGTGTTCTCACATAGCTGTCATCAATCAACACGGTCGAATGTGTTCTCACAAATTAGCTTGGCTAGAAAGATTGTAACATTTGACATCTACACTAACCCTAACTTTTACCCCAGCAGTATAACACAAGCGTCTCTGTACTCCATACAAGCAAATATACCCTTGCACAAGCCCCTTTGGTTTTTCTTCAATATTTTGTTTTTTTTAAATTATTACTAAACTTGTTTTAATTTTGCAGCACTAGACAGCAGTTTCGGAATAAAATTCCCCATCAGTAATATTATAACCAAAATAAGGAAACTCCATAAATATAAGAAGTTAAGAAAATTTGAATGACCAAAATTTATTATACCTAATTCACCTAAGGTATTAAGCATACTGTAAACGTATTTTTCTTTTTTCGCTTATTCGCGGTCGTTTGTTTTACGTGAAAATTAATACCGAGCAAAAATTATATTATGGTCAGTGTTTTAGTGCATATATCAAAAACGTGAAAATTTAACTACGCGGATATGTCTATATTTCCTATACCGCGAAAATAAATACACGCGAAATTAAAAACGTTTACAGTCGCTTAGTTATTTGAGAAATTTAAAAATTAAGATGCCGATCATTTTCATGAACAATATTGATTTGACAAAACTTGGTAATGTCTCTTGGCTAAACCGATATCATCGTGGATGCTTAGTCTACCATATTATAATAACATGTAAATGATCAACACCTTTCAGACAAAATGTCTACGCAGAATCCTGAAAATATTTTGGCCAAACAAAGTAACAAATGAAGAACTTTATGAAAAAACTGAAACAGTCCCAATCTCAAAACAAATCAGAGAGAGAAGATGGAGGTGGATTGGTCATGTCTTAAGGATGGGAACATCAGATATACCCAGAGTTGCTATTAGATGAACGCCACCTGGTAAAAGAAGCAGAGGACGACCGAAGGAGACTTGGAGAAGATCAGTCGAAACGGAAATGAAAGAACAAGGATGGTCGTGGGGCAGATACAGAAAATGTCAGCAGACAGACAGAGATGGAAGACCTCGGTCAAGGCCCTATGTGCTCCCAGCACGAAGAGGACTAAGTAAGTAAGTAAATGATCAACTAATCTGTATTCTGACAATATACTGTAAGCATAGTTTTATTCATGGTGTATGGTGCGTCATGTTTGACCTGGCCATTTGACCTTTAATTTGGATATTCAAGCAGACATATTCATTATGTAATTTAGGGGTATATGATAGATGATAGTAATACTGCATGGGTACCGGGTGTTGATAGTAATGAAACATGCTGCATTAACTAAATCACACAGTTTATTATCCCAATCTAATATTCAAACTAAATGTAAAACGGCCAGGACGAACTTGGCTTACTTTTTAGTTATTTCCCGGTCAAGAATGTTCCACGAAAATTTGTACCACGCTAAATAATACATCGAAGTACATAGCCAACATCGATATTGTCTTAAGACAGAACCATGCGTGATTTCGTGATTTTCGATCTCTTAGTCACTTACATCCTTAACGATTTAACCCAGACAAGGTATTAATAAAAATGCGAAGAGTTGACCCCGTGAAATGAGTACATTTACACTACTCCATCTCTGTAGTGAAAGTGTTAAAAGAACAAAATATTTAAAACATATAAAAGATGTTACTAATATTTCTTAGAACACACATACACACACGCACAAACACACGTAATACACACACACACACACACACACACACACACACACACACACACACACTTTTCTTTAGCTATACGATATATTAGCAGTGTAAATTTCATAACAACTAGTCCTTTGTTGTCCTTTCTGAGTAGTATATTGACAGGCTAGGTTTTTATGTACCCAGAATATTCGAAACCCTGCATCATATAAAGCTCTTAATAGGATTAATCCCTGTCTATACTTGGGTGAAGAATCCTGCAAGGAACCGGTATGAATTTCAAAAGCAAATTGTTTTACACGCTTTAAGGCACCACTTGATATCATTTGTGGTATAGCTTCCCATTCACTGCTCTCAACATCCATTTTTAAAATGTCAATCGTTTCCTGAAAATATAAATTAAGCATAAGATCTTTGCTAAATATACCATATTGTGTGAAGCACAGAGGTTGCAAAATTTATAAACTACCAAGCAAACTCAGAGAATTATCACCCCCGTCAGCAGGGTTTTTTTCCTCGTGTTCAAAGGACATACATGTAACTCCCATGCAAATGAGCAAATCAATTCAGTTTAATGATACGCGCTTCTTCTATCAATGTTGATGCATTGCAACAAGTTGCAACAAATATTGTTTCACAGTTTGGGAAAATTACTGCGGACAAAACTTGTCTGGACGGATGGACGATAGGACAGAACTTCGAATTTAATACCCCATTCTTTCTTCGAAAGGCGGGACATAAAAAAGCAAATCAATAATAACATTAGGTTTCATGTCAACAGATTGCAAAAATGATTACGTTATTTAAACGACCTCTTCTGGTCAATATTGTTATGGGCATAAGTATACAGTTACAACTGATATTACCTTCAGCATAAGCCCATGCAACAATTCCAGGGGTGACTTGTGAAACTGTTATCCTTGACCTAACGAACTCGCGTAACAGTTCCACAGGACACTCCCGATACCTCAAGACAATAGATTTGACTGCTTTCAAATACCCTTGAAATAACTGGGTTTTTACATAATCAATAACTTTTACACATTGAAAGTTCAGTTGGTAGAGTATTTGCTCTGTAGAGAACCTCTATTTTCATGAAACATTTTATTTTCGGTTTCATGCCTGGCTTGGGGAATTAAAATCACACAAAAGCAGCTTAAATATTTTATCACTATTTATATTAGACATTACGTATTGAAGCAAAATAGGACCTGCAAAACACGTCTGAAAATTTGGTTTTTGCCCACGAATCCTGCGCCTTACGCTAAAAAAAACATCCATTCACATTGCCCCGAGCACAAACTTAAACATTTGTGCCATCACTTTATGTAAAGCTTGTCTATATATGGGAGGTAAAACCCCATTCTATCAATCATTCCAGAATGTCAAAAGTAGACTTTCGATAACTCGAATAACGCAATTTTCTAGAATACCATGTATAACTCATCAAGTACTCTAAAAGTATTTAATTTCGCGTGTATTTATTTTCGAGGTAAAATTTAGACATATCCGCGTAGTTTGCGTTTTTAAAATATGCATTATAACACAATAGGCGTGATTTAAGTTTCGCTCGGTATTAATTTTCGCGCAAAACAAGCGACTGCAAAGTAAGCGAATATTAGTACAATTCGGAAATAAATACGTTGAAACTAATTAATCTGCCCAACTAGATTAATCGTCAAGCTGTCAAAATTAAAGAACTCCGACATATCGAAGTTTTGTTGTTATTTATTTCATTACCTCCCTTTGTCCAAGCTCTTCCATAATAGTCTTTAAATTCCTCATCTTCCACGATCCTCTCATTCCATTTACAGCAGCTATGCCAGTTGCATAAAACATTACGTTTTGTGAACGTTGGTAATCTTTTTGTTTCATACTGAAAATGTAAATTACAGGGTATAATAAAATTTAAAAGACCCTTCAAACAACGGACGTATTCTTTGATAGACATCATAGAAGAATTTGAGTACTGGGAAAAAGCTGTCGACCCGACCGGGGTAAAAACATTTTTGTACTTGATCATAACAACTTTATGAGTGATTATAAAATGTTAACGTTCAGTTTTACTTTTAATTCTCGTATGACTTATGAAAGAGGTAGTTAAATAATCCCTGGGTATTGCTTTTGTTAAGGTCAAGTTTAGCAATATTTCCTCCCTGTATCGTAAATTATGTTTTTATAGAGACGTATTCTTGGTGGCTTGAACTATTGCTAAATAATTTTGAATTCATTTAAACTTTAAATATTGTTTTTTTTTATAGTTTTGTGTCTTAAAGATTTCAATTTTTCCCCGTAACATTCTTTATCTGATTACACTTCTATAAAATAAAATTCCCCATCAGTACTACTCGAATTTCGAAATCAGAAAGATAAGAGGACTATAATGTATTTTACCAAATTCCACCTAAGAAAATGCTTAAAACGGTTATTAAGAGCTTAGGATTTTACGGAATTTTAAAATTAACGAAGCAAATGATATGAATAAACAATGTTTATCTGACAAAACTGCGCATTTTTATCCTGGGTTGACGATATCCTCGGGGACGCTTAGTCCATTAGCAGCAAAACCAAGCCAATTGTTGCATCGATACCAGACCAATTGTTGTTATAACCATTATACTGTGTTAATTTTGGAGCATAAGACGGCCGATTACAAATGCCAACATACAAGTTCATGTTCAAATTATAATTAAAAACAAACTTAAAACCGGCAAATGCACTTTAACATTTGAACTTCCACAGGGAAGTAAGATCTGGTGCTCCGGAAGGGTAAAACCCTCCTGTTATGCTAGCTTCCTCGTCACGTGTGTAATCAAATATTCAGAATGAAAGAAACGTGAAACATAACACATCAACCAAGATATTTTTTAAGTATTTCTTTCGTGTGTGTGTCTCGATTCATCGTTTTGTTAAATAATGCCCATTTTAAAATTCTAAATCCTACAGACAATCAGATATTAAAATATGAGAGATCAACACTAAACACCTTTTGTCACTAGATCTTGAAAGTCGGTGTCAAAAATTGGAAATATTGCAGCTCACATATTGAGATGCTAAACATCTCAATATGTGATTATTTTTCTTGGCTTGCCTTCCTATTTCATTTTTATTAATATTTTTTAAATTTTAACCTTTGTCTCATTTGATATCGCAACCTGTATGTTTAAGCTACAAAATGTGTCTTCAATAAGCAATTGCTAAAGACGTTTACGTTTTTAAAAAATGTACATTTCATTTTTCTGATGTTTCATTTAATCAAATGCTTACAAGAACATATAGGTATCTATTAAAACACAAACCTTGGATCAAATGCGTATACTTTACATCCATACGTGTTGGCTACGTCATCATCAAATGAAAAGTCGTTATTTATTCTGAAATAGGCAATAAAACAAAAGTATTGGTAAAATATCTCCATCACTTTGGTCTTACTTCAATGGTGGAAGTTCAAGTGTTTTAATTAATTTGTCTTCAATTATTTTACTTTGCTTTGGGATTTTGATTTTTACATAGATTGTTATGTTTGTATTTCATATATCCCGCTTGAATTAAGCAACATATTTTAATAATTAGAACATAGAACATCTTTTTTGTAACTTTTGAAAGAGAGGAATTTTTATAATACTGAGTCACTGACACATTAATAACATTAAAATTGATTAAAACGCTGAGGTAAAACTTCTTCTTGTGTTAATAATCATATAAATTTGTTTTGCATGAAAGCAAAAACAGTTTAATCTTTCCAACAGTCATATATTGAAAAGTGCACAAATGGACGAGATTAACTCATTTAATCAAGTCACATTTGAAAGGGTTACAAGACACACGAACCTCTTTCTATGAGAATAATGTAGTCGTGTTACTTGACATACGGGTATTTGTATTTCTTCAAGATTTCAAGTAAAATGTTATATATTTCATCTATTTCATGCTAATGGCTATGACAATATCAGAGTTGAGTATGAATATATACAAACAGTAAAAGAGCTAACAAAATTTTCTGGCCGTCAAATTGTTGTTGATAATTATGTTTCTATACCCAAGTATTTTCTGGATATATCTGACGCCGCATAGGTCCACATTTGTCATACTCACTTTTTATTTCACACATGACGAGTGTATCTGGCTAAAATGGGGATGCTTACTCTGTCGGTCCACTCTTTTTTCCTAGTGGAAATTTAAGTGTTTAACTAAGCTTACCAGTTTTCAAAAGTATTTACTTTGCTTTTTGTGATTAAAAAATGGACTAATGTGTTTTTCTTTGCTTTTATGCAAACAGTCTCGAGTTGCATAAACATAAGTAAAACAATACAATAACGTATCCTAGAAAATCTCATATTTAAGGAAAATGTATTCATGGCTATAGGAGAATATAAAATATCGACAATCGTACATGTTAGGCCACACAAAATATTACGTGAAATCATGTTGCAACAGGATAACATTACTGTTTAAGTGGGGGAAAAAACATTGCCAAATTTAAAAAGCAGTTATTTGACCTACGTACAGTTTCCTTCGGAAATTATGGGCTATTAAAAATGTCACTAAACGTACGTTGATTCGGGATTACTGTAGTGATCATTTAAAAAAGAAAATAAAGGAGAAAATAATAAACACCTTCAAACACGAAGTTTTTTGGGTGTTTTTCGACTAGAGACCAGTTGTTCAAAGCGTTTAGCAAAATTTATATTCAAAATGTTATTAATGAAATACAAATACAGGGTTGACTTAAAATGCTTCCATTTGATAATAACAATTGTGTGCATTAACTTTTGATTAGCGATTTCAGATATATCGCTCAAAACACAAAATACAAATTTTGGTTTACCAACCGGTTAAGCTAACGGAGCAACCGGGTACAAGACGCAATCGTTAGCCATTAAATTACAAACCCAAACGAGTAAACTAAACAGGATTCCCGTGGTCTAAATACTGCATCATGACATACATCCCATCCGCCATCTTGAAGTTTTCCTAGTCGGACTAGCTCTCTACATGGTATCTGAACAGAATTGACATATCTAGATAAAAATATTGAAATAGGATATTTTGATGAGAATTCCATATATTTGAATGAATATTTAAATATCAATGCAACAATTTTAATTACATACATAATTTGTGTTTTAATTCTAAATAAAGTGGAACCATAAAGAAATATTTAAAAGAAATATGTATGGATGGCTTTTGGTAAAATAAGCTTATCTTAATTTAAAGGCGAATGTTTTCAACGAGGTTCGCCAGTGTGGCATAAGATATCCCATAACGTTTTTTTATCGAGACAGAATCGCATCAGTTGACGTTTTCTCGTAAAATGGCGATATTTTGCATTTTTGACGTTAACGTTAACTAAAGGTCCCGCACAAAGGGGCATAGACATGGAGGATATGGATCAGACACGATATTGGGACAGATGGGTTTATATGCTTGCAGGGGTATAAATATAAATAAGAGTATATTAAAGATATGGATGAGTGTACCTGACAAAGAGTTGACCGTATTGTTCTGGCTGCATACTACTGAACTCGGGTTCATGTGGTATGGTTATTGGTGCAGGACGGTTCATAATACGGATCTATAAATAAAATAATGTAAAGTATGACTCATTTAAATATATTTTATATATATTCTGATTTACTAGGAGTCGTAATTTAATTCTATATAATGCTTTCCTATTTTGTTGCAAATTGGTACACGTTCATAAAGATTGATACCCGCTTTTTTTTGCCAAATGATGTCGGTATAGCGTGAAAATATCCGGCAAGTGATGCGCTTCCATATCTGCGCAAACTTAATTAGGTCCCTAACACATAATGAAGTAGAAATTTGAGTGCTATTGGGACTCATTTTTCATTCAAGACAGCAAAGGAAAATGTGCTAATGCAATGAACACCTAAAGTGAATAAAGATATTTTGCGTCGTTTTGCAAGACTTTAAGAAAGAAGGTACTTAAATTGAATTTCGAGATCCACCATTCGCATTGATGATATAAATAAAAAGCTAACCATTCCCAATTTATTGAAATCAAACTCGTTATTTTAAAAAAGGCTCTAACAGTTAGCTTGACAGAATGTTTTATATAAATATCCATCAAAACCTCAATTGCCTGCTGTTCATCACTGCTGTTGCAATCTAGTCAGTCACGCTGAAGTTTATACTGTGACACATTGTCTTCACAAGCGACTAGACATTAAATAACACTGCAATTTCAATGTTATAATAAAAGATAACATAAATCATTTTAAAATATTTTTTCTCACAATATTTTAAACTGCAATATAACTTGTCTTCCATTTGTAGTTTGCCAAAAAAGAAACGTATTACGTTAAGATATAGATATGCTTAAAAAGCTGCAGATACATATAAGATAGCAGCTGGCGAGATAAAAAGAGGGAGATCAGCTGCCGAATCGGCACTTGTTCGTTAGTTTAGTGTTAAACTTTCGACAGGCATCAACATAATCATACAGTTAGATGTTATTGCAAAACAGTAAATATTGTTATATCTTTTGAATCTACTCCAACTGAATTCTGTTTAAAATCTAACCATTTGAATAAAAATAATTAAGTAGTATTACTTTAATTTATAAATACTAAAAATGCAAATAAAAATATCGATAAATGAATTCGATATTCTAGAGTTTAGCTGAAGACATTGGTTGGTTTCGTTTTTTGCAAGTTTCATCATCAGTTTTTTATTTGCCTTTATATTCTTGATGATTAATTTGAAAACAAATTGATCAGGTCCGCAAATTGGTTCACATTTAACATTTAACTTTAGTGCAATATGGTTCGCTGCTATACCACGTAAACAACATTTAACGTTTGTGGTTTGGGCATAGATAAGTATGTTTATTTTGAATTAATCCCCAGAGATTAATAAACTTGCTCTAGTTCCGAATAGCTGAAAATATTTCCGATGCGACGTTAAACATAATAAGAACCTGGCTTATGTCAATAAAAATAGTATGTCTAAAGACAAAGCTACAGTATACAAAGATCTTACCATGTTAATGTCGTAGCATCCTGTTACTTTCATTAATCTATGTTTATATAAAATATCTCGATCTGACCAGAATATCCTGAATCCAATGTCATATAGGTCTCTTAAAACAACAAGACGTTTAACATAATGATCTACATCGGTATAAACAGAACTGCTATGTAACCGTAAAAGTAGTTGTTCAGTTTTGCCAAAAATTCCAGACTTCAATAGTTTTGGTATGACGTCCCATTCTCTGTCGTTTAAGTCTAAAACCAACACATTCACGGTATTCTGAAACGAAGATATCATGCCATTGTCAGATAAGTATTGTTCATCACAATTATATGCTTATTTTTGTTACATTCTTCAACAAAATTAAGCTATTGCCAAACTTTCATAAAAAAAAAACAAAACATACAAATCGAAATCCATACAATATCCCTAAGCAAAGTAAAAATTTGAAGCCGGCTAATTAAGTTAAACACGGAACGTCCATCAGTTAAAGGAGACCGCATGTATCTCCTGTTTAGCTAGATACACCCGCTACGTGTGTAATCAAAATTGTGAATAAAAGAAACATGGAACTTTTGGACGTTAAATATATCAAGGGTAGTTCATACACAGAAACATCATATTTTGTCAAAAATATTGTAAATGCGGCCGTAAAACATACTGAGGGTTTTGGTATGCTTATGTATGCGAAGTGAATTTTTATAGTTATATTTTTAACAACCAACATTAGCCTACACTAGAACACACTTAGATTTTTTTTAGGAAATGAGTTTCTTTATCTTATATCTTAAAACGTTTATGCCTGTCTTCAGAATACTGTTTTCAGAAATAAATGGCAGCTCTGCACACAGAATAATCCTAAATATATTTGATGTACCATAGGTCTTTGTTTCTTTCATGATTAATTTTATTGCGGGTGAAGCTAAACAAGAGGTTCTTACTTTTTCGGAGCACCTAGCCTTACTTCCCTGTTGGAGCTTTAAAGTGACAGTTTCTAAATGTTTTGGGTTGTAATTTGAGCATTGACTAGCATGTTCGTTTTTTGGATTGTTATAATGTCATATGTTGTAACAAAAAATTAAGATATAATTTAAGTTTTTATTAAACTAGTCAGTGCCTTACTTTTGCGTCTTTTCGTTTATAGTCAACTCGCTTGGTAAAGCCGACTTTTATACATGCACACCTGAACTTCCACCAGAGAAGCGAGGCCGGGTACTGCATAAGGGTGAGTACCTCCTGTCCAGCTAGCTACACCCACCAAGTACGAAATCAAAAGGGTAAAAATTCTTTTTACTAATATATAAATCATACATACTTGCGCTTTCTCTTTTATCTCGGAGTTTAGAGTATCCACGCTGATCCCATTATCTGTATCCAGCTTTGAGTTAAATAGTTTCACATTATCAGAATTAGTGCTATCTGGATTACTGGGGAAAAAGAATGGATATATTTATCGTGACATATTTTATACCTAAATCAGTAAATATCTGCATTTATTATATGACTGATTGTTTTCCTTTTCTCTGATTAGTCAATTTCAGTGGTACATATAGCGATATTCAATAACAAATGCCTCAAAAAGTCAATAAATATTAGTTGGCGGAACACTTTAACGCTATAAATACTAACAAAAAGTTGGCGGATCACTTTACTTTTCGATCAAAAATAGAAAATGGGCTTTCCGGAAATTATGACGTCACAATTAAAAGACGTCAAAAGATAGCACGTACGGACGTCATTGACATTATAAGGCAATGCACAAAAATAAAATGTCGGACGACGAGCAGCGTAAACGTTTGCATCTGTAGAAACTTCAGGGTTGTCCAGAGGCGATTCTGGCATCTTGATGCCATTAACACAAAGAAAGATACAGAGACACAGATAGTGCAGTTAAACTAACAAGAAAGTATTTAAAAGAGCTTTTGAATAAAACGGTTTACCGACTTGATGAACGTCTCCAGTAATGCCGATCATTTTGCTAAATTCACAAAAATCTGAATTTTAAAATGTCATCTTCAAGTACAATTACTAGTACTGTCTTTTGATGAGGTGGATATGGGATTATAAGAATATAAACCGAGGCCATTAGGCCTGATTACTTTGATAAGGTCCGTATACTCATCAAAAGACAATAATTGTATAATATTCGATATTTTAATACCAGTTTGTTTTCGGTTAGATATCTGAAGAACACCATATGGAGCGGGTTACTGAAGAACACGATGGGTATAATTTTCGTGACTTACTTAATAGCGGACTCTACACATATTCGATATTACAACACCAATTATATATAGATCGCATACATCTGAGTATAAGTCATGTGCAGCGTTTTACTGGAGAACAACAGGTTGGGTATACATTTTTGCGACATATTCTATATATCTGACTGTATTTATATACTACATCTATTTATATTCTTTATTTGAATACGGATTCTGAATCTATAAAAACCATCTTGCATATAGTCGATATTTCAAAACCAATATAAGATTGCATATATATCAAGGAAACAATGTGCATTACTTAATCAAACACAAACATACCGTATCTTGTAAAAACTGCAATCCTCCATGCCAAGCAAAAGCTTTGAAAACTGGCAAACTAAATTATCAAATCAAAAACAAACATACCATTTCATGCCCAAATCCCAATTAAAAACTTTGAAAACTGACTAATTAAGTTATGTGCTTCCATCTGAAAAGTGAGACCGGGAGCTCTGTACGAGTAAGCAACTCCTATCTAACTAGTTACACTAGCAACTAGTATTGGACGTCATACCAAAATGAAAATTGAGAATTAAAGGGACATGGACTATAGAACGTCAAATATATTCAGGGTAATTTAGGATACAGAATTATCATACTTATCAACAATATTGTGATGACGGAGACAAACACAATCATACCTGTTCATACCGTAAAAAGGGAGATATGATTATAATATCATCTAATGTTTCATTGCAAAAACGACATCATAATAATGTAGAAACAGAGGCAAGATAACTACTGGAAGATATTTCCATTAACTTTAAATCAATTAGTTGAATATTTACCTTGGATTGTACGATAATACATTGCATTTAAAATTCGTTGCCATGGCATTAGCAAAACTTGCGTAATTTCTTTGATCACTACAACAACACCACAAAAATAAATTAATTAATTAATTAATTAATTAAATAAATAAATGAATAAGACATCAAAAACTGTCCACATGGAACTTGCCTCGCATAATTAAATCAAAATAAACGATCACCAACAACAAATTTTATTTAGCCAGTTTTAGTATGCTGCTCCTTCTGTTTTTGTCTTCATATATCCTGTTGTTCACTATACGGTAGTGTTCTCAATTGCTTTTATAACCATTTTTATTTTTCGCCACTACGGTCGCTTCGTATGTGGGATGTCGTGGGGTCCTTAGGAAGAGACTTTAAAACCGATGTCCTGTATCATGCCGGCGTGGCAGGTTAAAAAACTCTCAATGAACATTGTCTTGAACGCAATGCAAAGGTAAAAATCTCTGCCACTTCACCTAAACCTAGTGACGTCTTGTTATATGTGAAACATTCTTCACGTTGCGAAGTAAAACCTAATTCAATCAAAAATTTTGGCTTGATTAGCTTTCTGGCTCATCAAAAAATTTCGAATCCCCTTTCTTATTTATTTATATTCTCGACGAGTGATCTTGATGGATGCTTAGAACAATGCATTGGTTTTTATCTGTAAGTGACTGATATATTATAGCACAATGGTTATGGCTTTCAATTCAAATATTAAATATTCATGGTAAAATAGGATGTAAAATTGGCTGAAAATTAATCACTTAGCAACAAAAAATGCAATTAATACACATTGTAACTTGGGAAGGAAATCAAAAATAAAATAAGCGTGTGTGTGTGTGTGTGTGTGTGTGATCGTTTATTGAAAAGGGAATACACAATGTTCCACGTGAGTAACATAAATATGACACATGCTTAAGAAAACAAACTGTGTCAATACACGTTAAACAATAAAAAAAAAACACATACATGAAACCAATATTGGCGTTAACAAGCGTGTGCACGGTTCTCAAAATCATTAAAGGGTAGCGACCTCTCATATTTTACTGTACTATTTAAATGTTTGCCTTTAACAAATATTTGAAAATAATATATTATGACTAAAAATAATATTATGCAAACACTTGTAAAAAATGTAAGTAAATATTTGCAACTAGGCGTGAGTAAACATATTAAATGTCATCTTGATTTCTTAAAGTTTGGTGATTCTCCGACAATCGCTATGCAGAAGCATCGAAATGAATAATGTAAAATTGATTATTTTACATTATAAACGACAAATTATATTCAGAAACGGTCGTCTAGTGTTGTAAAATTAAAACGGGTATAATATGTAATTTAAACCACTGAGCCGCTATCTCTGCTGGTGGATGTTTTCCCGAGGATATAACAGGCTCAGAAGGCAATAATTGTGTATTATTGTCAGAAATATACTATTGTCTAAATTTGCTGCTAGTTAAAATCTAAAATACCTCGTTACTAAGGTATACTCCCTCATGCAAAGTATGTAATTTGTAACTATTTAGAATGATACAGGTTAGAAAAAAATTGTTTCGCGAAGTCCCATCTAAAGAGCATAATTTGTCGTTTGTATAGGTTTTCATTTAGAATTATCGAATTACCCTAACCAAATTTGAAATCTGTATTCCTATAACAGACTCTGGAAGAAAATACATTGTACATGAATAATAACTATACCTATTTACATATTATACCAGTGTTGATTTTACAACAGGAATACAATTCCTCATCAGTAGTGCTTGGATCAAAATTGTAAAACTAACATTTTATCCAGGGGTTGAAAAATATCCAAAGGACCAAATATATTTAACAAAACTTAGCTAAGGAAATACTTTGCATTAGGGAGTTACCTTTTTCATATTTTAACTAAAATATTCCTAAAGAATAAACAAGGCAAGGTTTTGATTTTTTAATTAATTAATTTCACTTTCTTAATTTCTTGTAACTAAACCCTTCTTGGCGTGAATAGGATGGGTTTTTACGACGATGTTCAGACTAGTGTCGGTAAATCTTAAGACAGTAAGTCACCAAAACCCTTTAACTGATTCATGCTTCAGGTATTAAACTTACCATTCATTAACATCTTTAAACCTTTCTTTTTAAAACTGGAAGCTTTTAATTAATATTTTCAGGTATATTTTATTATTTCAAGCATAAGAGAAGAAAATGCACGCACAGTCACACCTGTCTATAAAGGCCACCCAAGGGAACATGTAGAAGTGGCTTTATGGGCAGGTGTCCTTTATATACAGGTTAAAATAATGTGAATAAAGAACAATTCTATATGTCTTTATAAAAAGGCGGACCTTATATAGAGGAGGCTTTTAAGGCAAGTCGGACTGTATGATATAAAATATAGTAAATGATACCTAAATGAATAAACAAGACAGGGTGATCTGGGTATTGCTTCCGGATCTGTACACATGAACCATCCACCAACCTTTAAATTTCCAATGCGTTCAGGCGAAGTACAATGTCGCTGAAGTGTTTGAAGATATCTGTTAAAAAAAAATCGATAAAATATATATTTTCCGTTCGCTATTTGAAGCGTGTTGCCATGTGGTACAAATTTCCAATACGTAATGTACATGTATATTATATTTGTTCACCCAGTCGCTAAAGCTTTCTATTTCTATTCTAAGATATCTACGGATTTGATTTCGGTACCTTGTCCTTTGATATTCACACAAATGCAATATAAATGATATAATACACAATCAACAACAAAAATAAATTTTTATAGCAGTCTGCAAGGTGTTGTATGTTCTGTTAATTAATCAATAATGATATGATAATTATTCTTTTCATGTTTTATTAACTGTCACTTAACATATTATTATAGCATTGATGGAAAATATCGAATACTATAAATCGATTGAAAATGTTTGCATTCGTTGTATTTTCGTGTTATTTCGCGAGCGTAACAAGACGAAAAAATAAAACGTTAATGAATATTTTAATTTTGATATACCCAATTCACTTCCGTTTGCATTTAACATCATCCGACGAGAAGGGATATAAAATGTGTAGGCCGGTTGGCAAAATAAAAAAAAACCTAACTTTTCATTTAACTATATTTCAATAAATATGACATGGATTTCTATCAAATTTTTACATAATATCCATGACCAATATTTAAAAATATATATTTTCAATTAAAAATTAATTCAATGTTTTTAAAGTCTTTTAATAAAACATGGACTAAACTTTTTTTCCGAATTTTCGAATTTCTGCTGGCGACATGAAAATAAATATAAGAAGGAATCCCGCGAAAATTAACTGACGCGAAAATTTCCCGGTGTTCAGTATAAAACTTACTTATGGTATAAACAAGCCGGTGTTCAGTATAAAACTTACCTATGGTATAAACAAGCCGGTGTTCAGTATAAAACTTACCTATGGTATAAACAAGCCGGTGTTCAGTATAAAACTTACCAATGGTATAAACAAGCCGATGTTCAGTATAAAACTTACCTATGGTATAAACAATCCGGTGTTCAGTATAAAACTTACCTATGGTATAAACAAGCCGGTGTTCAGTATAAAACTTACCTATGGTATAAACAATCCGGTGTTCAGTATAAAACTTACCTATGGTATAAACAATCCGGTGTTCAGTATAAAACTTACCTATGGTATAAACAAGCCGGTGTTCAGTATAAAACTTACCTATGGTATAAACAAGCCGGTGTTCAGTATAAAACTTACCTATGGTATAAACAAGCTAAGACATGTCCGGTTAAATTCTGTAACATTTCCTTTCTTGGTATAATGATAGGTGATTCCTTTGATGTCTCTATTAGTTGTTGTGGGATCTAAAATAACGTAAAAATGTTTTAATGATGGCGTTTTTAAAAGGCACAGCTAAATCAGATTGGTCGATTGATCGATTCATTGGGTAAGATTGTTTCATTGATTGGTTCATTCATTCATTTATTCATTCATACATTGAACGGGGTTTTACGGGCAGTCAAGAATAATGCACTTATATCGAGACATCATCGGCTTTAGATAAAAGGAAGAAAAATTTTCCCTTTACAGTGTGCTTAGGGCAATGTGCGGGGACAGGTCTTTAACATGTCATGCCTGTCGTGACAATTGGGCATCGGTTTTTAGGTTCTCTTCCAAAGACCTCGTGACTTATTTCTAAATGCCGAGTGCTTGGCGAAAGAACGGTCAAAACCTATTTTCAAGTTTTTGTCAGACCCGGCCGGGTTGGGGTTCGAACTCACGGCCTCCCACCTGCGAAGCGAACACTCTATCACTGAGATGCCGTTGTGGTCAGTTAAGTTAGACATACAATGTAAAATAATGATATTCTACATTAGACTTATAATGTACTTAAATCTCACAATATTCATCACGGAAACAAAAATTGTTCTTTCATATTTCGGTCATCCGTTTGGAATCCCCGACTTTGAACAGCACGGAGCATTACAAGAACATTGTGACTAGTTAATGGCGATTACTTATTCCACTGTTTATTCATTTTACTCTAGAAAATGACTTAAAATACATCAATCAAACACAAATATACCGGTTCATGTTCAAATCACAATCCCAAAAGTAAAGTAAAAACTTTGAAAACTGGTATATGAAGTTAAACAGGTGACCTTCCACCGGGAAAATGAGGCCGGGTGCTACGGAAGAGTTAGCACCTCCTGTCTACTAGCTACACCGGTCATATTTAAATATTACTCATTTTGATCAGTGTAATCACAGATCAAAGACATGGAATACATCTTCATATCCATTTTACATTCGCTATATAATGACGAATAATTCATCTGAACCTATGTAACCAGTATAGGTACTAGTATGTTAGAAGTACAGTCAAACCTGTCTATAAAGGCCACCCAAGGGAATCAGTAAAAGTGGCCTTTATGAGCAGGTGCCCTTTATATACAGGTTCAAATAGTATGAATACATAACAATTGGGATGTAATTCTAATGGCCCTTATATAGAGGTGGACTTTAAGGCAGGTTGGACTGTATATCTGTTGTGTCCGATGTTTATCTATAAAAACGTCTTCAGAAAACCTGCACGACATCTATAATTAAAGAATTTGTTTTCTTTTTTTCATTTACGCTATTTGTTCAGTCAGACTTACGGTTGAGAGACAGTTTACATCTTTCCCTGGTGGCAAATATCTCTACAATAGATGATAACAGTTGGTAATTGAAAAACAATTATATATAAGATTGATAAATTTTTCTGGGGTTTTTTTCATCATTTAATTGAGACAATTTAGAAAATATCTTATCATGTTTTGGCAGTAATCAATCTTTTTGAAGATTTTTCAGAAGGGGTCATTTTCTAAAACACCACAACATCATTATTTTTGCAATCGTTTTTAATGTTAAATATGCCTCATATAAGGTCTTAACAATGAGACAAATATTCTTACATTGAATTTGAAAAATACTATGTATTACACTTACGTTGAATTTTGAAAATACATTATAATACACTTACGTTGTATTTAGAAAATACATTATAACACACTTATGTTGAATTTGGAAAATACATACGTTATATTACACTTATGTTGAATTTGGAAAATACTTTGTATTACACTTACGTTAAATTTGGAAAATGCACTATAGGTTTTGACCGTCTTTACTATCTTTGGTTGTATAATCGCTTCATGCTTGAATGTGTTGGTCTCTGATGTTCCTTTCCAAGTAGTAAAGTAAACAATAAGGCCACAACAAGCAAAAAACAACAGAAAACTCCACCGTTTATCCATTGATATCTGTGTAAGAGAAGATTGAAATGGTATTACTCACGTGTGGTTTAACATGATATATTCTAATGTCTATTAAATTTACATTTACAAAGATCATCTTACACTTAGCAAATAAAAGGAGAGTTAACGTCCTTAAGTGTATGACCTGAAATGTGCTAAATATAGAAAATAAAAAATAAATTGTCAGGAAACTTAACGAATCAATATTTGGATTACAAAGGCTAGTATAGGTACTAGGTACACCACCATGCGGGTGCTTACGCCAAATGACGTGGTGTTTACAAGACACCACTCCTTTGGATGTGGTGAAAGTAACTAAGAGGTGTCGGGTTTTTTTATATATATTTATTAAGTTTTTTTTTGGTTTTTTTCGTATGTTAGTTTTTATTTTCATATTTTTATTTATGTATTTATTCATTTATTTATTAGGTTTAATTTAGTTTTGTTATATTGATAATCCATGAACATCTGTTGATATCCATATATCGAATGTTACAATGTATTGCAAGAATGGTTCAGGATATTTAAAAACCAATGCATGCAATTTGTATGAATCGAATTGTACCGTGGCGGAATGAGGCCATGCAGAAAAAATTTGTCCACATGTTCACGTAAAAGTTTTAAGTGCGCACGTGGAAAATATTTTTCTACATGGCCTCATTAAGCCATGGTAGAATTGTGACTCGGTTAAATTTTTTTTCATATGTTTTGCATATTCTTAGTTTCCCTAGCTAGCTATCTTGATGTGGTAGCCCTTCCTATTTCAGTAATATTCAGATACGCCTATTTATATACAGATCATATTGCACACGTGTTATATCGTTTTCGTTTCCTTGGTAACCAGCGCGCGACATTCCAATCTGCGCGTGCTATGACGTCGACAGTTGTTTGTTGTTACAACGACACAATTTATTTAACTATTTTAATTTTATGAGAAATAACTCATATCAGTTGGAAAAATGTTGTTTATTCTGTTTGTTCTATAGAAATGTCAACATTAATATTTTGAAATAACTATCCCCATGCCAATTAGCATTACTCTTTCGACCCATACATGTACACTTTTACGTAACTTATGTGTATTAAGCTGTTCTTTTTTTTTTACGAAAAAACGTGTTCTTCCTGGATTATACAATAAATAAAATTTTACATACGTGTTTATGTAATATTTTTTTCATTAAACTCATTAAATAAATTCAATATTACACAAGTACCCGAACCACTGCGGTAGAGTGCTCGTTACGTAAGTGGGAGGTCGTGGGTTCGATCCCCGCCCGGGTCTGACCCAAGACTTGAAAGTGGGTAGTGACTGTTCTTTCGCCAAGCCCTCGGCATTACGAAATGAGCCGCTCCATGACAAAACAACCCTTATGGCAATTACGTCATAGTATGAGAAAATGACGTCAAAGTTTTCTTTTGTTTCTCGACACATTCGATTACGTCGCTAGATTTTACATTAACCTTATTAGAAAACATCCATTTTTAAAACGATCTACAAAGATTATTTGTGGACGGATTTTTATGAATTTTTCACTATTAAATGTAGAAATAATCGCAGTTTTATACATTATAAAAAAATCCATATTCAATTTTAACGTCACTGAAAAAACTGTGGAAGATTTTTTTTTAAAAATCCGCATGATTATTTTTTAACTTTTCCTTAACCTTTTCACCGTCAGTTAGTGAACTAAAAATATTTGGAAAATTACTAAAAAGAAATAATAATAATATCTGTATTTAATTGTGACATTCACACAAAACACAACATTCATTATTAATCACACAAAAATTCCACAATTTTTATTTTGATAATATGTTAACAATAACTACGGACAATTCCACATAATTCTCAAATCAGTTCATCTGAACTAAGTGGGGTCCTTAAATTTAAAACAAAATTCCGTGTACTGAAATTAAAGTGTGCTGGATTTCAGACCTTAATCGCTATTTTTAAAAGATATTGATTTTGATTACTTTTGCTAATCTAGAGAATGAAAATTAATAATACGGTTGTAACAATGTCGAGTTTTCATTTTATTCAAGTCCGTAGGTTGAAATTGAAAATTTGAAACCATACACAAGGTTTACTCGTATTGTGTCAAGATAGGGACGTGTAACTGGTTTGTTTGTTTTTTTTTTTTTTTGTTTTTTTTTTTTTTTTTGTTGCGAAGATCGGCTTAAAAAATCGTATGTATCCTGTACTAAAATTGACCACTCTTAACAGTCATTGAAGTACTCAGTAGAGATTGTATTAAATGCCCATACATTGAATATGACGGAAGTTTGAATACAAGTACATTATTTCCTAAAAGAAGTATAGGGGTATTTGTTGGTCCTTATCCTGCAATATGTGAGTCTCTGAGCGGCTGAGTGCTCAATTAATGATTGTTGTGCCTCTAACTGCCTAGATATGAACGACATGGGACACTGTAAGTTAGTTTGTCAGTTCATTTGAATAAAGTCCGTTGATTTTCCCCGACACCCCGACTTCCCCATCCCTGACTCTATTTAACTGGAAGAATCTTGACTGGGGGCATAACACTAAGTTACTAGTATATGAGGACATTATCTCTTACCAGTACAATATGGCGAAATTTGAGCACATTTTTAGACGAAGTAAATCAAATTTTTAGGTAAGGGCATTTAAAATATATTTATATAATCCAACCCTATTACAGTATAATACACTTAAAACATTCTATCTTGTCACCAATAACCGTAAATGTGGAGACAGAAATTTTAGGTAAAATCTCTCTCTCTCTCTCTCTCTCTCTCTCTCTCTCTCTCTCTCTCTCTCTTTCATTAATGAAAGTCACGGTTCTTTCGGATGGGAACTTAAAATAAACGAGGTCCAGTGTCACGGTGGGCTTGGCACGCTAAATAACCCCCTGCTGTATGCCATCAGCGCAACGCACAGGCAAAATTCCTGCACCTTGGCCTATAGCTGACGACGTCTCGGCGTCGTCTAAGTGAAATATTCATGACTGCGACGTTAATTAAGAACTGAATTGCACTTTTTACGTTGTTACACCCCGATAACAACGTAAAAAGTGCAATTCAATTCTTATAATTACAAACCAAAAATTTCAACAGTTTTAAGCTGACCTACATTTCTGAACTGACCAGTTGATTTTCAGAAAATCGACGTTGCAGGGTTGAACTTCGTAGTAATACATTAGACGACATCTTCGATAAAATATCCGATAGAAAAGCTGAAATAGTTTTGAATTAATATCTTTTTATTCATTTCCTAGTTATTATCAGTCAACATATAAATTATGTTACATTTAAATCCATTGACAAAAAGGGACTATATTATGTCTCGTATTCATAAAAACAAACAACAATTTGTACAACGCCATACGTGACGGCCATACGTTTGTAGGACATGTAAGGCGTGTTTACATGTTGTTTTTGCCCATAACATAGGAAAAACTGCATTGGTTGAATGAACAGTGTGTTAAACAAACCCTGAAACCAACTATTGAATGGAATTATTGTTTTCCTGGATGAATCAATGTTTTACCACATATGGACTGGATGTGAGATGAGGACATTTGGAGATGGTAAACAAGCGGTACGGGTGAATATTTGACTGGAATATAATATTTTTTCAATTTTATTAAATTATTATTGGTAAGCCTACCATCGCCATTATCATCAAAATCCAGTTCAGGCTCAACCATCTGACTTATCTGCACACTGACATTGCATTCCTCAAAATATTTATCCTGATCTCCGACTGATTGTCGTGGGGAAATAAAATGTCTTTGCTTTCAAAAGGACGCGTATGTGATGAATTTCAGACAAAACTCCCCGTACTGAGGTTTAGCATCCGAGAATACCATGGTGTGTGGCATATTGCTATACTTAAAGGCCTATGGTGAGTATGGACACATAAAATGCTTGCTGACGATAAAATATCGATTTTAAAAAATATTTCATAAATACAATCTTAAAAATATCGGTGAAAATTAATCAGAACATGTTTGAATTAATTTTTCAAAATTTTCATTTGAAAAAAAACCGAAGTATTTTTAATGATTCTATTTGAAATCTTTTCCGATCTTCCTGTTTGTTTACAATCTTAAAATGGCTGTTATTAATAGAATTCAGAGACGGGGATTATCCCCGAAACAGGCCGGAAGTAGTTCCGGTAGAAAACGTTGTTATTGGAAAATAACACCGTGTTTTTGCAAGACAACAACCACTGAAAATGCTCTAAATTGTGTAACAACGTGAAGTTTGTAATTATACACCATTACTCACCCACTCACTCACATAAGCACTAATGTAAGATTCCTATATTTATGTTATTTTCCGCTTACAACAAGTGCTGCTCAACATTCAATGCTTGGTGCGTCAAGTTGCTTGCTACGTCATGAAATGTCATGTAGACCATTTTTGAATGTATTGAATGATAAAATTTTAAAACTTTCGAGTTTATCAAATGATATGATTAATTGAATGGATTTTAACGTCCCACTCAAGAATATTTAACTTATATCGAAACGTCACCAGTTGTAGGTGAAGTGACAGACATGTTTACCTTTGCAGTGAGCTTAGAGCAATGTGCAAGGCGCATCGGTTCTTAAGGTCTCCTCAGAAGAACCCCTTGACTTTCATTTCTAAATGCCGAGTGCTTTGCGAAAGAACGGTCACTACGTATTTTCAAGTCTTGTTCAGACCTGGCCAGAGTTCAAACTCACGACATACGGAGCACTCTACTGACTGAGCTACCGTATTGGATTCTAGAGTGTATTGAGGATTTCATAGTGACCGATTAGATGAGCATCTCCAATCAAACCGGAGATGGTTAGCACTTTAGTTCACATTATAAGCTATTAGTTCTTGTTCATCAAACATTATTAGAACCTCCTTTTCTTTATATCTCAGCGTTATCAATGATTCATACTTACACAAACGCGGTGTTCTAAACGTTTGTAAAAGATCCTATAACCCATCATTCGTATGTTCCTGTACGTCCTATATAAGGACATATTGCAATATTTAAAACTTCATAATTAAACACAAAATCGATTCAGTTTCCTGTAGACATCTAATTTTGCATAAATCCTTAAATAGTCAATTTTCAAATTACAGTTTAGTTTTTGCCATTTTGAATATTTTCAAAAATCACACTACAACGAAAATACAACGTTATATCCGTATACTCATATTTTTGTCTGTTTTGTTAGTCAATGACATAGTGATATTATATGATATTCAGTAAAATGGTCCGTAAATGATGTACATTACAGACCTGTTATAAGTTTAACGCTTTGCGAATGAATAAGTGTCGAATCGACAGTTCATCTCGACCCCCAACTTAGCTATATCTCGATAGCTTTCCGGTATATCTCTCGATAGCTTTCCGGTATATCTCTCGATAGCTTTCCGGTATATCTCTCGACAGCTTTTCGACAAATCTCTCGACGGCTTTTCGACATATCTCTCGACGGCTTTTCATCCACTAGCTGTCGATTTTTCGGTCGCTCGGCAGTCTAGTTTCGACTTCTTTAGATTAACTAGGTGTTAAACTTTCGACAGGTCTGTACTGTATATGACCTTTTAAAACCATTGTGAAATGACAACTGCACGCGAGAATCCCTGTCATTACAGTTAGTAATGTACTGTGTTAGTAATGTACTGTTATTATGTTGAATAAGTCCAATTTTAAAATCATTTGCCATCATTAACTCTATTTGTTTTATGTCGGAGAACAGGAGAACAGCAGATGTCATTCCCATGTAAGTTTATGCGATTGTGATTTATAAGAAAAACTATATAGCCTCAAAATTTTGAAGTTGAACACCGTCAACATAGCTTTAAATGATGCCGTTATTTAACGGATGTGGTCGTCGTGCCATAAAAGGATGATATTCACTTTTTAATTTTTTGTTTGTTTGATTCTTTTTTTTTTTATTTATTTAATTATTTTTTTTTTTACTCAGCACTTGAAATTCCATCAGACTTTTAATTGTTCCATCCCGTGGTCAATTAGCGTTTAAATTTATCGAAGAGTCACTTAAGAAATGTAGCTTCAACAGAGTTATGGTGTTTTGGTTTCAATATTTTATATATTATATATTATTGTTTCTTATATGTTCTTTTTAAGTTTATTAGTGTCTCATAAGTCAGTTTCAGCGACTTGGTATTAAAATTTAAATATGTGTTTGTTTTAATATCTTTACTTGATTTAGATCTAATGATTTGTTCAGTTTTGTGCTTTTTATCATAAAATCAATGCGAAACAACGACATGCGACATGTAGATAGGGCTAAATGACTTTTTTCATCATAATTGTCATTTTATTAATTGCCACATTCCTTTCTGAAATGAAATGTTCAATAAATTTGTGAGAGTTTTGTATAGGAATTTGGCAATTTTGTTAACAACTTTTTAAAATAGTAAGAACACTGCTAGAGAAATATGATAACTGACAAGAGAAACTTGACAATGACCAAAACACTTCTCTTCTACGACAAATGAAACTTGACGGCCGATATCGGCCATCGTAGGTACTCAAGTGTACATAACAATATTTACACTACTTTCGAGTCATTAGCAAATGCTGATGTACGGAAGCGTATTGCTGCCAACTAAAAAAAAGAATTAATATTACGCACGACTTTATATTTAAATATTTACGAATTTTTAGTACTTTTAATTAAAAAAAAACTTCAAAATGGGAAAACCAGTCTAATTTGACCTTTTCATTTTACCCGTCCGTTTATTCGTTTTTATGGTACAAATCCGTCAAAAATGGATAAATCCGTCGACCTTGAACATCATTGATAAATTACTGACAATTTATAAGCTTATAAAGCGTTGATATCAAACAATAAAATAGTATACCTTTGTAAAAATATCGATACACTTTTAACGTTATATGTTTTTTTTTAATTTCATTTTTAATGACAGATAAACAAAAATCAACAAAATACACGGTGTACTATAACAAGCTTAATCGACTTCAGACAGATGTTACACTTACCTTCAGTGTGTTTATGACTATCACTACTGTTCGGTCAGCTTTTATGATAACACACCTAAACTCGATTACACAAGTTTTCCGGTTCTTTTTCCTTTTGGCTACAATATACAGATGATCTTATAAATTACTAAGTGCAGAGTACAAATATCGATTTTTACAAAGGTATAGATAATACACATGCATTTTACGCATTTTGTGTAAAGGGATACACTTGAAAACCATTATTCATTTTCAAATATATAGTTTTTTTTCAAATGATTGAACTATATGGCAACTATATTTTAGAAACTCTATGAAGAATTTGAAATATATAGCGTAAATATAACAGGACTTACAGCTTTATACACAAATTACATTTGTACTCATAGCTTTGATAGACAGACGGACGTATGAACGAACAGACATCGTAATACAAGGCGGTAATAATGGCGGCAGTCTCCCGGAACTGGAAGACATCCAACTCTTGTAATTTTTTAGTATACGTTTAATTGAGGATTAACTTATTACAAGAAGGGTTATGCTTACAAAAGAACTCAAAGATAGCATAGAAGTCAGCAGTCGTGTTTCAAAAGTTTGAGAAAGGCAGACCGTGACAACCACGCAATGTGTCGGTAATACATGGCAGACACCACTAGAAGGGGGTTTTACCGGAATAATTGCGAAATTCCGGAATAGTAAGACACTTTCCGTAATCTTTGCGAAAATCCGAAATATTTAGATCAAATCCGGAATTTTTAGACCAAATCCGAAATAATCAGACAAAATCCGGAATAATTGGTCAAAATCCGGAATAATAAGAATATTTTTACGGTAAATTTTACGGATTCTAAAAATTCCGGTAAGTGTCTGATTATTACGGTAACTTGTCTGATTATTCCGGTAAAAGACTGATTATTACGGTAAAAATCTAATTATTCCGGCAAATGTCCAATTATTACGGTAAAAAAAAATTAACAAATTATTATTTTTTAGAAAATTTCCCGTAATAATTGGACATTTGCCGGAATAATTAGACTTTTTCCGTAATAATGAGTCATTTTCCGGAATAATCAGACACTTACCGTAATTTTTAGATTACGGAAAACTTACCGTAACCAAATAGTCCAATTATTCCGGATTTTTGCCTGATTATTCCGGATTTTGCCTGATTATTCCGGTTTTTACCGGTTTATTCCGGACTTTACCTGATTATTCCGGATTACTTTCGTTTATTCCAGATTTGGTCTGATTATTCCGGATTTTCGCAATTATTCCGGTAAAACCCCCTTCTAGTGCACCATGATGTACTCCTTGCTCTGCACTATTCTCGTCACAGACGACAGAGTCGAGCGGTAACTACACTTGATTTCACCGTCAGTGACGCAGGTTAATATTCAAGGATACAACTAACATAACAAAGTTTAACAAAAATAGAATATCGTCTTTGTGCAGAATTAAGGCTACTCATCAAGTACACAAAACAACTTGGTTTGTGAATGATGGGAACTTTCTGCCGATATTCTTTCGTCTTGGTGATAACTACTTCGTTGACAGACACAGACTTGTATGCTTCTTCTAGAAATACACCAAGTCTGCGGTAAAGCGGTGCTAGTTTGTACTGCATGTGCATCGTTGTTTTGAAACAAGAAATATATGCTGTTTTATTTTTTTACTTGGCCAACAATAATGAATAAATAAATCCAATACCTGGAACAGCCGACAGACCAAACCTACAAAAACTCAGTCTGGATTTCAGAACTATCCAAGAAACAAGAAAATTAATGAATTCAGTGATAAACATACTTTACAATATATTTTTAAAACATCCTTACATAATAAAGAAAGGAAAAAAATTGTCAAAAACGTGATAACACTAATTTTGAGTAAAAAATCATTTTATTTTTTGACGTCATCGAAAACGTTTCCATGTACTGTTTTGTACTAACGGTTTAAAAAGACGCGGGATATCCATCATGACATAATGCGATGAGCATCTGTAATTGATCAATAATCCGAGTAATCCCATCATACTTCATTGCAGACGATCAGTAACCATTATTAATTCCCGACATTGCTGTTGAAAATTGTTCCGTCTTTAGAGTTAGTCAATAACGTCTGTAAACACTAGATCCACAGTATATATATATATATATATATATATATATATATATATATATATATATATATAAGGGTCTTACCTTCGAAATCCGGATGTCTGTGGATTAGATGGATCGGCTATTCCAAGTATTGGCATTACATAACGATAAACACAATTCCAGAGCATGAACTTGAAAGGTTTTTATTTTAACGAAATAGTTATTTTTATTTTATTTGAAAAATATTGTAAGTGTTATTTACCATTTTCAATGTATTGAATGACAACATAAAAAATAGTATATGACTTTAAGTATAAGAATTGCCTCAAAGTTCATTAAATTTGTGACTTCTAAAAAGTATCGTCTTAATTAAATTCAAAACGCCATCTTCTTGGTCACATAATTGAACTCGCGCGTGGATTATCCCATATAGTAATAAAATAATCACACAATTTCAATATGCTATGGCATCAGCCCCAAACATGATACAATCAAGTCAACGGAAGTTTCAATCATCGAACCTTGTTTTACCATTCCCTTAAAGAGTGGTTTTAACCACACATTGGCGTACGTGACCCCTAAAAGGGTTTCCGCTATTTTCGATTTTTTTGGGATAGGGGAAAATTTATATTAAATAGTGATAGTGATGGTAGGCACTTGATTGTCAAGACATAACATCAATAAATTGTTTTCGAGAATATATTACATCTGAAGTTTTTATGTAGAGGTACTTATTGCTTTCGAGAATAATAATTTTTTTACCTTTACTATAAAAACTGTTTCCTGAGTGAAAAATTGGATAAAACCGAAGTCAATTCTTAAAAACTAGGGACATATTTCTGCAAAAATCAACATTAATACCATTCGGCCTATTCCACCTGGTTTTCAGTGCATGAAGTTTTTCGCTAACAATGTATGCATGACAGTGATGTCAAAAAAGCATATTTTAACGTAGGATTTAATTTTATATAAAGACTTAATATGATGTTTTTATCTTGAAACATACACCAAAAAACTTACTATTTTGCCTGGAGCAAACTGTCATATTATCCATTGTCGAAGTGGTGAAAATAGGATGACAGGCGCACAACAATAAATAATTCAACTAGCACATACCATAGAATACATTAAAATATATATACACGTGTATAAATCGCCCAGACTATACATAGAGATAACGTGGTCATGTCGGTTTTTTATCCATTTAAAGGAACGACTTTTATTTATTTTGACTCATAAAATACAGTAATAAAATAAAAAGCAGGTTGTAAATTTATATATTAACAGAGTAAAATTTCAGTATGCGGATTACAGTTACAATATCTCAAGTCAAACCTTATATAGTATGCATAAATATCTACCTGTGTATTCACATCAATGAACCTCTTCTACTGTTTCATGTTCCGTTCATTTTTTGTAAGAATTGTAATGCAAGTCATTACCGTGACATGCGCAACCTTACACAACGTTTAAGGACAAACTAAATTAGACAATTGTTTGTCGTTAACATCAAATTGTCATTTAGATAATAAAGATATCAATGAACCGCTTCTACTTTTTCGTGTCCCATTCACTTTTTAACAGTAAAACAATAAACGTTATAAACAGGTGACATGCGCAACCTTATGCGACAACGTTTAAGGACAAACTAAATTAGATAATTGTTTGTCGTTAACAATAATTTTGCATTCATCAATGTATATAGCTAGAAGTTGCTTGTAGCATTGCAATTGGAATGAAAATGCCTGAAAGGACCAAATAAATGAAAGCATATCGATGGACTGAAAAGTAATTAGACCCTCTGTATAAAAAGTGAAATTCACCTGGCCAGTTTCACAATACACGTGTATTTAATTTCCATAACTAAGATTTCCTTTAACTTAAATTTGGCAAAATTTCATGTTGATTTTTAAGATATGCGGGAATTTAAGATGTCATTTTGAACATCTGTCATTAAGTACAGTCCAACCTGCCTATATAAGGGTCACCTGCTTATAAAGGCCAGTAGAATTGTATCCCAGTTGTTCTTTACTCATATTAATTAAACCTGTATATAAAGGCCACCTGCCCATAAAAGCCATTTTACTGGCTCCCTATGGTGGCCTTTATAGACAGGTTTGACTGTATTATACCTATATTTAAATCGTGTCGAAAGTTTGTAAATGCAGTACCATAACAAGTTGTAAAACTGTAGCTGATTTAAGAGAAATCTTGTGTAAGGAATGATTGTGAAACTGAGGTCTAGGTTTACATAGAACCCATAGATAGATTAGGGACTATCCATGACGATATTCTCTCTCTCTCTCTCTCTCTCTCTCTCTCTCTCTCTCTCTCTCTCTCTCTCTCTGTGTGTGTCTCTCTCTCAGATTTGTTTGAAGACTTTTTAGATTGTCTAATTTCATTTTCCCGAGTTAGTAACCATCATTGTAAAAAGATTACAAGGGTAAGATGGTTTAAATCTTTCAAGATTTATAAGTGGAAGCTTGTAAAAGAGGATAAAAAATTCATCGTTTTCAAATCTTGAAATTAGATCAAACCGAACAGACCTGTCGAAAGTTTGACACATAGCTAACGGAAAATAGTCAGTTAGGCTGCCGATCGGTTGAGATATGGAAAGCTATTTACATAAAAAATGCCAAGTGATAGATGTCTGCTGCTGTTGACATAAAGCTGACGGAAGGTTGACATGGGCTGCCGAGTGACAGATGTCTGCTGCTGTCGACATATAGCTGACGAGAGACTGACATGGGCTGCCGAGTGATAGATGTCAGCTGCTGTCGACATATAGCTGACGGAAGGCAGACATGGGCTGCCGAGTGATAGATGTCAGCTGTTGTCCACATATAGCTGACGGTAGACTGACATGGGCTGTCGAGTGATAGATGTCAGCTGTTGTCCACATATAGCTGACGGAAGGCTGACATGGGCTGCCGAGTGATAGATGTCAGCTGCTGTCGACATATAGCTGACGAGAGACTGACATGGGCTGCCGAGTGATAGATGTCAGTTACTGTCGACATATAGCTGACGGTAGGCTGACATGCGCTGCCGAGTGAGATGTCAGCTGTTGTCGACATATAGCTGACAGAAGGCTGACATGGGCTGCCGAGTGATAGATGTCAGCTGCTGTCGACATATAGCTGACGGAAGGCTGACATGCGCTGCCGAGTGATAGATGTCAGCTGCTGTCGACATATAGCTGATGAAAGGCTGAAATAAACTGCCGAGTGATAGATGTCAGCTGCTGTCGACATATAGCTGATGAAAGGCTGAAATAAACTGCCGAGTGATAGATGTCAGCTGCTGTCGACATATAGCTGACGGAAGGCTGACATGGGCTGCCGAGTGATAGATGTCAGCTGCTGTCGACATATAGCTGATGAAAGGCTGAAATAAACTGCCGAGTGATAGATGTCAGCTGCTGTCGACATATAGCTGACGGAAGGCTGACATGGGCTGCCGAGTGATAGATGTCAGCTGCTGTCGACATATAGCTGATGAAAGGCTGAAATAAGCTGCCGAGGGTTAGATGTCATCTGCTGTCGACATATAGCTGACGGAAGGCTGACATGGACTGCCGAGTGATTGATCTCTGCTGCTGTCGACATATAGCTGACGAAAGGCTGACATGGACTGCCGAGTGATTGATGTCTGCTGCTGTCGACATATAGCTGACGGAAGGCTGACATGGGCTGCCGAGTGATAGATGTCAGCTGCTGTCGACATATACCTAATGGAAGGCTGACATGGACTGCCGAGTGATAGATGTCTGCTGCTGTCGACATATAGCTGACGGAAGGCTGACATAGGCTGCCGAGTGATAGATGTCTGCTGCTGTCGACATATACCTGACGGAAGGCTGACATGGACTGCCGAGTGATAGATGTCTGCTGCTGTCGACATATAGCTACCGGAAGGCTGACATGGGCTGCCGAGTGATAGATGTCAGCTGCTGTCGACATATACCTGACGGAAGGCTGACATGGGCTGCCGAGTGATAGATGTCAGCTGCTGTCGACATATAGCTGACGGAAGGATGACATGGACTGCCGAGTGATAGATGTCTGCTGCTGTCGACACATAGCTGACGGAAGGCTGACATGGACTGCTGAGTGATAGATGTCTGCTGCTGTCGACATATAGCTACCGGAAGGCTGACATGGGCTGCCGAGTGATAGATGTCAGCTGCTGTCGACATATACCTGACGGAAGGCTGACATGGACTGCTGAGTGATAGATGTCTGCTGCTGTCGACATATACCTGACGGAAGGCTGACATGGACTGCTGAGTGAAAGATGTCTGCTGCTGTCGACATATAGCTGACGGAAGGATGACATGGACTGCTGAGTGATAAATGTCTGCTGCTGTCGACATATACCTGACGGAAGGATGACATGGACTGCCGAGTGATAGATGTCAGCTGCTGTCGACATATACCTGACGGAAGGCTGACATGGGCTGCTGAGTGATAGATGTCAGCTGCTGTCGACATATACCTGACGGAAGGCAGACATGGACTGCTGAGTGATAGATGTCTGCTGCTGTCGACATATACCTGACGGAAGGCTGACATGGACTGCTGAGTGATAGATGTCTGCTGCTGTCGACATATACCTGACGGAAGGCTGACATGGGCTGCCGAGTGATAGATGTCAGCTGCTGTCGACATATACCTGACGGAAGGCTGACATGGACTGCTGAGTGATAGATGTCTGCTGCTGTCGACATATACCTGACGGAAGGCTGACATGGACTGCTGAGTGATAGATGTCAGCTGCTGTCGACACATAGCTGACGAAAGGCTGACATGGACTGCCGAGTGATAGATGTCTGCTGCTGTCGACATATACCTGACGGAAGGATGACATGGACTGCCGAGTGATAGATGTCTGCTGCTGTCGACATATACCTGACGGAAGGATGACATGGGCTGTCGAGTGACAGATGTCTGCTGCTGTCGACATATACCTGACGGAAGGCTGACATGGGCTGCCGAGTGATAGATGTCTGCTGCTGTCGACATTTAGCTGACGGAAGGCTGACATGGGCTGCCGAGTGATAGATGTCTGCTTCTGTCGACATATACCTGACGGAAGGCTGACATGGGCTGCCGAGTGATAGATGTCAGCTGCTGTCGACATATACCTGACGGAAGGCTGACATGGACTGCTGAGTGATAGATGTCTGCTGCTGTCGACATATACCTGATGGAAGGCTGACATGGACTGCCGAGTGATAGATGTCAGCTGCTGTCGACACATAGCTGACGGAAGGCTGACACTGATTTGTTTGCTTAGTGTTAAACTTTCGACAGGCATGTATTGTATTTTCTTCAAGTTGTGTAGTTTTTTAGAAAAAATAAATTACGTCCACGTGTAAAAATGTTATTGGTATATCATTGTAACAACTTGGCTACAGTTTCCGTGACGATCATTCCTTAACTAAGATAATTTAGCAAACTTTGGCAAATTAATTTGGAACAACGACTATATATATTTTATAATTTAACTAAATACAACTGTTGTCAGCTAGAAGTGATCTTGAAAAAACATCTTAAATATATGAATATCTTAAAAAGATTTCAAATTTGTCAGATTAATGTTAAGAAAAATCTTATTCAAGGATTTTTTGTGAAAATGGGGCCTGCTTCATCAGTTATCATTTTATTATTTTACTACGGGGACTTTGTTCAACGAAGCAGGCTGCTTGCAAATAAATTGTTAACCCAGAGATATTTTAAGCATAGGCTTCTCCAGGCCCTCAAAAAGTTTTATGGCCGTCATCACAGTATTGTTGATAAGTCTCTGTGTCCAAGATTGGCCTGGATATATTTGACGTCCCATAGTTCCGTGTTCCTTTTACATAATTTTGATTATACACGTAGCGAATGTAGCTAGTAGCTAATCAGGAGGTGCTTACCCTTCCGGATCACCCGGCCTCACTTCCCTGGTGGAAGTTCACGTGTCAGTTCCAAAGTTTTATACTTTGCTACTTGATTGTGACTGGAACATGGATTAGTATGTTTGTTTTTGATTTCTTACGATGTTAGTCAATATTTATAATCGATTGATATTTTCATGTAAAAATGACAAATTTGAATTTTCATAAATGGCATCAAATTAAAAACAAACTTACCCATCCATGTCCAAACCACAATCCTAAAGCAAGGTAAAAACTTTGAAGCTGGCAAATTAGGTTAAGCACGTAAACTTCCGCGACGAAAGTGAGACCAGGTGCTCCGGAAGGGTAAGCACCTCCAGTTTAGCTAGCCATATAAAATCGTTGTGTTAGCTTGGGTGGTTGGATAAAAGTGAACGTTGGAAAATGAATGCGTGGGGAAAAAGCTAATGACTCGATGAAATATCGCGAGTTGAAGCAGGTCATCCTATTCGCGTGGAATGTTCTGCATCACAATGGTTGTAGTTGAGCTATTCAACTTGAACACCCGAACTATATGACAAGTACAGATTTAAGTGTCATCTGCATTTAAAGGCCAGTAAAATTTTATTCCAATTGCTCTTTATTCATACAATTTGAACCTGTATATAAAGGTCACCTGTCCATAAAGGCCACTTTTACTTTTTTCCTAGGGTGAGCTGTATAGATAGGTTTGACTGTAATTTAAATATACTCACAGAAATACTTTCTTCTTCGCTGGATCACTTCAGTGCAATAAGATAGAATATTCTGAATGGTTGTAACAAAACACTCCTTACAGTAACTATTGCCTTGCTTTAATGAGCATTAGATAAAACACTGACAATATTGAACACGACTTTTAGGATCCCGTTTTGTTAAAACGGCGATAAATAAAAAGCACAGGTAGGTCGGACAGTAATTATAATAAAACGATTTTTACAAAAGGCAAACAAAGAAAACAACTAGACCTAAAACAATGATGACTAAAGGTGGTCACAGATGCTGTACAATAAATTGGCTAAAATATTATCATTCTGATTATAATCTATACGTTAATTTTGATGTGTAACTGCATAAATCAATTTACACGCTGTTGTTCGACCAAAATTAGTCCTCACCACCGCCAACCCATACCTAATGTGAGAATGGCCGTATTAGTCCTCACCACCTCCTATACTCGAGTCTAAACCCATACCTAATGTGAGAATGGCCGTATTTGTCCTCACCACCGCCTTATACTCGAGTCTAAACCCATACCTAATGTGAGAATGGCCGAATTAGCCCTCACCACTGCTTATGCTCGTGTCTAAACCCATACCTAATGTAAGAATGGCCGTATTAGCCCTTACTGCCGTCTATGCTCGTGTCTAAACCCATACTTATGTGAGAATGGCCGTATTAGCCCTCGCCGTGGCACATGCTCAAGTCTTGACCTAAATGCGAGAATGGTTGTATATAAGCATTCACTGCCGCAAATGCTCTAATTCAGATCATGTGTAGCGACTTTGACTGGTAAAGTGTTCTCAACGCTTTATTGGTAAACATCAGTCTGTTTAGGGTTGACAAGATTGTTGAACATATAACAGGTCGAATTACAAATGTAAAATTGCACTCTGTTATCTAATTGATCAAAAATAATGGAAGGGGCGTGGTGCGGAAGGCAAATAACTCCATTATCCCATTACGTCACTTCCTGTAAAGTGATGTCACCGAGGGCATTGGCTACTGATAGCAATCAAGACATAAATTAACTTCAAGCCCCGGTTGTTCGAAGCTTGATTTGTTTAATTAATGATTAGCAGAAATTCAAAACATGAATAAAAATATCATTATCGAATCGATAGTTTCGTTACAATTTTCTTTAGTTTGATGGAACTTTTTATTCCGATGATTTTCAACATTTCACATTTAGTTCACAATATATATAAAATTATGTTAATTTCAAATTATAACTAATCTATTGATTAAACTAATCAGGCTTCGAACAAGTGACCCAAGAAAGGAGTAGTGCGTCATCAATTAAAATGCAATGGACTGGACTGTGTGAATATGGACAACTAAATAAAAAATGTATTTTGTTACCAAATTCAGATTGTCCTTGTGGTCATGCATAAGTATTTTCAAGGACTGTCACCTCCATTTTTTACACTGTCCGCCGTGTCCTGTCGGTGGGGTGGGGCTCAACGTGCATCTTATACCCTTAATACGTTGTTTGCAAAACCATAAGACATATACTTTAATATACTAATAAACTGCTTTTGTACAGGTTAACAACATTGACCTGTCCGCTTGACATTTCAATGAGAATACTCATTAATATAAGAGGATCCACCCCATACAATAGGCAAGTAATAATGTGTACACAAGTTACATGATTAGTGTTAGAATTATGTAGACAAAATAAACCCGCGTGATGCCTCTGCAAAATACACTCTTCCGTCCGTAATGAATAATTTAAACTAGAGGTCAAGCAGACATATCAAACGTTGGATGCTTATACTATTGGGCTTTACTTGGGCAATTCTTAGAGTAAAACTGACCGTGTCGTTCGGATCACTAAGAAATAACATGAATAATTTTGTCATATTCCAACTAATTAAATCGAAGGAATTTATTAAATTTATGTTAAATTTATAATTTATATGAGTCTTGCCTTGTTTGGTTCCGTCTTTCGTTTACTGTTTCAATCTCCCTCACCTGCCCAATGGCAGTTGCCTTTGGGGGGGGGGGGGGGGGGGGGGGGCTACAGATGACCTGTCAATCAGTCCTCTTCATACATCTCTGTCCTTCACACATATGACCGCCTCGCTCAGCTTCAATCCTGTTCATTCTGTGATGTTGTCTTCCCATCTCTTCTTCCGACTTCTTCCTCTGACTGTTCCTTGGAGCACTGTTGTTGAACCCGATAATGTAATAAATGCCCGATAATGTTACATCAACCGATATTGTCATAAAAATTCACCGATATAGTAATAACAACCGATAATGTAACAAAATTTAACCGATAATGTAATAAATTTTCTAACCGATAATGTAATTGCAGTTAACCGATAATGTTAAAAAAAATTTCTAACCGATAATGTAACACGCACTTCCCGATAATGTATTAACTTTTTTTTCAACCGATAATGTAATAAAATTTAACCGATAGTGTTACACGCAACACAACAGAGACTGAGTAATAAGGTACAATATATATTTATTTTTTCCTCTCTCTCTCTCTCTCTCTTCAACAAAAGTACTAATGCGTTGGGCTAAACAATTCTAGTCGGGGATCCTGTTTTGTACCTGTCCGTCCGTTCGTCACCCCTTCCGTCCTTCCGGCTTTGTGTGTGTTCATAACATTCCTTGTACCAGTGCGCACTTACGGCGACTTTTAGTGCTGGTTCACTGACACACAATTTCGTACACCTCTGCCACTCGGTCACATTATACTGACACAGAGCCAACCAGTAAGGACCAACGGGAGGCAAAAACACCTTTCCCACATGTGGACTCGATGTGAGACCTTGGGTGTAAAGGCAAACGCCTTAATCACTCGGCCACCGCGGCCTCTCTCTCTCTCTCTCTATTTTGGCATAGTGTCCGTGTAGACGGAACACTATTACTTTGACGTCATCAGTAAATTTCTATTGTGACGTCAAAAACATTTGGGTCCTATGCCATTCAACCTAGGGAACTATTTTGGCAGTGTCCTCGAAGAACAACATTATTATATAAATATTAATAACTCATTTTGGCACAGTGTCCCTGTAGACTGAACACTATTGTTTTGACGTCATGAATTTTCGGACTGTGACGTCATAAACAATCGGAACAATATAATAATAATAATGTTGTTTTACTCGGACACTATGCCACAATAGTACCCCTGTTTGTATGACATAGTGCCCTCCCCTTCCGCTCGGGCACTATGTCACCCAACCCGGGTACTATTTTGGCATAGTGTCCTTGAAGAACAACATTATATAATTAATATTGATAATTCGTCACTATTTACTAAATTTTATACTTAAAGAACCGTAAAATTGAAGTGGAAAAATTGCAATATTTACGGTTTATAAACTTTTCGTCCACTCGTGACTGACGAGGAAGATATTTACGTAATGTGTAAATGTCGCGCATCAAAGTTAAAGCAGTTACTTAATTTTCATTACTTTTTATTATTTTTGTGCTACTTTAACTTTAAATTTACATCCCCCGTAGTTGTAACTCTTTTCTGCCACAAGGCAAATTGCTACAAATAAGGTGTATTGTCCAGAGCCTCATCGCGACTGCAAGACCCTCTATATAGAGGGGGTGAGTATTGTTTTTCCTCCGTATATTTCAATAGTTTCATGCATTAAAACAACTCTCCTGTTTCAAAATGTGTACTGGTTAAATTGGGAAGACATATTCTCTGAATTGGGGTAGATCAATATTTACAAAACGTATTGTGAATCTGTGACGCGAGAATGTGGTGGCGGCCATATTGCAGGTCAGTTTTTAGGTCACCTGGTGTGCGTTCGTCCGTGCGTGCATGCGATATTCACGTGGTATGCAAATTAGATGTATTTTTAGCCCGATTCTTTGAAAATCTTCTCCTCTGAAAGTACTGGACCATTTCGAACCATATTTGGTGTGAAAGGTCCCTAGGACTTTTTACGGTGCACACCGGAAGTGCCTTCGAAAAGGTTAAAACAAGTGGAACAATATCCGTATCTTTTTTGTTATCTTTATGCTTTAGGAGATTTTCACGTTTTAAGTTAGCAACTTTATTAAACTGTTTCCTCCACTTGTGTTTTTCATACTCTGGTTATTTTTCAATTACCCGCACGTGAACACCGGTGCATATCTAACAAATACTGTTTCGGTCCGGGGTTTCGGTATTCATTCTATTGTATTTTTTCTGTCTATAGATATACACGTATATAAAAAAATTAAAACTGAATAAGCTAAGGGTAAGTTTTTTTGTGTATATGCGTATTAAAATCAATTCATATAATGAAATGTGTAGAACTTCCAAGAGACAATATTTCGATTAAACGGCCTGAATTTTTTTTCCACGATATTGGTTACTTTCCCTTTTCGCATGACGACAGTTGTTGTTGTTGTTGTAATGGTGTTTTACGTCGCATCAGCAATTTTTCAGCCATTCGCGACGAGAGCAAGGTTTATACAAATACACAAGTTCATGTGGTGCGGTGCAGTGCAGATGATTTAATGTTGTGTGTGTATTTTGTGGTCTGCCTTGTACTAGCGTGCACTCAGGGCAACTTTAAGGTGCTAGTTCACCGGAACAGTAGTTGTAGACACATACCATTCCACCCGGTCCATTATACTGACAACGGGTAAGCCAGTCGTTTTCTCTATCCCCTTAATGCCGAGCGCCAGGCGAGGAAGCAGAAAACTGCGAATTTTAATGCCTTTCGTTCGGCGCGGCCGGGGTTTGAACCCGCGACCTCCCACTCCCGAGGCGGACGCTCTACCACTAGACCACAGGGGCGGTCGCATGACGACAGAGTTAACCAACAAATGGCATACCATCTATATGTTTTTCAAAGTTTCATGTCTGTATACAAAACAATGCAGGAGAAATGGCCCACAGAAAAGTAATTTTATATATTTGTTAATTTCAACCAATCGAAATGCAGCGATTAAGCCACATGACAATATAACACGTAATATATATAATGTTACCGGGAACATAGTATCTACAAGTAAAGTGTCAAGACTCTATTTTTAAAAATTTATTTTGACCAATGACATCTCGTTATTTAGTCAAATGGCGTTTGACCGTCAATAAAAAGATCAAAATACACAACTACATGTAGTACAGAATAAGTGTATGAGGTTCGAACTTAATCAGACCACCCGCACTGCTTAAATTTCAATCTCAATAAGTTAACCCGGCGGCTGGGGTTACTTTTTAACCAATAAAAACGTTCGATTTCTTGAAAATTTAATTACCTATTATAATTGTTATTGTTATTATCATTATTATTATTGTTTTTATTTGGTTAGAATAAACCGTAATAAGACCTAAAATTAGAATAGGAGTTCTATACCTAGACAATTTGTTTTCAGTCATATGCTCTCACTCATAAAAATAAAATCAGTAATTGGCTAAGAAACAGCAAAATTTGTAATTGCAGTTGAGCTTAAATTCGTCCATGCCGGGGTTGCTTTTGTCCGGGCCAGAGGCGTAGCAAGGTCTTTGATTATATATATATATAGATACTTCCCATGGACCTCTAGCAGACGAATTTTTCAGTAAAGTGGTCGCCATTTTGTTGGTCAATCTATATCGTATATCTATCTATTTTAACCAAATTTGTTAATTTTTAATTTATTGTTTTTCAGAAAGTAATCGGGATATCAATAAAGTTTTTAAATTTATAAAATTGTCAATGTTTTTACTTTGATTTGGTATATTTTATAAGATTTTTGTCCCCATAACAAGGATGTGACAATAAATTTTATACACCCTATTTTAGGAAGAATTAATAAGATTCAATTTCTAAATACCTTCAAAATGGCCGCTACTTTACCTGTGAAGTGGACAGTGTGACGTCACATGGGAACTATCTATATATATGTCTATATGCCGAACTTGCCTTAAAGGCCGCCTCTGCATAAGGGCCAACTGGCTGTACAGACCGCTTATGTCTGGCCATAATTACTACATGACATTGTTATCTGAACTTCTGTATAAAGGTCATCTGCTTATAAAGGCGACTTTTTCTGGTTCTCTTGGGCGAGATAGATAGATAGATAGATAGATAGATAGATAGATAGATAGAAAGATAGATAGACAGACAGACAGACAGACAGATAGACAGATAGACAGACAGACAGACAGACAGATAGATAGATAGATAGATAGATACTAACTCTTCCGGAGCACCCGATCTCACTTCCAGCATTCGTGCTGGTAGTTCGCGTATCTCAAATTTTCAAATTTGTCTATTTCTCTGTTTCTTTGGACATTCGTTTAGCCCAACGCATTAGTACTTTTGTTGAAGAGAGAGAGAGAGAGAGAGAAAGAGAGAGGAAAAAATAAATATATACTGTACCTTATGACTCAAAACCTGTAAGAGATTCTTTCTTGTGTTTATATAACACTATCGGTTAAATTTTATTACATTATCGGTTGAAAAAAAGTTAATACATTATCGGGAAGTGCGTGTTACATTATCGGTTAGAATTTTTTTTAACATTATCGGTTAACTGCAATTACATTATCGGTTAGAAAATTTATTACATTATCGGTTAAATTTTGTTACATTATCGGTTGTTATTACTATATCGGTGAATTTTTAAGACAATATCGGTTGATGTTACATTATCGGGAATTTATTACATTATCGGGTTCAACAACTGTCTTGGCTAGCCCTTCTCCTCTTGTTACGTGCCGAACCATTTTAGTTTGCGCCTTTTGATGGTGGTGAGAAGATCTTCATAGGGACCAATGGCTTGCATTATTCTGTTTTTGACCTCCTCATTGGTTATGTGGTCTTGGTAAGATTTGCCAAGCAGTTTTCTGAAGCATCTCATTTCTGAGGCCTGAATCCTATTCTCTAATTCTGCTGTAAGGGTCCATGTTTCAAAAGCATACAGATAAGGGAACGCATGAGTCTTATCTTTGAGCTGAGCTTGATTGCCATGTCCTTCCAAGTGGTGTTCAACTTGGCTAGTGTTACAGCTTTCATAGCAATTCTGGCTAATGCCTCAGGCTTGGAATATTCACTGTTCACTGTTTCAATGGCTACAGCAAAATACATGTACATTGTATATCACCCACAAATTCGTTTATTTGAAAAATAAACGACACGTGTTTATACCAAGCATTGCTGATGTTGTGGTGTTGTTGTTGCTGTTGTTCATACGAAGCGTTTCTGATGTTGTTGTTGTTGTTGTTGTTGTTGTTGTATTCAAAAAAGCAATTGAGATATGTCTTCTGAAACCTTTGTATGTCTTGATTTCAACTTTAGAGAGAAAATGTTCAGCTTTTATTGGATGTGCATAAAGATTTGGTAGTTTTAAAGCAATTAGATAAAAACAATGTTCTAATCAAAAACAAATACATATTCATGTCCAAATCACAATCCAGAAGCAAAGCGAAAATTTTGGAACTGACAAGTCAGGTTAGACACGCGAACTTCCACCAGGGAAGTGAGGCCGGGTGTTCCGGAAGGATAAGCACCCTATGATTAGCTAGCTACACCCGCCACGTGTGTAATCAAAATTGTGCGAAAGGAACATGGAACTATGGGACGTCAAATATATCCAGGGTAATCCTGGACACAGTGACATCAAACTTATCAACAATACTGTGATGACGGCCATAAAACTTTTAAGGTCATGATTAGTCTAGGCTTGCAATATCCCTGAGTCAACAGTTTATTTGCAAGCAGCTGCTTTGTTGTACAAAGTCCCTGTAGTAGGAACAGGCTATTCCAGAGCGTATTAATTGGGAAACAAATACACCATAAGCAGGAGAAGCAAGTACATTGCTGCATAGAAAAGGAAAGTTAGCAATAGAAAAATTGAAGTCATCACGTTTGTCATAAAGTTTCAAATATAGCCTTTCGTAGGCGTCATAATTCAGGATGAAGCAGAACTTGAGGAATCAGTCGTGACTTTTATTTCAGGCCCACTAGGATAGATGGCATTCACATAGTTTCCAAATTTAGGATTGTTAAGAGACCGAACGTCATCTATATATCTGTATGTTGAGTTGGATGATTTGGCGACAGTCGTCTCTCCAGATTTAACAAGTTTCTGCATAAATTCTGCTTTATAAGAATAAAGAAACAAACCAATAAGCAATGGTGCACAGTTTGTACCCATTGGTTTACCGATTGTTTGCTGAAAAGCTATATTACCAAACACAACAAATATGTTATCTATAATTTTTTTATGTTATTGAAATCAGTGTATGACATTTACTGGCCAGTTATTAAAACACCTGTTTAAACATGTCTCAGTCAATTAGAATCTAATCCTGAATGACTTTAATGACTAAATATGTTTGGTATCGCCTATCACAATCACAGCGGCAACAGCTACATTGTTGCAAAGTCAAAGTTTAACTCTTCAAAATCTAAAAAATGTAGTGAGTATTCAAAATTATGTATTTTAAAACATTTGAATTTTCAAGTCTTCCACTAAGTTAACTTTGTGCGAGTCACTGAAAAAGTGATCGAAATTTACCGAGAACAGGCAATTATTATTGTAATAATAGTAAAACATATGTCGCCGTTAATGTGACTAACACAATACTTTTTAAAACAACATATGGATAATTAAATACACTTTTATTCGATTTTAAATCAAGTTACACAAAATACATCGGTAGATCAAAGATAAATAAAAGCCCTAAATGGACGGAAAGAGCCTTTTCATCTATTGATTTAAATTCAAATCAATGTGATATTTTGCGTTATAGATGAAAATATTGATCGTAATGTACAATGTATAAGATTAAGCGGACAAAAATTCAATGGAGTTTTTTTTAGATTTTTTTGGTCGTAAAGCATTCTTTAGTAATGAAACACAGATTCCACTAAAAAACCAGTTCATTAAATTACCATCTTTTTCACAAAAATCTCATAGAAACCCCAATTGTTTGTGTAGCCAAATTGAGAATACGGAACACTTTTTATTACACTGCCCTTTGTATCATGTTATTCGACGTCGTACTATAGGAACCTTTGATTGCCATTATAATTTGAGTAAGTTGTTATAAAGTTGAACTGTTAAATTTATGCAAATTTCTAAAAGAGGGTTTAAAATATTATACTTAAATATCAATTTTTATTTCTTTTTTCATGTTTATAACATGTATCTATTGATATCTATCATACTGAGTAATTATTGTAAATCGTTTTAATATATATTTTGTTGTAATATAATTTTGTTATATGTGTACCGCCATTGTATATAGATATATATTGTATAGTTTAACCTCTAATACCACCTCCGTGGTACAGAGTGTAATAAAGAATCTTGTTATAAAGAAACATTTCACTTACACCAGCGGAAAATGCCGAAATGTTTTAACGTCGCTAATCCAAACGATATCACTGAATAACTATATATACTCCATTGGCGTTATGTATGCATCTCTCTCTCTCTCTCTCTCTCTCTCTCTCTCTCTCTCTCTCTCTCTCTCTCTCTCATATATATTATACTGAATGATTTACTTCTTCTTTTTTTTTCTTTTTAAAAATTTAAGGAAAAAAATAAAAATGTGGCGAAAATATACTTTTCAATTTAAAGGAGCTATTTTAGCTAAAAACATCCTACTTTAGCAGAATGGTGCTTTCAACAATTTAACTTTGTTAAGATTTTCAGAATGACCAGTTTTAAACATGTATATTAATTTATATTAATTTATGCTGTTTTAGCTAAAAACACTCCACTTTAGAAGAATGATGCTAATATGACCAGTTTTAAACCTGTATAGTAATAAATGGATGGCAGTACATGTATACTATGAAAGTAAAAAAAAATCTTCTTTTTTTTCTTTTTGAAATTTTAGGAAATATACAAAAATGTGGGGAAATATACTTTTCAATTTAAAAGAACTATTTTAGCTGAAAAACACTTAACTCTAGCAGAATGATGCTTTCATCAATTTGTCTTATAACGTATAATGATATGACCAGTTTTAAACATGCATATAAGTTTATGGATGGTATTAAAGTTGGAAAATTCATTAAAATTAAAATTCTGAAAAGTGTTTTACACGTGTTAATGTAATGACAAAATAATGAATCAGAGAGATAAATGATAGTAATGCAGGTATTACATAAACTTGTCTACAGCTGCTCTATAACTTAGGGCATCAGACATGTATAAGTGCGAGATCACTGCTTACTGAGATAATTTTGTGGTGTTCAGTATGAAATTAAGTTTAAATTGATGTACACAAATTGTCAAAATTTAACTTTTTTGTCACTGAATATATAAAGCAAATTGGGTAAGAGTTCCATTTGTACCCCCACCCATTATATTCTATGAAAATTTTTGAAAAATCATTTTTCAATGTTCAAAATGGCTTGAATCTGTCATTTTTCGGTCAAAATTAAAGTTTTAGTGGAGGATACAAATAGAACTCTTTCCTCAAATTGAATTTAGTTTCAAGGTAAAACTAGCACCCAGGATTAACGAAGGGGAGGTGTAAAAATTATGAACTTTTTATGCTACCATTCATCACAAAGCATTTAGGTATAATATGCTAGGCATCTTATTAGGAATCCCAATACCCATTAACGTCTTTTCGTTTACGTATGTCTGTATTCTTTAATACTGTTTTGTTTCTTCTGTGTATTCTGTTAACTGGTTGTGCACATTGCATGAAGTGTTGAACTTATTTGGTATTTTTCCAGTCCTTCCTTCCAGAAGTTTAAGGTTGAAGCAGATGCACTTTCTCTTGATGGGTGTCTGCTTCATAGGTGTGGCTTCTAGGTAGGTCTAAACTAATTTGAAAATAGTTAATAACTATTCCTACGCCAGGTAACTTATACACGGTGTCTGAACGGAAGTGTACAAAAATGGTAGAGTAAAGGTTGGAGCAGATACAGTGGCTCTTAATGGGCGTCTGCTTCATAGGTGGGGCTCCTAGGTAGGTCTGACCTAACTTGAAAATATGTAATACCTATTCCTACGCCAGGTAACTTATACACGGTGTCTGAACGGAAGTGTACAAAAATGGTAGAGCAAAGGTTGGAGCAGACATAGTGTCTCTTGATGAGCGTCTGCTTCATAGGCGTGACTCCTAGGTAGGTCTGACCTAACTTGATAAAAGGTTATAACTATTTCTACGCCAGGTAACTTATGTATACACGGTGTCTGAACGGAAGTGTACAAAATGGTAGAGCAAAGGTTGGAGCAGATGCACTTTCTCTTGATGGGCGTCTGCTTCCTAGGTGTGGCTCCTAGCTAGGTAGGTCTGACCTAACTTGAAAATATGTAATACCTATTCCTACGCCAGGTAACTTATACACGGTGTCTGAACAGAAGTGTACAAAATGGTAGATCAAAGGTTGGAGCAGATACAGCGTCTTTTGGTGGGCGTCTGCTTCATAGATGTGGCACCTAGGTAGGTCTGACCTAACTTGAAAATATGTAATACCTATTCCTACGCCAGGTAACTTATACACGGTGTCTGAACAGAAGTGTACAAAATGGTAGATCAAAGGTTGGAGTAGATACAGCGTCTTTTGGTGGGCGTCTGCTTCATAGGTGTGGCACCTAGGTAGGTCTGACCTAACTTGAAAATATGTAATACCTATTCCTACGCCAGGTAACTTATACACGGTGTCTGAACAGAAGTGTACAAAAATGGTAGAGCAAAGGTTGGAGCAGACACAGTGTCTCTTGATGAGCGTCTGCTTCATAGGCGTGGCTCCTGGGTAGGTCTGACCTAACTTGAAAATAGGTAATAATTATTTCTACGCCAGGTACTTATACGTGCTACGAGTTATGACAAGTACACATATTATCCAACTACAAACTTTACATGCATGTTTTGTTGATATTCAATCAGATTTCAGAGGGTGACTATTAAATATTATACATGTTTATATACCATTTTAATGTGGAAATAAATTGTTTTGGAAACAGCAGGTGCGTGTAGAAGATAAGGCAAAGCATGAGAAACACATAGTGTTATCAATGATCATAAACTCCCGACTTTGGACGGGCACTGGATAAAGTACAAATACATCTAGACGTGTGTGTATATTTAGCTCATGGCATAACTATCATAAACTCCCGACTTTGGACGGGCACTGGATAAAGTACAAATACATCCAGACGTGGGTGTATATTTAGCTCATGGCATAACTATCATAAACTCCCGACTTTGGACGGGCACTGGATAAAGTACAAATACATCAAGACATCTAGCTCATGGCATAACTATTAAGAACACTTAGTGATTAATTTTTTTATTGAGTAAACAGCTTGTCAGGTTAAACATTTTATAAAGTCTACAATTCCATACAACTGCTTACGCTGGCGGTCCCTGTCACAATAAAAATAAAAATAAAATTAAAAAATAATAATAAAACATATATAAGTATGATGTATATGCATCCATCATGTATGAATATACTGTCAATACTGGTCAACAGCTGTTATGTTTCTTTTTTACATTTTAAAATATTTACAATATGACTGTACCCATACAGAAGCAATTGTATTTCAATTCCCAATGAAAGACAATGGGGGTCATGACCCTTGATGTGTATCAATTTTCCCGCAATATTACGTCATGTCCTACACAGGGGGTCGCGTGGTCATGTGAGATACGCCGATCTCGCATGGCTAAAAACTCTATATCACACGCGCAAATATGGAAAAAAATAGCGCCAAGATACAAAATATTTATTTAAAGAAAGAATTGTAAATATAAGAAATGACATTTCTGCTCATGGTATTTCAAGGGGTAATGAAAGATAGTGTGGCCCGTGCCCTTCATCGAATTTGGCACGCGCCACACTATCTTTCATTACCCCTTGAAATACCATGATCAGAATGTCATTTCTTAAATAAATCCGGAATGTCAATTTTTGCACCCCAGATTGAATAATCAATAATTAAAGTGGTGAAAAATGTCTCCTCGAAACCACCACCCCCCCTGTGCTAGAGCACTAGAGCATGTACATTCTTTTACCGCCAAGATTTATCACTAAATCATATAGTTGAGGATATCTTGAAATACATGTAGATTTTAATCGAATTGGTGTATTTTGTGGTTCAAGCAATAGAATCAAGAAACAATTACTTCCCTCCTTGTGGTGCCAAATGGGGAAATATCAACCCTCGTTCTTGCACGTTGTGCTTTGGCAGGAACATTCGACAAACCTCGTCCTGGACCAAGCAGTTGAGACTTCACTATATCTGACACAAGAAATAGCGATAGATTCTACTATTCCTAAGAGAGAGAGAGAGAGAGAGAGAGTTGTTACCGCTAATAATCCTTGTTCACAGATAATTAGTTTTCAGAGAGAGAGAAAGAAAGAGAGAGAATTACCGCTAATAATCCTCTTTCACAGATAAATAGTTTTTCATCATCACAGTTGTCATCATCCCATTGTAGTTCTCCATCAGCCCACATATGTACACAGTCCTGGTCGCCGTTACCATCGTTGGGTTCTCCTGGTCTCCAGTTGTCATAGTTGATGAAGTCAAGTGTGAAGAAAGGTTCTGATGCCAACTGGAACTCGCCCTCAGTGGCATTAAATGTGTTACTATCTGTTATACCTATCCAATGGTCCTGGACTCTATTATCTAACGAAACAAAACAATATGAATGAAAATAATACAACGAAGCAAGCTGCTTACAAATAAATTGTTGTTCCCTTGATTCTTAATTTTAAATACACATGTGGCGGGTGTAGTCTGGTGGAAGTTCATAAGATTAACATAATTTTACATGTTGTTAGATTTCAAAATTTTTACTTTGTGTTTTATTGTGATCTGTATTTGTATTTGATCTTGGAATAAATTCGCATGTGCCAATCAAAAACAAACATACTAATCCATGTCCGAATCACAATTAAAGCAAAGTAATAACTTTGGAACTGACTAGTTAGGTTAGACACGTGAACTTCTACCAGGGAAGTGAGGTCGGGTGCTCCGGAAGGGTAAGCACCTCCTGTTTAGCTAGCTACAACTGCCACGCTTGATAAGCATTGGCTTGCAATACCCCCCCCCCAGTCAACAATTTGTTTGCAAGCAGCCCGCTTCCTTGTACAAAGTCCCTGAAGTGGGAACAAGCTCTACTATAGCCTATTAATTGGAAAACAAATACACCATAAGCACGAGAATCAGGTATTTTCTTGGATTCTTGAAATCTGGAGATGAGTGACCGCAAAGAAGATGATTTTGAAGGAAGGACAACCCACATGGTAAAACTTGCATGATAAGGCGGAATAGAGCCATTGCAGGGTATCACATGTTACGCTACTTAACTACATTTTGAGTTGTCCTGGCGTTCTATGCTACTTGTTATATTTTGTCTGTTTTGAGTAAATAGTTGAGTTGAGTTGAGTAATGGTGTTTTACGTCCCAGTCAAGAATATTTCACTTATATCGAGACGTCGCCAACTATAGGCGAAGGTGCAGAAATTGTGCCTGTGCGTTGCGCTGATGACATTATACAGCAGGGTTCTTTAGCGTGCCAAGACCACCGTGACACGGGACCTAGTTTATTTTCAGTTCCCATCCGAAAGAACCGTGGCTTTTAGTTCGTAATGCCGAGTGCTTGGCCAAAGTACAGTCACTACCCACTTTCAAGTCTTGGGTCAGGCCCGGCCTGGGATCGAACCCACGACCTCTCACTTACGGAGCGAGCACTCTACCAAATGAGCTACCGGAGTGGTATTTTTGAGTTAAGAATAAGTTAGTTAAGATTACAATATTTTCATATATTTATGTTTGCAATGTTTTGTTCTATAAAATACTTGTAAGACCGAATGTATTTATACTAGATATAAGTTTGTCATTGGTGACGTGACAAACTTTCCGAATCTGCTAAAAAGTTAGATACGGTATAGGCCTGTCGGAAGTATATCACGAATCGAATAAATTAGATCCAAATTGGCAGCTCAGATTGGCCACTGGTGCCAATATCTCGGCAGATGTTATCTAACTTTTTCGGTCACTAACCATCCATATCTCGGCCACTCGGCAGTTTTTCGGTCACTAACTATTCATATCTCGGTCAATAACTATTCATATCTCGGTCAATAACTATTCATATCTCGGTCACTAACTATTCATATCTCGGTCAATAACTATTCATATCTCGGTCAATAACTATTCATATCTCGGTCACTAACTATTCATATCTCGGTCAATAAATATTCATATCTCGGTCAATAACTATCCATATCTCGGCCACTCGACAGCCGAATTTTGACTTTTTTTTCGTCACCTCAATTTTAAGCTTTCGACTTGTCTGTACTATAGCTAACTCTACAGTCTACTATTGTATCAAACTTGGCTTTATTGTTTTATTCTTTCAACGTAAATAACACTGTTATCACAAGCACAAACATACCAGTCCACGTCCAAATCACAATCGCAAACACAATCAAACCCGTCCATGTCCAATTCACAATCCCAAACACAAACACACCAGTCCACGTCCAAATCACAATCCCAAACACAAACTCCAATTCACAATCCCAAACACAAACATACCCGCCCATGTCCAATTCACAATCCCAAACACAAACATACCCGTCCATGTTTAATTCACAATCCCAAAAGCAAACGGAAACTTTGAAAACTTCCACAAGGGAAGTAAAGACGCGTCTTCTGGAAGGGAAAACACCTCCTGCTTAGCTATCTGCTCCGGAAGTATAAACACCTCCTGCTTAGTCACGCGTAAAAGCAAAACCGAGAACGAAAGGAACATGGAATTATGTTCGGATTATGTACGATATTCAAACTTTAGTTGCAATGACTGGACATGGTCTGGTATGTTTGTTTTTGATGAATTATACTAAACTTTTAAAACAACAAACAGTTCATCTTTTAGATGCGGCTAAAAATAACTTTCTACCAGATACATTTGACAGATAAGACGAACATAAGATCTTTTAAATAATACAAACCCATTCTCAATCTATTGGCAAGAAAATTATGTTCTTCTTCGGAGGTTACGTGAGCGAGATAGCCACCCAAATTGGAACATGCCCTGAAATTTATAACGTATAGGTATTAAACTGAAATATAGTAAGTGCTTAAAGTGGTGAAATTTTGACTTATGTGACAATTCGGGGCACAGACGTATGCATTTAGCCTATGTACAGTTTGATTTGTGATTGTGACGAGCGCACATTAACAGAAGTCGCTTACCATTCCCTTAATCATTCAAGCGTGAAAAGAAGGTCAAGTGCCAAAAGGTCAATTGCAATACCCAATCTCAAACTCAATCTGTAATATTTTATTTTACCATTAGTAGTGCTTTATTTAATTATATAATATTACGAGTCACCATAGACACTGCGGGGGCAATGTCACGGCAGATATCGGTTGGTTAAATTGTTACGAGTTTCCGAAATGGCTGCCGTTGAGAAGTTAACAAAGATCGACGATGAAACTTCAAGGCCTGTACGACAGTTTTTTGTTTTGTTTTGTTTTTGTTTTTTTTTTCCTTATCTTTCAACATTTAAATCCAAAAATCAATATAGTTTGTAACTTTAAAAACAAACATACTGGGTGACATTGTTTTTATTATTATTATTGTTATTCTTTCAAGAAATCGACCACTGAAAAGTTACCAATGTGAACAAATGATTGAAAGTGTTGACAAGAACATTTACACCATTGACAAATCAAATGAAGTTTCAGGATTAACCAAACGGAAAAGTCTGACTTAAGTCAATAACAAAATATATGACGGAAATCTGTTCTGGGACTATCCATCAGGGCAACACCAAGAAGACCTCAACTGGCGAGGGTGCTTAATTGTGTTCCCTAAACTCCACCAACATTTTGTCTGCAACTTTTCTGGAAAACGATTTAACAAATCTTTAACAAAAACTTCACAAGAACAATACTTAGGTAGAGTAAATGTGACAATGGCTATTTATAGTTCGATTATGTGCATGGTTGGCAAAACAATGGTTTCCAAGTTGGGGTTTGTTTTGGGGACACTTTAGAAATGGCATCTCATTTCAGTTATAGCTAAATTAATACATGATAAATAGTTCCATCGGTGGCAAAATGATCTGTGTAAAAGCTACAATGCAAAAGTGTTCAGTGATCTATACTGAATTCATTATGTTACATGTCATTCACAATAGTGTCAAAATAAACGAGGATTAGTATTTATCTGGTATGTGCTTCTGATCAATCCTCGGACTGAAGGTGGTCAAAATACATCAATGGTCTCTTGTAAAGTTAGTACTTCAAATAATTAATAGAGTAAATATATTTTCATTTTACAATAAATATATAAGTTTTTTTACTTGTACGACTTACCCATGCATCGGCAAATGTTCGTTCTCTTCGTCCGAAGAAGTAGCAGCTGTTTTCAAATGATACAAAGTTTGGCGGGCATACTGCAAAATTGACAATATCGATGCAAAATTATGCTTCAGTTTCACAATCATTTTGTCATATACTACTTTTTTTAATTTAATCATAAAATACATTCAAAAACTGGTATATGACAATAAAAATACATTCAAAAAATGGTATTTGACAATAAAAATACATTCAAAAAATGGTATTTGACAATAAAAATACATTCAAAAAATGGTTTTTGACAATAGAAATACATTTTTAAAAAATGGTATATGACAATACCATAACTAAGAGTGGGCTACAGAGCCGTCTTCCAGATTACTGAGCACCTCATCCGCTAAGGTTTGAATACCACATATCCTACTGGTAGAAAGTTTTACATTTTTCTTACCGAGGGCGTTACTCCAGTATTCCTATTCTCCCCCCCCCCCCACCACCACCATATCATATCTGAATGCCTCGATATAAATAAAATGATATGGACTTGGATAAAACTGAACATAATAACAAAACGGTATCTAGAAAGATGACAAAAACACATTTAAACGTTAATTTGGTAACTCTCGACTTTGGGCAAACACTGGCCATAATAACAAAATGGATTCCATATGTGTTTTATGCGGTCTTTTTCACAATTAAGAGTCTAAATCAAGGGAATCGCGTTTTAATGGTACATCTGATCAATATATTAGTTTCTATTACAAAAACTAAATGATACTGCTTTAAAATGTCAGGATAGAAGAATCCTTACCAGCTGGGCAAACGAAGTTTAGTGGGTTATATACAATGTTCATTCATTCATTCATTTTTTATGAAAATGGTCAATCTGAATACTCCCAGTATATAGGAATCGAATCACTCTGTCCGTTTGTCCACCCTTTAGACTGTCCGTACCAATATTGTGTCGGCCCCGTATCTTTCATGTCTATGGATGGATTTTGATCAATCTTAACACTAATATACCCACATCAAACGATGTGATGCTTACTAGTATCAAATTTAGGGTTCGTCCGTCAGTCCATTCGGACACTGGGGACGGGGTATTTGATTCCCAAGAGACTGTTATAGTTTTACAGGGATATGGAAAAAACGTCATCTCCTGAAAACATGACATGGTTCCGAGGAAATGAAGCAAGGACGTTTGGCTCAATTTATTTGTCTTACTTACCTGTTTGTGCGTAAAGTCCAGGTATCGTTGTACACAAGACAAAAATCAATTTAAGCAATAAATGAGTGTCCATAGCAATCATTTATGTGCCGATAAACAAGTCTGTTGTTTTTAACTTGGTAAATGGAGTGCCAGCACCTTGTGTAACTACCGAGCCAGTCCGACCGACGCTAGTGTAACTGAGAAAGTTTGATGACGCAATGTCTTATAATTCGCCATTATTGCAAGAATACAAGAAAACATCATGTTTGATAACGTGATAATGGGGGAGGCGTATTTAAATGCTAGTGAAAAAATGGTTTTATAAAAATCATAAATAAAATTAATATCTAAACATTATATTTAAGTCTCATTTTATTATTATGTTAGTCTTAATTATTAATTACAGGCAAAAAACGGACAGAATTTTACGTGAATTCGGACATTTCTTCCTTTATATACGGACAACTATAAATTAATGTTTTTACCTAACATTAGTAAATTTATAAATAACTGTTATTTTCGTTTTTTGATTACTTTACATTTACGTTTAAAATCTTAAATTTCATTTTGGAATTGTTGAAATAACATTAAAAAAATTTAATTCATTGAAAACGTCAATTTATTTCATTGTCTACTATTTCGTGCAACAATGTATAAGAACCATGACCAAAGAAGTGTTTCAGTAACTCACAACAATCCAGATATAAAAATTGCAGTCTACTGCAGTTTATTCTTTAAAGTAATGTATAACCATTTCAGTGGTTAAATAATCTGTTAAGGTAAATCTGGCTTGCGGATTTAATTCTTTGCTGGGATAGACCTAACCCTTAAACACAAAAAATTTTGTATAAAGATTTGAATGGCAATAATCTATCGGATCGGGTGTCTCTTTTTATTTTCATGTTCTGTGCTAGGATAGCCACTGTATCAGAAGAACTCAGTGCACATGCACTATTATTTAATTATCAGTGCTCTCATGTGTTAAACTATCGTGCAAATACTGTTATATTTTCATGTTGAAGTACTAGTAAATGATGAGAGGAAATCTCTCTCTCTCTCTCTCTCTCTCTCTCTCTCTCTCTCTCTCTCTCTCTCTGTGTGTGTGTGTGTGTGTGTGTGTGTGTGTGTGTGTGTCGAATTATGCATGTTCATCAAAATACCATGTCTTAAATAATTTTATTAAAGTATTATTCATTATATGATAGACTATATATGCACTAAGCTTTAAGGAAGCTATTTAAAACTGGTTGAACACTAGTATGTAACTGATAAAATAATTCAGATATATAATAATTTACACATGACTTTTCTACTACAAGTGCGTTAAATTTCACCACAAAACTTGAATAATAATATATCAATTTCCTACAATTTCACATTTTTCTCCAAATTATTTCCTCTTTTAAAACAATTGATTAAAATATACATCCTACTTTCCCTTCAGTGTCGTTTAATACAACAGGTGTCAGTCTTTTGTTCGAATATAAATATATGTATTGTCTTGTTCATCTTGCTGGTACACACAACTATTGTATAGAACTTTTATCGTGTCTCATACGTCTTAAAGGCAGGATCTCATACTTGTTTTTTAAATGCAAAATATTTATATGTATTTTGATATTGTTTATGATTTGTGACACGTAAATTAAATATTCTACTACTACAATTACTATTAAAAAAAGCGGAAGCTTCCATAAAGAAAAACTTTGAAAGCTGGCAAATTCCTTAAAACACGTGCATTCTACAAGAGAAGTGAGATCGGGTGTTCCGGAAGGGTAAGCACCTCCTGTTTAGCTAGCTACACCACCGCGTATAGAATCAAAATTCAGAATGACAGGAACATGGAGTTGTGGGACGTTAAATATAATTACAAGATAATTTTGGATACAGCGACATCACACTTATCAACAAAATTATCTTGACGGTCATAGTTTTGAAGTTTTCAATGAAACACCGAGTGGAAATTGAAAGAAATTAAAAACACTGTAATTATAGGCATATTTGTCAGACAACGCTGTACTCACTGGCCAAAAGCCAAAAAAACCTTACAAATCTAATAACGTACATGTCTGAAGTTACAAAATTTAAAAAAAATTGAATTTTATAAAATTTTATAAAAAAAATCTTTATTTATTTATTTATCTATTTATTTATTTATTAATTCTTTTTAGAAATTAGCATACAACACATGTAGTACGAATTTTTTAAATGCCTATTTATTTATTTTTTTTTTTTTAAAAATGCAAATTTTAACATTAAAGTATAATATATAATATTTTTACGAATAAATTGTAGAAATATTTTATTAAAAATATCCTGCACCACAAATCTAATTTTCTAAAAAACAAATATAGCAAAAACTTCCCAGGTAAAATATTAAATATTTATTTAACAATGTTGGCTAAGTGGGAATAGCAAATTTTCAAATGTTGGCTACGTGGGAAGACCCCCTCACTGGGACCATTGGCAAAGACGGCGCTTAGGAAATCGCGTACCTTGCTAGTCGAGTGTTATACTGCATGCGCTTACGAATATAAATGACTCTCGAAGCCTAGGCAGATCCCTGTGTGAGAAAATTTTTATTTCGCTTGCCGAAGGTTAGTAGTTTTCTCCGGGAACTTTGGTTTCCTCCACCCCTCCTCAACTGATCTCGATATAAATCTAAAAAATCTTGACTGGAGTATACTCTATTGCTTTACTATATTATGAGGAAAACGTGCACCATTTTTTTAAAATTACAAAAAAATGGAATGAGGCGGCATGTCGGCCAATTTTCCAAACTATCTGTGAACTAAAAAGATATGGGCGAAAAACAGAAAAAAGGTGGATGTACATGTGCAGATTTCACGAAATCAATATAAAAAATGTTGTTTATGCATTCATGGAACAGGATTTAGTTGTAATTATATTTTATCCAGCTGTGAAAGCGCTAATTAAAATGAAATTCTATATTATTATTATTAAACATATTGTCACGCTAACTGTTTCATCAGTAACACTTTGGTTTTACCAAACAGAGACGTGCTTTTTTCTGTATTCTTGTGTACTTCTTTAGTTGGAGAAAATGTTTTATTTTTTGTTCCTGGTAGTTCCCTTGTTTGGATGTTCTTGTAAGTATTTTATTTCTATTTATAGAATTGTCTATATACCTTTTTAATTTATCATTAAATGCATGTTAAAATGCTATATAATAATACGTCACAGTTTTTAAATGTATTTTATAATAATATTTAACAAAATAGTATGTGACAAATATCGAATTTATATCAGTTTTTTGAGGGGGTATATATGAATCACCTATGCTGACCGTCTGGTCATTCGTCTCAATATCGCAACCACTCCATATCTTTCATGTCCGCATGTGCGTTGCGCTGATGACATTACACAGCAGGATTCTTTATCGTGCCACGCCTACCGTGACACGGGACCTGGTTTGTTTTAAGTTCCTGTCCAAAAGAACCGTGACTATCGTAATGCCAAGTGTTTGTTGAAAGAACAATCAATACCCAGTTTCAAGTCTTGGTTAAGATCCGGTGGTGGGTTGGGGTTCGAACCCGCAAACTACCAATAACGGAGCGAACACTCTACCAACACCAAGCCATTTGAAAATAAGAGTCACAGGTCTTAAGGACAAGGCTTTTAAAAGCCCAGGGCCCGTGCCGAGGCAATACTATGCCTTCAACTGTAGCTGGTGACGTCTCAATGTAAGTGAATCACTCTTGCCGGGGAGATAACAGTAAAGTATTTGAAATGTATATAAAAACTGAAAAAACTGATCAAATTATGTATTTCGTTTGAACGAATAGTTTTGTTTTTTTTTTTTCATTTGGCCCTTCCACGCCGCCGTATATTCCATACAATATAGCCATGTAATAAAGAGTGTAATATCGTTTCGGTGGTTACAGTACTTAACCAGTAGTCCGGCGTACATTCGAATTTGTGCACGCTATGACGTCGGCTGTTGATTGTTTCACTGACACAGTTTATTTAATTATTTTAATATCAACTCAAATGAGTTGGAAAAATGTTGTTTTTTAATTTGTTCTATGGAAAAGCCAAAATTATATTTTCGACATAGTATACCCATGTAACTTAAGCAGTACATGTACTATTTTACTCTTTGGGCGTATGGTGATGTACACGTTTGCACTCGACTTCTGTGGTTGGATTGTATTTTCACGAAAAAAAACCGTTAAATTCCCTGTAATAATAGAGCCTCACATTCGTTTTTATGTAATATTGAAATTATTAAACCCGTTCAATAATTTATTTATGCAACTTGCCAAGGCCCGTTGAATGAAAACTTATTCTGAACTTACTAGTTTAATAAATTCAATAATACAATCCAACCTGCCTTAATGGTCACCTCCATATAAAGGACACCTACTTATAAAGGCCAGTAGAAATGTATCCCAATTGCTTTTTATTCATATTATTTGAACCTGTATATAAAGACTACATGTCCATAAAGGCCACTTTAACTGCTTCCCTTGTATGGCGTTTATAGACAGGTTTGACTGTACATGAGTTTATGTAAGATTCTCTATATATGTTTAAATTCATATAAAAATACATGTATTTTAGTTGCAGAGTTTGCTGATTCTGAAATAGAAAATGGTGAAAATGGGGATTCTTTCTTATTGAATTCCCTGCTCGAAGAACGTGGTAAGTATAAGTTTAACTAATTTCAAATCTTAATGGCATTGCAAGCAAACGTGTTGGTAGAGTGTTTTACAGGAACATGGAGAGGGTTTTCTTTGTTTGTTATTGTTCTGATTCATCCGGGATTTCTTTTTTAAAATCTTCCATGTTTAATTACAATATAAAGTCCATAAAATCCCAATAATGTCATCAAGATACATTGTATAAAATTACATTGCGTGTTAAGCGTCCAATGGTTGATGGTAGGTTGATGGTAGAATTATGGCACGCCTCACCAACAAAAGTTCGATAAAGTGCTTTAACGGTCGTTAAAGCGCTTTAACGAATTTAATGTTGCATTAGCGTCGATAACAAGAACAAAATTTCCACTATTTTTATTTAACGAACGATAAATGGATATTGATTCGATAAAGTGCTTTAACGACCGATAAAGCAATTTACCGTTCGTTAAAGCGCTTTACCGTTCGTTAAAACGCTTTACCGTTCGTTAAAGCGCTTTATCGAGATTTTAGAGCTTATTACCGATTTTTATATTGCATTACCGAATTATCGAACTCACAGAAAGTCTATTACCGTTTATCGAAAAATTCAGCCAATCAGAGGGCGTGTAACAAAAGAATTACAGACGTTTCGTCCCATAGGACTTTTCGTCCCATGCCATTTCGTACCATTTTCGAGACATTTCGTACCATGTTCAGGACTTTTCGTCCCATAATTATAAGACGTTTCGTACCATAGGACTTTTCGTCCCATGACATTTCATAACATTTTAATGACTTTTAAAAGATATTTTCTTAATTAATTACTTTATTGATTTATTTATTTTTGTTTTTTACTGTGTTATAAATAAAATTTAGTTTTTTAGTCCCATGGCATTTCGTAATATTTTAATGACTTTTTAGAGATTTTATTAATTTATTTATTTATTTATTTTTGTTTTTTTTACTGTGTTATAAATAAAATTTAGGACTTTTCGTCCCATGACATTTCGTAACATTTTAATGACTTTTTAAAGAGGTTTTATTTATTTATTTATTTATTTATTTATTTATTTATTTATTTATTTATTTATTTTTTACTGTGTTATACTGAATAAAATTTAGTTACATATATATATTTAATTTCCCTTTTGTCTTTTTTTAAAGGGGGATGATTAAGGTATATATGTGAATACATCTTTATTTTTTATATGAATTTAACTAACTACAAGTTTATGCCAGTAAACTATCTTTTCTCTCGCTTTATCATTAAATAAACTTTAAAGCCATAAAGTCTCGGGATTTCATTTTTTAAATACCAATAAAAACAAAACACGTGTTTCCACAAGCTTTTATTGTTCAGTTAATGGAAACGTTCTACAAACATGAGGAGGCTACCAGGCTGCGTGGGACTTATATCACTTTTACTTATCGTGATGTCCCGCTTATAGAAATGTAAGACTTAGAGTGACATATTGTTGAAAAATGGCAATGTTCAAAAAGTATGCATAAAATATGAAAAAATATGATGCAGAAAATACTTTAATAAGATGTGCACATGTCCAATATGTAATAATAACATCATGCAAATTTAGTTTCAGACTTAGTGGAGGTGTACATGTTCAATGAATATAATAAATTGGTATAACGAATGTATAATGCCAGGACGAAAAGTACTCCATGAGTCCGAATATGGCATGAAACGTTCTGTTAAAATTACTTAATGTTATGGTACATCTTAAAAATGTGGAAAGAAAAGTCCCCAAAAAGTTTACGAAATATCATGGGACGAAAAGTCCTATGGTACGAAACGTCTTAGAAGTATGGGACGAAAAGTCCTGAATATGGTACGAAATGGCATGGGACGAAAAGTCCTATGGGACGAAACGTCTTGCTAAAATTGTATCAAATTAATAAAAGTTAAATTAAATACATGGAATGACCTGATGATCTATACCTGCAATTTCTACATCTTATCGAACTTACTGACTTTCTTTTCGTCTAGTAAATATAAATATATAATAATATATAGATAAATTAATACATATAAATCTTACCTTGTCCCTCAATAATTCTCTGTTAGTTGATTCCTGATTAAAAAAATCCCACGACTTTTGTATCCAGTAATGAAGCCATTTGAGTAGATCTACCTTGGAATGACAGCCGATTGGATTACGAAAATTGACCATACATCGACAACACTGAACACTAATGTACCAATCGATGATTTATTGTCTTATTACAAAGTTTTTAATACCTCTTGTGATTTTAATAGGTCAATTAAATCAGGCGAAACTAAAAAAAATCCACAAGAATATGCGGGAAAGATACAATGATCGTCCATATTTAAAACAGGTTTTGTAACCATGTTTGCGCCAAAAAACTACAGTATCTGTTGTTATTATTATTATTTTGTAACCGGCTTGGTCTATGTGGATGCAAATGCCGTTAAAGTTACTATTACCATATTATTAAAAGCAGACGAGAGAGAGAGAGAGAGAGAGAGAGAGAGAGAGAGAGAGAGAGGTTTATCGTGTTGATGAAGTGGTATCCAGGGACAATCAATGTAAATCATGCGATTAGCCAATCAAAACGCTCGTTACATATCTGTAACCATGACACATATCGTATTAACGAATTATCGAACATATCGCATTAACGAATCATCGGACACATTCTTCATTACCGTTCGATAATTTTTAAAGACCGTTAAATCGCTTTATCGGTCGTTAAAGCGCTTTATCGAATCTATATCCATTTATCGTTCGTTAAATAAAAATAGTGGAAATTTTGTTCTTGTTATCGACGCCAATGCAACATTAAACTCGTTAAAGCGCTTTAACGACCGTTAAAGCACTTTATCGAACTTTTGTTGTCGAGGCGTGCCATATAGAATAGTTCCGTGTTCCTTTTCATTTCCGATTTTGATTTCACACATGGTGGGTGTAGGATACTCAATATACCGGAACATCAGGCGGCCTTACTTCCATGTAGGGTGTCTTCATAAATTTGTCAGTTTTCAGACTTTTTTTTACTGACTTTGCTTTTTTAGATTTTAATTTGAACATGGACTGGTATGTTTGTTTTGATGGTTGCTTTTCTATAAAACTACTAAAACCACACCACTTGTTACCTCTTTTACAAAACTACTAAATCCACACCACTTGTTACCTCTTTGACAAAACTACTAAAACCTCACCACTTGTTACCTCTTTTACAAAACTACTAAATCCACACCACTTGTTACCACTTTTACAAAACTACTAAAACCTCACCACTTGTTACCTCTTTTACAAAACTACTAAATCCACACCACTTGTTACCTCTTTGACAAAACTACTAAATCCACACCACTTGTTACCACTTTTACAAAACTACTAAAACCACACCACTTGTTACCTCTTTTACAAAACTACTAAAACCACACCACTTGTTACCACTTTGACAAAACTACTAAAACCACACCACTTGTTACCACTTTGACAAAACTACTAAAACCTCACCACTTGTTACCACTTTGACAAAACTACTAAATCCACACCACTTGTTACCTCTTTGACAAAACTACTAAATCCACACCACTTGTTACCACTTTGACAAAACTACTAAATCTACACCACTTGTTACCACTTTGACAAAACTACTAAATCCACACCACTTGTTACCTCTTTGACAAAACTACTAAAACCACACCACTTGTTACCACTTTGACAAAACTACTAAAACCTCACCACTTGTTACCTCTTTGACAAAACTACTAAATCCACACCACTTGTTAACTCTTTGACAAAACTACTAAATCCACACCACTTGTTACCACTTTTACAAAACTACTAAAACCTCACCACTTGTTACCTCTTTGACAAAACTACTAAATCCACACCACTTGTTACCACTTTGACAAAACTATTATAACCACACCACTTGTTACCACTTTGACAAAACTACTAAAACCACACCACTTGTTACCTCTTTGACAAAACTACTAAATCCACACCACTTGTTACCACTTTGACAAAACTATTAAAACCACACCACTTGTTACCACTTTGACAAAACTACTAAAACCACACCACTTGTTACCACTTTGACAAAACTACTAAAACCACACCACTTGTTACCACTTTTACAAAACCACTAAAACTACACCACTTGTTACCACTTTGACAAAACTACTAAAACCACACCATTTGTTACCTCTTTGACAAAACTACTAAATCTACACCACTTGTTACCACTTTGACAAAACTACTAAAACCACACCACTTGTTACCACTTTGACAAAACTACTAAAACTACACCACTTGTTACCACTTTGACAAAACTACTAAACCACTTGTTACCTCTTTGACAAAACAACTAAAACCACACCACTTGTTACCACTTTGACATCGATTACAGTACCTGTGTGAAATATAAGGATATCGTTAACCTAGGAGTCAATTCATAGTATTGCCAGATAAACATATGACCAATGTATACTGTTTTTTAATCTATTTATTTCATTTAAAAATTCAAACGCGATATTACAATTATTTCTGAGACGTGAACACCACTTCTATCAACAGCTGGTGGAAACTAGAACACTGAGGAACTACTTTTATTGACAGTGGGACTCGCCGAGTGTAGAATAATTTTTTTCAATATAAACATTCAGAATTTTTATGAAACGCTGCTGCCAGGCAAAAGGGAGACTATTCTTTATAGCTATTGTTCATTTCTTTCACCGGGTCTGGCCCAAGACTTAAAAGTGGGTAGTGACTGTTCTTTCGCCAAGCACTTGGCATTACGAAATGAATGCCACGGTTCTTTCAGATGGGAACTTAAAATAAACGAGGTCCCGTGTCACGGTGGGCATGACACGATAAAGAACCCTGCCGTATAATGCCATCAGCGCAATGTACAGGTAAAATTTCTGCACCTTCGTCTATATATGGCGACTTCTAGATATAAGTGAAATATTATTGACTGGGACGTTAAACACCATTACTCAACTCAACCCCTTCATCCGTTGTTTCGTGCTTTTGCTTGCATTAGTTATAGACATTAACATGTACATGCTTTAGGTTACGCATCAATTATTACGTTTTAAACCCTAAACATTTTATTCCAGACACACGGAAGTTTTGTCCGGAAGGGTGGAACAGAATTAACAGGGGTAACAAATGTTACTTCCTTGGTAAATCTCCCGAGTCCTGGGGAGCAGCTAAAGTAAGTTTGCACGACATAGTGGGTGATATGATGGATGGGTTGGTATGCTAAATGTAAAACTTGTCATTCTAAACTAAAGTTGAAAATACAGATGTCATATGACCAATGTATACTGTTATTGAATCTATTTATTTAAAGCGCGATATTATTATTATTATTATTATTATTATTTTTATTATTATTATTATTATTATTATTATTATTATTATTATTATTATTGTAGCAACAAAAACAAAAAACTACATGTATGTAGTATGAATTAAAACTTATTTCATTTTTGAAAAAATAAAAATTAATTGTATTGACTTTTTCAAAAAATAAAAATTAATTGTATTAACTATTTGATACCAGTAGTATATATTTCTGTATAAATGTACCAGGGTTTTTGTCTTTATCGAGTTATCTGTACCGATTTGATGTAATGTCGGTAATACTTCCGATGTCGATGCAGTTCCTTTCATCCAGCGATTAATTTTCGTATTTTGTCATAATTATTTGCGTAATATAAGATATAAATTTGCTGCTTTAATTTTGATTTTAATTTTCAGAAAAAATGTGAAAACTATGGTGGAGAACTGGTTAACATAAACGGCAAGAGAGAAAGCGAGGATTTGGTGGAATATTTGGTTAAATGTACGAGTAAAATCACGCACTAGTGTCGTAATATAAATGTTTGAATATTTCATTCAGACAATTAAAAAATTTGTAATATGACACTAATATAATGCAAATAAGATACATTTGCACAAATACACAAATAACCTAATTTTTCGCAGATAACGGTTTCTGTTGTCCATCAGTGATCCAAACTGACTTCGGAACATCTCTGTCGTGGAACAATGGGTTCTGCATTCTCTATTTAGCAAAAAATTTAAGAGAACTTGTTTTGCTTATTGTTGAATGATATACAATTTTCATATGTGTAGATAAGATAAAAGAAACTATGTCCTAAAGATCTACCAGTCACCAGTATATATTTAGACTACAAAACACCATCCACATTACATCTTCTATCCACGATTGTTTCTTACTTTGCTTAGCCTGTTTCATTCGCTTTTAGTTATAAGCGTCCTCTGTAGCGGCCAACAGGCGGCTTTCTCTTTTTCGAACTCTGTAGGTGTGTCTTTAGCGTGCACTGAGACACGGGACCTCGGTTTTTTTTAGTCTTATCCGAAAGACTATTGTAGTATTGAGCTTTTTGCGGCTCTAGTGTGGGCAGGACATTAAATTTCCAAGTGCTGATTTAGGTTTGGACCCACAGCAACAGTAACTGTTACATTTGGCGCCATTTCTTTTCTCCTTTTCAAGACTGTTTCTTCTGTTAAAATATCGGCTGTTACATGGTACTCATGTGTTACATGGGGATGACATCAAATTGTCAAATATATCCAGATTTACACATTGATATCTGTGTTTTATTTTGAAGCTTCAACTGTTTGGATAGGAGATGACTCTGTAATGAACATGAGGATGACATCAAATTGTCGTTCCTTGTCTGCTGAAGAAGGTATTGAAGACTGGGAGAGTGGATACTGCTCCGAACGTTTGAAGTACATTTGTGAGAGACCGGTAAGTATAGTTGTACTTAGTACTGACATTAACAAGAGGGAGGGAGGGGTATTAGTGTTTTACGCCCAGTCAAGATTCATTCATTTATTTTGAGGCGATAAGTTCTAAATAGCTGAGGAAAGCAGAGTGCTACCTTCGGCAACCGAACTGAAAAACATACTCACACTAGGATATACCTCATTGGGATTCGACCTTGACGGTGAGAGTGCTTCAGACCACTTGGCCACCATGGTCCCTTGTAAAGACGGGTAGGTACTCCATAGTAGTAGTCGGTATTGACTTATACTGACAATAGCTGTCGAGAGAACAACTTGTAACATTTTGGCTATCCAGAAAAAATGAATGCTCTCATGTTCGTGTAGGGGCATAACAAGCTGTTTGTTCTTGGTATAGACAGGATATGCTGATTAAAATTCAACCGTAAAAAATTGAACCACTTCAATAATTTCATTTAGTTAGTATTAATCTTTTTATTTGAGTAGAGTAATGGTGTTTTACGTCCCAGTCAAGATTCTTTCGCTTATACCGATGCCATCAGTTTGAGATGGTGGGGGAAACCAGAAATTGGAACAGTCGCTATGAAATGTTATAGGTTCCCTTTTAATATTTCAGTTAAACATGCTTCACTTTTATTCTGGGACGCCATTCTACGTTAAGTGTCCTTTATTACGGTACCTTTGAGTTTCATATGTGCTTCTGTAACTTTAACGGTTCCATTGTTTCAAAAGTACCACAAGGTCATGACAAAAGTCTCATCAACTTTATCTTCATTTTTCATTTATGTAACTATATCTAATGTGTTATTTATTTATTTATTTATTTATTTATTTATTTATTGTATCTTTTGTTTTGCAGGTACGTCTTTAGATGCGGGATGTGATACTAGTACACGTGCACTAAAGCAAGTTCAGATATTGCTGTTTAAACTGTCACATCGCAATAAAACATGAATAAATGTTCTTTCAAGAGTTTTTCTTTATCTATTATCGGATAGAGTGAATTTGTCATTCATTTTGTTGGTATATCCAGTTCACGGCATAAGGACAAGTTTCATATTAAATCTAAAAAGTTACCACTCTTTGTATATCCTATGGGTATTATTTTATCATGATGAAACTGGTCCCTGTGATTCATGACCGTCAGTTGTTTTTAATCATTGTTTTCTTAAAAAGGACGTATGCCTGTTCTCTTTGTTGTATTGTCCAATTCAGTTCAGGTTTCTGGGGCAAATTCTTCAAAGTTCTGTTAGCTTAACCAACTTGTCAATCAATTTGTATTATGTGTGTTTTATGCAATGTTCTAAAGTTAATACACACGATTGTTTTAATCAAATAGAAGCAGCCAAAGTCATAACTTTTTAATATTTTTAAACTTTTTAACATTTTAAATTTTAACAAACCATTTGGTTAAGCTAACGGAACATTGAACAATCAGAAACTGGTTGTTTGGCTATAGCAAAAAATTGCGTTGGTTATCTTAAACCGTGAACTGTCGCACTTTAATTAAGATAGGTAAAGTTAGCTACTAGTAACTGGCTACTAGTAGCTGGCTACTTGTAGAAGAAAAGTTAGCTACTAGTAGCCAGTTACTTGTGGAAGAAAAGTTAGCTACTAGTAGCCAGTTACTTGTTAGAAAAGCAGTTGATTACTTTAATACTGAGAACACCACTTCTATCAACAGTTGGTGAAAAGTAACACACTGAGGCACCACTTTTATTGACAGCGAGACTCGCCGAGTGTGGGGTCATTTTGTCAATATAAGCATTCAGAAAAATCGATGTTGCACAAATAACCACTTTGATGAAAAATTGCTGTCAGGCGAAAGGGAGACTACTCTATATAGCCATTGTTCATTTCGTGGTCTATACAATCAGTATGGGAATGAGAGACATTATTCTCGCACTCATATCAATGTGAGATCCATTTATTTCCTTTTATCTGACTTCCAAATGAGCATGAGAACACGATGTGAGATCAATAATTTTAATACCCACAGAATGCATGAAAATGCCAGACACCAATTATTTGATTTTATGTCATTTGTATTACAGCTTACTCAAGTCTATTTCATTAAAGATATTATTTCACTCAAGATATTAGTAATAGAACAGAGGAGGGAATCTGAATACTGGACCCAATTACAAACCTTCAGCAAGGCCCCAGTATATACTCTGTAGTGAGGACTAAACTTATAGGAGGCGATTAGCATTCTCTGGTCACTGTGGTCAAGTGGTCAAAATAAAACCAACGTCATACGGATCATGTATCACGACCTATGTTCGAACCTCGTATGGGACAGATCCTATTGAGAAAAAATTGTCAGTTTGCTTGTCGAAGGTCGGTGGTTTTCTCCGGACACTCCAGTTTCCTCTCCATTCCTGAAAGGGCCGCATGATATGGTATAAGTTAAAGCATCGTGACTTGGGACTAAAACACCATTACTCATCTCAGCCAGTAGTCATAACAGTGTTAAAGAAAGTCGATATTCTTAAATTTTTCTTAGTTTATATACTTGCAGAGGATTTTTCAACAACTCAAGAACTTATATAATAATTAAAATCTACAAACCCCGAACAACATGTTTTATTGGTCTTTTGGTAGCTAACAATGTTTGATTTACAACACAATATAGGTACGCTTTCGATACACTATACACATTGTTCAACATCAACGATATTCCAATTATGTTTCGATGTTTCAAACTATCACAAAAAAAAAAAAAAAAAAAGTGTGGTTAAATCTCTACCCGGTATAATATTTGCATTTTGCAAAAACTCGCGACAGCTAGGGAATGGAAACGGCTGCTTCCTTGTATTGATACATTTTTATGTAGAGACTTTTTCCTAAAAGGAGATATTTAAGCTGGTCTATTGAGAAAATTTGATTTTATTACCGCCTGCATCTGAATTCGGAAGTTGTAATAACAACAAAAAACGTTGCATCCAAAGCTGTTCTAACTTGGATTTTATTGGGACTTAAGTTATCTGAAAACTAATCTTGTCTAAAACGTCTGGCTATAATCCATCTCTTAATGATGGTTAAAAAATTGAGAATTTTATTAATCTTTTTCATCCACCCAACACCACTGCGGTAGCTCAGTTGGCAGAGTGCTCGCTCCGCAAGTGGGAGGTCTTGGGTTCGAACCCCGACCGGGTCTGGTCCAAGACTTAAAAGTGCTTAGTGACTGTTCTTTCGCCAAGCACTCAGCATTACAAAATAAAGTCACGTTTCTTTTGGATGGGAACTTAAAATAAATAATGTCCCGTGTCACGGTGGACATGGCACGATAAAGAACCCTGCTGTATAATGCCATCAGCACAACGCATAGGCAAAATTTCTTCACATTCGTCCATAGCTGGCGACGTCTCGATATAAGTGAAATATTCTTGACTGGGACGTTAAACACGTTACTCAACTCATCTTTTTTTATGAATTTTTTACCAAGAGAAACCAACTCTATTAGGAATTGATATTCATTTCAGGCAACAAATCGCTACGGTCATATTGATACTATGGTTATTATATCAACAATATCTTGCCATGTGACGAGCATGGATATACATTCTTCTTTTTTGTCACGATAAAAAATCCTCTAATCATTTCATTTTATGGATAATGACAAGCTTAAGACTTGTCGAATAAAAGCTGTTTTTTCATTGATTAAAAGTTTTTAGCATATACCTTATTTCCGTTTTTCTTGATTGCCGCAATTGAACTTAGAAATCTTTTGTTGATTACGAAAATAAAAATAAATCTTGTCTTTAGATCTTCAACATGGAACATCCGGAATTCTAATTGCTTTTATACCGTTTTAATATCAATGCAAGCATTAATCTATTTTACTATCTCAGCCATCGACTTGTTATGAACAGCCATGTTATATTGTCATTGTCGTTCATACAATGTACAGTACAGGCCTGTCGAAAGTTTAACACTAAGCTGATATATAAGTGCTGAATCTTCAGCTTATCTAGACCCTCGTTAACTATTGACAGCGGCTACCGTACCTATCTATGTCGGTAGCTTATCTAGACCCTCGTTAACTATTGACAGCGGCTACCGTACCTATCTATGCCGGTAGCTTATCTAGACCCTCGTTAACTATTGACAGCGGCTACCGTACCTATCTATGTCGGTAGCTTATCTAGACCCTCGTTAACTATTGACAGCGGCTACCGTACCTATCTATGTCGGTAGCTTATCTAGACCTTCGTTAACTATCGACAGCGGCTACCGTACCTATCTATGTCGGTAGCTTATCTAGACCTTCGTTAACTATCGACAGCGGCTACCGTACCTATCTATGTCGGTAGCTTATCTAGACCCTCGTTAACTATCGACAGCGGCTACCATACCTATCTATGTCGGTAGCTTATCTAGACCTCGTTAACTATCGACAGCGGCTACCGTACCTATCTATATCGGTAGCTTATCTAGACCCTCGTTAACTATTGACAGCGGCTACCGTACCTATCTATGTCGTTAGCTTATCTAGACCTTCGTTAACTATTGACAGCGGCTACCGTACCTATCTATATCGGTAGCTTATCTAGACCTTCGTTAACTATTGACAGCGGCTACCGTACCTATCTATGTCGGTAGCTTATCTAGACCTTCGTTAACTATTGACAGCGGCTACCGTACCTATCTATCTCGGTAGCTTATCTAGACCTTCGTTAACTATTGACAGCGGCTACCGTACCTATCCATGCCGGTAGCTTATCTAGACCCTCGTTAACTATTGACAGCGGCTACCGTACCTATCTATGCCGGTAGCTTATCTAGACCCTCGTTAACTATCGACAGCGGCTACCGTACCTATCTATGTCGGTAGCTTATCTAGACCCTCGTTAACTATCGACAGCGGCTACCGTACCTATCTATGTTGGTAGCTTATCTAGACCCTAGTTAACTATCGACAGCGGCTACCGTACCTATCTATGTCGGTAGCTTATCTAGACCCTCGTTAACTATCGACAGCGGCTAACGTACCTATCTATGTCGGTAGCTTATCTAGACCTCGTTAACTATGACAGCGGCTACCGTACCTATCTATATCGGTAGCTTATCTAGACCTCGTTAACTATCGACAGCGGCTACCGTACCTATCTATGTCGGTAGCTTATCTAGACCCTCGTTAACTATCGACAGCGGCTACCGTACCTATCTATGTCGGTAGCTTATCTAGACCCTCGTTAACTATCGACAGCGGCTACCGTACCTATCTATGTCGGTAGCTTATCTAGACCCTCGTTAACTATGACAGCGGCTACCGTACCTATCTATCGGTAGCTTATCTAGACCTTCGTTAACTATTGACAGCGGCTACCGTACCTATCTATGTCGGTAGCTTATCTAGACCCTCGTTAACTATCGACAGCGGCTACCGTACCTATCTATGCCGGTAGCTTATCTAGACCCTCGTTAACTATTCACAGCGGTTACCGTACTTATCTATGCCGGTAGCTTATCTAGACCTCGTTAACTATTGACAGCGGCTACCGTACCTATCTATTCGGTAGCTTATCTAGACCCTCGTTAACTATCGACAGCGGCTACCGTACCTATCTATGTCGGTAGCTTATCTACACCTTCGTTAACTATCGACAGCGGCTACCGTACCTATCTATGTCGGTAGCTTATCTAGACCTTCGTTAACTATTGACAGCGGCTACCGTACCTATCTATGTCGGTAGCTTATCTAGACCTTCGTTAACTATCGACAGCGGCTACCGTACCTATCTATGTCGGTAGCTTATCTAGACCCTCGTTAACTATTGACAGCGGCTACCGTACCTATCTATGTCGGTAGCTTATCTAGACCTTCGTTAACTATCGACAGCGGCTACCGTACCTATCTATGTCGGTAGCTTATCTAGACCTTCGTTAACTATTGACAGCGGTTACCGTACCTATCTATGTCGGTAGCTTATCAAGACCTTCGTTAACTATTGACAGCGGCTACCGTACTTATCTATGCCGGTAGCTTATCTAGACCCTCGTTAACTATCGACAGCGGCTACCGTACCTATCTATGTGGTAGCTTATCTAGACCCTCGTTAACTATCGACAGCGGCTACCGTACCTATCTATGCCGGTAGCTTATCTAGACCCTCGTTAACTATTGACAGCGGCTACCGTACCTATCTATGTCGGTAGCTTATCTAGACCCTCGTTAACTATCGACAGCGGCTACCGTACCTATCTATGTCGGTAGCTTATCTAGACCTTCGTTAACTATTGACAGCGGCTACCGTACCTATCTATGTCGGTAGCTTATCTAGACCTCGTTAACTATCGACAGCGGCTACCGTACCTATCTATGTCGGTAGCTTATCTAGACCTTCGTTAACTATCGACAGCGGCTACCGTACCTATCTATATCGTAGCTTATCTAGACCTTCGTTAACTATTGACAGCGGCTACCGTACCTATCTATGTCGGTAGCTTATCTAGACCTTCGTTAACTATCGACAGCGGCTACCGTACCTATATATCGGTAGCTTATCTAGACCTTCGTTAACTATTGACAGCGGTTACCGTACCTATCTATGTCGGTAGCTTATCTAGACCTTCGTTAACTATCGACAGCGGCTACCGTACCTATCTATGTCGGTAGCTTATCTAGACCCTCGTTAACTATCGACAGCGGCTACCGTACCTATCTATGTCGGTAGCTTATCTAGACCCTCGTTAACTATCGACAGCGGCTACCGTACCTATCTATGTCGGTAGCTTATCTAGACCTTCGTTAACTATTGACAGCGGCTACCGTACCTATCTATATCGGTAGCTTATCTAGACCTTCGTTAACTATGACAGCGGCTACCGTACCTATCTATGTCGGTAGCTTATCTAGACCTTCGTTAACTATCGACAGCGGCTACCGTACCTATCTATATCGGTAGCTTATCTAGACCTTCGTTAACTATTGACAGCGGCTACCGTACCTATCTATGTCGGTAGCTTATCTAGACCTTCGTTAACTATCGACAGCGGCTACCGTACCTATCTATGTCGGTAGCTTATCTAGACCCTCGTTAACTATCGACAGCGGCTACCGTACCTATCTATGTCGGTAGCTTATCTAGACCCTCGTTAACTATTGACAGCGGCTACCGTACTTATCTATGCCGGTAGCTTATCTAGACCCTCGTTAACTATTGACAGCGGTTACCGTACCTATCTATGTCGGTAGCTTATCTAGACCCTCGTTAACTATCGACAGCGGCTACCGTACCTATCTATGTCGGTAGCTTATCTAGACCCTCGTTAACTATTGACAGCGGCTACCGTACCTATCTATATTGGTAGCTTATCTAGACCCTCGTTAACTATCGACAGCGGCTACCGTACCTATCTATGTCGGTAGCTTATCTAGACCCTCGTTAACTATTGACAGCGGCTACCGTGCCTATCTATGTCGGTAGCTTATCTAGACCCTCGTTAACTATTGACAGCGGCTACCGTACCTATCTATGTCGGTAGCTTATCTAGACCCTCGTTAACTATTGACAGCGGCTACCGTACCTATCTATGTCGGTAGCTTATCTAGACCTTCGTTAACTATTGACAGCGGCTACCGTGCCTATCTATGTCGGTAGCTTATCTAGACCCTCGTTAACTATTGACAGCGGCTACCGTACCTATCTATGTCGGTAGCTTATCTAGACCCTCGTTAACTATTGACAGCGGCTACCGTACTTATCTATGCCGGTAGCTTATCTAGACCCTCGTTAACTATTGACAGCGGTTACCGTACCTATCTATGTCGGTAGCTTATCTAGACCCTCGTTAACTATCGACAGCGGCTACCGTACCTATCTATGTCGGTAGCTTATCTAGACCCTCGTTAACTATCGACAGCGGCTACCGTACCTATCTATATCGGTAGCTTATCTAGACCCTCGTTAACTATCGACAGCGGCTACCGTACCTATCTATGTCGGTAGCTTATCTAGACCCTCGTTAACTATCGACAGCGGCTACCGTACCTATCTATGTCGGTAGCTTATCTAGACCTTCGTTAACTATCGACAGCGGCTACCGTACCTATCTATGTCGGTAGCTTATCTAGACCCTCGTTAACTATCGACAGCGGCTACCGTATATTTAGTTATGTACCTATCTTATGTCGGTACTTATCTAGACCCTCGTTAACTATCGACAGCGGCTACCGTACCTATCTATTTCGGTAGCTTATCTAGACCCTCGTTAACTATCGACAGCGGCTACCGTACCTATCTATGTCGGTAGCTTTTCCGCTACTTGCTATCCATACCTCGGTCATTCGGTGGCAGAGATTCGACTCGTTTCGTTAGCTCGGTGTTAAACTTTCGACAGGTCTGACAGGTTTTGACATAACAAATGAACAAATCCTTGTAAAGTACAAACAACAGTACAACAAAATACGACAGTCAAATAAGTACACATAAACAAAAAAGTTTGCATTCATCCTGTAATGATAAATCTGCAATCCATGTATTTTTGTCACGTTATCGCCATTAAAACATAGCGATATGTACATATATTACACACTTTCTAATTTTAAAGTTGATATCCAACAAAATTTTAGCTAAAGTCCTGGTAGGTGGTCGATATTTTGGAATTAAAATTTCCGGACATCAGAGATAAGACGTTTTCACTTTTGAAAAGTTAAAATTAAAATTTATAAAAACCATTAAAGCCTATCACTACATTTCATACAACTGTATTAAAAACTTTATAAATTTGCAGGATAATGCTTTAAGTAAAAAGTAGTATGTTTTGTAAAAGCGCCAAACATAAAAAAAAACTGTAGCGGTACCCATAATATAAAATACTCTTTCGAACTGCAAGTATACGGGGGAGTAGATCCATCGTAAAATACAGGTAATATTTAAAATCTGTCGCTCAAATGTCCATTAAAGTCGTCGCTCAAATGTCCACTAGGAGTTTTATTAATTTTCGCTCAAATGCCCTGCGCCCGTTGGCCTTACACAATGCCGGGAGAGAAAGTGAAGCATGCTTCGCAATAGCTCTGTCCCATGGGATATAAGATGTTACTTCGTTTGTGTCGTATATTTCTGTCACTCTGTTATTCCCATGAATATTTTAGCTGCGAGTTCTTTTGTTCAAAACTAGATTCCCAACATGCCGGCTTTATTCTGACGCCCAGCTACAGTAATGCAGTTACTATATACTATTTCCTTAGGGAAAGCAAGATCTTCCAACGAGAGGTATTTCCATAATGTATTTACTAGTATTTTAAATAATCAAAGGACCTTAACTCTTAGAAAACTTTTGAAACAGGAAACCGATACGCGCAATTACACCTCCCACTGTTATAATTCCTGTAAAATGTCATCAATAACTGACGGATGGTATTCGAGAACTCGTCCGACACACGGACAGACGGTCGGACGGAATACATTACTATGCGACATAACGGATTATATCAGATCAGTTTTTCTCAATGTTAAATTCAAAGGTTTTAATTGATCGTGACATACTGATGGTAAAACTTGACGAGGTCCCAACACTTAGTGTGGGTTTACGTCTACAAATAATGCTTGTAATTTCTTTTTTAAAATTTCTGGACGCAAAGATATAAAGCAGAAAATTGATGGCGTAATTCAGTTGACCGAACATTTGTGCAAGCTTTTTATAAAACTTCAATTTTTGAGAATTAGCAGCAGATGTATTGGCGCCTGTGAAAAAGGAAACGTTGTGTAAGGCCATCTCGGGGCTCACAAACAGGAGAAATGTAATATTGATGGCAATAAGAATTAACGCCATTTTTGTGTCTTGTTTATTGTTGGTTTTTGCTGTTGTTAGTTTTTTGCGAATACGTCGCTGTTTACACAACTCAAATATGATTAAAGGCGTTGTGATCGCCATTATAATCATTGGTATGATGAACGCTAGACAGGTTCCGGTTGTCAACATACCCTGATATTTAGCAACCTCTTCCGGTTCCGTTCTGTCATAAACTTCCTGTACGCATTTACCCTTAACGATCCCACAGGCGTATGTCCAATACGAGTTGAAGGTTCCCGTTACCAGTACTGTTATAACCATTTCTGTCAGGGCAATCATCTTCGTAGAAAAATCCCTTGCTCTGAGAGGAAAATGTGTAACAAAAAACCGATCGATGCTGATAAAAACTATAATCCATGATGACGTCATTTTAGCCGTTCTTAAAATCGTCCAAAATATTTTACATCCGGCATTGACCAATGCTCTGATATCATATCCAAAGAGTGATACCATGAAAGGTTTGTTAAGTATCTGACAAGTCAGAGTGATCGAATCCGTGAAGGCCAGTGTGGTCAAGTAATATCTAGACGCCCCAACGGACATCTTTCCAGATCTCGTGGTGGTGATTATAATTAAGGCGTTTCCGATAAGTCCCAAAATTGTGACAAGAGGGTGTATTACCATGCCAACAAAATCAATGGCTGAAATTGGTTGTGATTTTCCGCCGTTGGTAAGAGTTGAGTTAGATTTATCCGGATAAATACCAGCCGATGGAATCGTTATTCCAAAAGATGTCAAATCAAAAACAGCAGTTGTACGATTCCAATATAAGTCATTTGAAACTGTAACGTTTGAATCCATTTTCCCCACAAGACTGAAAAATTAATAAAATACCAATAACAGACACAGACAATAGACAAAAGTGTACACGCCATTGTGTTATTATTGTCATTTCTTCTATTTTTGCTCGGTTACCGAAGGTGAGTGGTTTTCTCCCGATAGTCCGGTTACCTCCACCGCCCATTAACCAGCCTCGTTATAATTAGAATTATCTTGACTGGGTTATTAAGTTCCATTACTGCATTTCACCTTATGATTTCTCAATTGTTACCTATTTTTCCAATTCCTTTAAAAAATATTATAGCTGATTTTGACCTTCTTTCTGTGCACATTATAACACAACGGTAAAATTACCGTGCTTAAATTTGATAATAATTTGAAAAAAAATCAATAAGTGGGTGTCAGATATTTTCATTAAAATCAGTCTGAAAAATTCAAAATATTAATAAAATGAAATAAAAGAAATAAATGCCAATTTAACAAAATCATAATACGAATACTTTGTCCCACTACGTAAACTTGCACCAGAGAAGTAGGGCCGGGTGCTCCGGAAGGGCAAGCATCTTCTGTTTAGGTCTATATATGAAACAGAACTTGAAAAATTAGTCGTACTTTTTATTTAAAGATCGCTAGGATAGATGTCATGCATATAATCTGCAAATTTAGGATAATTATTATATCGAATCTGTATGTGGAGTAAAATGATTTAGCGACAATCTTCTCTGTAGATTTAACTAAGTTCTGCATTTATTCTGCTTCAAACGAATAAGAAAATAAATCAGCAAGCAATGATGCACATTTTGTACCCATCGGTATACCGATTGTTGTTATAAAATTATATTACCAAACACAACAAGTATGTTGTTTAATTTTTATTGAACAAAACAAAACATTATAAAATAAAACAAAGCAATGTGCAGCTGTAAAAGGATTTACAGTAAACGTTTTCGCGGTGTACTAATTTTTTTTTTTTTTTTTTTTTTTTTTTTTTTTTTTTGCGGGCGCAAAAATTATTAGCAAGCAAAAATTAAATTATTTCTTCTTGTGTTATAGTGCATATTTCAAAAACGCGAAAATGTAACTACGCGGTTATGTCTAAATTTCCTATAGCGCGAAAATAAATACACGGGAAATGAAATACGTTTACAGTACTTGGCAATAACCAATTCAGCTAAGATAACTGCGAATCAAAATAAGACCTTATTGAACTCCCGACTTCTTTAGAAACACACTAAATAAAGTACAGTATATTCTCCATTTACCATTTTGTCGTAATAAACCGGCAATAAAACGCAAAACAACTAAAGAAAAACATACTGTAAACGTATTTCGCGTGTATTTATTTTCGCAGTAAAGAAAATTTAGACACGTAGTTTAATTTTCGCGTTTTTGAAATATGCACAATAACACAATACGCATAATATAATTTCTGTTGGCTATTCATTTTCGCGCAAAACAAACGACCGCGAAATAAGCAAAAATTGGTACACCGCGAAAATAAATACGTTCACAGTAGATGTTATGATTTTTCGATGTTACGAAAATAGTGTGGCGATAAGTGAGGTTATTAAATCGCGGTTTTACTCTAACAATATGGTATCAAATGGAAAGGTTAGTTAATAAAGCATTCAGTTTGTATCCGAACAAAGAGAATAAAGCGATACACATTTACGAAGAACAAAAAGAAGAAAATACGCACATTTACCAAGAACAAAGACTACAGTGTATAAACGCAAGAACTTCAAGAAAACACGCAAAAAGTTCAATCGACATAGACAAAAAATGCATCTTAAAAACTACCGGCGACGGACAATGCAAAAGAGAACACGACACAGCACAAGTTAATGTTAAAAAACTGATTACAAAAACTCCTGACTTTGGACAAAGTGTTTAAAAGCATGTAATTTTATATCAAGGGAATCTCAGTCATCGCCAACGAGAGTCATCTCTACTCCCGCTTTTTTGACCAGAATTATTGCACAAAGTCCATTTTGTTTGTGACAGAGACTATCAACAAGCGTTAAAGAAATTCCTATTTTTATTTTTTTTTAATTTCCAAAAAAAAGTTTGCGAAAATATATATACTCAAAAGATTTATAAATAAAATCATACTTACTTTTTTCTTTATCCCTAAATGTACTCTCTGTTCTATAACCCGCCGTATTGTGATGCATGCTTTATATACCATCCATTAATTAACAGCAACAAAGGCGGGCTGAAAATCCTCAGTTTGTTTCCAATGATACTGAAGGTGAAATTTAAGCTGATAGAAATTTTACAAGATACAGAATCTTTAGAATGTTTACCAGATATTGAAGATAATCTGTTATAAACAAGAATCTAACCGAATAAGTTATGATAATTAATATCATAGCGTGAAAACATCGATGAATTGTTCAGCTAATTGAATTGACACTGTTAAAACGTAATTATCATTAGATAATTAGAACGATTTTATTCATTAGAACTTGTTTGCGGACAACTGTGGAAACCCATTCTAGTACTAAATCAAAAATGACCAAGTTGCACTAAAACATAGGAATAAATATTCCTTAAGCTTTTTTTCACCAAACATCAGTTTTTGTGCCATATTTAATTCTTGGAGTAATTTCATTTTAGAATGCATTTTATTGTTCTTAGTCTCTTTTTTTAAAAACAAATGTAGAATGTGCACTTTTAGTTTAAATAAATTTTATTTACACACAAAAAATACAATGATACAATAACATCTCGTCTTAGTCAGGGGCAGATCCCAAAAATGTGACACCCCCTAAACTTTTTTGTTAAAAGCAGGAAACATGGTGGATCTTATTGCTCTATATGTACTTAGTCAGGCTAGGTATGTTTCCACTTTGACTTTTTCCATTTAATGAAAATATGGCTGCCAACCCAAGATGGCCGCCAAAAAAGATAATTTAAGTATAAAAATTCAATATCAAATCAACCACTTGATATTTTTAGTTGAAATTTCGTATTTTATCAATTAAATATTTATACTAATTTTCCGTGAATAAACATTGGTTGTAAAATTCAATATGGCCGCCATTTTCAAGATGGCCGACTTATAATCATCGTGCTGCATTTAAAATAAAAAATAACAAAGGATGTCATTATTTTATGACAAAAAACCAATGTATATTTAATATATATGTACTTAGTTAGGCTAGGTATGTTTCTACCTTGGCTTTTTCCGTTTAATGAAGATATGGCTACCAAAAAGATAATTTTAGAAATTAAAATTAAAAAAAATCAACCGCTTAACCTTCTGAGTTGAAATTTGGTATTTGATCAATTAAATATTTATGCTAATTTTTCATGAACAAACTGTGGTTGTAAAATTCAATATGGTCACCATTATTTAGATGTCCGACTTATAATCACCACGCTGCATTAAACTTTTTCATTAAACGCAAAAAGTCAAAGTGGAAACATACCTAGCCTGACTAAGTACATATAGAGCAATAAGATCCACCATGTTTCCTGCTTTTAACAAAAAAGTTTAGGGGGTCAATAAAGAGGATACTTTTTGAGATCTGCCCCCTGACTATCTCTACATATACAGTCTTTACTTAAAATACGTAAGTTGAAGAATTAAATATTGCATTAAGTATTATATTGTTAAAATAGATGCTATGAGAGAGAGAGAGAGAGAGAGAGAGAGAGAGAGAGAGAGAGAGAGAGAGAGAGAGAGAGAGAGTTGTTGACTGTGTACTTTTGTACGACCCTAAAACCCTCACTTCAACTACCGGTCCATTAACACATTCTGCATGCAATTTGTTCGTGGCGTTGCTATGGCTACAAAATTAGGTCAAGGTAACCTAGGGGTACCGAAACCGACGATGGAAGAAAAATCTGATGTGATATTCGGTTTTTTAGGGTCTTTAGACTATAGTTTTTTTTCACTTAATGAAATTCGAATGAAAACGGATTAAATTTTGCGTTTAATTTTGAAAAAAAAAGCTTCAAATTGTTATAACTTTGACTTAACAGATAAAGACATAGAGTTTTCGGTTTTAATATATTCTTGAAATTACCTTCGAAAGATCAAAGTAGTAGGTCAAGGTCATGACTTGATTTTTATTACGTTTGCGCTTTTACTGATTATTTGGAAAATTGCAAAATGTTTGTATAAGACATGAATATTACAATGCAGGCTTTGATACAATTATCATTTTGACATATGGATGACGATCATGGGTTCAGGAGTCGAGGTCACGATGTAAAAGAACACCGGAGTGTATCTTGAAAAACTTTTTGTATAGACATAATATGGTATTGATCTAAAAGTCATTTTGATATATAGGTGAAGGTCGTGGAATAAATGGTCAAGGCCACAGGTACAAACGAATACTGAACTTGTTAATGATCTGGAAAACTATAAATCTTCTGTAATGCGCATGTATATTAGAATATTGAAGATATTGGTATAACGATTATTTTGATATACATGTAGATGAATGCCATGGGTTCAAAGGTCAAGGTCATAGATGGGTTAAGTTTTTTTTTTCAAGTTTTGATGTTTACCTGGGTTATCCCCCAATGCATTGGATTGCTCTATTGCCTGTATAAAGAGTATTCGAAAAGTATCTTGTAAATTCTTGCTCACATGATTGACAGTAATGGGGTTATCTTGTCTATCATGTTGATTTTTGCAGAATTGCTTTTTCTACATGAAGCCTGGGTCAAAGGTCAGGGGTATGACAGTATTGATGAAAAACTACATTAAAGATTAGGACATGTGTGTTTCATTTGTTTTTATTGTATTTCAGATACTTTTGTTTATCAGCTGAGCGTATTAGGCTCATTAGATCTCTTGTTTTAAACTTGGATCCAATTTCGCTTTAGTTTAGGTCATTCCTATTTCAATTACCTTGAAAATGACTCGCAGTGAAACACCAACGGCCAATAATAATCAACCGCCTCTGGCTACGTCAAATGGCGGAACCAGAACTGCGTGATTCCTTCCTATCTCCCCTATTAGTTTTCAATATTAGCTTTGTCCGTATGATGTGAAGGAGTGGTAAGCAACAAGAGCCGCATGGTTACTTCCTGTCTCCCATTATAGTTCTCATTACAGAAACAAGATCAAATACTATTTCTTGATAAACAATGAATGGTTAACAGAATGTTGCTTTACTTCTTCTACATGCCATCTGATTGATAACATCGGTATCTAAATTTGATAGCAGTATCCGTGCATTGACCGGTTACAAAGTTAAGCGCACAAGTCCAGTAGATTCAAAATTACATAAAAGTGTACTTGGTAGAAGCTAACGCAGCGAAAACAAACAAGCAAATAACCAAAACGAACGAAATAAGTACAAAAAGTTATGTTATGAATATTGTGAAAACTGGTTATAAAACTCCCGAATTTGGAAATGAGTATCCATACATTGACCGGCTGCAAAGTTAAAAACTACGTGCATTCTAGATTCAAAAAAAAAGTTGTAGTGGATATTAATCAATGGACCTAGCAAAACAGCTAAATCAGCAAAAACAAACAACAACAACTAAAACGATCGGAATAAGTACAAAAAGTTATGTTATGAATATTGTTAAAACTGGTTACAAAACTCCCGAATTTGGAAATGAGTAGCTGTACATTGACCGGCTGCAAAGTAAAGCACGTTGTTCTGGAATTAAAATTAAATAAAACATTGTTGAATAAAGCTAAATCAGCAAATACAAACAACATCAACTAAAACGAACAGAATAAGTACAAAAGAGTTATGTGATGAATATTGTGAACTCCCGAATTTGGAAATGAGTATCCGTACATTGCCCGATTACAAAGTTAAAAACATGTGTTTTCTGGATTCAAAATTAATTAAAATTTGTAGTGAATATCAATGTACATGTATTTGGGGAAAAGCTAAAGCAGCGAAAAACAAACATAACAACAAAACAAACGCATTTAGTACGATAAAGTTATGTCATAACACAAATTTCTAAAACTCGTTACAAAACTCCCGAATTTGGATTGACACTTTCTATATACATGTATAATAGTGACAGAATATCCAATGACATGGCCTGTTTCACAGATTTTTCTTAACTTAAATTTAGCAAATTTTACTTATCTCATTTCGGAACTACAAACCAACATTTTATAACAAAACCAAATACATGTACAAATGTTATAATCTTGAAGTGATTTTCAATATGACACCTTATATTCTCAAATATCTTTAAAATTAACAAAACTATTAAGATTTCATTTTTGCAAAATATAACATAAGGAAAATTTTAGTTAAGGAATGATTGCGAGACTGAGACATGGTTCAATAACATATAGAAGTGACATGTGCTACTTTTGAAGTTTTATGAAATATAATTCAAAAGTAGCACATGACAGAAAGTTTTAGTCCTAAAATTTATTTGTGCATCTTGAGAATGATATACATGTAGTTATGCTTTATTCCAATCTTGCCATTGCATTTGTCGCTTCTAGAAATTGTATTTGTCCAATTCGTAGGGACAAAAAGTGGGATGCCATCATGGTAATATGCCTTTGTAAAATTTCTACAAAGTTCTCAAACCACACCACTGGATATGATTTGACGATGCGTACATTGTCTGGCCAAAGTCAGAAGTTTTATAATCATTTGTGTCAATATGTTTTAAGCCCCATTTATACGGCGAGAATTGCATACCTAAATATTTTTACTCATATGTAAATTTACTTATGTAAGCAAAAGTATATTTTACTTTGCGTTCATACATAATTTATGTACCATAAGTAAATTTGAAGTTTTCAACCAATTTTGGATAATTTTCATTCTGAACATTGAACAGTTTAGACTTCTTTATCAGATAAGAACGTTTCCTTACAATTTAAGCACTGATTTGATACTGAGCTATTATAATGGCAAAGGAGCCGTTCTACTTGGTGATCCAGCATATCTGTCATATACCAGTTTTTGAATTTAATTATAAAATACATTAATGTTATGTGACATATCCTTTAAAGATTAGTTTTTTCAAGCCTTATACAAACAAACAAAATCTTACACCAGTGCAGATCACATTTATATGCCGTCTAGTTAGGGTGGAGCGACACTGGATCTTCGATCTCTTTGGGTTGCTTGAAATGTCCATTGTGATGTTTGCAATAAAGGATTGATGTCCAGGTCGTGTTTGCTTGTTCTGTAAAAGGAGCTTGCGTTGTTCCTCGTAACATATATCAGATATTTAGATTAGCCCATGTCTCCTAAAACCCAGTCTGGGCCCCAAACTGTTTACATATTTTAGTTATTTATTACATTAAAGCTTCTTTTTTAACTGAGCTGGGCCCCTAACTCAAATTAGTTAAGTTTCATCCCTGTATATGAAGCTGCAAATTAACTCTTTAGGGATCGGTCGAATGTTTGTATTGAACTTGATGGTAAAAATTATTTTAGTGATGTTGAAGATGATAATGCTTGTAATATTTGTTCTCCCAAAACACTTCGTGACGACATGGCATCTCCTTTCATGGACAATTCATTGTCAAATTTGTAAAAGTAAATTTTCTTTACATTCTTTGGTTGGCTTTTGTCGCTTCAGCACTTTCTCTTCGAAAACTAGTAAAACGTCAAATTTTGGTGACCGCTTGTCACTAGTTTTTGTGCTTTTGTCAAATAAATCTATTTCAATTTCAACTTTTGATCTTTATTTGATTATTATTACAAATCAATGAGGGCAGTGGTGGTTAATAGTGGTTGGCTTCTTTAACCGCTATGAGTTAGATCCCCGATTGTAACACCGTACAATTGACACCTGTTGGTTAGCTCTATGTCAATACAATGGGATATATGTAATGTTAATCTGTGACATTGTATATCAGTGGACAACATTTTTTCTGGTACAAGGCAGATTACAAACACCAATATTCACTCCTGCACCACATGGACCTGAATGAACATTAACCCATAGAGATAAATAACCTTGCATAAGCCCATACGAGTAAATATTACTGTGTGTTCATACGACACTGTAGCAAAATTTGCATACCTTAGTATAAAATACTCACATATTATAGCAAATTTGCACTTGGTTCCTACTAGGTGCAAATTTACTTACATGAGTAAAATTTGCATATATGCAAAGTTGTTCATACGACACAATTTGCATATGTGAGTAAATTTACATATGAGTAAAAAATACTTAGGTATGCAATTCTCGCCGTATAAATGGGGCTTTAGTCTTTAGAACGGGGAATCGGTGGCCAAATTACCGACTTACGGATAACAGTGCATTTAACCATGCAGACAGATCCTTGTGGGAGAAAAATTATCGATGAGCTTGCCGGGCGACGATGGATTTTAACGGTACTCCAGTTTTCTCCAACATCTTCGATTCTAGTGATATGTTCTTGACAGAGGGCACCAACTCTCCAATTAAAATATAAATCTTTATTTCTGAATATTAATAAACGTCTTTTCGGTCAACATTTGTTGAGAACGCCATATAGTATAGCGACTTGAAGATAATATCGGTTTCAACCTTTTATGTATGTACATATATCTTTTTTACAGAAGCCAATCCTATCACTCATTTAACAATCAGTCAAGGTTCTAGATCCACCAGTCTCCATTCAAGAGCCGACACACTTCCATGTAAGTGCAATAATCTAAACTGGACACAAGTATCCCAGTCTACCCATTCAGAAATCAGTCAAGGTTCCAGATCCTCAGATCTTCTAGGTAGTTCGGTTTCCTCTACCATGGAAGACCTAACCCTGTGCAATAATCTAACTGGGGATATAAACACCTGGGTACTCATTCAGTAATCACAGTCATAAAAATGGACCTACCAGGTACGCCAATTCCTCCAATAATAACGGTATTCCATACAGGTGAAATAATCTGACTGGGGATGTATACAGCAGCTAAAGTATTCAGCAATCAGAGACAAGGATCTGGATCCCCAAGGTACTCCGATGTCCTCTACCATTTAAGACCTCGCCCTCTCCCATATATAAGCCCAATAATCTGAAATGTGGATATAAACACCAGTCTAACCACTTAGCAATCATAATCAAGGACCTGGTAGCTCAGTTGGTAGAGTGCTCTCACCGTAAGTGGTAGGTCATGAGTTCGATCCCCGGCCGGGTCTGACCCAAGACTTAAAAGTGGGTAGTGACTGTTCTTTCGCCAAGCATTCGGCATTAGGAAATGAAAGTCACGGTTCTTTCGGATGGGAACTTTAAATAAACGAGGTCCCGTGTCAAGGCGGGCTTGGCACGCTAAAGAACCCTGCTGTATAATGCCATGAGCGCAATGCACAGGCAAAATATCTGCACCTTCGCCTATAGCTGGCGACGTCTTGATATAAGTGAAATATTCTTGACTGGGACGTTAAATACCATTACTCAACTCAACCAATCTAACCCATCAACTCTGCACTCAAGCATGTATTTCAGCAAGGCAGTATTAAAAATAAACACAAAATTTCTATTTATTTTTTTATTTTTATTTCATGATTTTTTCGATGGCTTGGAAGTCTCAAAAAATGATGGTATGTTTGTATGATTATTATTGAATAAATTAATGATGTACAATACATGTCAAATAACATTACCAAGGCAAAATATATCAAACATTCTAGTTAATAACAAATATAAAAAGTATCTATCAAGACATTACATGTATAATAATCAGCATCCATACAAAAAAGAGAAAAAAAAAAAACTTGATTGCTTTTCAAAAATTCATATTTACAATTTAATTGTAAAGATATTCTATCCCTACAAGTTATCAGTGCCTGGAACAAAATACTGCAATATTTGATTTTGGTAAAATGTTGAAAAAAAGAAGAAATAATATATAATAATAAATTTATGAAATGCAATTGTTAGGTGGTTAATGAAAATCAGTAAAATGAACACAAAATAATATATCATCATAATTCCCAACAAACTTCAACACAACTCTAACCAATATGTTAATTCTAAACAATAAACAAACACCTTATATATGTGGACAAATGAGACGAAGATGTCTACAACAAATGCCTTGTAAATGTAGAAATTCAAAGTTTTACAAGAGTTGTCTACATATTCACTATAGACTGCATGTGTGCACGTTGTCAAGTAATAAGTTGGACACACAGATGAAATTAGAATTCAGAAGACAGTGTTGCTCACTTGAAACAGTAATTTGACAAAAATTGCTCTAGGAAAATGTACACCAAAATTGAAGAAATTTTGTAGGTTTTGGGGATAAATGTGACAACTTTTGCCCCCCCCCCCCCCCTCTTCTAGCTAACAAAGAAATATACTTTCATTAGTTGGTCCAAATAGTACTATGATTTTTAGTTCTGATACAACATAAAAGAATATAGAAGAATATAGTAATTTTTACATTGAAATGGAAACGTATGGTCCTTTTTTAAACTAAGGAAAAATTGGTTAACTATCTGCACTGAATTTTTTTCTGCCATAACAGCCATGATAAATGTGCAAAAATCATCATAAAAAAACAAAAATGGAAAATGTGGCAAATACACAAAACCCCAAAAAATTCAGAGCATGCAAACTAATAATCATGAATAAATGATGGTTTTGGAAAAAAAAAAACAAGATGAAATTTATAAAATAATTTACCATAAAAATGTGTCATAAATGTCATGTTCAGAAGTTAAGCTCAATCCAGGAGCACTGACAAGTTGTTTTTTTAATTTACAAGAAACGTTTCTATGGAAACACTATTTACATACAATTCATTTTCTATTGATTTACTTAATTTATACACATAATTTATATATACATGGCAACGCTTTCTACCAGTGAAGGCAACTGGTAACAATTTCAAAGTTGACAAGAAGAATGGCTTTACTTTTACCACTCATTATTTGTGCGCATTATGATAGCACTTTTTCACAGGTGTACAGTGAAAAACATTTTACGAGATACTCTTACCAACACATATAAAATTGTTTTTTTTAATGATAAAAAACTGTATATTTCCTTAAATATTTATTTCCATTTTTATCTTAATGTCATGAAACAATGTGGAAAATATCTTTCAAACAAATCCTCATGCAAACACATCAGTTTTCTCCCAGTAAATTATAGTCCAAAAAGCCATCTTTAGAATGAACATGTGTGCAGCAAATTACAGAATTTTGACAAGATAATGTAATTTCAGTAGGTTTTTTCCAGTAACCTATTTTCAAATTTTATTTTTCACAAAAGAATACAAGTCTTAATTTAAAGGAAAATTTAACAAATTTACCATAACAGAGATTTAATTTCTTGTGATTTATTTTTTAAACAACAATCTTATATTAATCAATCCAAAAAATGTTTAATACTTGACTTAATTGACACAGAAGTAATTATGTGACAAACTGTTCAAGATAATGTAATTGGTCGTCTCCAGAAAACAGAATCTCTGTGATGACAAGACCAAATGTTGGATAGTTGCTAGTCTATGATGAGCTATAGAATTTCAATCATTAACGTCACTGCTAAACCTGTATTTGTCATCAACTGACTAAACTACCCACTGTCATATGTAATATCTTTACAATATTTGAAATATTTACACAATACAGAATTTATTATTTTATACTGTAAATATATTAATATTAGTGTGTACAAATTTTAGCATTTTAATTTGTGTAAATTCAAACGGACTTGACTTAGACAGCATCTCAATGAACACCCTGTGCGTTATGATCGTTTTTCATTTGGTGGTAGATTTTAATTAGCGCTACTGTATTATTGCCAAAATCGCTAAAATTAGTACACTACTAAAATTTACATTTACAGTATATCATGACTAAAGGTTCTCAAAACACAATTTCTATCTGGCCAATTCACTCATTTATCCACACAAAAAATGTCACTATATCGTATTTAAGAGGTGTTTTACACTGCCTTCAGACATTAAAATCCAGAGACTTAATGACCAATTAATCTTAAAGATGAACAATGATCTCGGTCTTCAACTTGACGGTAGTGGTTTCACCAGCACCAAAAGAGAAAAACTTGATGCTTAGTCTAAACCATGACTCTAGCTTTACCATGTATGTGATAATGATGACAAAATAATACAATGTGTGACTAGTACAAACATAATTTAGTCCAACACAACAATGTCCGATTGGTTTCCAATAACTGGTACCTTTATCGGAACACATCTCCATGGGTTTCTGGCAGCTCGCTTAAAATCTTGAGTGGACATCTGTTTCCTGATTTTCCTATAAGATACAGAATGCAATAAATCAATTATAACCTGGTTGGAATACCAACTTGAAATTTTCTTCAAAATGCCATAACTATTGGTGGCAATTGGTTAGACTGATTCAGGTAAATCAACTGATCATAGTTTACAATCGGTTAGTGGCATTTTAAACTGAACTGAAAATTACAATAAAAACAGTGTTCGTACAGACATTTGAACTCCAAATTTAAGGACTTTTTAGGGTCTTTTCAAGGTCTTATTTGCAAATTTAAGGCCCAATCAGAGGTACAATTGTAGCAAAAAAAATATTGGTGCAAAGGTAATTAAATCAATAAAAAAATTACTTATGTGTCCATAGAAACAGCACTTGAAGTGGATAAGGTTGAAGTTGGGCATTTGGAAGGGCCAGGTACCTTTAAATTGCTCCTTTCAAGTAACTTAATTAATATTTATTTATTTACATCAGTTTATTTGCAACCACTTAAAATCTAAATACAGACACCCAACTGCCCAAATTCAAGGGCTTTTTAGGGCCTTCAGGATAAATTCAAGGGCTTTTTAGGGTCAGACTTGTTTTTAGGGTCTTTCTAGGGCAAACCTCAAAATTTAAGGACTTTTCAAGGCCTGTACGAACCCTGTAAATAAATTACAACAATCTATATTAATTTACTGAATGTATGCAAGACTTATTCATTTGCTATTGAATAATAAATGATTAGAGCGCTTTGAGTTGCTTCCCTTTGTCCATGAGAAATAATACTAAAATGAATGGCAATGAACCAATAGGAATTTACTGTAGACTTTATAAATAAAATGGATTTAAATAATCATTTATATCAATTTCTTAATTCCACAATTAATTGGGACAAACAACAAATCTTAAATTATTTTAATTAATCAGAATACAACTAGCCAAAATTCCAAAGAAAATAGGAAATCTAACTCTTATTAAGAATATGGGCATCTCATATCATTGTTGATACTGTCCTAAAAGTTTTGTAAACTTTGATAAGTAACTTTGGAGATTTAATCTGGACAAGAATTGTTAACAGAAAAATATCACTGCTGTCAAAAACATTCAGATACAATATTTTCAGTGAGAAACTACCACTGTAGAAGGCAATTAGTCTACATGTGTAATCAACATTTTTAGCAATTTTTTTAAAAATATTGTATGCACACATTCATGCTTATATATACATGCATACATAATATAGTACTCTAAATTGTTTTATGTCCACTGCAAATAACCAGACAAAACAAAGAAACAATAACTCAAAATATGCATGTCTTCTAAGGGTTCTAAGTATACAATAAACAAACAAGGAAAAGAAAATCAAGGAAGGGAACATACAGGTAAATACACTACTAAATAATATATATGTGTATATATAATATGACTGACATTTCTTTAGATAAATAATTTTTCTTTTGCAGTAGAAAAGTATTTAGGGCGAGGTTTTGGTATATTTTTGAAATTGAAATTATTGAATTTTATTATACCTTGTGGCATCAGTGGCTACAAAATACACATCATCTGGTGCGTCAATCCAGTTAATCATGTGCATCCGCATGCTCTTTGATATTGGAAGCCTGCCACGCCCATTCATATTGTGGTTAAGAGCGTTACCTCTCTGAAAATAGTAGAAACCAGTTTGGAATTAGAAACCCTTTAGAAAAGTTAAATATTAGGATAGTAAGACAAAGATCTTTTTTAAGAAAAAGTTATATTTTATAAAATTATCATTCCAAAATGTCAGACATAATTATATTAATGACATGATTTTGCTAATACTTGAGGCCATCATACACTTAACATTTGATAAAGTCCTAAAACTTGTTTGGTTTTCTCCCCAAAAAATAGAAATATCAATTTTTTCATCTGAAACAGTCCATAATATCAGATTTTTTTTTAATCTGGAAGATCAAACAAAATTTGAAGAAAATCTTGAAATAAATTCAGAAAGATACCATAAATGTAGAATTTTTAATGTCAATTTTTGTAAGAAGCACCATTTTAGTTTTTTTGTTTTACTTTTTTGTGCCAATAGATGTAAATGCATGTAAATGTTGAATTTAAAATATTGAACAAATTATTATTTTTGCATATAGCTATTAACAAAATATTATTTTTCTGCATTTAGTTATTCCTGCAAGTTTATTTGAAAATTACCAGATTTGCAATTGTCAAATTTACAATTTAAACTGAAACAGGCCATCATATTAACCTTTTCATGAATATTTAACAAACAAGAGAGGTAACTCTAAAATCAAGACATATATCAATGCAACAACTCACCATATTATATGATCTCATATTAGAACCAATCTGGCGTATCACTCCCATGTTAGCTCGCTTGGATGAAGGTCCTGAAAAAATAATACATCAATATTCACAATACTGTTTCAAATCAAGATTCTTTAAAATATCATTATAAAATAACTGATATAAATATTCATTAGTTGGAGACTGAATGATTAAATGGTGTTTTATGTCACAGCCAAGAATATTTCCCTTATATTTGGACATCACTAGCTTTAGATATAGGGACAAATTTTGACACTTGCCTGCTCTCAGGGCAATGTGCAGGGTGGGTTCTTAAGTGTGTTAAGCCTACAAACTATGAGGTGTTTTTGAAAGACCATGTGATTTCATTTATGTATGCTAAGTGTTAAACAAAAGAACAGTCACTATCTATTTTCAAGTCTTGGTCAAACCTGGAGCAAGCATTCAACCAACTGAATTACTGTATTTGTCTCATAAGTTGGAAAAAATTGTTAAAAGGACATTAGGATTGGTGAAGAGCTAGTGATCAAGTGATCAACAGTATTGACTTATTGGTTACAGTTTCTATCATTGCACACATCCCAATCCCAATCTGGAAAGATCCTAGTGTTTAAAGTTCCATTGCTAAATGTTGGTGAATATCAACTAGTACATGGAATATAGTAATTCCCACCATTTCAGAAACGTAACGAGATAGTGCCCCATTTCCAGAAGTAGGAGACTGTCTCCCACCATTTAACAGAATTTATAAGATTAACTGACAACATCATAAACTTGATTTTGTATTACATGTAAAGAAAATAATGACAACAGGTGATTACAGACAAAACCAGCAAACAACCATCCAGTCAACATTCAATAGATAAGACTACAAATGTCTACCTCATAATCACATTATAGTACCAGATAATGGCTCTAAGTGTTGATTCTGACATACATCTATTATACTTCCTTCTATGATCAGAGGTTTCACAGTATGTACCATAGTCACAGAACATAATGCCATTACTTTTTTTTTTCCAGGTAACCAACTGTAATTCTGTTGGACATAGCCAGGCACATTAATCTTTTAAACACTACCAAACTGTCACCTTAAAGTGATGCATTCAGAATGTGCCTTTACACAATCACGCTTGTATTCTTTTGACAAGTGAGAGATAATGACTGCTGAATGAGTTACTCTGTTTATTCCCCCCCTCCCACCTGCAACTGCAAGGGATGTCTAATTAATAGTTCCCAACTCAAATTTGTTGTCCATATCATTTAATTTTGTGAGATTTTTTTGTTATTTTTGTGCAAATCATGAAAATTGTCAGTGAGTAAAATAAAGATGAGAATATAACAGATTCACCTACCGTCTACTCCATTACTTTGTTCATAGCCTCTCTTCTTCATTATTGATGGAGATGAACTACTTGACAACTTAGAAACATTTTCATTGAAAAATTGCTCTGTAATGAAAGTATAGAGATTAAATGCATGAAGTTAAACCAATAATTTAGTAATGCATCACTGTCATATATTATATGCCTTGCCCAACTTCTATGGTTACTAAAAGGCTTTATTGGGTTTTCAATCGCCTTTTAGTGTGTAACTTTTTAACTTTACATCTTGACACATTGAAGCAATACCCTCCCCGAAGTGATGCATTCAGACAGTGCATTTACATTATCACTCTTGCTTTTCTGTTGATAAGTGATAGAAAATGACTGCATTTGGTTACTCTGTTCAGCCCCTACCCCACCCTGGGAAAGTAAAACTCAAGTCAAACCTTATAAGGTGAGATTATAAGAATCCATTTGTGAGTATTTATTCTATATATAGAGAAATCTCACCCTCAGGGTTGAATATTGAGCCTCATTTTCAAACGAAATATTCAACCCTGAAGGACAGATTTCCCATTCATACACTGACAAACCAATAACATATTATTTTTATTCCATTTAATTCCCATGTTCAGCTTCAAATATATTTTTTTAGATGTTTGTGTTTAATAACTTGATTGATTTTACATCAATAAATGTAAACTTTATATAAAATTCCTTCCAAGAATGAATCATAACTCTTAAGATAAAACTTTATCCTCTGTGTGTTACTAATACCATAGAATTAAGTTTGTGATGTACCGGTATATTTCTTCTAATTACCGATAATAGGAAATGACCTAGTAGGTACTATCTAACATTTGCTTTCGAATTCATGTGTCATGGTTTCAGGCTCACCATGAACAACAAGACAATGCCACAGTTGAATTGAAAAACTAACATTGACCATTCATTGCAATGTTGTCATATATGCAATATTGTCTTTAACAGTTAACCAGCTCACTTTTCTAATAAAATGTAAAATCATTTTTTTAATAGTACTTACGTGGCTGCGATGCTGATCTAGGAAAGAATAAATGTTCTGGTTTTTTGTGGTCATTTTCAGATTTATGCAACAAAGCTGGCTTTTCAACTTTTATGTTGATACCCAGACGCGATACTACAGGTTCTAGTGTTTGAGGGGCCCTGGATTTAATTTCTGGTACATATTTTCCCACTTCTGCCAATCTTAACTGACCTGTTATAAATACAAACTTTTTCAATGATTTAACTATTCATAACAGTATAGTGTACATGTATGTCAAACTTATACAAGCTATCTAAAACTTGTGTTATCTTGCTTTGCAAAGTTTATATTCCGTCAAATGTCATTAAAATAAAATGTGAAAAAAGTCCTTACTTCACAAATGGAATGATCAAGATTTCCTTTATTAATGTCATTATTACAAACACTTATAGCACTTCTTCATATAATTTCATAGCAACAGAAACAAGTAACACTGATTAAAAATGCAAGAAATTTCCAATATGTTCTTTTACCACTAATTTTTCATTTATACAGTCCAACCTGCCTTAAAGGCCACCTTAATATAAGGGCAGCCTGCTTATAAAGGCCAGTAGAATTGTATTCCAATTGTTCTTAATCATTTTTTTAACCTGTATATAAAGGCCACCTGCCCAGAAAGACCATGTTCATTGGTTCCATTGGGTGGCTTTTATGGACAGGTTTAACTGTTTTCTGAATTCAAAGCATGGCTATATAGGGTAAAACTTACATTCTTGTTTGATAGCTGCTATATTTATTGGGGTAAACGGTGACCTGGCTGCTCTGTGTGGATTTAATATGTCCTGACATAACCGTCTTGAGATTCTTGTGAGAGGAGTTGTAATTAAACAAAAAGCTGCCCTTGTTTTCATGACTGGCCTAGGACTACCTGATCGTACCACTAGTCCATGTGCTGTAGCCAAGTGTCTAGCTAGGTGGGCCTTTAACCGGAATTCCTGACAAACAGATAAACACACATTCATATAACATATACATTCAAGAATGTATGCAAAAGAGTGTATTTAACAAAGAACTTCTGAAGCCATAAAATGCCCTTTTTCTCTATCATCAGTATCTTATGTTATAATCTGACAAGTTATAACTGAAATGAGATGCCATTTCTAAAGTGTCTCCAAAATGAACCCCAAGAGGAAAATCAATGTTTTACCAACCATATACGTGATCAAAATACAAATAGCCAATGGTCCATCCCCTCTTCCAAAGATTTTTCCTGTGAAGTTTCCTAAAGATCTGTTAAATAGTGTTCCAGAAAAGTGGCAGACAAAGTTTTGGTGAAAGAAATAGAGTAAATGCTATGTGTCCCCCAAACTACATTTGGGAAACGTAATTGTGGTATATTAGTCAACACAGGGATTTTTCTGGCCTTTTTGGGAAAAGGACCTTGGGATGAAATTGGGAAAAAATGCTCGACAAACACATGATTTTGGGGAAAATCACGACAACATATTAGAAATTCTAGACCACTTTAATACTGGTAATTGAATAAATTATCAAATATATCAGTGTTCACAGCAAAATAGCTCTGTCTTTTTTGTCTCTGTACAAATTCACCATTTGCTCTAGCATTTCGTTTTCAAGTTCCTGGGGTCCTACTGTCTGGATCCTTAGTTTGACCCATGGACAGCTTAGAGGCAATTGGTTCTATTTCAGCAGTTGCAGTACTACTGCTACCTGCGGCAGGACATTTGTCCACGTGTTCATGTTCACTCGTAATTTTTTCAGTAACGGAAGTGGTAGCGGCTGCCGTAGAATCACTAGAGGATTTGGTCTTGGCAGTGTAGTATTGTAATATTTTTTTACACTCCGTTACATCAGCAGATCGGATTTTTTAGCGTAGTACTTGCTATTGTGTGACATGACTTCCGTAAACAACAAACAAGATCGTATATATCGCGGAGATGTTTGTAACTTCATCATCTATAATCGGCCTCAATACAAACATCTAAATGACAAAGTTGATTATTCTTCGAGTTGCTTCCCTTTCACCATGAAGCAGAGAGTAACATAAAATGCGGGTTAATATCAAGCCACATCATTATTAGAATAGGATAACTGTCATCCGATTATGAGCCTTATGTTGACGATCTTGTGATTTTTTTTTATTAAATTGATAATCATAGCCAATTGGGAAATTTCTACTACAGAATTGGGAAAAATGCATGCTTTTTTGCATTGGGAATGGGTCGGTAAAAATGGGTCCGTTTACCGTACCCTGTGGATACCCAGAAAAATCCCTGCAACAGTATGCAAAATTGAGATTTTAATGTAAACATTGACTTAATATCGATCATTAAGAACCATAACAAAAGGATTTTTCAAGTATTCTTTGGCATAGATCCAAGCTTATGTTTTGAAACATACTAGTAACTTCCATTGAGAAGTAAACAATCATGTTCTTTTCACAATAAAAAGCTTACATCTGCTATAACCAACAGAATCAATTCATTATATTATCATTTATTTACCTTTCCACAGCCTGTTATTGTACACCTATGCATCCTTATTGCATTAAACTGTGCTATACGTTCTGAAATACAAATATTAGTATTTTGTAAAAGTTCCACTTTATTAACTTTCAAATAATATGAATTTAGACATTCAGCGAGTATGACAGTTAACAACATAATTTAGTCATCAAAAAACTATTATGTTTGTAATAACAAATATTTAAGGATATGATTAATTATATGAAAAGTAAACAACATCAAGATTAACCCATTATAACAACATAACATGAATATTCTTCATTTTGCATCAACATCATCATTAGACATCAGCTACATCTTAAGACAACAATGTTCATTGTTACGTTTTAATTATTTTTGTGTGTGTGTGTGTATGCTTTTAATTTTTTATAACATGCTACATTCATGCAATATTACAAGCACAATAATCATACCTTGTCTTTGTGTAGGACCAGGTCTTTCTCCATCTGCAAAAGAAAGTTCTAAAATTACAACATTATTATACTGAAGTCAAACTGAGACACTGACCAAGTCCATGCATGTCTGATTTAATCATTGAGGTTTTGATATCTAACAAGAATGTTTGTTTTGTCCCCAACATAAAAGATGCTTTTTGCACTTGCCTAATCAGCTAAGAGCTGCACGAGATTTTATCTTAACCCCAGGCCCCAGTTTCACAATAATTTGTTAGCTAAGATTTTCCTTAACTTAAATTCAGCAAATGTTCATAATCTCTTTTTGGAACTACTGGTGAATATTTTTGCCAAAACTAAACACAAATGTTTTAACCTAGAAATTATCTTAAAAATGACACCTTAAATTCCTCAATATCTTGAAAATTAACAAAATTATAACAGGGTTCGTACAGACACTCCAAATTTAAGGACTTTTTAGGGTCTTTTCAGGGTCTTATTTGCAAATTTAAGGCCTAATCAGAGGGACAATTTTAGCAAAAAAATATTGGTGCAAAATTAAATCAATAAAACAATTACCTACATGTCCATAGTAACGACACTTGAAGTGGAGGTTGAAATAAGGTGTTCGGAAGGGCCAGGTACCTGTAAATTGCTCATTTCAATGCAACTTAATAATAAATTAATATTTATCAGTCTATTCACAACCACTTAATATCAAAATACAGACATCCAACTGGCCAAATTCAAGGGCTTTTTCAGAGATGCCAACCCTATCAGAATGGAAATAGGAGTAAATCCGGCCGGGGGTCTGGGGGCCGCTCTATAGGGGCCCTCCAGAAACTGGCGGTATAAGACGCAAAATCCTGCATTCTGGAACTTTTCTGGGAGCAAATAATGACATCCAAGAACTTATTTTTTTCATACTGATTTTGAACTTTTTTAAGTACTTAGTCAGTAGAATCAGATAACTTGTTTCAACCTCTTATTCAAAATTGTAAATTATGATATTTTGCACTTCTAACAGTATTTTTTTTAAACTTAAATTTTTTTCACACAAGAAAAATTTCCAAACAAAAAAAAATTGAATAAATTTTCAGCTTGTTTATTATGATAGTAATTGCATCTATAACATAAGGTAACACTGGTAAGCTTCATGTTCGTTTTTGAAAGTTTCGACAAACTTTGATGCTTTGTCGTTTTCTCGTGTTTGGCGATATCACCTCTTCCTCCGTGAATTATAGAAACGTCCGTGCAACATACGGTACAAAAGGCAAAGCCTTCTCTAGTAGATTTTGATATAAATGGAAATATTTCCAAATATTCATTACGGAACTTCTGGTTATGGCTTTTATTGTCTAGTTTTCTTTTCTTGGCCACGGGGCTACCAGGCGCAGCCATATTTTTTTCTCATCAGAATCAGACAAATGCTTTTTCAAGCGGGAATTTTAAGCGCAAAAGTGATCAATATTATAAAAACGCACCGATTTTGGACCCGAACACGAAAATTTTCCGGAATTGAAAAAAAATCAGAGTTTTTCAATTTGGACTCGTTCAGATGATCGGAGAGCGGATTTAGGGGTGCAAATTCGGGGAAACTCCGCCAAAATCGGAGGGGTTGGCATCTCTGCTTTTTAGGGCCTTCTGGATAATTTCAAGGGCTTTTTAGGGTCAGACTTGTTTTTAGGGTCTTTTTAAGGCAAACCTCAAAATTTAAGGACTTTTCCAGGCCTGTACGAACCCTGTATAAAGATTTGAAATTTTGCAATATTTAAGGAAAATCTAAGCCAAGAAATGATTATGAAACAGGCCAGTTTAACTATTTAAATATGCAATTATGAATGAAACTTGCAACTAAATTTCAATTTATCATGGTTTATATGACATACCTAATCTTGTTGGCATTTTTAAGCCTCCATATTTTTTCCAGTAAATCCAGCAAGATGAACACAGCCTACACTGCATGTGTGCAGGACCCCATGAGTACCACTGAGATGAATGGGCAGCTGTAAAAAAATTCAAAATGTGTATTTATAAAATAACAATAAGTTTGAAATAACTAGTTATTCTAAAAGCACAAATTACTGCTGATAAAAATAGTAAATTTGATTTTTTAAGATATTATGAATCAACAAAAATATATTTGGATTATCTCCCTTGGACTATCAACCTCTACTATATACATACAATAAGTTTCAAGTTTTTATTTAATCATGTATCAATGTTGGGTGGAGATAATACCAAGATTTTCTAAATATTTATGTTTAGAAAGTATTAAAACATACTATGTCAATAGAATCAATAGTGTAAATGATTTATATCTGATGACCTACCATAACAACTTTCACATGCCCTTCCTGAAACTTGGCCATCAACTCCATTCATTTTCCCACTTATAGCTGCTGGATTTGGCTTATTACTGAAAATATTAATTTATCGTGCAAGTTAAAAAGGTTTTCATATAAATAAGAAAAAAAGACAATTAAATAAATTTCATTACTAAATTTATCCATACACATTATTTAATCTTTGTTCAATATGAAAAGTGCAAGTATCAATATTTGATCTTGAATTTATAGATCCATGACAAATTCATTAGAAAGTCTAAAAACTAATTACCGGTACTTAAAGTAATGAACATGATTTATTACTAGTAATGATTTATTGTGGTTAACACTTACTAATTGGGAATGTAAACTTGTTTTAATTTACTTTCAGCCTCAGCAGCTTTTATTCTTTTCTGAAAATAAAATAATTAATTTGTATATAAAATACATGAATATTAAATTTTGTTGCTTATGAATCAACAAGAAAGAAGTTGAAAACTGTGTTACCAATCTGAATATTTATCAAATGTTACTAGAAGCTTAAAGAATTAACTGACACAGTCATATGAATGTTGCAAAACTACAAAATAAACTGTTGACCATTGTACACAAAGAGCATTTTGTACATCTTGTATGTAATGTTTCCGTATTTGGTAAATAACTTATTTGAAACCAACACTCTTCTCCAACACAAGCGGTCAAAAGAAATGTCCCCATCCCTTCTATATAGATCTTCAATACACTTTTTATCAACATCTCTTAAAACCAGACAAAGATACTGGGTCTTGTCAACACACGTAGTGGGTATGGCAATATTATCTCACTAGCAAAAAGACAAATTAAACATTAATCGACCTTTAACCAACATCCTTCAATGCATGCTGGATATATAATGTAATTCTTACCTGCTGAACATATCTGTCTGTTGTCTTCCACATATAATAATATTCTATTATACTTTTTAAGGACTTCCAGGGTAACTGTAAATTAAAAGTTAGACCAAAACATTATTTTCAGAAAAATTTAAGAAAACTATAACTATATATACTTTTAACATTATCTATGCTTCTATAAACACCACTGACTACCGTACCAATACATGCAAAATTCTTCCTATAAACTATTTTTTAAAAATATTAAACAAGCGATCCACATACACCAGTAACATTTGAAAAGCCTTATTGATGAGTTATACCATGTGACAAAAGATCATCCAACCCTTATCTTTTGAAGCAATATCCTTGATAAATTTACCGATATGTCAAGATGTACTTTCTTGTAACTTTCTTTTGAAAAACGGTTTTAGAAAATTTAAACCAAAGTGTTAATCAACATAGATTAATACACAATTGTTATTTTTCACACTTTTTAGGCAAAACAAAAGAATATTATTTTTTAAAATTTGATGAAACCTAGAAATTATGATTATAAATTGGTAATTTGCACTTGCGTCATTAGAAAATATATTTAAACAGGTGTAGCTTTCAAAGATCAAACATTCATTACATTTATATTGTTGAAAATTTGATCACATTGTTAAAACTCATATTTAAAATCCACAACATAGTGCAGTCTTCTGAAAAGCACACTCAACCTAAATATAAAGAAACTAAAACTTACAAAGTCTTGTCTAATATCATTAAAATCTTTTCCATATTTATCTAACGCTTCTTCAAATAAATTAGCTTCTGATGCAGACCATTCCTCCATTTCATCACGACATAATACTGGACCTCCACTTGGCACTAATGTTGATACTGCTTTAGATATCTCATAACCAGCTTGATGCAATGTGTTCATGGCATGAAACTGTAATATATATAAATTGGTATTTTAATGGTACAAATAAGTGGATTTACTTTGTGAAAAGGATTCTATATTATATTTAATTAATCACACTAACAACTTAGAAACAGGAGTGGACATAAGAATAATGCAGCTTATCTTTACATATATTTTATCAACAAACTTAAGTCTGGCACCTTGATGAAGGAATTTTTCTGTACTTTATATAGGCAAGTTAAAATGGGCACACTAAAACACCAGCTACTGTACAATTAATAATGATTCTTTCAATTTCTTTGTAATGTTGATTCAAGCACATAATTCTCAGGGTTTGAAATGGAGACCAGTCCCTAGACACAAAACCTGCAACTTTTTCAGTTGATTCTGTTAAGTTGTTTCCTTATGTTCTAACAGAAAACATTGGAATTTTTTTTATTTGAGCTGGTGTACTAATTTTCACTTATTTCGCAGTTGTTTGTTTTGTGCAGAAATTAATATCAAGCGAAAAATTATACAAATGTGTTATGCTTATTGTGTTATAGTGCATATTTCAAAAGTGCAATAAATATAACTTTGTGGATGTCTAAATTTCCTATACCGTGAAAATAAATACATATGAAATTAAATATGTTTACAGTATTCTGTTTTTATTGTGGCTTTTTTGCTTCCAATAACCTTAGTATTGAAGATTATCCAAACCATAAGATATAAAACTATAAACTCACCAAAGTTATGTCCCTTGAAGCTGCAGCAGCACTCATATGTAGACTTGGCTGTCTAACTGTGCTTGTACAGTCTAGTGCTCTGGCAAATGTACCTACAGACCTGAATAAAATCAATAAAATTAACAATCTCCTCAGACAGTGATATTATGGATACACACTCATAGAACCAATAACCAAATAAAAGAATAAATATCAGCTGTTGAAAATGTTACACACTACCTCCAGAACACCAGATTCAAAAGGAATATACTGTCTGCATTGTGACACTATATTAAGTAATTCTTCCATGTTATAGGCATGTCCTTACATGTGTTTAAGAAATGTTTGACAATTTTTCATTTTTCCTGTTTAAAGGGCAATAACTCCAGACACCAAGTTTGTATGGTGTATGATTAACATATTAATCATAAGATTAAAATGAAAATGAAATAATTATTTCAGCTTTGGTTTTTTTTTATAATTCACTTTATCTCTTTACTACAATCTTTCAAATTTATTTTTAAATCTGACAAGCATTCATTTTTAACGCCATTAGATCTTAGAAGCAGTATGATATGATAATTACCTTGATATAATTAAGAATTGGTCTACTTCTCTATCAGTATGACCATTATCTGGAGTCCATATTAACTCCTCTAATTCTTCCATTGTTCTACCATCTTCTTCTCCTGAAATAGTCATACAAAATGGATACATTATCAACCCCTAGTACAAGATACCAAAACAGTTTGTTGGACAATGTTGTAACATCTTTTCAGTACGGAGCCCCAGGGCCAATGGAATTGGGGTAACAAGCACTGTTTCATGCAATTTTGGGAAGAAATTTAATTGGGAAAATATCTAGTACAATCACATAAGGAAAATGATAAAATATTTGAGAAAAATAATGGGTTTGAACATTGAAAATGGGTCTCAATTTTAGTCGACAGCTGTCAGAGCAATGATCATTAGCTTCAATGTAATATTCAATATCAATTGTTCACTTAGAGATTGTAATTCTTAATAAATGTTTTACTTTAGTAAACACAATCTAAGAAATAGGGCAAACTTATGATACTAAGAAAAAGTACCGTACATTATAGGTATTTATAGAAATGATATTTCATTTCTTCACATGAAAGTTTTAACATCCTATTCATTTATTAACATCTTAAGTTGATAACTGGGGAAAAGATATATATATATATATATGATATGAATTTTATCCTTCTTAAAACCAGGTTTACACAATTTAAAATTATTAGTAGCCAAATTTCCAAACTTTGTGAAAATATAATCATCTTTTAAGTATTCTACACAAATTTGCTAAAATAAGTTACTTTTTGTAAGAATTTCTTAGAAATTAGTAGCAAGTGGCAACTTTGGCTACCAGGAATGGAAATCCAGTTAAAACTGCATACTTATTTAAGATGAACTAATAATCGCATGTAGAGAAGATACAATCAAATTTTAATACCTTCATTTAATTTGTCTGTGATATCAGCTTGAAATCTAGATCCTACCCGTATCTCCCCTTTATCTGCTAGTAATGTTTTCTGTGAAGGATCATATACTAACGAATAAAAGAATGTGTCCTGAAATATAAATGTAATTTATAAGATAATGGAACATATTTCACATTGAAAACAAAATTAGTAAATCTTTTATTGATGAACAAAGTAAAATATTTAATACTATACAACCACTATTTCATAATCATAATCCTAGCAGCCTGAATCAGCTCATTCAAATGCTAATAGTTTCCTTTGCAGCAATTGCAAAAACCCTTGTTTTACCAATACTGTTGAACAAAATGTCTGGTGTACCTTTCACCAACTAGGTTGTTCAGTTCATTAAAAGGTGGAAGAAACTGGAGCCTGGAGAAAACCACAGACTTTTCGAACTGATAAACTTTCTCACACTAGGATCTGACTTTACACCTCTGTTACCAAGGTCCTACAAGTCTGGTAAAGATCAGGTTAATCATAATGAGACTTTTTGTGAGGAATATCTTTTAAAATGACCTTACCTCTTTATTTAAATAGGATAACAAAGATTCTGTTTCATTTAGGAGGGTAACAACACATTTCCCACGTATATGTGTGGCAGGGAGTGTTTCCACTTGTCTCGATAAAAATAATTCTCTGTGTTTGAGCTGGTGTTTCTGTTTGTCCGAGACATCTTCTGGTGTCTTTGTTTCAATGTCGCTATTTTCCTCAAGATATTCTGAAAGAACAAATAATGGAATTTTGAAAGTCAATGCTTGTCAAAATTTTCTAGTCTTGCTGAATGGTTAGACCAAGACGGGGGTCACAATCCCCAAGACTCCAACTTGATCATTAAATATTAAAGACTTGTTGATTGAAAAGCTGGACTTCATTTTTAATGTATTGTTTCAAGCATAATTTTTTATGATAATAAATAGGGGTTTCTTCGTTTTGCCAGTCACTTTTAGGGCTGTGGATTGTTGAGCAAGTGGCGACCCGATCTGATGTTCAGTCCTCATGAATCACAGATCGAACCACGAATCAACTGCCACACAAGAAAACAACATATAATCAATAACGTCTAATACAAATACAATAATTTTTGTCTTTTATTGGTACAGCTACCACTGCAACTGTCAGAATACTAAAAATAAAATGTTTAAAGTTCAAACTTCTAAACAAGTAGCACACTTTACTGTCTATCTATATATCTTTTACAGCAATACCAAAATATTTCCATACGTTTGAAGTAAATTTAGCCGGTGGATTTCTGTACCACTGTGCCATAACAGTGCAGACGATATTATACTAGCAGATAATATTTAACCTCGATATTTTCACAATACTAAGTGGACAAAAGCATATTTCAGTAAAGACGAATATTCATATCCGAGTTTTCTCTTAAATTCGAGAGTACTCGGATACTCGTTGCAGCCCTTGTCACTTTTAAATCAATGTCAAGCACTTTCAAGCCTTTGTCAGATCTACCTAGCCAGTAGGGTTAGAACACCAAACCTAACGTTTACAGAGTTTACAGTACTTGCATAATTAAGTAGAATACTTTTTTTTTACAAATACCAGTACAACAGCAGTCTAAGCCGGGTGAAATAATATGTATAACCCAGTAACTTTGTAAATGAGATAAACATATTACGGAGAAAGTACTGTTACAACCTAATAATAATCAATAAACATTTATTGATTTTTTACTCATGTTTTATGTCAAATATCTTGTGACATTAGACTCTGCTTATATTTACCAAGTAACGATTGAATGTTATCAAATTTCAAGTTTTATACAAATACATAGTAAACAAAATATTTAGTATATTTAAAATACAGTTAAATTTGTTTATTTGTTTTAAAAGTTGAATACATGTCATTCAATTGACCCCCAGTTTCAGAGGTCTAATGAACTTTTTTTCAATATCTCAAGAGTCAACCCATTTAAACAATCTTGTTTTTCCTGAAAATCTGGAGTCAAATTAAATTTTCAAAAACAGTCTAAATGGTCTAATGGAAGCCCTGAAATTATATAATGTGTACATGAAAAATTTTATACTTTATATTTACCTGTAATTTTACAATCTGCAGGGTCCTTTTCATCACCTGATGTTGAACTTTCATCAAATTTTTTCTTGTCTAATACAAGAACGCCATCTATAAACAATTCATATAAGATCTTAATGTATGATGAATGGAAAAAATTACAAGAAAAGCACATACATGTACTTATATTGTAAAATCTCTTTCATATTAATTTTTTAGTGAAACAAGTCACTAAACCAAGCAATTTTGGCTGCATGGAATGGTCTGCCATGAAAAGAATTTCAGGTAGCAATTTACCAAAGTATATAACTATGGTATATAGGGGTGTAACGATACGGGCAAAACCGTATTGCGATATATTGGGAAATGTCAAACCTGTATTGCAATACGTATTGAATACGTATTGCCTTGGATGTTAAACATGTGAAGCAGGAAATTCTCGATCTTTTGGAGCACCTGGAGTTCATCTTTGTGTTTATTATGAATACTTGTATACAATAATATTTAACATATAGTTTTATCTTGTTTATTATTAGTAATATACCAATGAAACTGGTTTTAACATCAAACCTGTGAACTCGTGAATAAACAGAAAAACCATACTGTTTAAAAGCGCTTCGCTAGCGTGACCATTCAACATAATTTTTAACAACGAGATAAAACGTTCGAGTGATTATGACTTTGTGGTTAAACTAATATCCAAATAGGCAAAGAAAGGGGTATAATTTCCGTATCGGCAAAAAACCGGTATTTGAAAATCGTACCGCGATAACCGACGTTGGGGCCTCTGAACCGGTTTTACCGGTATATCGGTATATTGTTACAGCTCTAATGGTATATTTAATTTTATTCTATACTCCCTAAACACAAGTTCAAAGTGTAATTCAATGTTGCCATTGTTTCAGATTTTCTCGCAACAATCGTAAGTTCAAGTTTAAACTTATTCACAGTTGCCATTGTTTTAAAATACTCATAAAGCAAAAAAATGTCTAGATAGCTTATGTTCAAATGATTTTACAGTATATTAAGCATGTGGTAAATGATAAATCACAAACAAATCCCTAACACAAACTGGTGCTAACATTTACAGACCACAATAAAACCAGTATCTTTAACGGTCACAGATGCAAAACAAAGGTAGGGTGGGGTGTTGTTGTAGTAGAGAAAGCAGGATAGATGAGGCTCAGAGCAGAAACCTGACAAAGAATAGTCGAAAACTTTTATGCCCCAGTATCAATTCTTTCACATATATACTTCTGGGGCGATTGGTGAAACTGGAATACACCAAATAAATCACCGGATCTCAGCAAGCCAACTGACAAACTTTCTCACATTCAGAATTAAAACTAATATATTAGTAATTAAGTTCATTAAACATGTTTTCATCTGCTATACAGATGAATGTAAGTTCAGAGTTTTGTAACAATAATGTTTTTATTTTTTATCTTTAATTTTCACAATTTCGCTATTTTGAGCGTTAATTTTCACAATTACAAAATGCTGGTCTTTTATCTGTTAGAAACAACTTAATATTAGTATGGATGGTTTTATAAACAAATTTTGCCAAACAATCGAATACATGTCTGAAATGGTTATAACCACCTGTTACAACAATTAATTATATTTGTATAATTAAAAAAATACGTATACTGCTTTTGTTTGTAATTCATTTTAATTATTTTGAAATTAAGCATTCTGAATTATTAAGTTATTTATCACAAGTTCTTACAGCTTCCCCCACCTCTGCCCTCAAAAAAAGTATTTTCGGTTTCACCATTAATTTTGTTACAAAAATATTTTTATTCAACAATATCTATGAGTGCGGTTAAAATTTTGTTTGGTTTTGAAAAGAATATGTTAATAAATAACAAGCGAAAAGAATATGTAAATAAATAACAAGTGAAAAGAATATGTAAATAAATAACAACTTACTTTCCATATTCAAAAAATTAACAATGAATGACAGGAATTAATTCTACATGATTATAGGAACATTTTCTAGCTGTTGATATTTACACTATTTAAAAAAAGTCGTTTTTAAAAAAAATAAATAACAAATAATAGTTTGAAATATTAACAAACATTTGTTAGGAATAACCTTAATTTTAATCAAAATAATTCTTATTACAGTTTTACAAAATTAGCAAAAAATACATTCATCTCATTGAGAAAAGTTGAAAACATGTTTATTTTACAATGATTATTGATTTGTTTAATTTTCATTTACGAGAGAATTTGTATAAAATGATGAGAATTAGAAAATTTACACATTTCTGCATCATTTCAAACAAAACCATTGTCCTGGGGGTGGGGATTTTTAGTTTGTTTACATCTTGAAAGGCAACACCCCTTATACTATGAATGAACAGCCCTCCACCAATCAAATACAAGCTTTGCCGGACTATTTTCGTTTATAGTAGACAAATCCACGTGTTTCGGGATAGGAAAACGTGTATAAAGCTTTATTTACAATCTGGGTGCGATTTGACAGTGTTTTCCCGTCCCCTGACACTTCCACAAAAGTTCCAGACTCTCCAATCACAACCATGCACTCATCAATGTCCGATGTCAAATTCACGTTATCTTCCAAATGACAAGAAATGGAAAGAAAAACTTACTTTGATGTTTGTCAGCGAGCAACGTTAGTGAACTTGAAATGTCCCTCCTTCTGTAAAAACACATAACCTTTGCTTCGACATTGCCGTTTGGTGTCTGAAATGTTAGAAGTATGCTATAACAACAATGCCATGACGAGCACTTAACTATGTAATCAACTACAAACAAATGGAATCGCAACCCTTCCGTACCCCGCCCCCATGCTAGGGCCTCACCGCGATTTTCACGAATATTTCGGTTAAAACTGAATAAAATGTATAAAAATTGATTCCTTACCTTATTTAATTCTTCAATCCTTCGTATCTGGTATGGCGTAGTCGAAGATGTTTCAAAATATACATAATCTGCAGACAGAACAAAAAAAGGTCTTTGTGTTAATCTACCGGACGAGATATCCTACCACTAACAAAAAGTAGTCCACAAACCCCGAATTCGACCACTTTGCGACCAAATATGAACAAATTAATGGTGGCGGAATTAAGATATCAACCTTGTTTTTACATAAAAACGGAAATTTTACACACTTGTACAAGAAAATTTCAAATTAGAGACAATCAAAAATTTCAACAATCATTAAGACCGCATCACTACCGCCCCTTGAGGCCCTCCCGATACAAATCCACTTTCAGTGTAATTCAATGAATGCAAATAAGTAACAAAACACTTCTCTATCTCAAATAAGTAATAAAGAAAAATAATTCACAACTATAAAATACATATCTAGTCGATTTTCTTTAAAAACTTAAAAAATTAATTTAAAATGTATCACGCCGCGTTGAAGAGTGGGTCCGTCCATGCTCTCTCGCCTCGGTAGATTTACTTACCTCCAACTCTGTACATGTTTGCTGCCATTGTTACACCTGGGAGTCGTATTGAACGAGAAAAGAAAATCAAAAAGCCTGTACAACTTTAATTCTGGTGAAGGTGAACACTTATGGTCCAGTGTCCAGTCTAGTCACCCCCAGACGACAGATCATGGAGTCGCCATTTCTCAGGCTTTTCTGTCTTCCTCCTCTTTTCACACGTGACGTCACACGTCCTTCGGCAGCGTTCGGATTTCACTCCAAAATAGTTTGATCAATTTTAATAAAAGAATTGATCGATTTGCATAGGCAAATAGGGTATCAAAGTTCACCACTTTCCATTTCCTATACATCTACGGACACTATTGTAATCAAAATCATTCACAGAATGAAATACGTCCGTTTTTCAAAAAACAGTTTATTTTACACTGTCCTGATAACCAATCAAAATTCAGAGATCGATAAATCGATATAAAATCAATATTTTTTAAAAACATGAAATACAACTTTTATTGGTTCTCGCTACAGGTAATTCTTATTTAATTTTTTGTTCACTTGGTAAAAATCTAACTCCCCAAGTTATGTGCAATCTTATCAGAGATTGACCCAGATGAATAAATGTACGACAGAAGAAAGTAGTAATGCGTTGGACGGAACTATATAAATTCTTTCTTTATTATAATCTTACGCCTATCTAAAGTGAAAAAACTTGGTATCTTGGCAACAACATGACGTCATGTTCAATAACTTTTGTGATCATACGCAAGAAAATAGTTCTGCTGTGCGTGACATCTGGTGCCCTTGATCCAATCAAGCGTATCGGTGTATACAACGTCACAAAAGCCGATTAGCGTGTCAACTGATACCAAACTCCGCCCCTATTTTCAAGTGCACCTTTGTTAGAATGAGTTTATTCATTAAATGATTTTAAATGTGATTAAACTTTGTTTTTAGTGAGAGATAATTATATTATAATGTAGATATAGCTGTAAATAGAAACGGTATCATCATCTCCTGATTATTACCTATTCTATTTTTAACTGTTTTGTTTTTTCTATTATGTGTGTTTAACAAAGTTTTTTTTCCTCAACATCTGTTTCTTCTTTATAATAATTTTTCCCCATTCTGTATAGTTTTTTTTTTTTTTTTTTTTTTTTTTTTGATTTTGGGAAATGCATACCTTGTCGGAAATTAAATATGGGATTCAATAAACTATTATCTTGATAAACCCCACATTAAAATTGTTATGAATTCATTCACTCGTTAAAAAAATTTTTTTTTAAATTAATTTTTTTTCGGTCAGTGTCTAAAATTACATACACATAAAACCGAAAATACATAGGCCTATATGGAAATCTTGATTAAAAAATTATCTTTTTGGTGTCAGTTAAAACTTTAAAACCGGTAATGGTTTAGGTTGAAACCTCGGATGCATTTATTGGATGTCGGTTCAAAAAGATCCTAAAGCGCATTGAGATTCTGTGATCCCATTAAAGAGTGTGTTAAATTTAATTTTAATTTAAAATTTCAGTACATTGTACAATTATTCAAATATTTGATATCAAGGAAATGCGGACTCGCGACGTGTAAATCCATGCAACACATACGTTCAATAAAATTGTTCAGTTAAAATTTAAAACTTAGTATAAGCCCTCGACAAAATAACTAATGCGAATTTTACGAAATGACTACATGTATTTCGAAAATTCAAAATAACAATTTCGGAAATTCGAAATGATTTTGCGAATATAAAAAATACAAAATAAATATTGCTAATTTTGTACGGAGCCCGTAAGGTGACATGTGTTAAAAATATTGTGTAAATTCGAAATAGTATTTCGTATAAATGTATTTGCAATAGTAATTTCGTATTTTCGAAATTCGATTTCGTAAATTCGCAATAGTTCTTTCGAAAATACGATGAATTTATTTCGTATATTCGTAATAGATATTTCGTGTTCTCAATTTTTCTAATTAGTATTTCAAAAAAAAAGTATTTCGTATATTCGCAATAATTATTTCGTATTTTCAAAATAATGTTTCAGAAAAAAAACGAAATAAATATTGCGAATATACGTATACGAAATAACTTTTTGCGAATATACGAAATACAATTTTTTGAAATTTTGAAAATAGGAAATACACACTATTGCGAAAGTATGAAATAATTTTTTAACATGTCACATTAAGAACGCCTGAACGAATGCATTGACTACTGATATTCCGAAATATTATCTAAATATTATCTCCGAGTTTCAGGGTTACAAATTTTAATTTAGTATGTAAATTGACGTTAAAATTAAATGGCAAAAACTGTATGATATAAATATGTACAAAGTTAAGTTTATCATCTGCTACCCACACTTCTTGCTTTTGATAAAAAAAAATAAAAATCGTTACAAATTGAAGTGTCCTAAGGATGGACGTAATTTACCCTCCATAAAATTTTGTTTGAATTTGCATCGTGTCATAAAATCCCAGGTAATAAACAAAATTCTCAATAACATGTTTCAGCTAAACGCTTGTGATTTAAGCTTTGTGGCGGATTTTACCAGGCTTGATTGCGTGGTATGTCTTAAAGACTTTTCAAGAGCATCCTTGGGACACATTTTTATATGTAACCTGCAAGTCAAACTGTATTAATGCAAGATCACGTTTTCATGTATATCCATATCTAAGGCGTGTATCTCTTTTTTGACATTTGACTTTTTTTTCTATGAATTTGCTGCTATATAGATAACATATGGATATTCGAGAGTAATACTTAGGTTTGTTGGGCCAAACATACTGTCATATTATAAATTTTGAATTTTCTGAATGAAATATTCAAAAATTTATAATATGACAATACGCTGATCTATTCTTCAATACGAACAACTGTTTACTGGTTAAACGAAATTAAATATTCAAGGATTCATCATCAACGTATACTCATTTCTGTGTCCAGTGATACCAAATATTCAGAAACATAAGCTTTCATACGCACACACTAATCTCAATAAATCCTTATGTCTACCAAATCGAAAGTCAATGATTGTTTTATTATACGACCAATAATTGTTATCAGCATACAAGAAGAATAAATTAGCAAATCTTTCAACTTCAAATAACCAGTATTAGCATAGAGATAGATCATGGGCTCTGTGCCATCGTGTGGTGTCACAATAAACAATATATGTGATGTCACAATAAACAATATATGTGATGTCACAATGAACAATATATGTGTGATGTCAGGATTAACGATTTATGTTGTCAAGTCAACAATATGTGTGGTGTCACAATGAACAATATGTGTGATGTCACAATGAACAATATATGTGGTGTCACAATGAACAATATGTGTGATGTCACGATTAACGATTTATGTTGTCAAGTCAACAACACGTGTGGTATCACAATGAACAATATGTGTGATGTCAGGATTAACGATTTATGATGTCAAGTCAACAATATATGTGATGTCACAATGAACAATATGTGTGATGTCACGATTGACGATTTATGTTGTCAAGTCAACAATATGTGTGGTGTCACAATGAACAATATGTTTGATGTCAGGATTAACGATTTATGATGTCAAGTCAACAATATATGTGATGTCACAATGAACAATATGTGTGATGTCAGGATTAACGATTTATGTTGTCAAGTCAACAATATATGTGATGTCACAATGAACAATATGTGTGATGTCAGGATTAACGATTTATGTTGTCAAGTCAACAACATGTGTGGTGTCACAATGAACAATATGTTTGATGTCAGGATTAACGATTTATGATGTCAAGTCAACAATATATGTGATGTCACAATGAACAATATGTGTGATGTCAGGATTACCGATTTATGTTGTCAAGTCAACAATATGTGTGATGTCACAATGAACAATATATGTGATGTCACGATTAACGATTTATGTTGTCAAGTCAACAATATGTGTGATGTCACAATGAACTATATGTGTGATGTCACGATTAACGATTTATGTTGTCAAGTCAACAATACGTGTGTTAGAACGACGGTCCAAAGTATTCATCACCGGTGCCATCAACAACAACAACAAGTGCCATCACGGTTCTATATTTTCTGATTTAGCGGCCTTCCTCGCCGAAACTGGTCTGGTTTCAATGTGTGTTTATCGTACTCGTGCCTCATTCCCTTTTCTTTTAAAATTAGTTTTGTTTTGTTAGGTAAAGTCTTTAGTTCTTGTCAAAATGTAAGTACATATTATTCAGCAATAATTTCTAATGAAATTTATACTCATTCCAAACATACCAAACACGAGTTTTGACGGATAAATTCATAACCGTTTTTAACCTATGTATCGTAAGACGCACTTCGTATATAAAACCCCAAATGACATAGCGTCTTACCAATTTCCATTTGGAACAATGGAACTAATAATAATTTCCAACGGAACAGCTGAAAACCGTGAATACTCGACTAGTAGATGTAATAATATGCAATGTTCAAATTTTAAACAAGTGAAGAAGACATGCCATGATGGACAACCGAGACAAACTCTTAATTTTGGACATGTACTGGATATAATGACAAAATAGTGTAGTTAACACACTTTTACTTGGTCTTAACCAACCCATTTAATTTTGGTTGCTTTTACCGACTTGCTTGTGTCAGTGTAGCAAAGCAAGGGTGTCTTCTAAAATACTATATTGCCGATACTATGCATACCGATATGTTTTGAGCCTCTTATGTAAGGGTTTGAATTTTGGCGGACTCATGACATTATTTTTCAAAATAACCCCTTCAGTATCTATACACATTTGCCCAGCGATGTTTAAGGGCATCAATGCCACTTTTAAAGACCTGTTTAGAAAGCCGACACCCCCACCCGAATGTACTGAAAGTGGATACCGGAAATAGCAGTTTTTTAGTTTTGGAATTGGATGAAAATATGATGGAGCGAAATAAGGCGGTGTCCAATCGTTTTGAAGCCACATTTTTATGGCAATGACAATAACTTGTGAACAGTGGCATTGTCCTGAATTTGATATTTTCCAGTAACTGCCTCAGAAGTGACGCCTTGTATGCCACATTTGCTTGTAATGTTTATCCCGTTTTGAAATAATCTACCATCAACATTCTAGAAACCCGAATCCACAACCTTTCCAGCTGATCGAATAATCGTTGCTTTCTTTGGCGGGGGTGAACCATGGTGTTTTTATTGTTTAGACTGTTGCTTGGTCTCTGGTGTGAAACGATAGGCTCATGTTTCATCCGTAGTGACAAATTCCGGAGTAAGCAGGATCTACATCTAAAAGGTTAAGATTAGCATGCGGCATATTGTACCTGGTGTGCTTCTGATCAACTGTCTTAGTACCCAACCGACTGAAAACTCTCATCGCAGGATCATCTGTTAGAATGGAATACACTTTCCTTTGAAATGTCAACTGAACTTTTTATTTATCTTTCTGCAACTCATAACAATATCATGGACTTTATTAACCATTTTTGGTGTTGCAACAGTGACGGGCTTTCCAAGACGGAGGTCACCCTCAAGGCTCTGCCTGCCACACATAAATTCCACCACCCACCTTGTTTGTAGCTAGCATATAAAGGTACACCTTTCCCTATATAGTGTTGCTAACATATCAGAATATTTATCCTTAGGAGCTGCTAATCTTTCTGTTTGCCATCACTTGCTGATTTGTTTCTTTATTCAGAATGAAGTATGAAACAGAATTTATGCAGAACCGTGTTAAATCTGGAAAGAAGACTCCGCATACAGATATTTAGATAACAATATTTATATGTGAATGTCATCTATCCCAGTGAGCTTGAAATAAAAGATACGACAAATCCTTCTAGTTCTGCTTCATATTTAGACTTATACCAACGAAAGGCTACGTTTGAAGCTGTGTGACAAACGTGATTGTTCTATTCCCAACTTTCCTTTCCTATGGCTATGCAGCAATATGCTTGCTTCTCCTGATTATAGTGTATCTTCTTTACAACAATACGCTATGATTGGGCTTGTTCCCACTGCGAGAAATGTATACAACGAAGCAAGCTGTTTACAAATAAATTGCTGACGCAAAGATATTGCAAGCCTATGCTTACCAAGGCCCTCAAAAAGTGTTATGACCTCATAATATTGCTGATAAGTTCCAAAGTTACCCGAATTTTTTTGACATCCCATATAGTTTCATGATCTTTTCGTTCCCGGCTTTGATTACATACGTGACGTTTTCGGGTGCGTATCCTAGCCATTCACAGGATGGACGGAGTTTTCAAATAAATAAATTACACCTTCAAGTTTATCGCATTTGGGCCTTTGGCTTCATGTTTCAACGATTTCGGTCGTTTGTTTGGCGGCTTCATAATTGAAACACTAATCTATAAAATTAATATTATAACTAGACCACCGTCACACGTTCTTTCATGCTCGAACTTCAGTGTTCGGAGTAGTGAAATGGCATTCAATAGTCACGGATAATCTAGATTTTTTCACTTATATCGAGGCGACCAGATCTGGAATGGTAGAGGAAACCCGAGAAAACAACCGACCTTCAGCAAGCGAACTGACAAACTTTCTAACACTAGTATCTGCCCGAGTGGGGTTTGAGCCTAGGCGCTGTGATCCGTAAGTGTGCTTTAGACCACCGGGCTACTTTGTGAACTTTCGGGATATTAACTCAATTTCAAAATGGATATACTTATTAGACCCCATACATTTTATATTTATAGTGCAGACAAAACTGAATAACTGTCATAAGTTTATGCTATCTTAGAAATACATCTTAAATTCCGAATTATGTTGAAAACCAACAAAATCTTTCAGATTTCGGTTTCAGAAACATTTTAGTGATTAAGTAAAGGAATGTGTGAAGCATTAGAACTGTATACCCAGTGTTGATAAAACTTTACATTCAGCACTGGTGCTTTTACTTACACAGAGGTACTAGTATGCATACGCTAAATGCAAAATAAAAAAAGAATTCAAAAGGCTTGAATATGAAAAGAAATCAACTCAAACACCCAAGTAAAATACTCGAAACTGTTTACAAAGGCTACCCAAAAGCTCAGTAAAAGTGTCCTTTATGGCCAGGTGGTCCTTTTGTATAGGTTCAAATAACACGAATAAGGAGCAATTTGGATACAATTTTACTGGACTTTAAAAGTAGGTTCGACTATACTTGTATTCAGTGTTGAGCCACAATCTCCCGTTATCAGATTTTTTTTCTGGCAAATAGATTACACCTGTACACCAGATTACCTATCAGTACATCAATCTGCATTTTTAATGTTACACTTTCGCCTGTACCCTAAATGCCGTTTTCATCTTTCTTTCTTTCTTTTTTTTTTTTTTTTTTTTTTTAATTTTTGATGACCAAAATTTAAACAAATTTCACACACTAGTATTAAATTTCAGTAAATGGATGGGTTTTTGAAAAAAAAATATTACTAGTCTTTAAGAAGTGTAACCATGAGGAATCCTTTAAAGTGCCTCTAGGAAAATACACTTCCATCTACCATGCAATAAAGGTTAACAATAACAAAATAGTCTATTTAAGGAACAAATTCTTTAACAAGGAAATATTTAGTTTGTTCAAGAATAGCACAATAAGTTTACCCATACAATGCAATTAAAGGGAGACAACTCAAAACACTTGTTAGGTTAATCTCAAATTTTATTCCACAGCAGTTATCTCCCATATTCTGTGATTTATTGAATCAGTATATAGAAATGGTTGGTTTCAGTATTTTCAGCAAATATTTACAATATTCTTTAATAAATTATGATGGGTAGATTCATTTTACCATACACATTTGTTTCCATTGATAAATTAACAAATGCTCATAAAACTTTCTTTCAAGAATGTTTCATTTATACAGTATCTTCAGATATCTTCCGAGTGCTAAAGTTGAAGATGCTTCCTTGTCATTGTGACATTATACTTGTTGATATTATTATGTATTTTTAGAAAAAGATTGCAACTGGATATTTTTAACTTCATCCCACTCAGATCCATATTTAAAAGCTAAGATTGTATTTCAATGGTTCTTTGCAAGGAAAGTGGTAGCTAATTAAATGAACATAGCAACAGCCAGATTAACCAAGAACATGCCACAACAGAATTCACGACATACATACAAGCCACAAGGTACACCCAACTTTAGACACAGCCATAATGATAAAATGGTAACATTACAAATACGGTATGCCAGAAAATTTCTTGCCTACCAACACTACACATTTACTGAATACAATATTAGTTATTATTTTAAGTGTTTTTTCATAATTTATGTGTTGACTATGTCATGTTATAATATATCTGTTGACAATAAAATTTTGATAAAAAGTCCCATAGTGCCCATATTGTCTAAGTGTCATGCAATGTTTCATTTAACACAGAAAACTAAAGAAGACAACAAAAGCTAATATTTAATCAACATTGAGTTGTATTTTTATTGCACAATAATGTAAAATATTACTGGCCATATAAGAGTCTTTCTGGCTTTAACAGAACATTATGACATCTGATATCATTAAAATAATACTGTATAATGGTTATCTATCACAGAAATTCGTTGTTGAAAAAACACTGCATTTGAATTCTGAGTGGTATTAGTCTTGAGAGCATTCCAATCATGTTCATGTGACTGGTTGAAAAAAGGCTGTTATGTCCCCAGCACCTGCAGCTGAACTAAGTCGTCGTACATGTGCCCGTTTTTTGGCTTGCTCGGCGGTAACTTTCATGTGACACAAGACACACAATGTCCTTAAATTGTCAATATCACATTCTCCACCGCCCTCCCAGACTGGTTTAATGTGGTCAGCATGCCAAAACTGAAAAATATACAATTTATATTGGATTTATACAATGATTGGTATTATATGCCCATCAAACATAGGAATTGTGAAAAACAAGTTATAACTGAAATGGGATGCCATTTCAAAACATCCCATTTCAAAAGTGTCTCTTATGAACCCTAACAAGGAAATCTTGAACCATGTGCATGATCAAAATACAAATAGGCAATGGCACTCTTACTCCACCAATAGATGTTTTCATGTGAAAAAGAGTAAACACTACATTGATATTCCACCCCCTTTCTTTTGGGGGATATAACTATTAACTTTGCAAAAAAAAAAAAAAAAAAAAAAAAAAATCAAAAGGGGTCTAAAATTTCAAGTGAACATACTTGTCATGGAAACAAACTATCATTGCTAGAAGTTTTAAAATAATTGCTAATCAAATGTTTTCCCCATCCTCATCTTAATAGTTAAGGGGAATATAGTTCCTAATGGTGATGAGCCTCACTTTGTCCACCCAATTACCGTTCAGAGCTCTTATGGACACCACATTATGGCAATTTAATGCTCCTTTGCCCTAGAATAGGACATTTTGAATAGAAAAGAATAACTGAAATCTGAAATAATATTTGAAATTAATAAATTAATCTATACAGCCTCTTGCTAAGTCTAAGAATTTTTACTTTGGCTTTGAACTAAACTGGTTTCGTTTTTTTACAAGAAAAATTTTGATGATAACTCTAGTTTTGGAAAGGGGCTTTTTTTAAGATCTGGGCCATGATGACCACAATAATTTTAATTTTAGATAGAACACTGAACATTAGCTTGCCTCTATATCAAAATTTAAACCCAATATATATACTTTAGCATTTGCCCATAAACAATTTTTTTTACATTAGATTGTAATATAAGCTCCTCTGCAGTTTGTCAGACAAGCTGAATCCTGCTATAAAATACATACCTGTCCCTCTGTTGGATGCCTAACCATCTGTTCTCGTTGTTTTGGTTTTAATGTACAATAGTTTGTTTTATTTAGGATTTCTGCTCTTTTCTTCACATCAGCAGTGTCTCTAAAATCAAACAAAATCAATGACAATGAATTTATTGAACAGTACCTTGTAAAGAGTTGTCAGCACATGTGCATATCTACAGCATTAAGACAGTAGGACTTCCTTTTGCTCCCCTACCCAATAATTTCTGTGTAAAATTTTAGAAAAATATCTTTTCAAAGAAATGTTAAAATTGTTTCATTCTGTCATTTGCAGGTTTTTTTTTCAGTCAAATAAAAAGTTAAGTGCAAGGTACAAAAGACTATAGCAAAAAAACTTTAACATTTGTCTGCCCACCAAAAACCCTTACCCAAAAACACTGAGGAAAAAGTACTTATATATTATGCCAATGTCCGACATAAAATTTCTCTGTACTTTGTCAAAAAGGGCAAAAATGAATAAATGCAAAAATTATATCTTTGTCTAGAAACATAACATGTCCATTTCATACTGTTATTTTGTCATTTCAATCAGTGTCTAAATATTAATTCAACTACTGTTAATTTCAATTTTTTTTCCTGACATGATATCACTTCATTAATGTACATGTAGGTACCTGATTTGTTTAAACAATGCATGTGCATCATATCCACACTTCTGACATTTTCCGTGTTCAGCTTCATACACTTTCTCTCTGCAATACTGTGCATTAGTTTTCATCTAAACATAAAAATAGAAAACAAATGTCATTATGATGGTCTTAAAAACTCCAAATATGCAAACCATAAAAAGATATAAGCTGTGAAGAAAGTAGGCAAGCTATGTATGCATTCATATAAATTGTTTATAAGTTTACTGTATGTACAAGTTAACTTAATCCAGCATGTTCTGAAAATGCTATGTAAAAATATGCCAAAAAATTGTAAAGTTGACACAATGTCAACATCTTTCAAAAATCCAAAGTGTGGCAGGAAACAAGAAAACCCTGGGCTATCACCCGAGTATAATATATGTATAACTTGATTTGGATATAATAAGCTCCTAGAAAATAGCAGTCCTTCTTAAAATTGGCCTTGGCAAGTTGCAACAGACTTTCACTAAACATGACCCATATACATACCTGATCTTCCTTGTGTAAAAAAGATAGTTCTTGGCAAGCTTGAATGATGAATGAAGATTGACCAGAAAAAATGGTGGTTACTGTTCAGTGTCAACAAAGTTTCTGCATTATTTAACCTAGTGACCTACTTTTTGGTCCAAAAAGACAGATATGCAAACTTGACCAAGTTTTTTATAGTGGATCAGTACAAGCAAGTCTGATGAAGATTGGACACAAAATGTAGTTTCTTAGAATATTAACAAGGGTTTTCTATGATCTGACCTAGTGACCTACTGTAAACCCAACATGACAAATATACAAACTCGACCTATCTTCTGTCACATATAACTTGTTACTTCTATTAAGAGTACATCTTACCCAGTATTTATCCATACATTCTTGAGAACATAATCGTGTCACCCAGGCATTTTCTTTACTTGTAATGGTCTTCTGTTGTAACAGACTATTTGTGTATGGCTTAAAACAGTTCAAACATAGTGGTACTCCATCTTTATTTATAGCCTGTAAGCAAAGGTTTTAATTTAAGAACTGGTCATTATCATACATGTATGTCTCTTGGTGGTCGGGTGTTCTAAAGCGCAAGCTTACAGATCACAGAGCCTCTCATCACCTAGGTTTATTTACAGACAGACTAGTTCACTTGCCAAATTTTGGCGGTTTTCTCTTGGCACTTCGGTTTCATCCACCATCCTTTAACTGACTGTCTCAATATAAGTGAAAGATTCTTGACTGTGGTTCAAAACTACATTACTCCATTCTCTCTCTCACTGTCACTACCTGAACGGCAAGGCGTGGTATGGATTTGAGACTGAATAATAAAACTTCACCAGATGCTTTTTCTAAACTTCTACTGAATTTAAACTGGCCGGAATCACAAAACTTTATTTGTTTTCTATTAGAGAATTCATAAAATATTTCAGGTCTGACTGAAGAGCTCAAAGGTCTCTGGTCTCAAGGAAATATATTACTTATTTATAAAAATTAATAAAGCAATATCAACTTTTGTTGGAAATTTTCAACAATTGAAGATGGATAATGAAAATTTTGCTTCTTCATTGATTATTGATAATTATTACAAAAAATTTTTTCAATGAATACTGGCAGTTAAAAGATTCAAAAATGGAAAACTGTATAATCAGTTCGATGTGTTGGGAACATTTTGAACTTTGCTACAACAATAAATCAAAAATGAAGCTTACTTGTACAGTTCCTCTATCTGATTGTTCTGGCTCACTCTCGGATTTGGTCTGTAAATTACTTTTTTCTTTGGGTTTGGAGATGATCCTGACACTGCCTTGTATTTCATCAGCTTTATTTACGGACATCAATGCTGTGTCTTCCTAAAAAAGAATAAAATTACATAACATATTTAAGGTTAGATTTTTTTTATCCCAGAATTGATTGAATCGATATACCGGTAAATGAAATAGAAGAATCTTGACTGGGGCATTAAGTACCACTACACCATACTATTCCACCTCCCTTAGACAATTGTCTGTAGGATCCTCTACCTGTCTCTCTACATTGTTAACACCTTTATTACAAGGACAGTCAATCACTTTTGTCTTTGTCAGGATATACATGCTGTTTAAAATTACAAACCAAGATCAGTGAAATTACTCCAGTAGTCTTTTGTGACTTTTAGGAGACTGATTCAGAAAGTGAAATAAGACAGGTGGTTTCCCTGCAGTTAATCACTGCAAATGGGTAATCAAATTATGGTCTTTAAGACAGACAGTAACCATAAACAGGAAGTTACTATAGCAGCCAAGACTTCGCAGGAGTTCAAAATGCATATGGACTATTCAATGTTGATATTGGCCATTCAAAACTTTATGTGTAACCTGCAAAAATAAAGGCAGAATGTCCTGGACCTTCCATTACAAAACAGAATTTTAAACCCCTGGTTTGTTAGACATACAGACCTTTGTACGATGTCTCTGTGTACAACTTGTCTTGCCACTTCTTACATCTTCATACTCTCTGATCGGACTTATAAACATTGGACATATTTACTAACCTTTGTACGATGTCTCTGTATACAAGTTGTCTTGCCACTTCTTACATCTTCATACTCTCTGATCGGACTTATAAACATTGGACATATTTACTGACCTTTGTACGATGTCTCTGTATACAAGTTGTCTTGCCACTTCTTACATCTTCATACTCTCTGACTGTACTTATAAACATTGGACACATTTACTGACCTTTGTACGATGTCTCTGTATACAAGTTGTCTTGCCACTTCTTACATCTTCATACTCTCTGATCGGACTTATAAACATTGGACATATTTACTGACCTTTGTACGATGTCTCTGTGTACAAGTTGTCTTGCCACTTCTTACATCTTCATACTCCCTGATGGGATTATAAACATTGGACACATTTACTGACCTTTGTACGATGTCTCTGTGTACAACTTGTCTTGCCACTTCTTACATCTTCATACTCCCTGATGGGACTTATAAACATTGGACATATTTACTGACCTTTGTATGATGTCTCTGTGTACAACTTGTCTTGCCACTTCTTACATCTTCATACTCCCTGATGGGACTTATAAACATTGGACACATTTACTGACCTTTGTACGATGTCTCTGTGTACAACTTGTCTTGCCACTTCTTACATCTTCATACTCTCTGACTGTACTTATAAACATTGGACACATTTACTGACCTTTGTATGATGTCTCTGTGTACAACTTGTCTTGCCACTTCTTACATCTTCATACTCTCTGATCGGACTTATAAACATTGGACACATTTACTGACCTTTGTACGATGTCTCCGTGTACAAGTTGTCTTGCCACTTCTTACATCTTCATACTCTCTGATTGGACATATAAACATTGGACACATTTACTGACCTTTGTATGATGTCTCTGTGTACAACTTGTCTTGCCACTTCTTACATCTTCATACTCTCTGATGGGACTTATAAACATTGGACATATTTACAGACTTTTGTACGATGTCTCTGTGTACAACTTGTCTTGCCACTTCTTACATCTTCATACTCTCTGATGGGACTTATAAACATTGGACATATTTACAGACTTTTGTACGATGTCTCTGTGTACAACTTGTCTTGCAACTTCTTACATCTTCACACTCCCTGATGGGACTTATAAACATTGGACACATTTACTGACCTTTGTACGATGTCGCTGTGTACAACTTGTCTTGCCACTTCTTACATCTTCATACTCCCTGATGGGACTTATAAACATTGGACATATTTACTGACCTTTGTACGATGTCTCTGTGTACAACTTGTCTTGCCACTTCTTACATCTTCATACTCTCTGATGGGACTTAAAAACAGGTTACCATTTTTCATTATAAGTCGTCTCTTTGTCTCTGTAAGGCTGTTTAAAATAGATATTCTTAGATATACATGATATTTACTTAAGTATTTATATTTCAATTTCTAAATTTTTTATCCATGGTTTTCCAGAAAATTAAAAAATTTACTTTGTTTTACAATGTTATAGAAACAAGTTAAACAGCTAACATTTAACGAGATTATAAGCCCAAATCATAGTACATCTAAGGTCTGTGGGAGAAAAATAGGAGAATTTAATTTAAAAAAAAAACCAAGTGTTAAAGCAGGTGATTCCATAGCTCATAGGGAATCAAATTTATGTCACATTGTTCATATACAACACAACTAAATATTTAACAGAAACCAATAAAATTTAAATTCTTCTGTGATATGACCATTGAAAAATTTCATAATTCCTAAGATATAAGGAACAAAAATAAATAAATGGATTTGTGTATCTACCAGTAATTTTATTTCAAATCATATCCAAGAAGACTTTAATCATTAAAGCATTCACCACCTTACCTATTCCATTCTCTGACAAATCTCTGTACTAGTTTCATATTAAAAGGATGAAGTATAATATCCGGTAAATTGTCCTGGTTTCCTAATTCTACATCAAGTGGCATGAAATTACTGTTTAACGAATTACCAGCCTGCAAATAAAATACATTTTGTATGTCTTAAATATTAAAATTTAAGAATTTTAAACCATATATGTAAATATGAAAAACATTGCTTTTAGTCATAAGAACATTCTTTAGTAACTGGGTTTTCCTTTTTCAAACTCTCCAGAGGTATCTTAAGTATGAACCAAGAAGGCACATAATTCAGTTTTGAATCTCATCTGGACAAACTAATCTAACTTGTAACAAGGTTTTTATTGCTCTAGTGTGGGTAGGATGCCACAGGAAATAAAACTTCTTATGTCCTGAGTGAAGTTTAAACCCTCAAACTTAGACTATAATTTGAAATATATGTGATTATCTCCCTTGTTCCAATTTCCTTAGGCAAGATTAGGATTGTTAGAGACCAGTTGGCAACTTTTTAACAATGATCATATGGGGCAAGGATGTCAGTTTTAACAGTGCTTGTTAAAATACTGTCATAAAAAAACTTCAAGGTAGCATAAAAATTAAGGCTTAGTTGAGTTAGTGGAAACACATATTTTAGGTTTCAAGGTGACTTTGGTTAAATAAAATTGTATCCAAAAGCAGTAAAATGTACTGGTCAGTTAACATATTTACCTGATCATACAAGTATACTCTACCAGTATATTTACTACAACAATACTGGAACATCTTATATACTGGTAATGTACTGATGTCAACTACTATTCTGTCTTCTGTTTTTGCTGGAATTGGAAAAAAGCAGGGTATAGTTCCAGGTTTCCACAAATTTAAAATTATTTGTATCCAAATTTCTAAAATATAGTCCTTTTTAAGTACTTTATCAAACATTTGCTATAATTATCTTTAATGTTACTTTTTGAAAGACTTTTCTCAGAAATTAGTAGCCAAAGACGAATTTGGTTACCAGGAATGAAAACATAGCTAGATGAAGAAGGACTTTATAAATGTCATTTAATGATGGTTCATGCAGTAATAATCACCTTCAAAAAATTGTTTGGCATAATCTTTTAAATTATCAATAGTTATGCAATGGCATTTTCCCTACTGAAAAATCACTTTGTTTTACAAATTTTTAAAAATATTATTGGATAAAAATAGAAACATACATGTATTAATACATAATATTAATTTACCAATATCATTACAATCTTGTGTGATGTCACCTTGTGATAAAACTTCAGTTTCCCAATTATCATCAAACATGTCGTCCATAGAATCATTGTATTCCAATGTTTCAGATGCAGATGCTATAGAATGTTCAGCTGGCGTAGATGAAAGTGACATTTCAGCAGCAGATTCTTCAGCTGTAGACAAAAGTGATATTTCTGTGGCAGACGCTATGGATGTTTCAGCTGTAGATGAAAGTGATATTTCAGCTGAAGATGGAAACAGGATTTCAATAGCAGACTTTTCAGCTGTAGATGAAAGTGAAACATCATCAATTAATTTATTACTGGTTTCCATTGGGCTACTACTATGATCATGCTTGAAGCTCGCATTTTTCATTTTGCACTTCTGTTCACTATTCGTTACCTTCTTTCTGTTTACAAAGTATTTTGAGGTAGTTTCTGGACTGTTAATGAAAGATTCATCTTGCTCATTATCAAGTTCATCAGAAATAGTATCAATATTTGACTTATTCAAATTTGAATTAAGTGATAAACAAGTATTGACTAACTCATTATTATGCACAGACATTTCTGAAATCACTTCAACTTCTCTCGGTTTGTCAAAACTAATATTTGCTAAATCCTTTTCATACAAACACTTATTTTCATTTTTTACACCAACTGTTTTTAAATTGCTTTCTTTAAATGGTAATAAAGTTATACTATCTTGATTTTCAGAAGACATTAAGTCGACAGTTTTACCCTCATTCATTTTTTTATCACAATTTTTTTGATGTTTCTTTTTCTTTGATGTATTACAAATTTCACAAAACGGTAAATCAACATGATTTAAAAATGTACAAGCATCACATGACCATTCATTTAAATTTATTTTACATGAAACTGACAAATCTGACACATCATCAACAGCAGACATTACATCACCATGGTTACCGTCTTCTGCTACAGAAAAATCTAGATTCTTCCTTGTTACATTAGGTTTGTTCTTATTTTTCTGTGATGCAGATATTTTAGATTTGCTAGAACTACCCGATTTATTAATTCTTTCATTTGTCCGGCTATTTTTGTTGTTTTTCTTCTTACTACTAAAAATACTTCCGCTTTCTACAAAATCGTCATCATCTTTTTGGGTCAGTCCCTCTATAAGTTTTATTTTTTCACATGTCCTTTGTTTAATTACTTTCTTTTTTTTTGCACTATTTGTCTTCCTGTTCTGAATATCATTATGACAACCACTTTTGCTTTTTACACCATTTATTTCCAGTTTGTGAACTATTTTACAAGGTGTTTGTTCACTTTGTCGTCTTTTTGGAGTAATGAGACTTATATCAGCAATATCACTTTTTGACCATTCAGAACCTTTAGAGATCATATCTTCATTCTCTTCAATGGCCGTGTCCTGTTCTTCATCAGATATGGTAATCGAATCTTCTGCATTCTTGCATATATTTTTATTATCTGTTTCTTTTGCCGACCTTTTTCTTTTGGATTCTGAAGACTGCTCAGAATTTTTTCTTTTTCTATTGGACATAAAATCTAGGATTGATCTTTGATCCCTTGGCTGAAATATATATGTACCTGAATGTTAATATACTTTGAATATGCAAAGTAACAAAATATTTTATTAAGGTAGTTCCATACTTTGCAAATCGCCTGAAAACACATATTGAAATTTTCATATGTTGTACATGGGCATAAACCATTCAACATGCCAAAATTTCAGGGCAGGTATTCGACTTCCTTAAGAAGTTCTGAAGCGCCACCTGGTGGCCATTGTTACGACATAAATGATTAAATTTTAACTACTGTTATCAACAAATAAGCTTTAATATTTTTTTGTCATGCTTAGAAACCAAAAGTATCTTGCATTCAAATTAACCATTATGTTATGGAGATTATTTGTACCAATGGAATTTTACTTCCGGTCACATGGTATTTTTCTACAGCGCCACCTATCAAGAGAAAACATTAAATTTCCGGAAAACTAAAAGTAACACCCTTTCGTTAATTTGTAGATTTTTAAAAAACTAAGTCGAATACGACCCCTGATTTTCACATATATTGCACATGAATATATAGATTTGATTTTCGGAAACAAAAAATAGGGGGTCGTCAAGCTACTTTTTTCATAAAATTGCATCAAAATCCTGAAACAAGAAAAAAGCCTCATTCCTTACGTAAGAAGCTACTTATAATGTCTTAGTATACTATTATGAACTCAATGATTTTCGTTTGGTATTAACAAATAAACAAAATCACTGATTGTGAGCTATTTGGTTGTGCAAAAAAAAAAAAAAAAAAAACAATAATGATAATAATAATTGAAATATCATACGGTCTGTCACCCATAGAAACCCATAGCAACCGTTACCCAACACAGCTCGGTTAAAGTGGAAAGGGAATTCGTATACATTGATAAAGCGTTCTTGATTCTAGGCCGCTGAATGAAACGCTAACACAAGAGCATAGTAACTACTAGATTTGACACCAAGAAAAATTATCACACAGTATGTTTATTGAAGAATCGTCAGTTTGTATCCCACTATTTGTATTTAAAATCACCGAAAAAACAAACATAACCCGGCATTTAAAATACCGTCTTCAAAATTTAAACAATGTACTCAAATCTTTCAATTATTTAGAATAGTACTCTTAAACGTATAGATCTACCTAATTTCCGTTATGTACAATATACATTTTCTTCTTAACAATAGTGCACAGAATTGATATTGGGAATTCTAATCTTTTGTTAATGCAGAAAAGTATTCTACTGTATAATAGCATAACAGCGTTCCCGCCATAATTCTGTAGGCGCCGAAGACCACACATTCGTGACGTCATAGATAAAAAAGACGTCAAATCAGACATTTCGACCGTACGCACAAAACGACGACGTCACTATGGTATGGAACTACCTTAAGTACATTATTTCCTCATTTTCAGGGATGAAGATCGACTATTTTGAATTTGGACAAAGCTTATATCAGAACAGATATTGTCACAACACTGGTAATAAACAGCTACAATGTATAAAATTTAAGGGCCCAGGCATATTTTTATGTACAATGGGCTATTGGTCCCCTGTTAATTTTAATCTTTGATTTTAGGGATAGTTTGACTTATTTTGTCTTTATAAGGTATTAAGTAATTTCAGGCAAACAGAATCAATGCAGAGGAAAATTTGACGTGTTGACATACAGTTGATTCTATGTAACACTAACATCTAGGAGGAAATTAAAACAGTTCAACTTAAAGTTCAAGAAAAAGCGAGTTTGATGATCCTAGGGAAGTTATATACCACAGATACTGATCATCATCTGCAAAAAATGAAATGATCTGATGGTAGCTATTATACCTCATTTAATTTTTTCTGAGCTATGATTGGTTAATTTTAAGTAAGTAACTTAAGTCACTAAAAATAAGCAGACAGGGATTACTGTAATAGTTTTAGAACAAGAACTTGACCATATTTGGAAGTAACTAGTGACCTATGTTGATGGGTACTGGTATATTGAGGTCAAAAGTGTGGGTTTACTAATCACAACAACTCTCACTGGCTAGGTTCATATCCACTCAGCAGATCCTAGTGTTAGAATGTTTGTCAGTTCACTAGCCGAAGGTTAGTGGTTTTCTCCAGATACAACCCCGGTTTCCTTCACAATTCCTGAACTGACCAAATCGTTATAACTGAAAAAAAAAATTGAAGAGAAAAAAAAAACAAACATGAAATACTTTTCCCTCTGAGTGACATTCAATATTCTCCCCAACAAAGGAAATTTATCTATATAGTACAAACCTGTTGTGATGACAACATCTGGGATAGATCTACATCTTCATTATCTGGTTTTACATAAACATCAGCGTTAGACAATATGTTTATCTGGTATTTATCACCATGATCAGCCTCTAACTCTTTCTTCTTTCCATCAAGTGCAGTTGTTGTTACAATTGTCTACAAAATAAGAAATAATGTTTTACTTTTCTTTAATGCATTGTTTGTTTGAGGTTTTTTTAAAACCTTTTCCTGAAACAACTTTGGGGGTAAGGGGAGGGGCTTGGTGGCCGATTGGTCTAAAGTATGTATTTATGGTTCACAGGGACTCTCAGTGCCTGGATTCAAATCTGGAATGGTGTGTAAAACACTGTTACTCCACTCTCCACACCTCTCTCTTGTACAAATATCATGTGGATATAAAGATATAGATACCTTCCTGCCAATTGCTGACCACACCCATTCATCCATTGTTCCTTTGGCCACTAAATAATGTACAGAAACACAATTGTTCTGCCCAATACGATGAGCTCGATCTTCACACTGGATTAAAACACCTGGTGTCCAATACATCTCAGCAAATACAACTAAGCTAGCCGCTGTCAGTGTCAGACCCTAAAATAACAAATAACTTACTGTATATGAAGAACATTAGCATTAGAAAACTTTCACAGTTTTAATCTTATAAACTATTTAGCTGCAAGAATTTTTCATGGTTCCGTGTGTAGGGAAAGTGTACAAAGGGAAATAAGAAATTTGCACTTAGATGTATTTGCTGCACAAGAGTTACCATGAAAACTGTGAATGATTCTTCTTATACAGTATTATAATTCTTGTATTATTTCAAATGTTCCTTTGTATGGAATATGAGAGCAGCCAAAAGAACAGGGTCACTTGCCCAGTGTTCATTCTAGAAGGGGCCATGGGGTCAATGATCCTTTATTTTGCCACATGACTCCCATTGTTAAGCCCTTAGTGGGAAATACATGTATTTAGCATTTCAAAACTATTGAGTTTTTTTTGGTTTTTTTTTTGAATGACATATGTTCTGTAGTGATGACGTCATTATTTACATTTGCAAATCAGAGATTTCCCAATGAAGTTCACAATGAGTAATCTGATAAAAAGTGCATGTGTGCATAACCGCCAATGTTATATCACCACAGTGCGGTGATACAAAATTCTGTATCATACATGTTTGATAAAACTTGTTTTTCATCAGATCAGGTAGAAAACTAGTCTACTGCTAGATAAAGAACAAGAACTGGTATGGTCCCCTAACTCTACTTACAACTCCAGCTGCTAGTATACTTAGTATAGCTACTTTAATATCAGGGTCTGACTGAAACTGGTGAACATACATCTGAAAATATCAAACAAAATTATAAACTTTTATATACATGTAGTGTTATAATAATAAAACATAAAACAATCATGTTGTTTCTTCATTTGTTTTCTTTACCTTACTAGAACACACCATGGTGGTAGCTCAGTTGGTAGAGTGCTCACTCTGTAAGTGGGCCGTTGTGGGTTCAAACCCCAACCAGGTCTGACCCAAGACTTGAAAATGGGAAGTGACTGTTCTTTTGTCAAGCACTTGGCATTACGAAATGAAAGTCACAGGGTCCTTTGGAAAAGACCATAAAAATCGATGCCCTGTGTCAGGGTAAGCGTAGCACATTAAAGAACCCTCCCTGCACTCCCCTGAGCACTCTGCAAAGGTAAAAATTTCTGACACTTCACCTATAGCTGGTGACATCTCGAGTGAAATATTCTTGACTGGGAAATAAAACCCCAATTAACCAATCAATCAATCTTACTAGAACTGATAAAATCCACAAAAAAAAAGTTCATGCTACATTATCTTACTAATACCTCAATTATTAAACACCAAATAACATTTTATTATATTTTTACAAGATAAGCATTCCGATAGTATTACACTGCAATAAACAAGACCTATATTCATCAGAGTTTAATGATAATGTGTACTTTCCAGTTATGAAATAAGGATATTGCCAGTAAAACATCTCATTGCTTCTTTAGGGGATTTCGTAATGACATCCCATTACAATTATTACTTGTTTAACGGTATGTTGTTTTTATGTTTCACATGAACATTAACTGACCTGTCTATCTGATGATTTTGTTTCACCATCAATTCTAACAAATCTGATTTTCTTTTCAAATAAAGTCTGTTGAATACCATTCATCATTGCATGGTGGTAGGCGAAGACAAGGAATTTTAAATTCTGGTTTTCACATAACATTTCTACGTATTCACGTACTGGTCCAATCTGAAATACAGAAATACAGAACGTTTAAGTTAACAAATTGAAAATCATCATGAAGGTTATCAAAGTCTGCAAAAACTGTGAAATACATGCAAATTCTGAGAAGTAGAGACCCTCTGCCAGTAGGTATTTTTGTGATTTTCACTTATTTTCAAAGGGCCATAACTCAGGAATAATAGCAAACCAAATTGGGTTGATGATATTTGCAAACCAAATTGGTTTAATGATATTTGCAAACCAAATAGGTTTAATGATATTTGCAAACCAAATCAGTTTAATGATATTTGCAAACCAAATCTGGTTAATTATATTTGCAAACTAAATTGGTTTAATGATATTTGCAAACCAAATCAGGTTAATGATATTTGCAAACCAAATTGGTTTAATGGTATTTGCAAACAAAATTGGTTTAATGATATTTGCAAACCAAATCAGTTTAATGATATTTGCAAACCCAAATGAGGTGATGATATTAGCACCAAGAGTCATTCTTTCTTTACTGTTTTAGAGAATTATTAGATGGATAGAAGTTCAAATTTCTTAGATAGGTGGGTGATAATTATAAGCTTTTATAAGCAGTTTTTTTGATACCCTTCAAAGTGGCACAAGTAAGGCCTCATTAATTAACTTCAATATTGTATTCCGTGTGACATGTATACCATGTAATCATGCTTGTTTACTGTAATTAGACTTCTGAAATTCACAAGTTACTTCCCTTATATCGTTTAAAATAGCATGCAATTATATACCCCACTCGGTTTCTTAAAACAGATGGGACTGGGCTAAAAGGGTCCGAATGTATCTGTAACAAACCTACCTTAGCCTCTCCACTCATGTTAAACAGCTTCATTATAAGACCATTAGCTTGATACTCAGACATTTTATCGTTTGGAATCTGTATGCTACCATCGGAACTTTTATTTTTAGATAGTAATGGTTTTAGTTCTCCAAACACCTTCTTTATATCCTGTCAAAATATGAAATAAAGTATGAAAGATTACAATTTAAAGTACCGTACATATATACCCGGCTGTTATGCAACAATGCGAACCACCAAGAACTTGACACAGCAAAAATATGATGCACTGTCATGGATAAATAACAATACTTTCTACCTTTGTAATTGTTCTGCAAATTAGTTATTCAGTGACAGGTCAATCTTAAAACTAGTCTAATTACTAAGAGCAATTATCTAGTATTATCAAATACTGTAAAAGTATTTATTTTAGATACAGCAGTGCTAATTTAAATCCACTGCCAAATTGAATATGAGTATAGGGTGATCCATGAGATTTATGTGAATTTAATACAACATGAATTTACCCAAATTATAATTTTGTACACGCAAAAAGTAATACATGTACATTTACAGTATTTAATATAAATAATCAATAAAGATTTGACAGAAGAGAGATATGTTAATTGAAAATTGATACAAAAATTAATTAAGATTAGTCAGGAATCTGTCATTTCAATAAAGCTAATGCTTACAATGGTCAGTATACCTTTTTCAGATCTGAGTCTTTCAAATCAAACAGTATTCTTTGTCTTTGTTTAGCTGGTAACTGTGTTAGTACATCAGATTTCAATCTACGTATCATCAAAGTACTGGCTAGTCTCTGCTGTAATTCTTCTAAATTACTGGCTCCACTATAAAAGATTACATGTAAAGTGTATGAAACAAAATCAAAGTACTGGCTAGTCTCTGCTGTAATTCTTCTAAATTACTGGCTCCACTATAAAAGATTACATGTAAAGTGTATGAAACAATATCAAAGTGCTGGCTAGTCTCTGCTGTAATTCTTCTAAATTACTAGCCTCACTACAATATATTATATGAAACAATAGAAATTGTTTTAATGTAAGTTTGCATGTGCAAGAAATTCCAAAACTGAAAAAAAAAAAAAAATCTGACTAAGCTAACAATAATTGATAAGATATTTTCCAAACAAAATTGGCAAAATTCATAATTAATCTAAAGGTCTAAAATTTGTCATTCTTAAAAACACCTAGACCAAAACTAGACTCAAAGCACTCAGAATAGTATTTCTAAAGAACCCTCCCTGCACATTGCCCTGAGCACATTGCAAAGGTAAAAATTTCTGTCCCTTCACCTATAGCAGGTGATGTTTCAATATAAGTGAAACATTATTGACTGGGACATAAAAGCCTATGCAATCAATCAAACAAAGCTCTCTAAAATGTTGACATTTCTCCTATGATTCACACTTTTCAAGGGAGATAAACCATTTCTGTGCTTTATAAAAATCATCAAAAACAGGAAATCTATAAATGTTTCTTCTCTGTTGTGACATTGCAGTATCATATATTCAGTCAATCCAAAAATAAAAACATTTAAGGCATTACTGTAGATTCCTGCAGACCGCTAAGCGTCATTTCCCGAATATGTGAATCCACAATCCGTGTAAATATTAAAACATGGGATTGATAGGCAATTATCTCCCTTTTTTAGGACATTCTGTCATGTTATATATAACTTCCAGGGTCATAAACTATTGCATGTTTTGCCATTTGGCCTTTTTATTTTCAAAATTCTGTGAATCTTAGCTTGATATATGAATTCTCGTCTAAGAGTCCTTTACAAAATTACGCGTTAATAAATACCTTGTGATAAAAAAGTAATCTGCATAACTTACTCCACTTTTCTTCTTTTAATACTTCCAAATCTCTCTATCCTGGCGTCACAGTATCGTCCGGTAAATGACCACCAGGTCCCAAACTTATCTGGACATACTGCATCTATCTGAGGATACAACTAAAACAGAAATAGTATTAACTACACTTAGTCTCATTGAACTACATACATAAAAACACTGATAAATGAATAAATTTGAATTTGAATTTGTCTAAATGGCTCTTAATACTGCATCTCGATATAGTTGACAATATTTCAATTTTATCTGAGTTATTTGATCACAGATGTAGTAGACTCTTCAAAAGGTGTTGATATAATTGATGGATATATTTACTAAATATGATACAACTATCTCGAATACCAGGAAGATACAGTCCAGAAATAAAACATTAAGGGTCATAATTCTGTAAATAACACTACCGGTAAGAAAAACAATGATGAAAATGGAAAACAAACCATTTTTTTAAAGAAAAGCATAGCTTGCCTGCAAAGCATTTTATTTGGTTTTACTGCCTAAGCTTTTGTCCATCAAAATGTTTTCAACCAAAAAGTCTGAAAATGGACACGGATGATGACGCATACACACTCTGAATGTATTATGTTCTTATACAGGTGAAATATATAGGCTGCTTACACCTGGAATTACCTCCACTGGTCTAGCTAACGACGGAGTTCCCGACAAAAGTATTCTCCTACTGGCATTTTTTATCAGTGGTACAACAGCTTTACAGGATGCAGTTTTCTGATTTTTTATATAATGTGACTCATCAACAATGACCACCTTAAAATTCTGATTGTTCAGGGCTTCAAGAATGACACGACTGGTTGTTTTACACAGCAGACCATATGTTGTGATGGAAATTTTTGCATCAGGTATCCCACTGAAAAAAATATCGATAAGTGTATAGTAATCTAAAACAGGCTGCCATTTGACAACTACATGTACCATTTGAGACAGAATTTATCAGCATTATTTATCAACTTAAAGTAAAATCTTGGTTGCAATATCCTTTGCCAACTATGCAACATACATGTAGTTCTAGACTACTAACCATAGACCATGTTGCCACTATCATTTCGGAATTTTCCATTACCACATAAAATGAAGTTTCAGTTTAAATACAAAGAAAATACAAAATTTTGATTTTTTATGATAATTTTACAAGATTTACTGTCAAAAACAAAGTGACTCAGACATAAACAGCAGAAAATTTTAAATTTAATTTATTAGATTAATTGGACTGACTGTTGTTAAGAGTATTCATATACATGTGTATTATAGTAACTTATATTGTTTTCAAACAATAACTTATTAGACTAAACATACATACTTATGGTAAATAGTCATAAGAGAATCTGATAAATGTGGAAAACAGAAAATGAAAATGTCAAATATATAACTTGACCAAAAAATATGACAAACTAGTACATGTATAAATATCAATTACAGTAGATAGCTAATGTCATAATGATGAATATCACACATTTGACATTTTTTCACAGACAACATAACAACCATGAATCCCCAATGACAATTATAATATACATTATATATATCAATTAATCTCTTAAACAGATTGATAAAGACCATATGTCATATTATAACCAGGATAAATAATTCCCTGACACAACGTATACCATACCTGCTGCATGCAGGATAGACTAATTGTCCTATACAAGCACATGGCACTGACAGGGATGGGATTAACAGGGGCCCAGTAGCCCATGGCTCCTAAAATTAAGTCTGGGCCCCTAAATTTTACACATTTTAGGTGTTTGCTTCTATTACAACTTCTTTTCTGAAGTAAACAAGGCCCCCACCTCAAAAGAGTTACTGTCAGAGCCGGCCTTTTTGTGACAGTGAATTACGCCATATTTGCATAGAAAATCAAATAAATCTAAATAAAAATTGATATTACTCACTTACTTGTGCCTAGTCGTAACTGAAAATCTGTATGCACATCCGAGATTGTCATAAAGTATTTCTGTAGAAAGGAAAATCTTGGTGCTATGGAGATTTTACATAGCGAAATTAACCATGTTTACACCAGAAGTGATATCCTTGGTGACGTTTTACGTCATATGGGCAACAGGGTCCGCCATTTGCCTGGTTTTTCAGCATGTTAAATCCACATAGTGCCAACGTTTTGCTCTGTGCAGAAATATTCTACACTAATCACAGATGCACATACAGATTTCCTGTAAGCTTCAACCCTGCATGATGTCATATTGAGTAGGACTTTATCTACTGTTACTACCAGTACTAATTTTTTGAATGGACATTCCCAATAACGATTATTTCATTTATATTGAGATGTCACCAGCTATACATGAAGTGATAGGAATTTATACCTTTGCAGTGTGCTAAGTCTAGGGGCAATGTGCAAGTATTGATTGATTGATTGAATGGGGTTTTCTGTTTTCACTTACAACAAGACCTCACCAGCTAAAGTTAAAATTAAAGTGGAAGAAATTTTTATCTTTGCAGTGCACTCAGGGCAATGTGCAGGGAGGGTTCTTTAAAGTGCAACACCTACTGACCAAGTCCAAATGGAGCACTATTATCCGGGTTTCAGATTTATAAATCATTTAACTGCAAATGATTCCTCAATGTGTCATCCAGCATCTCCCTGGTGATGCCTCAATGTGTCATCCAGCATCTCCCCAGTGATGTCTCAATGCATCACCCAGCGTCTTTCCGATGATGCCTGAATGCATCACCCAGTATCTCCCCAGTGATGCCTGAATGCATCACCCAGTATCTCCCCAGTGATGCCTGAATGCGTCACTCAGCATCTCACTGGTGATGCCTCAATGCCTCACCCAGCATCCCCTTGTGATGCCTCAATCCATAATCTATATTTATAAAAGAATTAATTATATCACGGTACTATAGTATACTAACCTTGCATCATTGCCAGTCTGTACCAGATATATGTCTTTAGGGTGGATATCAGGAATCCATTTTTCTAATTCCTCTACCCAACAAAATCTTAATGATGAGGGTACAATGATAAGAAGTGGCCACTCATTTCTGTAGTAATATGCCACTGATATTGCTTGCAAGGTTTTTCCTAGACCCATCTGAAAAATCAAACATAAGATGCTTGAAGATCAGCATACATGTAGCCCAATAAAACACTTAAACAAAAACTTTGGATATATGTGATAAATTAACTACAGATAAAATATTAAAATTCAGCATATACTACTGTCTGTATCACTGTGTTTGAGAAACCAAATTTTGTAAAATTTTCACAGAAAATCCTATGAACTTGAATAACATTTGGTATTGTTCATATTTAATACCGGGGTACTTGAACTGTTCATATTTAATACTTGAACTTCAGAATAAGGCATGATGGGAAATCACGTCTAGATAACCATAGAAACCTCTATAGTGAGAAAAATGTTGTTTTCACATGATGGACATAAGATCTTTTTTGTCTCGCCCAAAAAGGCTCAGATACAGCAGGCATGTGGTCACCAGCACTGCCATCTGGTGTCAAGGTTATTGTTATTGTTGTCAACTATCGGCATATTGAGTTTAATCATTAACTATGTGGAGGTTTGTTAAATCTTTAAAATACCAACTTCTCCAGCCTTAGCCAGATGATAACTGACTAAGTGACACTTAAGTGAAACTAGGAAAACTTATACATAATCATCTTTCAACTAGCAACACATTTCAAGATTCATTAGCCTGACCTCAAATCAAGGTCATGTCACTTGCTGTTTTAAAAATATGCAATATCATGGATATAAAAGAAAATTATGTCCACATATTACCAAACACCTTTGTAACACCAAAATTCCACTTGCTATAAATTTGAGGGAATCTAGATACCCTCACTTCTCTGTAAACATAAATTTACATATCAACAAAATAGTACATGTCAGTGACTTTATACATATTTAAAAAACTTCATTCTGCCTTTTAGATTGGGAATATTGAAGTTCTGAGACCTAACAAACTGATCATCTTTCGGATGGGAACTTAAAATAAACGAGGTCCCGTGTCACGGTGGGCTTGGCACGCTAAAGAACCCTGCTGTATAATGCCATAAGCGCAGCGCACAGGCAAAATTTCTGCACTTTCGTCTATAGCTGGCAATGTCTCGATATAAGTGAAATATTCTTGACTGGGACATTAAACACCATTACTCACTCACTCACTCACCTAACAAACTGCATCATGATATGCTGGCAATAGATAGTATCTTTACTGTAAAGACTATATTATGATAGTGCATGTATCTGATATTTTGTGGGTAAGGACAACTACTAGATTTTATTTTTTTTTTATTGCATCACTGTTGTTTTGAGGAATTTTTGTCATCAAGTTTCTCTCTAAGGAAAATTACCTTTATTTAGAAGTAATTTTAAGAAAACAAAATCACTGCATGTATATGGTAAAAATCTACCTTAAAACAGAAACCACAAAGCATGAAATTGCCACACCTCCACACAAAACAGTATTTTTTCCTACATAACAACCAGGAAAATTTCACAACACAAAAATAAATTAATTAACAGTAATGAGACAACTTAAAGTACAAGATGCATGTCTTCTTTATAAAAGCAAGTTCAAAAAGTACAATATATGTATGTGTGTATGTGTACTTTTATACTAATTCATCAGTAAAAATGCTACTGTGACATTTGATATGCTCATTAACAAATCTGATGTCCCATTATCACCGAGTTTACACTATCCAACTTAAAACTGTAAATTAATCTTGAATAATTATATACCAGTTATTTGTAACATTAACTGCATCTACTTTTGTCATCACTATTATTACCTGTATAATGAAACTCAAATGACTTGACAGGTTTTATGGAGTTATCAGTGATAAAATACAATTACCAGTACCTAAGAACAGGTGTTATCCATTAAGTGTTATTCCATCCATATGACTTATGACTGCTTTGGTTTTTTTTCCTCTAAATTTTTGAAAATACAAAAATCTGAGTGATTGAGTTTTAATTATTGTAATTGATTTTGTTTTTGCTTTATCCTTTTAATTGTTTAATCTTTCAAAAAAGTGAAGCTGACTTATACCCACCCACCTCCTTAGGTTTTATCATTGGGTCATGGCCCTTTACCTATTCACCTTAATTTGGTAAGTAACTCATGATGGTTTACATTCCAAGTTTGATTTAAATCCATCCATAGACATGGACTGCACATGATGTAAGAACAGGGAGCCAGACAGATGGGTTACCCATAACCTTCCAGTGATTTTGTTAGCCAAAAATTACAGGTACTACCGAATATTGGTAGTTTTTCCTCTGGGGAAAATGATTACCGGTAAAATTCCCGAAACAACAGTGATATACTAGCAAATTAAATCTACCCTAGTTGTCCTTACCCACAAAATGTTAGATATTGTCACAATATAACATCTTTGCAATTAGGATTCTAAGCTATTGCAAGCATGTCATTATGCAGTTTGCTGCATGCATTTCAGAGTTCAAATTTTCTCAATTTCAAAGGTAGAAGGTAGTTTTTTTTTGAAAATGTAACAAAATCACTGCTTTCTTTTGGAGAGGATACTTAAGGTTCTGGTACTCTATTTTAATCATTACATTTTCATATTTAAGCTAAATTACAAATTTAAGTTACATTTGATCAATATCAAACTATTACTAAATAAATGGATCTCAACACTTGATGAAACATTAATAGTATTACTTATTTGGTCAAATAACAAATGATACCATTAATGTTCCATCAAGTGTTGAGATCCATTTATTTAGTAATTTTATGAAACATTTTATGGAACTCTATTGAATACCTTAGGTATCCACCTGAAGACAAAATACCACATTATATACTTTATCGGTGTTGGTTTCCTTTATTCCACTTTAAATATCATACTACTACAACCATAATGTGCATAACTAGATGACCATCTCCAATCAAACTGGTGATGATTAAGTTTTCGATGATGATTTTTGTGGCATATTCTTAGCTGCTAAGATAATTATTCAGAACCTTTTCTTTCCTCTTCATAAACCTACCAGTCATCAAATTCAGATCCATTGGTTGGTTGAATGCTAGTTTTTCATTCAGACATTAGCAAGTTTGCAGTTATTCCCGAAGAAATTAAAAAAAAATATCATCTCAAGCAAGTTTTATGCAGTGCACAAGTCTACAAGTATGTCTAACCTACTTTATGCTAATGATCAATTATGCCAAGTTATGAGATCTTTGTGTGCTAATACTCACTGCAATGTCCCAGATAAACATCACGGACCACCTAGTCCATTATACTGGTACCGAGCCTACCAGGACAAACATACAACAAGAAAAATCTGTTCTCATTTGCAGTCCAACATGTGGTTTAACCCACAGGCTATCACCTTGGATTTTGAAGACTAATGCATTAACCATTCAGAGGTTCAAAATTATGCTTTGTAATGGAAGGTCCGGGACCTTTTGCCTTTATTTTTAGCAGGTCCAACATAAAGTCCAATATCAACATGAAAGGTTTATGTTATCATATAGAAAAAATATTTTTATCCTGGTGAAAAAATGGCCTGCCTTTCAGACTTTTACAGATTAAAATCAAGGGTCCCATTGCAAAATCAATAGGTCCCGGACCTCAGATCTGGGTAATTTTGAACTCCTGCCATTGAGACACTGCAGGCACTTAATCAAATTTAACCATTTCTGACAACCTGTTACAACAGTACTGCTAAAAAATCTAGCAATGTTATTAAGAATTTCCTTAATTATGTTGCAATTATTACATTTTAAAAAATTATTATTATTTTATTTATTTATTTATTTATTTTAAGATTGCAACTCTTGCCAACAAGGACATTATGGTCAAGTTTTGATGATGATAAGTTATAATATACAATGTATTATACAATGATCTTTGACTTTAGTATGATAGACAACCTTATTACATTTTTTTTCTATTGACCTAGTAATATAATGTCCATCAATCAAAACAATGCTGATTTAATTCTCTCACGAAGGATAAGCTTGAGACATAAGTGTCAATAAAAGTATTTATCTTCATCATCTCACTGCTAGTATAGTGATCAAGTAAAAAATATGTTGAGTTGAAATATTGGCTAAATAATTATCAGAAATGAGAATATAGTGTTTCTCCAGCAGACAGAATATATTGTTATACTAGTAGTATTACTCCATCATGTCTGCAAGTTCACTTGGTATGCATCAACCAATTTCAGTGATCAATCTAGAATGGTCCATGCTCTGTTGTGCCATCCCCCCCCTCCCCTCACAAGACATTTTAACCCAAAAAATATTGCTGTTCTCAGAATAATTAGAATATAGTTTTTCTTCAATGTGTAAACCTGCAAGATTACTTGGACTGCATTAACCTATTTTAGTGCTCAATTTATAAGCCGTCCTCTTCTTTTAGCCCCCAAAAATTCTGTGGCATCAACTATTATGTTCTGTGCAAAAGTAACATTGTGTCTATTAGAAATTGGTATGCTGGCATAAAACACCTTCACATTTAGTGGAAATAAATGATACATGTCCTCAAACTAATTATACAGCCCTCTGCACAATAAACTGCAGTCAAAATTTATCATGCTGTTAATAGGGACGGATTTTATTTTTTTTATTTCTTATTTACAGATTCAAAAGAAATAACAGTAATGACAACAAAAAGTACCTGAAAGAAACTTTATTAAAGCAAAAATAAACAAATAAAAAATTCTGGGGCAGGCTGAAAAAAGTAAGGCTGGCAGGGATGAAAATCTAGGAATTAATTTATGTGGCCTTATCGTACATTGTATGATGATAATTCATGTTGCTGTTGTTGGAATTTTACATGGAGAAAATGGTGATCTATCATCAGGGGTTCAAAATAATGTTTTGTAATGAAAGTACAGAACTTTTTGCCTTTATTTTTTGCCAGTCTCACATAAGTTGTAAAAGTCCAATATCAAAATTGAAAGGTCCATGTGCAGTTATATTATCATATAGAAAAAGAAGTAGTATCTTGGTAAAACATAGCACTGCTGTGTTGCTGTACCGTGTATTTTGAAAAAAATAGTGCCCGAGGAGGGGGGGTGTGTGTGTACCTGATTGTTGTTTGTCATTTTGGATAGAGAGAAAGTAGAGTTTTGCAGACCCGACCATCGCTATGAGGGGGTTCATTCTAGCGTTTGTATGTAACTGGATCATTTGCTGTTAAGTCTGGTTTTTAATAAACTGCTGATTATCACTCACAATATTCCCGTTTCATGTTAATTTTACTTCCAAATCAGTAAAGTATTTCAAATCAACATTTGTATTCCATGCGTTTCAGTTAGCTCACGACACTGTACGATTTATCTCCCTTTCACGGAAGTATAAACTAATCGATAAATCAGTTTAAAAATGTGACCGAATGCTGCAACACCAAAATACGTTATTATAACCTTCAAAATAAATTTAAATTACCGCAGATTTTATAGAGAATGAGTAAAATTCACCTGCCATCATTGTTTATTTCATAAAATATATATATATATATATATATATATATATATGGGATATAATAATATTTTCAACTTACTTCGTCTGCTATCAGGCATCTGAAAAGAGAATATAATATCTATAATTGTTAATAATTCATACTCAGTGTTCATGGCACTACAATGCAAGTAAAACACTCACATTTGCACGTAATTATTTGCAGTTGCTAGTGGTTAACTGTTTTATCATATTCATCAGGGCTCAAATTAGATTTTGAAACAGGTAGAAGTGACTTCTCCCTCAGCCAAGATTAGGTAGAAGTTTTTCAAAACAGGGAGAAGTTTTTTCGCCGCGAGTGAAATTTACTCAATGAGTTAACTTAATGAATCCAAATAAATCATAATGTAAATTTCTCATCTTTAATGCGTTTGAAAACATAGCACTACAATATGTAAATTTTTAAGCATTTGCATGATCATGTTTTCGAGTGTAGATTTCATTGCAATGATTGGTAAACAAAATCCGTCCGATATCTTTGTTTCTCAATTCCATGAATATGAAATCAATACTTTCGAGAAGAAAATCAATGTCAATGACCCTTACTAAACAGTTGACTTAGAAAGAAATAACAATCCAAAATGATCATTCCCAAAATCTTTCAAATGCAGGACTCGAAAAAAAGTTTGTAACTGGTAAAAAGATGTGAAAATTTGGGGCACTCTTAAATTTTAAGTGTAACTAGCTAGACAGGAGGAAATACCTTTCCAGAGCACCTGACCTCAAGTTTGGGTGTTTTATATAAAGTTTGCTTTGCTTTTGAACTTGTAGTTTGGACATCGATCAGTACATGATACCACAATTAAAGTCACATGAAGCAGTGTTAGATGGATTATATCCTGTATAAACAAAATACCACGAACTTGACCCTACCACGAAGTTAGGGGACTTGGTGATATCTAGTAATTGACCCAATATATGCTCTCCGATTCGTAAAAACCATACCTGCCATTTTTCCTGATAGCAAAACGAACACCGTTTTTCTGAAATGTCATTAATTTCTCTACGAGTTTGCATGGTAACTTTGAGAAAATTTCTTCCTCAGAATCAGAGTGTTTTCTATTCGGAGTTTTACCCGCCATAATTTTAAGTATCTGCTTATTTTCCTCCAAAACCAAAGAACTACAAAAAGGGGAGTTAATCACATACACATGAAAAGATTTTTCGTGACGGGTTTTCAGTGGTGTCATGTGCTACTTTTGAATTTTTTATTCCATAGAAATTCAAAACCTTAGGTTTTACTTTTTTTTTAAATTTATTATTGTTTTTTTCCTGATATTACAAATGTTTAGAACCGTCATTAATCATCAGACTTTTATCAAAACGTTTAAATTTTATTTCTATACTTTCTTTTTTTTTTTTTTAGAAAATTTTCATTTAAAATTTACAAAATATCGCGTTTTCATGACTATTTTTCGAAGAAGTCCGACTTCACTCCTTCCTGGACCGCTAGATCCTATTTTCACAATCATTCCTTAGCTAAGATTTTCTTACATCTAGAAAATTTTCAAATCTTCATAATTCTGTTAATTTTTAAGATATTCGGGAATTTAAAGTGTCAATTTTAAGATAATTTCTACATTAAAGCATTTGCATTTAGTCTTGGCAAATATATTGGTCTGCACTGTATTAACAAAAAATAAAAATAAAAAGATTACCAACATAGTTATGCTAAATTTAAGTTAAGAGAATTTTTGGCTAAGGAATAATTGTGAAACCGGGGTCATATATGATCTGGAGGTGGCTGGAAAGAAGACGGATCCATTATCCAGTCATGGGTTTTGTCACATATACTATGATGAACTAGTTTGTGAATTAGAAGACTTGTGTCAGTTCATTATCAGCCAATTTATTAGTTTGTTTGCCATAGTTAATGTTAAGCTAAATATCACCAATGGATTTAAAAAAGTGCGTGTAATTGTTTCCCGTAGGAAAGGCGACTAAGAAACCCATGGGTTATTCTTGTATAGATGTCTCATGATATGAATGGTTATTACATAGCTTGCAGCATATGCACGTGAGCGTTACTGATCGGTAGCGTTTTGAATTTTAACCAAATGTGCATTCTAAAAAAAATCACGAGTACTTTCAAGAACATCTTGCTTCTAATGCATGTACTCTATTAGTATAAAAAATATAAAAACTTTCATTTCTACACTTTACATCACTGTTCCGCCTTTTTAAGTGACAGAAAGTCTGACAAATATCTAGTGTTGAACAGGGAGTCTGATTATTTTGTCAAGCATGGGACAAAAATACACTGAGGATACCATCAACTTGAAAATGTCGATTTTTTGATTGACCAAATATTTGTTGTTTTATGATATAATTTTCCAATGAAAAAATGATATACCAATAAACACAAAACTGTGTACCATGACTTGCTGATTTGTTTCTTTATTCGGATGAAGCATAATTTATGCAGACTATGGTCGAATCTGGAGAAGATTCAACTCCACATACAGATGACGTTCTCTCTCGTAATAATTCTATATTTGGAGACTATGTGATTGTCACAAAATCCTAGTGAGCTTAAAATAAAAGATACGATTGATTGTTCCAGTTCTGCTTGTATCTAAATTATGACGCTTTTGAAGTTGTACAACAAACGTGATGACTCCAATTTTTCAATATGGTAGAACTGTTTCCAACTCATGATGAGAGCTAAATGCAGTTCCATCTTCTTTTCGTTCTTAGTTTTGACCACACATATCGCTCGTTTAGCTAGCGTATAAACAGGAGGTGCTTACCCTTCCAGAGCACCCGGTCTCACTTCCCTGGTGGAAGTTCACGTGGCTATCTTACATTGTCAGTTTCATAGTGTTTGCTTTGTTTTGGGATTGTGATTTGTACATGGATTGGTATGTTTGTTTTTGATTATTAATTCCTTTTTAACATTCTGTAGACACGACTCCAAGATCAATTGGATATCACCGAAAAGATATGTTCGAATTCCTTTAAGAGTTTTTGCTGTCTGGTCCCTGTATTTATGACGATTTAATCCAATGAGCAGCTAAACCTTTTCGATGCTACTTTGTTTAAGGCCAAGTGGTACAAATGGATGTTGACGTTACGCACGGCATGTACAAATCTATGCACATGTTGGTATTATTCTAAGTCCTAACTTAAAGGGACTGTAATAATTTTGATAAATATCTTGCAGGGAATAAAATACATAATATCTATCGATTAAAAATATTAATGGAAATATACAAGAAAAGTATCATAAATACGATACACGGATAAATTCAACAGATCTAGACACCAGTGATTCACTGAAGATTTGCCTTTTTATACCTTCAATTGATAAAGACGTTTTTTCACAAAATTTATTTGATGATATCTTTTTTAATATTGTATCGATTTTCAAAATTCTTTCAGATTTTAAAAATTGAAGATTTTCATATTTTTATACACTATGACTTTTAAAATTTATTTGCAATGACGTCATAAAAATTTATACCGAAATACGGGGTGTATCTGCAGAAATGCGTACGGAGTTTCTGAGTGACGTATTTTCGAGCTCGGTGGTTTTTGAACAGTAACTCACTTTGGCCAAATAAAATGATTTGAATTAAATTGATTTTTTCACTCTAGTCAAGATTTTGTCTCAATAGTTCAATATCTCTCATATTTCAAATGTAGCCATTGATAATGAATGGCCCTTGTTCTTTCATTTTCGAAGTATCATCATTGACTCTTTTTTCGGATGATAAGGCCTTGTTCTTCCGCTATTCGAAGTAATAAATGTTTCTGAATATTATTATTTCTATCATCATAATTATTACATAGTGACTGGGAATATAAAATAATCTAATTGATGAAGTAATTTGTATACAAATAATAAAATTAATATATTTACTATAACAGCGAGAAGCACAAACACAACACTCCTAGTTTACGACACGATAACGTTAAATTTTGCAAGTTTGCCTATCCTTTAGCGATATCGTCAAAAATCATGACGTTATTGTTAATTTTGGTCATATTTACGCATCAAATTTCGTCTTTAAAGTTTTATACCAAAAACTCAAGCAAGGTGACATATGTATTTCTTTACATTTTCAGAAAATTTAAATTCAGAACTACATTATGTTAGTTTTTCAAAAACTTGTAGGACAATCTGTTATTTTTCTACACTTTTCCCAATTTTTCAGAGCCTGAAAAAATGCAATTTCCCATTAATCCTATGTTAAAATCCCGACATTTTTAAGAATTTTGACGCTTTATAGCTAAAAAAGTAAAAAGGTGACCCCTATATTTTTTTACATTTTCAGATGCGCCTCAAAGAGTTTTACATATATGGAAAAAATCAGAAACTTGTAGGATAGTGCCCATTTGTACCACTTGGCCTTAATAACTAACGTCAACATGCCACACTGTCACGTAAATAAATTCCTTACAAGCGATTTTGGTCTTCTCAGAAAACAACGTGGAACTGTTTAATATCATTGCTCTACCTTTGACTTTTGTATGAACAAAGTTGTGGCTTCTCTGAGGTCTCAGGGTGAAACACCTCTATTTTCGGACCGCGTGTGCTTCACACAGACTCTAGTAACTTTTTACCCATACGGCAATTTTCGTCATCTCTAGGACATGCAAGTGTGATGTGCCGAGTTCTTCTTAGGCTTGTGTGTTCCATCTCTTTTATGATCAAGTTTCCGGATTTCTGATGTGACCCACAGTAGTCCATACCTTTTCTGTGACCTGTTTGCGAGGTATATATGAAGTGTAATGCCTTTTCTAGTTCTTGTTTGACAAATATCCATTTACCACACTACTACAAGTATTTGCCTCATCCATATTATACAATTTCCAATTTTTTCATATCTTGCTTTATGCTGTTCCAATTTTCATGGTTTCTGTTTTATGACAACTTAATATCTATCTCTGAGCACATTATGTCATTTTCGGAGACTCCTGGTATTACTTTGACTCGAATGAAGTCACCAGAATAGTTTGATAATCTCGAGTCTGGGGGTTTGCTTTACGCGTTAGTTTCTCTGCTAATTAAACAAAGTCATCGTTATTAAGAATATCACTGAACTTTTAGTGTAAGTTTACATAGCTTTATTCTTCATTAAGTGTCTCAATGACAAGGCTGATCTCTACTGTAACGAGTGATTGTCGCTAATGTGTATTAATTTTCTCTAATTGTACCTACACACTTGTATTTTTAATTTGGCATCTGCAACTGATCGGAATTTTTTAAAATAGATTTTGGAATCTTTAGGTTTTTGTAATGAATTCAGCTAAAGACTTCTGGGTCTTATATCTTTGCTGTTTAAATGGAACTTTGTCATCTTCTGACAATATTTTCAGATCTAATCCTATGCTACCTGTTAAAATATACATGTAATTCCATTCCCACAATACAGGCTCTGGTGCTGATGAGCTCTTAAAATAAAAGTATTCTTTCTTAATATGCACAAGGACGCCCTCCCCATTAGTGTTAGAACTTTTATTCCATTAGAGATTGCGAGCGATGGGGAATATTATCGACTCTAGAATGACCCATGTGCCTGTTGCAAACGAATCATCTGGATGTGTATTCATGAGGTGGCGATGTAACTCAATATTGGACTTTCTTGTGGGGAGTAAGAACATATTTAAAACATATGAAAATCTTATTTGCAGATAATGTCTCTGGACAGTATGGTTTCTTGAAACTCACCTTATGCAGAACAAATAAACAGAAGTCTCAAGTTATTCCACTGTTTTCCTCTTCTTCCCTGCCATACAACATTGGCTTAACTTTGTTATATCTGCTTAATTTCGCTTTTGGCATTTTTAAGTTCTTTTGTTACAACCTTCTCTGTTGACTAACAAAACAAGACTGAAGCGAAAGTATGACGCGTCTCCTTTTAAGGTGCCAGTACGGACGTGATTAAAGACACTTAGCAACTGACCTGGACAGGCACGAGACTTATCGCTCTTTGCTGCCGGTTGTGTTTATAGTTGCGACTTTTGCATTAGATTGTAAGAAAATGTTAACATTTCCGACAAATAATGCTTAATTAGTTAAACAAACACATATTTATTGACGAATTGGCATTGTTATTGAGGCTTTTACTCTGTTAATGATTTCTACATAAATTTGCACAGTGAAGTAGCAAATTAATGCTCGACCGATACAGACTTTTTTCTTATTTTTCATTATATTAGGAGTAGTTAACTTTATATCCTAAAATTCTTGAAATATTTCTTTGTCTTTATATTTTTAATTTAAAATCCTTTTGTTTTCTCATATACATAATGAAAAGTATTCACTCAAAGTTGCTACAAGTGGCACGCCTTTTAACCCAGTGTTTCGGTGGTCACGTGACTGTATAATTGAATTGTTTGGAATAGCTATATTCACACGTTATGCGGTTACAACCTACAGACTATGCATAATGTTAGCATAAAGTCCTATTTTCACTATCAAAATGAAATGTATCTATATCCCAATATATCAGAAATGTTCGGCTCCAGATAAATTGCTGTATAATTTTTATCAAAAAAAGGGGTAAAACAATAAGTAACCCCAACTATGTCGGGGGTGGCCTAAATAGTAACTAAACCAATCTTGTATAACCATTTTAGGTCAGCACTACGCTGTGGGACGATTATACATCTTAACAAATCATGTAAAAGCATATAATAACAGAAGTATCGACGTTAGAGTGTGACAAAATAAAGACTTGCTATCAATTTCCGTCAAATAAAGCCACTGTATTGTTTCTGGAAATCAAATTTTATATTTCAGTTTTGCTACATCTTTACGCCAATACTTGTCCTATTGTGATAATTTTCATATGACGTATTAATTACTACTAGTACCAGTCGGTCTCCATTGATCGGCGCTGATCAAGGTAAATAACTCTCATTAAAGGCCTTCTAGATACCTGGTTACCAGGCCTAGTGGAATTTGCCCGAGCCAATGGCGGACTATATTAGCTCACCAGGTACCCAGATGGTCAAATGAAATTTATAGAATGTACTTTATTAATCAATAATATTTCAATATAAATTATTACATATCTGTAAATCGTGTAGAAAAAAACGGAAAATATCTGACTGACCGACGCCCGGGACAGTCTGACTGCATGAGACTGCAATTCTAAAATAATAATAATGCTGGGAACTGAGGCCATTAAATAATAATAACTGACTTAGTACTAATAATAAAAATGTGGAATATGTTTTGCTCAGTTTATGTTCCAAATAGACTAAAGTAATTGATGACTGAAAAAGTGTGTTTGACAATATCCAATGCATAAAAGAAAACAAAACAAATGAATGAAATAACACAACAAATTAAAGATAACGTGAATGAGACAGACTCTAGATAGACTCGAGTTAAATCTTTATATTGGATCTAACAAACAAGGGGAAATAACATCTCTATTTATGGCCTAATAGTCGACATGCGGAAAATGTTATATTCCAATGGACAATTGCATAGCTGAATGGAGAAGTGCTTGAAACAACGTCTTCAGCTAGATATCTTGGGTTAAACATAACAATTAACCTAAACTGGAGCATAGGCATCAACAGAACAACAACTAACACAAACAGGACACCAGGCTTCATAAGACGAAACATCAAGACAAGGTACCAACACCTCAAAACAACAACATACAGAACTGTGATAAGATCTAAATTAGAATACGCAGCTAGTGTCTGGTACCCACATACAACATCACCCATTAAGCAGATCAAAATGGTACAATATCGAGCTGCAAGGTTGGTAGTGCAAGACTATAAACGAACATCAAGTGTTATACTTGCATCGCTTTTTCTTTGTTCTAAGGAACGTCAATCTAGCCTGTTTAGGATGGACTAACTAGTCCTCCTTTACAAAATTGTGCAGTCTCGTTGCAGTCCTCTCCCACCAACTCATTCATCCTTTCCTACCAGAAACGCCCACGGCCTCTCTTTTAGGCAAATACAAACAACAAAAATGTATACAAATATACTTTTTTCCCACTTACCATCATACAATGGAACAGGCTTCTAGACAATGTTGTTTCACTGCCAGACTTGGATCAGTTCAGGCTGGTAGTGAACAAAGCCTAAGGCGCTCAACGTCAAAATTTCTTTTATCTACTATTACTTCAATTTTACTTGAACTAACTTTTAATCCACCGTCTTTTTTAAACTTTAGACATTTTCGCACTATATTCTTTTACTTTTTAACTAGCAGCGCACCAGCTCAGAGTACTCTATAAGAAGGGAGAGTTGTAACGAGAGATAGATAGATCTAAAATATCTATTTATTGCATGTGCACATGAAGTTCAGAACTCGAAATGTAGTTATTTATTAACTTCTGTCATAGGTATATTCACTGTTGTTTTAATCTAAACTATGATTCAAACCGATTACCGACCATGTCAAATTATGATTTGTTGCCTGCTTGAACACTGTAGGATGTGAAAAAATTCATAGAAGTCAATCACTGAAACATTACAAAATTAGCTCTACAGCAAAGGTTTGTATAAAAAAGTAATTGAAAAAAATAAAAAATAAATTAAAATAATAATTATTAATATTAATAAATAAATAAAGGAAGGAAGTAGAGGAAAAGAAAATAATCTGGCCAAAGTTTCACAACCATTTCTTAGCTAAGATTGTCCTTAGCTTGTGAAACTGGGGTCTGCCCCATGTGCTCTGCGCCGACTCAAATTGCCATGTGAGCTACACATGCCCTAAATTGTGTATTTCGTCCGTCAATATGTCTTTAAAACGACTTGATCTCCAAATATTTTACTATCTTGTTAGTTCATGATATTAAGGTGAAAAAATCGATTGCACAATCGTTATCTAAAAGGGCGTTGACAAGATTATCTGAAGGAATCACACCCATCGGGCACCTGACACTTTAAACTCGCCATTTTGTTTTGATCACATGATCTAATACCTTTTTCTCTTGGTTCAGTCTATTTCATTGGCTGCCTGAAAACAGTATATCAAGTGATTTATGTTTAAATTTCAAATAAAAATATTAAATATCTGACTGCAAAACAACAAAATGATAAAACGTCAAAATCAAGAATTACTGAGTGTATCTTCGTAATGAATTATTTAAATAACATCTAAACAACAACAGCAAATATAACCTGTCAACCCTATCGTAAAATAATGGAATCGTCGTTTACAACAGAATGAATTAGAATACAGATTATGTTATATATGGCGAATAAGTAGTATTCTGTAGGATGGCGGGAGCTAAACCCGGAGTACACTGTGTTCAGCTTAAGCCTATTTCAGTTCCAGAGAATCTGATAAAAGGGAACAAATTTATAAAATGGGACGAGGTGAGTTTTCAGTCCTTAAATGTGCAATATTGGATGATAATTAGGAGTATCCGAAAGGCACTTCCGTTTTGACTGAGATGTCAGTTTCCTAAATACATGCAAAAATATTGGATCGGTCTAAATAATGTATTTTAAGAAAAAAAGAAATATATGGATGTAGTCATTTCTTGTAAATTTTTCAATAACAAGCCTCAAAGCATCAACATAATTTTGCCAAAAAATAATTTTTGTGTGTGGGCTGTGTACATCTTAAATGTAAACAAATGACAAGAGGTCATTTGGAATGATGTTAAGTGGTTTATAGTACTACGTGTTGATCAGTTATTTTAACGGGTCATTGAGTCTTGTGTATCATAATTAATTTAGAACCAGTTTATTGATTTGGCATCACTTTCCTCTACTTAACCTAATCTAATGTTATGCTAATTCCATTTATTGTGTCAGAATTGGTAACTTGTTTTACATACGGTAGCTGCGGTATGCATTGACCGTGTAATCACTGTATACTGTAACAAAGTAATGATCATGTTTGAAAAAGCACACACATTTGCAAATAATTCCAAGATTGTTCTGGATATGATAGTCACATTTCATACTTGTTCAAGTCTCATACATTGTTCAAATCTATACTATTTTCATTAATTGTGTTAGAAGTGGTAACTTGTTTTACATGTACATACAGAATCTGCGATATGTAATATGTTCACTGGATACTGTAACGATCAACTTTGTATATAAAACACTCGTGCATACAATTTTGAGATTGTTTGTCACATTTGATACTTAATGTGTTCAGTTTTCAATATATAGGGTACCGGACCAGTCCGACCCCATAATTAACTTCTAAAGTATCTCATTTCGCACCAAGGAACACAAATCGGTGACTGAGGGTGTAGTCGTTTCTGTTTGTTCTATATGTATTGTTTTAGAAAAAAATTATCATAGGAATTTAGATATCGGCTCTGTAGAACCCTGACCAATAAAGTAGGAACGGATCAACATGATGATACATGGCTGAATGAATGACATTGTCTGTAGCCTAGGGTTAGGTTCGAGGTTTTAAATTGCAACCGAGTGATTTTCATCAATTCAAATCTACATTTTAACTTGCCTGCTTTATACAGTACAGAAGACTTTGAGTTATACCTTTGATGTCTGTGTTTGCATTCCATAATGAAAAAAAATTAGTTGAACTTTCAGTGTTTTTTCTAGAAGAACGATAGTTTTTTTCAATTATGATAATTATATCATAGAAGGATTATGGTTTATGTCGACCCATTTCTTAAATATAAACCTAATTTTCTAAAGCCCCTAGGTCAGAATGGACCCCCTTAATGGACCTGTTCTAGATTGAACACCGGAATTGAAGTTTTTGATGGATAAGATGTACTGATAAACTACACTGTTCTAACAACACATATATCTAAGTAAAAAAAAAAAAAAAAAAAAAAATTATGACACATTTAAATAAATTTCTGGTAGAATCTTTAATGTTATAAAGTTTTTATTAGGTCTTGTAATTATGGATTGGGATTGGAGGTTTTCAGTATTGTATGTTGATGTTATTTTACAGATATACATGTATGGCATATATATATAATACATATACAGTACCGATTTCGGATAACTTGTACACAAAGTTGAAAACTTTATCTTGCAGCAGATGGAATTTTAAAATATTTGAAAAGTTAAGAACAACATTAAGATTAATATTATATATTACATAAGGAAGTGCATTGTGTATTTATGAATTATGAAGATTATCTTATAAAGATAACCTCTTTTTTTATTTAAAAAAAAAAAAAATTCAAAAAAAAAAATTCAAAAAAAACCATCAACACACACTTTTGATATTTCAACCTTTTCCGTCTAGGTTTATTTATTAAATACTTAAATACTTAAGGCCCACTTAAGTTACTTAGCTGTAAATAGAATTTATTGCACATGTTTGTAGCCCATTACCTGAAAATGTACATGTTTACAGTTCATTAAATTGTATTTTAAAACCATTTATAGTGGGGATAAGAAATAAAAATAATTTTGGTTTAAAAGATAAAATCCCTCTTAAGTGATGATATTCAATTCTTAATATATAACATAAAATGCAGATCAAAGCTATTGGGAATGTAAAAAGTTTTTAATAGTGTCACTGTGTGCAGTTGTAATCAATATTGAATTTTCATACCTGTAATATTTAGATGACAAGCTTTTTGTCTCACCTAAAATTAGCTAGTTGTCATGCGATTGTTGTTGTTGCCATTCAATTTTTGGTTACCATAGTTTGTTTGTTTTTTTTGCAAACCTACTTTTCTCCAAGTTATAAGTAATATGGTAATTAGAAAGTAAAACTTTATATAGACATGGGTGTGTGTGTGTGTGTGTGTGTGCTCGATGACCGAGTGGCCTAAAGCATGTGCTTATGGATCCCAGTGTCATTCACCATCTAGAACCTAGTCCTAGGACTAAGGTTCAAATCCCACTCTGGCAGATCCTTGTGTCATTGCAGTGTAAGAAAGATTGTCAGTTTGTTTGTCAAAGTTCAGTGTAGCGAATAGTTGGGACCATGAAGTTTGACTCACAATATCTTGAAATTCAAAAAGCCTTGTTTAGCTTATAGAGATTAAGTATATTTATATTTCATGTGATAGGATGATGCCCTCTACAGGAGATTTTAAAATGACACATGTTTACACTCCCCAACATTTCATTGATCATATATATAAATAATAATAATTATGATTCCTGTGAATTGTATAAAAAAATTTCAAACCACTACGCTAGCTCATTTAGTAAGAGCTATAGCTGGGTATGTGGGAGGTCTGGGCTTGATTCCTAGCTGGGGTCTGACCACGGCTTGAAAATAGGTAGTGACTGTTCGCCAAACACTTAGCATTTGGAATTCAAAGTCACAGGGCCCTTTCAGAAGAAACCTTAAAAAACTATGTAAGACAGGTTAGAGAACCCTGTTTACACATTGCCCTAAGTGCACTTAAAAGATAATAATATCTGCCATTTCACCTATAGCTGGTGACATTTTAATATAAGTGAAATATTCTTGACTGGGATGTTAAACCCTGTTCAATCAATCAATAAATCTTCCAAAAAACATTTACTATTACATAATCCCTTGGTTCTAAACCTTATTACAACATATAAAAATGTTTTTTTACGTGTTAAATAAATCTGATACCCTTTTCGCCGTTTGTATACAGGTTTAATGACATTAACGTACATAATCTGATATGACCAGCAGATCTATACATTATCTAACACCAAATCGTGTAATGTCTTCATCATCACTTGTCTAAATCAATACGTAAGAACATGTCTACATATTTAGTTAAAGATTGTTTTAATCCATATATTTATCTAGACTTTACTTTCATACACAGGGAAGTAGATCTTAACGCCTATCGTTAACATCTTCTATTATCTCCATGTCTGCGGAGTTCTGATAAGCTGAATACACACTCAGCCATTGTTTTAATTGTTTGATGTCAAGTAAACTAGAAATTCCAAAAGCAGACCTTGAAAAGTTTAAATAGAAGAAAATATTTATTAAAAAAATTAAATTTTAAAAACAGAAACTGATAGAATGTCTATTTATAAATCTTTTATTTACATTTTGTTTGATGCTTTTAATAAATATATATTTAATAGTAGTCTACATCATGTACATCAATAAATCATTTTATTAAACCTTGTAACTTATCAACCTTAAAGTCTCCTATCTTTGGATGAACAGATTGTAAGTTACCACTCTGTCTTTTCATCTGCCTGCTTGTACCTTTTCTTTCTAATGCAACAGGATTCTTGGTTGTGGTGTTGGCTAAAGGACACACCTAATCGCCAGTGTAGAATCCTTCTTGTGTAGAACTTAGTGTGATAAAGTTTGCTAGTTCCCTTGCCAAAGGTTGGTGGTTTTCTCAGGACACTCTGGTTTTCTCCACTATCCATGAACTGATCCTTTGACACAGATGGAACAATCTTGACTGGTGTATAAAACATCATTACTTGTCTGGAATCTGAATCCTATTTGGAAGTAGGACTTAATATACAATAGTCAACCTATAAGGTTGTAGTGTTTTTGACAATCGAGTATAACAAGCATGATAAGGGATGCCAGATGTGACCATACCTGGTAAATGTGCAGCTTGTGCTTGCTTTGTAGTAGCACACTTTCATGGCAATGTTTTAAGGACTAGCATGCTAAGACTACAGGAAGATAGTTGGGATGAATTGACTACCAGCATTGCCGGTCCAACTTAAATGTCAAACCTATATATCATACAGACTTTAAAAATATTATTAAATTAGCTCATATTCAATGAATATATGGGCTTAAAGGACAGGAAGCATGATCCATTCAGGCTTGACAACTGACATCGAGTGTTATGGTAGATTAAATTTGAAATTGGTATTCAATGGACCTAAAATGGAATCCATTGAAATAGAATAATAAAATAAATTTCAGAAACTAACATGGATATGGGTCAGCCTTATTTTTCAGATTCTTATAATTTATGTAGAGAAGAAAATATTAAATTCTCAATTCTCAAGATTAACTGAATGAGCTTTGGTTTTTTTGTTGGCCTTGAGTTTGTTTTTGACCTTGGGTTTTGTTGTTGGCCTTTGGTTTTCATGTTGACCATGGGTTTTGTTTTTGACCCTGGGTTTGCTGTTGACTTCAATTATGTAATTTGTAACGAAAATGTATTTAAATGTTTTATACCAACATGTATATTCAAGTCATTTGAAGACAAAAAATGGACTCATCAGGCCCTGGGAGTTTTGTTGGCATTTATTACATAATTTTTAATATGAATAAATTTAAATCTTTTATGTTTAAGACAAAAGATGGGACTGTTGTAGGATCTTTTTGCTTAAAGGTCAATGTCATTAATTAAATAATCTAATTTTTACATGTAGGCGTTTTGTATTAATGAACATTCTTCTAGTTGTGAATAACATTTAGATCAGTGGAGGGGGGACCAGGTGTTGCTTTACCTTATAGGTGGGAGGGGATAATTATTTTTCTAAACTGATATAACATGGATTCATTGGAATTGCAGTGCTTGGGTATTAGAGATATTCTAATGATGCAAAAGAAGAACTGCTATAGTCAGTAAGATTGTGACAGCCTTGGCATATCTGATCTCTATAAGATCCATTCAAATTGTGGAATGGAGACCGAGTGATGGTGTTCTATGGCCCTGTAAAGATACTTTCACATGTATCATGTTGGTTAGTTCAAGGGCTAGTGAAGGAAGCCGAAATACCTGGGGGGAAAAACAGCTGAGCTTTGGCATGGAAACTGACATATTTCTCATGCTAGGGTCTTTCCAGAGTAGGAAGCACCCCTAGTTGGTGAGAGGAGCTGTGGTCCCATAGACAGATCTTTGGATCACTCAGCCACTGAGGCTTCTTTTCAGTTTGTAGCTGAAATACAAACCAATATTCCATATTAGCAACTAGACACCAATAGCCATTTTGCTGTAAGGCATAAACAAGTTTACAAAGTTCATCACAGCCAATCCTTCCTTTTAAAGAAGCTGTAAATTTAAAGGATTGATCATGGCTGCGGAACTTGTAATTTGTCATCATTTCTTGATCATTATATATAAGTACCCTATAATCTTCTCACCATAAATAATGTGGACATGAAATAAAGACGTGTTATTTAGTTGTGTATTATGAATGAACTAATACAATTCATATTTATCTACAATATTATTCCTTGGTGTTTAAATACTAAAGTACTTTGATAAATAACTGTAAAAGTCTGAACAAATATCCCGTTAGTAATAAAATCGCCCTCTTTATGTTACTTTCATTTAGATATGAATACTCTTTGTTTCACTTAGTCTACTGGTGTACAGTGCATTATTTATGATTGACACGTCTCACACTTTACTGATAAAGTCTTCATATTTTGAAGTCTCATATTTACAAATAAAGTAAAATTTTATACCATTAATATGAAGTCACGAAATACAGATTGTTGTAGCTAAACAAGTGTTAAACATATACCAATATTTGGTGATAACCAGAGACACCAAAAATAATACAACAAAACATGTAAAAAAAAGGAAAAGATTGAATGTATTGAGAACAATCTGTTGCTGTTGTCATTCTAATGCAGGCATGACATGTTAAAGAACCCTTCTTGCACATTGCTACTGCAAAGGTAAAAATTTCTACCAATTCACCTATGGCTGGTGACATCTCGATATAAGTGGAATATTCTTGACTGGGGTGTTATACCCCAATCAATTAATCATTCTTGGTGGCTAAATTGCCATTTGCTAGTAATATTCGAAAAACTCTGAAAAATTAATCTACCAGATTTTTTTTAGCAAATTTGTGAAGAAAATAGTAAAAAAGGACTATTTTTTTTATATTTTTTTTTTTACTAATTTTGGATATTTACTAATAATTTTAAATTTGTGGGAACCTAACTTTTGCCTCTTTGATGGGCACCAATCATAATCATTTAAAATGGCAAAATGGTATTGAGGACCATATATAATCCCTTATTGCGCCAAGTTGTCTCACAGTGGAGTGAGTGTTTCTCATCATGTTACTGCAGGTATTACTGTGCTGTGATTTCTGGGTGCATACTACGTAAATAACATCATAATTATAAGCCACATCATATGACATTACTAAATAATTGGTCTTTTTATGTTGCCTATGACAACATCAGTTCTGCGATGTCTAATTACAGGGAAAATATTTCCATCAAGGTGCAAAATTAAAAAAAATCAGATGAGACTCACAGCTCCTTTATGTACATCAAATACAGGTTCATTTATCTACTTGAGATCAGGTGTTTATAAAATTTAAAAAAATATTTCTTACATTTGTAATCTTAATTCATAAACTGATATTGAATTTCACTTAGATTGCAGATTTTCAAATTAGAAATTTTAGATCAGTGAATGTGCACAGTTGAAAATAAATTTCACTTATAAGAAATTTATGGTATATTCCACTTGAAATATCTCTTACATTAACTCATTGTAAGTAAAACTGCACATATCAATTGAAACTTGTTTTATACAGTGTACTGTGCTGTTGATTCTTTTATAATAAGATTTCCTGGAAAAAATACAAACCTTAACCCCCCTCCCTACATATTTGAATTTAACATTAAAAGGTTTCACTGAAAACTGGAAAAAACATGCTAATAACTGAATTGTTACTACGAGATTCCCCCACATGTTTAACCCTCAACCATTGGTTTTATGCCTTAATCAATTGCAAATGAAATTTTATGTATTTTCTTATTAATAGTGATAGTGTTATTGATTTTAGATACAGAATTCCGACATCCAAATTAAGATCATAAATTTACTTTAAGATCTGTTTTATTCCAAGGAAATTACCCAGTACTGTGGTTAGGAATTTTCTTACGGCCTTGTGATAATTCTGGCTAAAAGATGTTTGTTTATTTATCTGACCAAAGTTTATATTATGAGGTTATGTGGTATGGTATAAGATATTGACATTCAGATGACTTTTAGGTGACTTTCAAAACTATATGTATTTCTTCAAATCAATTTTACTGACATCGACTACACCATTGAATTTTAGCTTGTTAGGCTGATTAGGTATAAAGAACTAGGGAACCATTTCTTTTCTTTTTTAGAGGGCTCAGTGGTTAAGTGGCCGTAAGTGCCTACTTATGGATTACAGCACCTCTCATTGGCTAGGTTTGAATTCTTCTCTTGTAGATTCTAGTGTGTGACAGTTTATCTGTTTGCTTGCTGAAGGTTGGTATTTTTCTGTGGACTCTGGTTTTCTCCACTATCCCAGAAATGACCATATTGATATAAGTGAAAGAATCTTGACTGGGGCATGAAACACCATTACCGGTACTCCAATATTCTTTTTTCCTCAAAACATTCAGTATCAATTCACATTTCCAGATGCCAGATCTATACAGAATGCATCAAAAGTATCTTGGGTAGGGTATCCTTTTGTATTCTATGTCTACTAAATTATGTGAAAAAATTCTTTATCATAAAAACCTTTAAAAATGGCTAAATTTCAGCATTTTTAGGCATTTACAGTCAAAATTAAAGTTTTCGTGTGGGTATTACCAGTACTTTTATTTCGTTTGCTCCAGAATATTTGCTCATCAAAAATGTTGCATTTAATTTTCTGTTTTCTTGATCAAGGGTGGGATTTTGTGTTATTTATATGCAGGTACTGGTAAATACATCATAGTTAATTATGGTGACATGTGCTTGCATATGTTGATTCTGCCTCAGTGGCATGAAAAAATTAAAAAGAACAACAGGAGCTGCTGCTGCTGCTGATCACCGAAACTTGTATCATATAATGACAGCAGTATTCCAAGAATACAACTGATGACCTTCCATGAAAAAACTGTGCAGGAGTCAATGACCTTGAACCTTGGTAATATCAGCGGCAAACAAACTCTATAGAACATTTAGCTACAGTTACACTTTCATACATGCAATAAAACCATTTATTAAGGCTTGTAAATTTCTTGAGCTATAATTGGTCATTTTCTAATCATTTCACAATTTGTGGTAATTTTCTTATCTTTTCACAATTTACAGTGTCTGAAAAGCCGGTCAACAATGCCATGTTACATTGCAATGTTGACTACTTGATGTCGAAACATATGACTTCTTATCATTGAAATATTCCCAAGTAGTCATAACCAGAAACATGTAGTCTAAATTAATTTTAGTGATTGTATACATTTAACCATTGTTTTCAAGGGTGGTAATTTATTTCACAACTTAAGATGGAGCAGATGTAGATATTGTCCATATTTGTAGAAATAAAGCAAATTATGTCCTTAGTTGATGTGAACAGTGAAGAATGGCTCCCCTTCCTGCCTCAAGAAATAATTTTCCTTTTGGGAAACATTCCTTTAATGTTCACTCAACCAAGGATACTATTATATTCTGGGTTTCGGCCATCTTGAACATACAGAATATCAATTGGCAATCATTTTCGTATTATTTCATACAAATGATTGGAAAATTGTTCATGCATCATTAAACAGAAATCAATCATAAGTATGGTATATTTTTATTCATATCATTTACTCATGTGGGTTCTAATTTATCTGTCCATCATGAGATGGTTGCTATTGACATCCTTGCGTATTTGCTCTGATTGGCTACTTAGTATGCATTATCACATCTTAAATAGACATTTATCATAATTAAATTTTTGGTTTCTTCTGTTAAGCCCATGGTCTGGAATTTCGGAATGCTATCTTGCAAATCTGCGTTTTTGATACAATCGGCTTGGCTGTATGTTTATCAGATATAAGTACAATGGCCATCGCCTGTACTGGTGGTAGTAGTGAGTTTAATCTACAACCCTGGTATTGTTATATATAAGTATCCATGCACGGCCTGCTATTGTTATAATACATAAATCAATACATAGCTTTGTTTTCAATTTATTCATTTTCTTGTTTTTGTCCCTCTGGCCATAAAGATTTCACTGTGTATATACAGGTTTATTGTTTGTACTTGTTTATTAAATTAGACACTGCTGTAGGTGTATTTCTTGCTCTTTCTGATCAATAGTAGAAGATATTGGGTTTAATATTCTGGATTTGTTCTGTATCAAGACTAAAACTGTACTTTAATAACCAAATTATTCAGAGAAAAAAATTAAAGTAATTGTCTAGAAAAAAATACTTGTTGTGGCTCACAATTTGAATCTTTTCTTGAGTATTGTCATACATAACTGTGGTAAATCCAAAAACAAAATCATTGTTAAACACAGATTTCACTGCCTTGTTTTGCTAATAAGAACTCAAAAATAAATCTTAAATGTTTTGCTTGATGAATAACAGTTTCTCATGTCTTGGTAGGCACAATTAACTTTTCTCCGTGTAAAGCTTTGGGTTCAATTGAAGCTAGATTATAATGCCTTGTTGTTCCAGTGTGAGGAGTCCATCATTTCAAAATGTAAGCTGTCTCCTCTCAACTTTTGGCAGATAAAATTCATGTAACAAATCTTAGTATCGATCCATTATTCATGAGGTTCAAATTACTCCTGGTTTAAATGTAGATTAAGGTCTTAAATTTGGAGCTTCAAATTCACATACAGCAAAACCTCTATTCATTGCCGCTATTTATAAAAAATATATAAAAGAAATGGAGGGACTTCGTGAAATTGTGTTGTGCTAATAAAGATGCAAACTTACCTAGGTTCAATATATAACAAGGTTTTACTGTATACGTTATTATTCCCCCAAATTAGGAACTTGAAATTCTTACGTTTTCTCACTATAAATGATAAACAAACCTCATTACATGATGTGTACTTTTTTGCATGATGTGGCTGTGATTCTCCAGGGAATTCATGATGGCTAAATTTGCACTTTTGGTTGATAGCATGTACATATAAGTTCTATAAAGAAAATATAAAGCTGCTAAAAGCTCAGACATGAAGATGTATAAATACTTATTGTAAGCTATGACACCATATATTGATCTGAACTTGTATAAAACATGTTTTATTTTACAAGTGGAAAGATTTATACCATAGAGAGAGAATTCGAAAGCTAAAAAGAATCGTCACACTGCTGGTGCTCTATTTCTGGAATACAGGAAGGAATTTCTTCATTGCTATATTTAAAAAAGTCAAATTTGTACTATTACGGTAATTTTATTTTGTTGATCTGAATTCTTTGAGTGAATAAAAAATATATTGCTTCTCTGTGAGAGTGAGACTTTCTGAACAATGAGTTTTGACAACATGGTCCTAGACAAGGCTTGTTGAGTGGTTGAGACTAATAGCATCTGTCACCTTTTTGTGACCGATACTGTATGATCTCGGTGGAGGGTGATGTGATGTAACATATACAATGTATATCCCAATGGAGGCTCTACCGAGATTGGAATAAGTGTTTATAACAACAAAACATGTACCCTCATGGGGCCTCTTGCATTCCTTTGGGCACCTAATGCATTGTACAAATCCGCCCTTTGAAAATAATCCCATCGAAAACTCATTTTAAAATATCAACGATTTGTATTCATTGCAAATATAAAACAACTCTGACAATGAAATATTTTGAATAAAAAGTAAAATAAAACGCATATTTGAAAAAAAAATAAAGAAATGCTTTGTTTTGATGACGTCATGCACAATGATCGGATGCGTCATCCTGATTGTTCAATTGTCGCATGAGGCAGTACCAGACAAACTGGACAAGACAGAAAAATCTAGCACTGGTGTAGGCGTGATATTTTTCTGTCCGAGGTACGAAAATACTTCCTGTAGTGGTTGAGACAGTGTGCAAAACTCAGTTGAAATTCCAACAAGTCTTGAACTGTAATTTTCACCAGTTTCTATGACGTAATTTAGGGATATGTTAAAAAAGTTTCCAGTTTTGCCAAAATCTTACCAGTCTCAGGCTGGCGTGCTGGGCTGTCTGTTATTTTGAACATTGCTTCCTGTAAGCAATTAGAAAGGTTTTCTTCCAACTTCATGGTGAGCATGAGATCAGGATGTGAGGGCAGAAAACATGAAAATGTGCAGAAATCATTGTCTGGTAGTATTGTACAGATATAAATGATTCCATTCATAGAAAACACAAAGAGTACCTTAAAATTTAGGCTAAAAGAATTGTCCACTGTGATATTTTATTTATATCATTCCGGAAGGATGCCATCTTAAGGAATTAAGGAAAGTAGTAAAATTATATTTCCCAGTACTGGTAATTGTTGAATAAAACTTATGCCATTGAGAAAAAGATCAAAAAGTAATATTTATGCTAAACGAATTGTGACACTAGGTCTATTTCTGGTATCCAAGAACAGATTTTTTGTTTCTATCCATAAAAATAGTAACAATCACAATGATTGGTTAATGTAATTTTGTTTTATTATATCCAATTGGCCACACATTTTGATTGGCTTCATCATGATTGGTGTCGTCTTTATATTGTAATCAGCTTTGCTAACTTATTTAAGGAAATCGTTGATGATAGATTATTACGGGTAATTTAATAAGTGTCATGGCCACAAGTTAAGTTAAAGATAACATAAAAATACAATTAAAAAGTATTCAAAAGGCTAATTTTTTCTTAATTAAATTGTTGTTATATTTTATGGGCTCAGTCACTCATAGCTCTGTTAACTTACACAGTTAGTTAGTGAAATTTTAGGGGATATTGAATTTACAATTGCAGCAAAATCTTAATTCAGTGCTAATATTTGTTCAAACCAATTTCGGCATTATAAAGGGGTTTGACAGATTTTAGAACTTAAGTATAGCCATGAGTGAGATGGCAAAGTTATTGAGTGAAGGTCATTAATGCATTACAAAGAGGTTTTACTGTACTCAAATTTTTGAGTGTTTATTCAGAAAACTGATATTCAATTTCAAATTTGATACTTAATGACTCAGTTATTTTGTTTCACTTTGAAAAGTATATTGATCAAATCAGATTTTTGTGTTAAGGTAATCCTTAACTGTTAACATCAATCACATTTTGTTATTCATGATGATGATGATGATTTCCTGTTTGGTTGCTGCTGCTGATTTTGATGATGATGTTGTTGAAGAGGATGTTGATGATGATGAGGATGAAGTTGATGATTTTGATGATGTTGTTGATGAGAATATTGTTGAAGAGGATGATGATGATGATGAGGATGAAGTTGATGATTTTGATGATGATGATGATGATGATGTTGATGAGAATGTTGTTGAAGAGGATGATGATGATGACGATGATGATGGTGATGAGGAGGATGATGATGAAGAAGATGATGTTGTTGATGAGGATGTTGATGATGATGGTAATGATGAAGATGATGAGGATGATGATGTTGTTGATGATGTTGATGATGATGATGATGATGATGATGATGATGAGGAGGAGGAGGATGTTGATGACATTGCAGTACAAGCAAGCATTGTTGTCTTCTGACAACTCTTGTTTGTAACACTTGTTGGGACATTTCTTGTCAGGACATCGTACACTACTACTGGTATTCTGCTTTCATTACTCTGACATTACTCGTAATCCATAAATACCTGTAGTATAATATCAGGTAATATGGTTCATTCATCATCATTTGTTGTTCTTTTGTACTCCGATGAGACCGTGTTATTGTGTTATTACCGTGGCTTATATTGCTGTAAGGGACATAATACCTTTTATTACCCCGAGATGAGAGCAATAATTATTGTGATGGATTTCGTCATTGTCAGGGTGATTACATCGTTAGCTGTGACAATAATACCTGATATTTATGTGTTTGATCTGGCGTTCTTCAGAGACGGCGTTTTAATTACAACATACAATATCAGCAACACATGGTGTTACATCACATTATTACCAACATACATATACAATGTATTGACTTAGGTATTACATAAGTAAAAGTATCAAGTGCCTTTTTGATGAGTGTCAGTTGATGTGCAGGATTGTATTCAATGCTAACCTGGCTTATAGAGGTGTGAGACAGTTACAATCACTCAAAGTGTCAATTAATATACTGGTACCTCTAGTGTGATCAAAGTTACACAACTCTTTTGGCATAAAGGTACATGTGGACTTGTGGTCTGATGAATATGTGTCGTGTGGAAGTTGAGTTAAGAATGAGTTTTTACAACCACAGTCATAGTTCTTTCACCTTTATCAAGACAGTCAGTTCATGAGTGGTGGAGGAAACCAGAGTGCCCAACGGAAATCACCAACCTTCAGCAAGCAAACTGACGAATGAAGCAATACTAATATGAGATTTCTGAGTACAAGAATAACAGTTTATAACCGATAGCAATATTTGTTATCCGATGCCATAATGGGGTTGGGAGTGGTTTGTGGGGTGGGGGGTGTTGGGTGTTGATGATAACACAACATGGGTGATTTTATTCTAATTCACTATGCTTGAATTATCTGCCTAAACTTATAAGGTCATTGCACAAAGCTAGAAAGCCTGATGGTCACTGGTGGCCGCAAAAAGCTGAAATAATGCTTATACAGCTATAAACAATTAGTCACTCACTCACTGAAGGTGGTGCTTGAAAACTTATGATTTTCTTTTCAGTGCAGAAATTTGAACTTAATATTGGTGCAATAGAACTAAATAACCTTTGCAATGTTTTCATTTTCTGTTCATTGTCAGAAGCTTAAACTTCATTTTGGTGCAATAGGACTAAATGGCCTTCTTAGCATGAAAACAAGTTGGCCTCAGCTGCCTTTGAAATGTGATTACAATAAACAGAAAGGCCAAGTATCATAAGAATAGACCAATATTTATTCATTAAAGGCTACTAAAGCTCTCAAAGTGATCTTTATTGTCCATTTACAGCACAATATTGTTGTAATGTACTTGCATTCTTAGTGTTAGTTATAACCTAATGAGTCTGTGGTTGTGACATTGGTTGAGGGCTGAGCATCCTTCCGAGAAAATAATGGTCCCCATGTTCAGGTGTTGCCACATAAAATTTTACAGCTTGTATCAAGTTCATTCTACAATATAGTTGTTTCAGTTTTACCATTTATTGCCTTAAGGAGTGTTAATTTGATATTCAGATATATAATGTATAGTATGTATAGATAGAGATAAACTAAGGCACCTTGGTATTACCACAGAAAGCTCTAGTTTTATTATTGGTATCATTAGCTCACATGGAAAAAAGGATTGGATTGGTGTAATCGTGTTTAATACACCAGTCAAGATTCTTTCACTTGGTCCTCTGGGTATCTTTTCAACATCTTGAAAAAAATTTGGTTTCACAATTTTAGTCCAAGCACTGCTGATGAGGAATTTGTATTCCTAAACAGCTGTCTAGTGCTGTAAAATTAAAACTGGTATGATATATACTGGTAATTATTTTGAGGTGGTCAGTTAAAGAATGGTAGAGGAATCATGAGTGCTGGGAGAATACCATCACCCTTTGGCAAGAAATTTGACAAACCCTTGAGAGTGGGATTCAAACCTAAGTGCCAAGGCACTTTGATCCATCCATAAGTACTGTTAAGGGGATTATTTCTGTGGTGTGAAAATTTCGTGGTTTCTAAATTCTTGCATTTTGCTTGGGTATGATTTTCACGTAATCAGTATATATAAGCAGGTATATATTCTATATACATGTATAATGATATATTAATTAACCTATATGGTAGACATTTTTGCATGGGTAAAAATTATGCTGTTATTTTTTTAGTGCAAAATAAGTGAAAATTTTCCCCTTTACAGGACATGCTTTCAACCACTGGTCAACCGCTAATAAAAGTGATTTTGTCTCCAATAATATGTAAAGACTGTAGTTTGGTCATGTTTTCCTGGCTATTGATGTGAAGAAAATGAAATCACAGATGAGGAACTGAGTTATTTTCTCTGTTACCTTAAACAGTGGACATTTATTATTACAATGATCATCACAGTATCACACTGTATCTAGATGTTGTGATATTAACACCAGATAGAATGTGTTTAGTTGTTTATAATGAACCCATTTGCACCATTTGTAAATTCTAGCTGCTTTTATATTGATCGCGGGATAAAAGGCCAAGAATCTTTCTCATCGTGTTTGATGTATATTTGTATGAAAACCATGTGGTTATCAACATCCGTCCCCACATTTCTTCTATCCAACTGAAAAACTTGGATAACAGGATTAAGACCAGCCTCCCAGGACCAAAATCATGACTGATTTGAAAGAGAGTGGATTATTTTATTTTTCTGCTAAAATGAGTTTTTTTTCTGTTAAAAATAATAAGTCCACTGGATTTGATTGGGGATTATATTAAGACAAATTTGTTTTCCCGGATTTTTCCCTATTTATTTTTATACTAGCTCTACAACTGTATCTATTTTAAATGTATTTTATGTCCTGGTTTTAGCGGTAAATGGAGAATCGTTGTAACATACAGAATGTAGAAAGTATCAATTTGTGTCCTATTTTAGCACAGTAAGATTAGAATAGTTGCGAGAAATAGAATGCAGAAAGTATCAATTTTTTTCCTATTTTGGTGTGATAGATTAAAATTATTGCAAGAAATAGAATGCAGAAAATATCAATTTTTGTCCTATTTTGTTGCTACAAAAATTATTTTTATATATTAGATATTACATGTATAAGATGACAGTATTATAGATTTTGATATATTTTGGTATATAAATGTCATGATTTGTTTGAGTTAATGCTTACTAAGTATGTCACAGAATGATGAAGCAAACTGCGGTAGAAAAAAGGTGATTAGATGTGACTGATTTGAAATTTCAATCCACATACATAAAGGTAGAATCTTTACTTGTATGCCAACCGCAAAATGTATACACTATATGACTTATATTGCTTTTCACAATTGATATACAGTAAAACCTGTCTATAAAGGCCACCCAAGGGAACCAGTAAAAGTGGCCTTTATGGGCAGGTAGTTTTTATATACAGGTTCAAAATAAATGAATAGAGAGTAATTGGAATACAATTCTACTGGCCTTTATAAGCAGGTGGCCCTTATATAGAGGTGGCCTTTAAGGCAGGTTTGACTGTACTATAAGTATGTAGAATAAAAAGTTCCAACGCCTTAGGTTTAATTGATGGTGGTAGAAATAGCCTAGGATGGATAGCCAGGTCCTGAAGAAGGCCACCACAAGCCAAAAGCTTGACCAGAACCTGTATACCTACAATAAAAAATGAAATACAAAGGGATGAAAATATTGTTCGACATATCCGATAATTCAAGATATCCGAGTTAGAGATAACCGGAGTGATTTTGGTTTAATAAAGAACAACTCAGTTCGGACTTTTTAAAAAAGTTCGAGATATCCGGTAGTTCGAGATACCCGAGTTCGAGATAACGAGATTCAACTGTATCTTAAAATGTTAGTGTTTCATCTTCTTTAATACTTAGTTTTCACAATGGAGATAGTTAATGTCTGAACCACACCACTAGATACCATTATGCCTAATGCCTGTCCAAAGTCAGGTGTTTTAAACTCAGTTGTTTCATTGAATATTTATCTTGTGTCTTTGTTTCTTGTTTTGTTTATTCATGATCATGTTTACATCAGGGTTTCTTCATGGCAAAAGGATCTAAAACATACACATGCTAACAGATTACAGCACTCTCCCCTCCTATTATTCGTATAACAGAGCACAGCACTCTCCCCTCCTATTATTCGTAGATTGTAGTTTCAGAAAGTTTTACGGTTTGCTTGCCTAAGATTGGTGATTTTGCGATGATTAAATACCATAACTGAACTTTTGATTACTCTGTTTATAGTCAACTACTTGGAATTCACCTGCAAATTATACTTTTCTCTACTGTTAGTAACAGCCTTGTGTCCTGTTTCTTTTGTAGCATGGAATTATCTGCTTTTGGTTTTTAATTACCAAGCACATTGTATTCAGTCACACATTTTCTTTATTTCATTGATATTCAGGATTAGGTTTCAAAATAATCATGCATTTTCAGTCTTGGCAGACCTGAGATGCCAGCATACATGTTTGTTATATTTACGATGTTTAGGAACTATTCTCTAGTATTGATCTCGGGATCTCTATATATAGCTATATCTGTACATACTTGTGTTTCACTCTATTCTTTTTATGCAAATAGAATCACGACATGAGAATAAATACAAACAGTATAATGAAATAATTAAATTTTCCAGACATCAAGCTGGTAACTGGCTGTATGTTTTCTGTTAATTACTGAACAAAACTTCTGACGTCACTAGACTCTGATTGTGAGAGGGGAGTGACGCCATTGTGTTTTGGTATTACTGTGAGTATCGCAGGGAAGCTAATGCAGATTTATGAGAGGGTTGAACCATTCAAATAGACCTTGTTTCCTTCACAGATTTTCAGTTTGGGCTACTGTTGTATAATTAGAGTTTCATATTCATCATATACAGAAAAACCTGATATAGAGACTACTTTCACAGAAAGACCACCCATATATTATACCAGCATTAAGGTCCTTTATAGACCTCTGGTACACTAATACCAACATTAAGGTCCCTTTGCTAAAAGAACTTCTATATAAAGACCACCTGTTCATTTAGACAACTGTTTTAAGGTCCTGTTCATTCCTGTTACAACAAAAAGAGACATCTATATAAAACCGAACCCAGAGGTTCAAATTCACCAGGTCCGGGGGCTGGGCCTATTGATTCTATATTGGAACCCTTGATATTAAAGCTATAAAAGTCCCATGGACTTCAGTTTTTAAGAGGATTATCCTACTTTTTGTATATGATATCATAATTGCACATGGATATTTCAATGTTGATGTTGGACTTTCAAAACATTATGAATTTATGAGAGACCTGCCAAAAATAATGGCAAAAGGTCCTGGACCCTCTATTATAAAACATAATATTGAACCCTTACAACCATCATTTATAAATAAAATTTATATATTAGCATTTTGCGAAAAAATTATTTGTCTAAAAGTGCTTTAACTGTTGGTCAGAGTTCAGGAACCAATGGAATTGTTTTACACAGTTGGTCTTAGTTCAGGGACCAATACAGCCAATACAGTACAGGGACTGGAGGAATAGTTTTACACAGTCGGTCTGAGTTCAGGGACCTATGGAATTGTTTTACACATCAGGTCTGAATCTAGGGACTGATACAGACGGCTTGAGTTCAGGGATGGATGGAATTGTTTTACACAGTCGGTCTGAGTTCAGGGACTAATACAGCCAGTATGAGTTTAGGGACCGATGGAATAGTTTTACACAGTCGGTCTGGGTTCAGGGACCGATACATCGAGTATGAGTTCAGGGATCGATTGAATTGTTTGACACAGTCGGTCTGAGTTCAGGGACCAATACAGCCAGTCTGACTTCAGGGATTGATGGGATTGTTTTACACAGTGGGTCTAAGTTCAAGGACCAATATAGCCCGCCAGAGTTAACTTCAGGGATTGATGGAATTGTTTTACACAGCCAGTCTGAGTTCAGGGACCAATATAGCCAGTCTGAGTTCAGGGAGCGATGGAATTGTTTTACACAGTGGGTCTGAGTTCAGGGACAGATATATAGCCTGCCTGAGTTAACTTCAGGGATCGATGAAATTGTTTTACACAGTAGGTCTGAGTTCAGGGACCAATATAGCCGTCGAGAGTTAACTTCAGGGATCGATGGAATTGTTTTACACAGTGGGTCTGAGTTCAGGGACAGATATATAGCCGGCCAGAGTTAACTTCAGGGATCGATGAAATTGTTTTACACAGTAGGTCTGAGTTCAGGGACCAATATAGCCGTCGAGAGTTAACTTCAGGGATCGATGGAATTGTTTTACACAGTGGGTCTGAGTTCAGGGACAGATATATAGCCGGCCAGAGTTAACTTCAGGGATCGATGGAATTGTTTTACACAGTGGGTCTGAGTTCAGGGACAGATATATAGCCGGCGAGAGTTAACTTCAGGGATCGATGGAATTGTTTTACACAGTGGGTCTGAGTTCAGGGACAGATATATAGCCGGCGAGAGTTAACTTCAGGGATCGATGGAATTGTTTTACACAGTGGGTCTGAGTTCAGGGACAGATATATAGCCGGCCTGAGTTCAGGGATCAATGGAATTGTTTTACTGCTGTGTATTGTAATGATTTACACTTAATGAAATAATCAGGTACTGTGTAACTGACTGACTGACTACCTGTGTGGTAGTAATTAATATAGTGTTAAGTAACTGAAGAATTTCACAGTCAGTTATATCAGATGCACATAATTGCAAACCATTGTATACTTAACAGCATTGTATCATCAGCCCCCTAAGTTCCTATATAATCTGTAATAGTAGACTAATGGAAAATATTTGTTCTGGTATTGTATGTGTTGAATTGTGGAATGGATATCATCATTGTCATTATTTAAAACAATGGCCATCGGGAAGATGCACTTTTCATATACAGTTACAGACCTGTCGAAAGTTTAACCCTAAGTTAACAAAAATAAGTCGAAGTTTGACTACTGAGTGGCCGAAATATTGATAGGTAAAACCCGAAAAGCTGCCGAGAGATAGATAGCAGCTGATGAAAAACTGTTGAGATTAAGCTGATAATGGGCCAAGATGAGCTGTTGATTGGTTAGCTTAGTGTTAAACTTTCGACAGGTCTGTCCTGTAGCTTAATTGTCTCAATCTGTCTCTTTCAATAACAGCTTGTAAACTGCTGTAGTTGATTTATATTTATCTCTTTCATTATTGTCACTGTGGTAACAATTTGTTCTGACATTTTTAATTAATCAATTATTATTGAAGTCCATATTTGGGCCAAACTTAATTACCAGTAATCAATTAATATTTATGTCCATATTTGGGGGGGGGGGGGGCATGCTTAATGAATCAATTAGTACAAATAATTGGAAGTCCATATTGGGCCAAACTTAATTACTGGTAATCAATTTATATTTATGTCCATATTTGGAGGGCATGCTTAAGTAATCAATTAATACATGTGTTTAAATTTAAATTTTGTATAAAAAGTATGTAGCTTTTGGTCAGTTTACACAAGTTTCCAATTAGCAGTATTATAGAACATTTTGAAAAATAAAATATTTTATTACACTGATTAAACTGGCTCCAAGATGTTTTTGTTCATCATGTTCAGTTGGTAACATAGAAGTCGCTTCTAAGTTTTAAACATCCCTAGTTAAGTTAGGACAATTTCACACATTAAGTGACAGTTACTGTCTAAGAACTTTAGAAGAAACATTCGCTTGGAAAATATATTTGTGATTTTCACGGTTACTGTTTTATCGCGATTATATATCTTCTCAGCTAAACTTTCTTATTTCCCTTGGTATACTTTCTCTACAGTCAGAATCGTGCAAATATCTTACCATGAAGTAGTTTAGCAGATTAAAACCGCGAAAGTTTCCTATGGCTAACATTGCTTCTTATACAGTATGAGAGCTATTTGTTTGCATGATCTCCAGTAACTTTTCTGGGATCTTGATGGCAAAGATGTCTTAAGTTCCAGCTAGGCTACAGATTACAGGCATCCCACTTTTATAAATCCTAGTTTTTAGAACCTTTAAAGTTTATGCCATTTCACTTGCTATAGGTCATAATTTTCACTGGGAACACAAATTTTCCCCACCATTCCAGAACCAACTCCAGGGATTTATCAATAGCCTATTTAGGGCCGAAATTCGGCCCCATTCCCAATGGAAAAACATTAGATTTTTTCCCAAAATGGGCTGAGAAAATTCCCAATTAGAAAATCTAACCAGATACATAGCTGAAGTCTGGCCATAAATGTGGCTGCTTTTCTCAATCTTCAGTCAGCTCAATACACTAAAAGCATTAGATTTAATCATTAATAACATCAAAAATGATGTCAAAAGATCTCCCAAAATGAGCAAAAAGTTTATAGTTTTTTCCCAATTTTAAGTTTAGTGCCTTTTCCCAAAAGACCCTGATAAATCCCTGAACTCTTTCAATATAAGAGAAATGGACTTGCCTGTTACTCCACTCCATCCCCAATAATATTTTACCATGATGCATTGTATGTGTAAAACTAAAGTTATTATATAGAATGATTTAATGCCTAACATTTAGATCCAGAGCCTGTGACCTGTAGATAGGAGCAAGCTTGCTTTGGCTACAATGGATTTCCTTTAGTTTCCAACCACTGCAGTTGCTCAGTTGGTAGAATGCTCGCTCTGTAAGTGGGAGGTCGTGGGTTTGAACCCTGACCGGGTCTGACCCAAGACTTTAAAGTGGGTAGTGACTGTTCTTTTGCCAAGCACTTGGCATTGCAAAATGAAAGTCACAGTTCTTTTTGATGGGAACTTAAAATAAACGAGGTTCTTTGTCACGGTGGGCTTGGCATGATAAAGAACCCTTTTAGTATAATGCCATCAGTGCAATGCACAAACAAAATTTCTGCATCTTCGCTTATATAGCTGGCGATGTCTTGATAAAAGTGAAATATTCTTGACTGGGATGTTAAACACCATTACTCAACTCTGAAAACACCTGAAAATGTCACATATATAAATGTAATTCTAATCCTTATATTTGCAATAGAAATTGTTGACATAAGAATTTGAGCAATTTAGGTTCAGGCATCTGTTTAGTGTGCTTATGTTAAAAAGAAATGCATGGAACAAAATTGCCAACAAAATGCTAATACTTTAAGTTGAAATTGTAGTCAACACAGATTATAATCATGGCTTCTATTTTTTTGTACCAATAACCATTAATTGAAAATTGTTTTGATGTTAAATTGAAAATCATAACTTCCTGTAAGCAGTAGAAGGCTAATTATGTCAATTTTGTGTAAAGTTGAAAAGAAAAAACAAAGAAGAAGAAGAAAGAGAAAGAAGGGAAAAAAAACTAATTATGACAATTTTGTGTAGAAAGCAAAAACAAGGCGAAAAAATAAAATAAAATATCGAACATTCTTTTAGGCATGTGTCTTTCCTATATATAACAATTATGGCTGACTAAATTGTAGTTTATAACTATTTAGTAACCATGTCGATAAACAAGGTCCGGATATTACCCAATAAAACTTGTATGATTGGCTATAATTAAAGCGGACCAGATGTACTTATTATAGCTTTTGTATAATAGATTACGATCTTATATTGAATAAACATCAAGGAATAAATACCCTTAATGTAAAACATTAGGACTCAGTTTCACAATGATTTCTTAACTAAGATTATCCTTAAGTTAAAATTAGCAAATTTCTGCGGTCTTTTTTCAGAACTACAAATTAACATTTTTGACAAAAACTAAATCCACATGCTATCAACTTGACGCGACCTTCAAAATGACACCTAAATTCCAAAATGTCTTAACAATTAAAATAATAAATAAAATTTCTAATTTGCCAAATTTATGGTAAGAGAAATCTTGGTTAAGGAGTGATTGTGAAATTTTAATGTATGGCCAGTATTTCACATTTACCATCAGAGGCCTGATTGTCCAAGTGGTGCTATTGGCTTACAGGTCAGTGTCTTTTGTCACCAGTTTTGAATCCCACTTTGGAAGATCTTAATATGAGAAAGTTTAGTTTGTGTGCTAACAGATTGTTGATTTGGAACTTTTGTATGGTGCTCTGGTTTCCTCCTCTATATGGCCAGTATTTCACATTTACCATCAGAGGCCTCATCGTCTGGTGTTTATGGGCTACAGATTACAGTGTCTCTTGCTGCCAGTTTTGAATTACATTTAGGGAGATCTTAGTATGAAAAGTTTAGTTTGCAGGCTAACAGATTGTTGATATGGAACTTTGTAATTTTTGCCTAATACTTCAGTTTCCTTCTATATGTCTGGTATTTCACATGTATCATCAAAGGCCTCATTGTCCGAGAGGTCTCACTGTTAACGACTTAACGATCACCATGCTCCTTGCTGCAAATTTTTAATCCCACATATGCAAATCTTGGTATATGAAATTTGTTAATTTTTGTGCTAAAAGATTGTTTGTTTGAAACCTTTTCTGGTGATCTCATTTGTTCAGTCTGTTTCAATCACTTTTAGTTGTAAGTGCCCTCTACAGCGGCCACAGGTAGCCTACTCTTTTTCAAATTCTACAGAGGTGTCTTTAGCATTGGACCTCCGTTTTGAGTCTCATCTGAAAGACTATTTTAGTATTGAGTTTTTTATGGTTCTAGTATGGGCAGGAGATGAAAATCATCTCAGAAAATTTTTAAGTCCCGAGTTAAGTTTAAACCCACAACCCTTGACTTGGAAAGTCAGTGACAATACCACTTGGCCATGTCTGCCTGGTTTCCTCTTTATATCAAGGTTTTACTGTATTTGACCTTCTTTGTCTAAGTTTGGGTTAAATAATAAACTTTATCTTTATCTATAACTTATGACATAGGGATTTTTGTTTCCTACCAGATAAGTACCAGTAGCACAGATAGGATGATGTTGCCCCTACCTTTGTATGAAAAAATTACTAAATCAATTAATTATGACATAATGAAGAGTTAACTTTGACTACTGCTCAATAATTTATCAAATTAATTAGATACACTTACTATATTCTATAAACAGGAATTAGATAAGCGTTTCGCTGCATTTTCGTTAAACCGTTAAGATACAAGATAAGACCTTCTCTGCTGGCAATTTGTCATTCCTTTGTATCTAAAAGCTGTTTTCTTGAAGACAGATTTATTTGAAAATGTTGACAAATTACGTCATGAAAAATCATCTTACGAATTATGTGTGCGATAAAATAGTGCGAGATTAACACATAAAATTGTATCATTTAGTGATGATGTAATGATTTACATGTCAGCTATGTATTTTGACTCTTTCAGTCTTTAGAAGTTGCTGATAACTGTCATAGAATAAAAACCTTAAATTTAGTCATTTTGTAATACTGTAAAGGGGGAAATTTTCGCAAGGGTAAAATTATCACGTATTTCGCTGTAATTTCTTTTCTTTTTTACCCATGCGAAAATGACAACTACCGGTATACAGGTTTATATATCATAATATACAGAATATACACCCACTTATATTGGTAATGCAGAAATTACACCCACGCGAAATGTCAGATTACAGAAATCGCAAAATTTTCACCCCGCGAAAAAAATACCCTTTACAGTATTATGATATTATGACGGTTTGTCCTGGTTAAATAAGATTCTGTCTAAATCTCTTTCTGTCTTTTGCTGATGTAGGGCCTTGGTTGCTGAGTGGTCTAAAGCCCATGTTTTAGGATCAAAGCAGGGATTTTTCTGGGTATCCACAGGGTCCGGTAAAGGGACCCATTCCCAATGCAAAAAACATACATTTTTCCCAATTCTGTAGTAAAAAATTCCCAATTAGCTATGTTTATCAAGTTTTTGAGAAAAAAAATCACAAGATCATCAACATCATATTCGGAGGATATCTCGTTGTGATAACGATTTCAATCTATATTAACCCACATTTTGCTGGATGATTTATATAGAGACAAAAGAGACAGCACTATTTTGCTGTGAACACCGATAAAATTTGTTCAATTACCAGTATTCTAGTGGTCTAGAATTTCTAATATGTTGTTGTGATTTTTCCCAAAATTACATTTTTATTGAGCATTTTTTCAATTTCATCCCAAGGTTCTTTTCCCAAAAAGGTCAGAAAAATCCCTGCAAAGTGCCTTTTTTTACATAGATTTGTATCCCACTTTGGGCTGATCCTTGGGTGAGAATTAAGTATGCTTGGTGATGGTCGGTTATCTTTGGGCCCTCCAGTTTCCTCTACCATCTATGAACTGACCATCTTGATGTAGGTGAAAGAATCTTGACTGATGTGTAAACTCTGTTACTCCACTCCACTCCACTCTCTGACTTATGACTCATATACATGCTTAGGAGAACTGGTAATTTGAATTGGTAATAAATTAATTATCTAACACTCAGTTTTCATAATTAAACTCAATTATCCCCATTTTGTTTTGTCTTTTATTAAAGCAGTTTATATAGTAAAGTATCAAATTATTTCAAGAAAAACTACATTATTTTGAATACAGTGGCCAAGTACATAGGAATTATTGTTGCTGAGTGGTACAACACACATTTTTAGCCCACCTGAGCCTAAATGCTCAGATGAGCTATTGCTATCTATCACCGTCCGTCGTTCGTCGTGCGTAAACTTTACATTTTAATCTTCTTCTCCAAAACTACTGAGCCAAATTTGAGGAAACTTGGTGATTATTATGCCTGGGTAACAGGCTTTCAAATTTGTGTTCGGGGTTTGACCACGCCCAACAATATGGCTGCCATTACTATAAATAGCCAAAAGACAAAAAAATCTTCTTCTCTGAAACCAAACGGTGCAGGCAAATTTTGATTAGATTTTTGGATTCAGGATACCTAGATACATTTAAATTGTGTTTTTCATGAAAATTGGACGAAAAATAGGTTACGCGTTTTTTGTGTAAAATTGTGTAATTTTTAAAATGAGACATTTATTGTTATAACTTCATAATGGCTGAAGATAATTGTATGAAGTTTTCACTGTTGATCTTGTCTTGCGATTTTCTTCCGATTGATGTCAAAGGTCAAGGTCATGTCCCAGTTTTTGACCTTTGATAAAAAATGCTATTTTTTAAACATTTCTGGTGATAATGACATAGTATTTTTTGTTAATTGTAGGTATTGACATGACGATCATTTTGATATATTGATTAAGGTCATGGGTTCAAAGGTCAAGGTCACAGATGTACAAGTTTACCAAAATAGTTAATTATCTGCAAAACTATGAACTTTTTGTATAGGCATGTATATTAGAATATTGTAGGTAATGGCTTAATGGTCATTTTGATGTATGAATAAAGGTCATGAGTTCAAAGGTCAAGGTCACAGATGTAAACAAGTATTGAAATGATTATTTATCTCAAAAACTATAGACTTTTTGTATAGGCATGTATATTAGAATATTGTAGGTAATGGCCCAATGGTAATTTTGATATATGAATAAAGGTCATGAGTTCAAAGGTCAAGGTCACAGATGTAAAAAAGTACTGAAATGATTATTTATCTCAAAAACTATAAACTTTTTATAGGCATGTATATAAGAATATTTTAGGTATTATCCTAACGATCATTTTGATATATGAATGAAGGTCATGAGTTCAAAGGTCAAGGTCACAGATGCAAATGAATACCTGAATGGTTAATTATCTTGAAAACTATTAACGTTTTGTATATGCATGTATATTAGAATATTGTAGGTATTAGCTTAACAACCATTTTGATATATGAATGAAGGTTATGGGTTCAAAGGTCAAGGTCACGGATGTGAACAAGTTCTGAAATGATTATTTATCTCAAAAACTATAAACTTTTTATGTAGGCATGTATATTAGAATATTTAGGTATTATCCTAATGATCATTTTGATATATGAATGAAGGCCATGGGTTCAAAGGTCAAGGTCACAGATGCGAAAGAAAACTTAATGGTTAATTATCTTAAAAACTATTACTTTTTTATATAGGCATGTATATTAGAATATTTACTATTATCCTAATGATCATTTTGATATATGAATGAAGGTCATGGGTTCGAAGGTCAAGGTCACAGATGCGAAAGAATACCTAAATGATTAATTATCTTGAAAACTATTAACTTTTTGTATAGGCATGTATGTTAGAATATTGGCCTAATTATCATTTTGATATTTGAATGAAGCTCATGGAATCAAAGGTCAAGGTCACAAGTGAGCGTTAAGGCCCATTGGCCTCTTGTTATGGATTACTGTCCTCTCACTATCGAGGTTCAAATCCCACTCTGGGCATATTCTAGTGTGAGAAAGTTTGTCAGTTTGCTTGCAGAAGGTTGTTGGTTTTCTCTGGGTACTCCAGTTTCCTCCACTATCCCTGAACTGATAGCCTTGATATAAGTGAAAGAATCTTGACTTGGCGTAAAATAGCATTGTTCCACTTCACTCTTTGTAGGCAGGTGGTAGTTTTTTGAGAATTTTGTCTTGTTTCCAGAATTAAGATGTGACGTGACGACTTCTGACATTTATTATAGAATTATTGTCAATTATCATTGATAGCTTATTTAGCACCCAATCTATATCCTCATTAAACTGTATCATCAAAATTCTTTCCTAATATCATATATTATAAAGAGTATATGTAGTATATGGAATATTCATCATATGTTCAATAATTTACCTGTAATACAGGTAGTTAATCGCTTGTTTTCTCCTTGTCATACCTGATAGTTATACAGGTGAGGTGGTAGAAGATCACCTGTTCAAATGATGATTTTTTTTTCTACTTTTCTGATATCGGAAAATCATACATGTATGCTACTGTAGAATAAAGAACATATTGATTGTGTAATGGCTTGTAGTAGTGGTTAAAATATTGGCATTTAAAACTTTTTCCAATCGGTGATTTGTATAAATTGATTGTTTTGATATAATCTGTTTTAACCTTGGGGGATGGGTAACACTTAGAATGCAGTAACAATCTAATAAGTTATTGGTGGGAAAATAAATGTTATAGTAGTGAAGAATCTAATATTCACAATTCACAATAAACAGTTTTTCTCGGTCCAGCAATTGCAGTCAAGGTCTCTAGGTTTATTGGTGGTGGCCATCTAATCTGCCACTACGAAATTGTCAACGGTTGCTAACAAATTTTAGAAATAGTACTAATTTTGTCAACCAGAACAAGACTTGTATGACACATGATATCTTGATATGTCGACGTTTGTTATTTTCCAGTATAAAGTGTATGATTATATCTATGTAGGTTCAGTTTATGTATTCAATTTCATGTTTTAGGGACTTCTGTGGCCAAATGGTCAAAAACATCGGCTTGTAGATCATATAGTCTGTTCTGATAGGGTTGATCTTTTTGGCAAATGCTTGTTTATTTTGATTTGTCACTCTGCTCACCTAGACCTAGCAATATAAAAATTCAACATCAATACAAAATGGTCACATGCCTTTAATGATAAATAAATTGTGTATTCTTCAATATTGGGGTCAGCTACCTGCCATGTGCACTTTTACAGAAGGCTTCATCATTATAAAACTGAGTCTTTTGTCTGTATATTGAATGTTGAAGCAAGGTGTATTGTTTTCTTGATCGGACATTTATATATAGACAAATATTATTGATTTTCACCTCATACCGCATGACAAAATTACAATCACAGACCACTTTACCATACAAGTAATCATGATTTACACCACGCTGTTAAACGATATCCATGTTTTTCCAGTTCAAATGCAAAATATCCATCACTAGGTTAAGTGTTCAATGATTTTATATATATTTGATATATAGTCAACCCTGTCTATAAAGGCCACCTAAGGGAACCAGTAAAAGTGGCCTTTATGGACAGGTGACCTTTATATACAGGTTCAAATAATAGGAATAAAGAACAATTGGGATACATTTCCACTGGCCATATAAGCAGGTGGTCCTTATATAGAGGTGGCCTTTAAGGCAGGTTGGACTGTATATAACTTGTAATATGGTGGATCCTGCCTTCAGTTATGTAAACTCCCTACATGAAGTGTTGTATAAAGTTGTAAAGCCTTTGAAAATCTTATGTGAACTTCATATATCATCCCTACATGAAACCTTTTCAAGATTGCTGAAAGCTGATTGACCTTGACCAGCATTCAAGGTTACAGAGACCTGTAGTTTTTAAACCTTGGAAAATCTTAGCAAATCTTGTTGTAATTAATACTAACCAAAAGGCTTAAATCTAGTTTACCTTGACCCACACCCAAAATAAGAGTGACTAGGAATAGTAAATCCTTTTAACAATTTAACATCTCTAACCCATTAAGAACCAGCACAGTCAAGATTTAGCGAACTTCATTTATAGCAACACTACATGAAGTACCTGATTTAGAAAATGGTGGACCTTGACTTTCAAATGGTGAGTGATTAAAGGTCAATGAATATCATGATTAAAACTAATGTGATTGCTAAATTTATCTTACATTTATCCAGATTATATCAAATGATATGTTTTTATTCCTCCAGCATCATAACAGCCTTAGTATCCATCACGTGTGCACACTTTTGAGTGACCCCCCTAATGGGAGAAATTACCAGAAGGAAAGAAGAATCACAAGCTATTACATTAGTTAACACCAAAATGGCGATGTAATGTGTTTCTGCGATGTAATGTGTTTCTGTACAAGTTGTTCAACAAATGAGATTTTTATTCATGTCACTATTACATCATTTACGCATCAGACATTTAACATTTGATGTTTACGAAACCCCAAACCCGATTATGTGACATTGGATGTTTCACGATATGGAAATTCTGACACAATTAATGGGACTGATTGATGTAATAATTTAAGCCAGTGATTTGATTAGTTTCTCTCTGTTGTTTGAAGCTGTTCAAATTTAGATATCTGTATAGCGTTATTGGTTAAATCAATTACTCGGTGCTTGATATAAACATTCTAATGCTGGCATGTTGATTATAGTGTAACATGATTGAAGCTTGAAGACTAGCTTTATCTCTCTAAGACTATCCTCTTCTACAGGACAACTTGACGATGTTGCTGGTGACGTCATCTGTCCAGTGTGTAGGTGGGATGGAGGGTAAATGATGGGTTTTTACTGTGACACTGAAATTGCAATTTCCTTATTAAGAAAAGTTATTAAATGTCATTATTTAATCCAAAAACCAATGCAATATCTAAAGTACAGTCAAACCTGCCTTAAAGGCCACCTATATATAAAGTTCCCCTGCTTTTAAAGACCAGTAAAATTTATCCCAGTTGCTCTTTAATCATGTTATTTGAACTTGTACATAAAGGCAACCTGCCCATAAAGGCCACTTTTACATGTTCCCCTGGATGGCCTTTATAAAAAAGGTTTGACTTTATGTGTGAATGCACCAAGTTCGGAGTGTTTCACTTGTGCTTCATTTAAGTGCATGCATTTAGTGACTTTGAAAGTGCTAGCTCACTGGTCCTACAATATTAAATATTGAACACATTATATTTGCATTACAAAAGATGGTGGTGAAATGCTTTTGGTTTCAAGAATAATGCTGCATCCTCTTCCCGCTCAGTAAGAATCAATGTAAATGAATAAGTCTTGGCTGGAGTTTAAAATACCATTCCTAAAAACTAACCAACCACAGCCACTTTCCTTATGCCAATTAATATCTAGATTTCCACAAATTCAAGATTATAAGAAGCCATAGTATAATTTCTAAAAATTGTAATTACATAGATCTTTTTAAAGTATTTTTTTCATAAATTTGGTCAAATACATGTAGGTTATACATGTATTTTGAAAAAGTGTCTTAGAAGTAGTATAAAATTAGCAACCAATGGGGAATATAGCTACCAGGCATGGAAAAATAGGATGTCATTCAAAGTCTATTTTTCTCTTGGAATCCATGTGGTTTTGTCACTATAGCACACTACAGTAGTTTCAAAAAAGCCCCGCAAGATGACAGAAAGTTGTCTGCTACTTGTTTGGATTTGTATTAATTTTGCCACCTACTTCCACTTAAGTTTACATTTTGTGCATATGTTTTCACAATACATATTACACCATCCTTGCTGCCTACTTTAAGAAATTTGTCTTCTACTTCAAAATTCACTGAAAGGGTTGATTCTATCAGTATGCTTTATACAGCAAGGCAGAAACATATTGGTATTATACCAATAAATCATTGGTAGTTTTTGTTGTTGTGACATTTTGATGTCTCTTGTAGTAATTTCAAAACTTGCCCGCTTACTTAAGATTGCTTTAAAAAATTTTGAAATGAGTTTTCTGTTTACAAGATGCAGCTGCATAATAAACTTTGAAATTTGAATTTTTAAGTTTTAAATTAACATGCACTGGAATTTGAATTTTACATTTCAAATTGAACAACATGTACTGAAATTTAAAGTTTAAGTTTCAAATTGAACAACATGCACTTGAATTTGAATTACCGTATTTTTAAGTTTCAAATTAAACAAACATGCACTGAAATTTATATTCTGTGATGTAACGTAACTGGGATGTTGATGCTCAAGCAGTAAATAAAATATTCTATCAATATTTATGATGTGTTTAACTTTTCAATGTAAATCATGCCATCCAAACCCACAGAGAATACAATAATTGTACATTTCTTACTGTAAAATCAATAAAATGTGTTTTGAAATTTAACATCAGGACCAGTTCAGGGTATTACATATACATAATTAGTAAAGTAATCCTTGTTTTTTATAGGATCATGCTGGTTCTGTTGAGTAATAATATAAAATTCATCATATATAATCAAAATAAATTCATTGGCAATTTGTGGATTATAAGGCCAATATATATGATATTAATTGTTCATATAATTTTTTTGTCCTGACCTGAGTTGAGTTGAGTAATGGTGTTTAACGTCCCAGTCAAGAATATTTCACTGATGTCAAAATGTTGCCAGCTATAGGCAAAGGTGTAGACATTTTGCTTGTGTTGTGCACATTATACAGCAGGATTCTTTATCTTGCCACTCTTACTTTGCTGCTATTCTCTTTGTTTTATCTGCCAAAAATTCCATTCCTTGTGTCTTTCTATGTGGACATCTTTTCCTTCTGTCATAAGGGGGCTTCTGTGCCACTTACCAGTTTGAATCCCTTTCTGGCAGATCCTAGTGTAAGAATGTTTGCAATTTGCTTGCCAAAGTTTTCTCAGGATACTACAGTTCCTCCATGATCTTAAAACTAACTGCTTCAATATAATTGAAAGAATCTTGATCGGGGCATAAAACTTTATTACTTCACTCTCCGCACTCCTTCTATCTAGTCAAACCTGTCTTTATAGGCCACACAAGGACACCTATAAAAGTGTCTTTCATGGATAGGTGACCTTCATATACAGGTTCAAATAACATGAATACCGGTAAAGAGCAATTGGGATATAATTTTACTGGCCCTTAAAAGCAGGTGGCTGTTATATAGAGGTCACCATTAAGGCAAGTTTGACTGCACTATATTTGTCTTGAATTAATATTAATGTCATTACAATGATATAAATTGATAAAATACAGGTCAAGTTTGAATTTGAGTACTTTTGGTCCAGTGGTTGTAGAGGTATTTGTATAATGAATTCAACAAAAAACCCCAGCAAGGAATTTGCATGCACAGTAGCAATGTTCTTTTTTCTCATTTACAATAATGGTTGCCTAATTATGCATGTTTTAAGAGATCAGATAAATCAGATAAATGTTAATTAGTGAAAAAATATGACTTAGAAAAGATAAGCATACATGATAATAAAGTGTTGACTCCAACAGGAAAAGCAGTATTGCAGAATTAATGATCTTTTTAAACCATTTAACCAGTAAATTCTATTTCATAACCAGAACACACACACACACACACACCACACACCACACACACACACACGTAATGTATGTAACATAGCCTACATTTTTCTAATTTAATGTGGTCATTGGTGTTTGATGAAAGGATAGACTTTGACATAGAGAGAATAATACTGCCATGAGATGTATGTATATGTGAATATCAAATTGATTTCTTCTGGTGTATTAGTGTTACGACACTGTCTGTCATGAACAGATATGCAGCTTATATCAAGATGGAATTAGAATATATTGAAATAAAGTATACCAGTATTAAACTTTAAACCGATTTCCAGCAATATTACAGCGTGATTTGCTGGGTTTTTAATTAAGGTATAAATTGACTTGTTAAAAAATTAGTACATGCTTTATAAAAAGTAATTTGTCTCAAAATCAGTACAGCTTATATAAATGTTGCTTATATTTCTGTAGTGGTATTGTGAGTTGGAATATCGACTAAAAGTGCCCCGTCCTGATTTAATATGGGACAAGGATCTGCTTAATCTAGTATATTATAAGAAATAAAGTAGTATTACATTGAATATTCATTGAAATAGATGCTGGTTCTAGATACGGTACTTGGTACTAATGATATCTATCATCATGTCCTGATGGACATCCAAACTTTCAGCACTATATCGTTGTTTAATTCTGTGGGGAAAATTTGTCGCAGTTTAGACATTGGTACTTATTCATGGGTATAAAATTTTGCTGTGCAGTTGCCATTATTAACAATTTTTGGATCATCTCGGTCTATGTTGAATAACTGATACGTGAAAATATAAACTTTGTATTTAATCTTGCGTTATAAAGTCAATCAGCTAATATAGCAAATTAATTTCCCATTGAATAAAAGTAACTATTCAGTATTCCGTCATTGATGAGCTAGGTCACATAGCAATGTTTTTAGATCCCCTGTCCCGGCCTCACTTCACTAGTGGATATTCACATGTTTAACTAAATTTAGCAATTTTGAAGTTTGAATTTTGTTTTTTGGATTTTGATTTGAACATTGATTGGTATACTTGTTTTTGTACGGCGTTTCACGACAGTGAACGCGTACTTTGCTATCGCTTTATTCCAAGATATCGGGCTTCTTTGCTATGAAATTATAAGATACGAGTATGCATGGAAATAGTGCGCCTGGTAAATGAGCGTGAAAGAAATATATCTGTTTTATCGTGAGATATGTATTCTGAGACGGGTAATGCATTTGGTTACATATGCACATTTGGAATAAATTTTCGGAATATATATCGGAATCTAGTAAAATATTGCGACGGGATGCATCCAATAATTTCTGCAATTTGGCGAACTGATCTCGTGTTTACAATAAAAAGTAGTCCAAGAAGATTGCGTCCTACGATGCAAAATCATAACTTTTATGAAATAAACAGCAATGACAAGAGGATTTAATTAATTCTTCATGAAATCTACGGTAATTTAAATTTATTTTGAAGGGTATGATAACGTATTTTGATGTTGAGGCAATTGTGTCATATTTTAAACTGTTTCACTTTCGTGAAAGGGAGATAATTCGTACAGTGTTGTGTGCAAATGACCACATGTGGATTTTGAATACTTCACCATAACATGAAACGGGAATATTGTGAGTAATAATCAGCAGTTTATTAAAACCCAGATTTAACAACAAATGATCCAGTTACATACAACTGCTAGAATGTACCCCCTCATAGCGACGGTAGGGTCTGCAAAACTCTACTTTCTCTCTATCCGAAATGACAAAACGATCGGGTACGACTTTATAAAACTTTATTAAATTTTAATTACTGATTGTCTTTTTCATATATTTATGAAATTATTATTTTCTACCATTTAATTTAGCAATACATGGTTTGGTACATTGTTTCTTTTTCCAAAAAACATCCGTCGGACTATGCATAGATCAAACCAACTCCCCTTTCCCGGTTGGGTGGGGGAGATTTTCGGTTATATTCTGTCTTGCCACAACACCATTTTCCCAACTACGCCGTACAACAGCACGGCAGTGCTATGTTTGATTGCTTGGTTTCCATTCCTGATACCCAAATTTACCATTGGCAACTAATTTCCAAGAAATTCTTACTTACAGTAACTTACTTTAGCAAACTTGTGAAAAAAATACTTTTAAAAAGACTTTATTGACAAATTTTAAAAATTTTGCTCCTTATAATTTTAAATTTATTGGAAACCTAGTCATTCTTACAATTTGGATGATTAATAATACATTTTATATGCATTAATGATTTGTACAACAAGTGGTCAAGAGATTGTTTTGATTTAGATATGATAATTTTATATTCCTTAATGATTGCTATTGAAATAATAACCAGTGGTCAATGAAACAGTTTTAATTTAGATATGAAATCCTTTCAACCTCCTAATGACCATGTTCAGAACTGGCCAAAGAGACAGTTTTAATTTAGATATGGAATGACCTCAATCTCCTTATGACTATGTCCAGTACTGTAAGAGCAATCTATTATGTAGTAGTAGACTTGGTCAGTGTCTGCTGTGCTGTACAAAGATAATCATAACCTTTATCAGTTATCTTGCTCTGAATCTGATATACAATACAATAACTGATTTTGGCTCAATACAGTGTTAACTGTAGATAAGAAAGTGGACAGTACTGGTAGACATTGCCAATTTGTCAGTCTATCTGTCTGTCTTTCCTCCTGTTTGTGTGTTTGTCCTTCAATCTGTTGATGTGTCTGTCTATCCATCTGTTAGTATATCTGTCCTTCTGTCTATCTATTTGCTAGTGTCTCTAACATTCCTTCCCTTTATCATTCTGTCTATCTATCAGTCTAATCATCACATCTGTTCATCCATCAGTTAGTGCATCTCTCCTTCCATCTATCAGTCTCTTAGTTTGTCTGTCTTTTTGTTAGTGTTTCTAACAGATGTAGAAGCTTTCCTTTGTTTATCCACTTGTTCAACTATCTGTCCATCCATTGGTCTAGTTATCACATTGTATCTGTCCATTCATCCATCCATCAGTGTGCCAGTCCTTCCATTCCCTAGTGTCTGGTGTTCCTTTGTTCATTCATCTGTCCATCCATCAGTATAGTTATTACCGGTACATTGTTTCTGTCCATTCACTCCTTCCATTCCCTAGTGTGCCTGCCCTTTCTTCTGTCCATCCATCTATTCATCCATCAATCTAGTTATTGCATTGTGTCTGTCCATTCATCTGTTCTTCTGTCCATCCATCTGCAAGTGTGTCTGTCCTTCCATTTACTATTACACTTAGCCTACCATTTTTCCATCCGTATTTCCATTTATCACTCTAGTTATCACATTGTGTGTGTCCATTCATGTGTTCTTCTGTCCATCCATCACTCTATCACACTTTCTCAATCGGATCATTGTATTTACTACAGATAAGATATTGGACATTTACTACAACTATAGATACATCATTCTTCACAGGGATCCTATATACAAATGTCCAAGCTTTTAACTTATTGATATGTTTGTTGGCACAAGTTCTAATCTTCCATTATGCATTATGTAAATAAAGCTGATGTCCTGGCAGTTTGAGTGTGAACTAACTGTACCATTTCTCTTTGTACTGATGCAGAGGGATATATCCTAGTGGTATTATCACTAGTTGTCAGTTCAAATCCCAATGCTAAATTTATAAGTCATCATTAGATTGTTAAGGCCTAATTGCGGTGTACTAATTAAGTAATTTTTGCTTATTTCGCAGTCATTTGTTTGCCACACAAAATTGAATACTGAGTGAAAATTATATCATGTCTATTGTGTTATAGTGCATATTAAAAACTTAACTATGCGTATGTCTAAATTTCATCAACTTATTGAAAATAAATACAAACACAAACTAAATATGTTTACAATAGTTGATAAAAAGTATAAGTTGAGGAAGCGATGACACCTACGGCCACATACATGCTATGCCTTGGCCTTTTTAGCTGAGTCAAAAAGGCATTTACATGTCAGACTGTTTAGTCTGATGGTCAGCATCTTAAAATATGTAGTGAATTTTCCTTGTAAAAGTGAATTTCCCTTGCCCTTGGCCTTTACTGATTCACCTGGTATAATGGACTGGGGGAGTGGTACGCTTGTCTGCGGCATACTGACTCTGTGAGCTAGCACGTTAAAGTCGCCCTGAGTGCGCGCTAGTACCAGGCAGACCATACAACACACTCGCACTTCACATGCATACACAAAATTGTTCATAGATTAATCCATAGAGATTAATAAAATAGTTCTCATCGCGAATAGCTGAAAAATTGCTGATGCGACGTTAAGCAACATTCAACCAACCAACCAATTAAAATATGTAGAATTTATTTGATCCCTATGATAATTTAACTAATAAAGTATGTTTGTAGTTAACATATCAATGGTTGTTATTACTGTGTTAATGAAGTTGAAAAGGCCCAAGGGTTTTATTTTAATCATGAGTAAGAATCTCACACAAATCAATGAGTACATGTATATTGTATATCTATATTATTGTGAAATAGAGATGTTGTTAACAAGAGTGCAGAAATTTCACCTGTGCATTGCACTGATGACATTATACAGCAGGGTTCTTTATCGTGCCAAGCCACATCGTTAATTTTAAGTTTCCATCTGAAAGAACTATGACTTTCATTTCGTAATGCTGAGTGCTTGGCGAAAGAACAGTCACTACCCACTTTTAAGTCTTGGGTAAGACCAAGTCAGGGATCAAACCCACGACCTTCCACTTATGGAGCGAGCACTCTACCAACTGAGCTACCGAAGTGGTCTGTTAACAAGAGGTTAGGGGATTACATGTCTATTCTTAAAGGATGTTGATAAAAATCAAATTCTTTTTCTTACATCAAGGTAGTCAGTTCTCGGATGGTGGAGAAAACCAAAGTACTGAGAGAAAACCACCAATCTTCTTCAAGAAAACTGACAAACTTTTTCACAATAAAATCAGGCTTAAGTTTGATTTGAACCAAGGTAGTAAGAGCCTTTGTTTGAGGTCATGGTTAATCTTCATCCATTGATTGTGCAATTTCTTTTATAGCGGTCACATGATGAATCTGTTTGTTCTTTTGCCAACCCCATGGCATTTAAGTCACTTTTTTGTTTGGATGAGACCTATAAAACTGATGCTCTGTAACATAGTAGACATCACTTAACCTTCGTTTTCAAGACCATTTCAGTGGTATAAACGTTTGCAACTTTACATATAGCTGGTGGCATCTCAATATAAGTAAAGTAGTCTTTGACAGGGATGTAAAAACCTCATTTCACTCTTTCACTCAATTAAAAATTTAATTAATCTTTTAATATTTTTCAGAGCTCTACCATTGGAACCCCAGTCACCCTCAAGGTGGACCCAAAGGGGTATATCTTATACTGGAAGGACCAAAACAAGGTATTATTATTATCCAATCAAATTATAGTATTTATTATCTTCTCTGCATTGATCTGCTTATGAATTATACCTCTGCTGTGATATATACAGGGTCTTTGAAATGTTTTACTTTTTCAAAAATATAAAATTTGTGATTTTCGCAAGCTGGCTTTGGCTTGGTTTTCCTTGGGATGGTTGATCATGTGACTAAGGTTCCCAGAAAAAATAATTTTGACACATATCATTTCGAGAAGAAAATATTATCATAACCAATTAATATTTAGATTTGTGTGGAAATTTAAGCTTTGTCTCCAGAATGTGTTAATCTTTTTTGAAAAAAAAAAAAAAAAGAACTCATTATCGGGAACCTAATCACTACATGCAAGATTTCATGTTTGTTTTTAAGCTCTAGGAATGAGATATGCGTATCATAGTATGCAGATTTGAATTTTTGTAAATCTTGTTAAGTGCATTAATGAGAAAATTCTAATTAAAATTGATCTGTTGTTTACAAGTGTTGAAAGAAATCTGCAAAAACCTAATGCTTCCTGTCAAGTATTATGATGGGTCTTAGAATTGAAAAGTCGTTGAAAAGTCAGACTGTCTTCAAGATTAATAGTTGTTTTAAAGATAAAAGCAAAAATTGTATAAAAAATCTTTTAACATATAGCACAAGGTAATTTGTTAATTTGTTAGCACAAGGCAAGATCCGCCCAAACAGTTTGATCCAAATTTTGAAATGAACTTGAGCATAAAGACTAAATTTCACAAATGACTTAGATCTTTATATGCACCAGTCATCTGACAAATTCTGACATTAAATTTTTAATCAGATTTTAAATTTTGATATATTTGGCAATTTTGAGTTTTCTGAATTGATTTATTATTTTATGAAATTTTCATAAGAAATTGTCTATAAGGTTAAAGATCATAAACTAGGACACAATTGACAAACACTAAAAATAAGTGTAAAAAATTTGCTCCAGGGATCTTATTTCTGTTTATAAAAGTAGAAATTGATTATGAAAAGATAAAAACAGGTAATAACTTATCAGAGTCTACATAAAAGTAAAAAAATATCTTAACCTTTGACCTCGTACATTTCTATCACAAAGATGAAACCAAATGATAAAAAATTTATTTTCTTGGAACAACCAGTTAAACATTATTTGTACTTTTTTTTGCATTGTGTAACTGATTGATGCCTATATATATATATAATTCTTATGTGCCTTATAATCATATATATAACTAAATTTCTGTGATATCTTTTTTAAAAAATCGGATGAATCAATTCAATATTGCATGGTCTTCTTTGAAAATATTTTCTGTTAAATTCTTTATATCTCAGAATTGTTGGATCCCTTAACTTTTGTGGTGAAATACTATTTGTCTTAGAAAAAGAATCTTGGTTAAAATACATGTATTATATATTTCTATAAAAGGCTATTTTTGGATTTTTTAAAGATCTTTTTTTCAAGAAATGAATGAAGGTTTACCATTTTCACATAAAAAAGTTCCATTTTAGTATTTTTAACTCTTAATTTGTTCTGAAAAAAAATTTTGAAAGATCATTTCACGTGACATGTAATGTTTAAATTGTTAAATTTAAAATTGTCAAAGCAGAATTCAGATTGGCTTTTACTATTTGTTAATAGTAGGCACCAGGCTGAATTACAGAAATGGTACCATAGTATCAGCTTGTATTGTGAATATTAAGAAAGTGTATTTCCAGCAAGTTTTACACAATTTGATATTTTTGGAAACAAAATTGTACATTAATATTTGAAACTACCAGTATTGAAAAATTATAAAAACTCTGAAGATAATTAATATTCATTTTTGGGCTAGACCAAGTTCAGTAATTTATGTCAATTTTTGTACTTTTAAAATGACTGATTTTTAGGCATCGTCTGGCAGCCATGAGGGTTCTGTGAGTATTTCCCAAGATGCATTGCTGCATGATCACTTATAAGATAAATAAAATATCTTGAAGTTGGAATCTTGAGACTTTTATTTTAATTTTCAGATATGTTATTTGCGCATGTTTCTGGATGCATTTTATATACCGTTCTAATACTCAATATTCTGTGTTATTTATTAGAAAGAAATTTATTTTCAGATAATTTTGTTAGATTGTAAAAAATGTTGTTTTAATATAAATAATAAATCGTATGAACATTTTGTTTTATTTTTTAGCATGTAGATCAGATGTTTTCCCTTTGAAATTCCCAAATCCTAGGTTTTATAGTTTAGAATGAGATTTGCCACATACAGTAATGCGCTAGTTGAATGAGATTTGCCACAAGTTGTATGTACACTTTATTTGGTGCGGCAAATCAAATGGGTTTCTCAAAAGAAGGTCAAAGTATTGCTATTTGAAGAACATAAGTTGGGGCATCTTTCTCTCTGTTAATCAGTTTCTTTCCAAACTTCTGGAAGGATTTTAACAAACTTGGTATGATTTTCACAAACATCCAGAGAAAATTCAAGTACAAAGTACATTTTGTATAGGAACAGCCATATTTCTTTTTGTATCATGGAGGCTATGGCTATCATTACATTTAATGCAGTTATACTGCCATTGTAATTTTTCTTGCCATCTTGCTTAAAAAAGACTTTAAAAAGAATTGTTTTTGTTATTCAAATTTGTAAATATTTCAAAAGAGGGGTTGTTTTCCAAATTCTGTATGTAACAATACCACTAGTGGAATTCAGAAATTATATTTCCAGATTCATGACACTAGTAAAAAACATTCTATCAAAACATTTTCCTGATAGACAGGATTCACTGTTACATAGGCCCATCATCCAATGCCAGTGAATGGATTTTGATAAGTACAGTCAGCATCAGCAACATTTCTAATGCCCCCCCCCCCCCCACCATCTTTAAGCATTGTATTGTACTGTAGGCAAACCTCATAAGAATTTTAAGTTGATTATAATTACCATAGTAACCCTACTATATATCTTATTTATCATCATCGTTCATTTCATTATAGTTTAACACAATGTTTTTAGTGTTAGTTAGTTTCATTTGTACATTAAATTGAATGAATTAGAGAATGTGTTTTAATAGACAAAAAACAGAAACTAAGAATTATGTTGCAGTGGACTTTTCTTTCTATGGCTACTTTGGGTCCATATTTCTGCCCAATGGTAGTGGGCTTAAGTGAGCTCTCTGGATTTTGTAAGGGTATAGGCTCTGGTGTATTCTCTAGACTCAATAAACTGCCGGCTCATGTGTACACTTCAGACTAGGTAACGAGTAGTGGGCTCAGGTTTACCCTCACTCAGATTTGTTAACTAATGTAAGTGATGTACCATACTCTTTACTGTGGTAACCACTACCATAGCTCAGTGGTAGAGTATTTTCGCTTCGTATGTTGGAGGTGGTGGGTTTTAACCCCAGCTGGGTCTGATCATGACTTGAAAAGTGACTGTTCTTTTGCCAAGCACTCGGCATTTAGAAATGAAAGTCACGGGGTCCTACGAAAGAGACCTTTTAACTGATGAACCATCCCTGCACATTGGCCTGACAGCACTGCAAAGGTCAAAATGTCTGTCACTTCACCTTTAGCTGGTGATGTCTCAATATAAGTGAAATATTCTTAACTGGGATGTTAAACCCCATTCAATCAATCAATCAATCAATCAATTTTTACTGGGGCATAAAATACCATTTATTCCACTCTGGACAGGATAACCATGACATGGACCAAAATTCTATCATTTGTCTAAGCACAGATATAGAATCGACGAAGTCTGACCTATTTTACTCTCTAGAAGGCGTTATAATGACTTGCTTGCTCTAGACTGTTGTCTTATGTCCCTGATAGATGGAGATATGCGAAGACGCTGAATCTGATTACCGCTAACAATGACAAATTGTTCATAGCTCTACCCAGATCATGCAAATTTAAAGAACCGTATAAAATGTTAGAAAAAATGAAAAATTATAGGTCTTTGAACTGACAAATCGTAAGTGTATTTATTGCTTATTATTTTTGTTGTCATGGTATATGCATATAAATCATGGAAACTGATCAATAAAAAACGTTAAAACCTGACGCAAGTTGAGCCAGCTTAATGTCTGCTTGTCGTATTACTCTTCCACAAAATATCATGTACACCATAATTTTTACAGTTCGTGTTTGTCAAATGGTAAAGAAAATTATGGTTATACCCCCCTCCAAGGTTTCAATGATATATTTTTTTATCAGACATCATGAGAAATAAAACATATTTTTTTCTTTGATATTGCATTGAGAAAATATAATAAAGAAAAATGGAAATAAAGGCTCTGAAATATGTTTGTTGTCAACTAGAACCATAGATTTAATTCAAAATTTCACAAAGCTTATTATCTCCTGTTGTAGTAGAGATGTTCATCTGGTCAGTCACTGTGAAATATTCAATACATAAACACAAGCATAAGTTCTTGCCATTGCAAGCAACTAAACAACCCCTTTACTTGCAGAGTCAGTTGAATTGAAAGAAGAAAATATGACTTGAATGTTTTCTGTATATTTAATTTAAACTACAGACAGAAATTTCACAAAGCTTACCATATTTTGTTTTAATAGAGATGGTCATCTAGTCAGTCACCATGAAATATTCAGTATACATAAGCATAAGTCCATGTCATTGCAAGCAACTAGACACCCCCTTTCCTTGCAAGTGAAGATGAATTATAAGTGTAAAAATATGTCTTGAATGTTTTGTGAACATCATAATTTAAACAACAGACAATAATTTTACAAAGCTTGTCATCTCCTGTTTTATTGAAGGTGGACATCTAGCCAGTCACTGTGAAATTGTCAGTACACAGAAGTGAATTTCATTGCAATCAACTATCACACTGTTGTCCTTTTAAGTGAAGATGAATTATGAGTGTAAAAATCTTGACTGTTTTCTGAACCTCTTAATATAAAATACTGACAGGGCAGAAATAGTTTATCAAAACAATTTCACTGTCTATGTCTGCATATAATTATGACTTTATACCAAAATTACTGGACAAAATTTCATGATAATTGGTAAAAATAATGCATAGACAAAGGACTATTGGATTTGAAAAAAAACCCTTTGGACTCTAATTCAAAAAAATCTTCTGGTAGGTAGAAAGTATGGTTGCTACAGAAATCCTAGACAATTTATATCCATCATTGTAGGGCATGGTGTTTTTCTTGACCTTAAACTAAATGCATTCCTTTACCACCCTTTATTGATTTGTAGTTTTTAATTGTGAACTATTTAGAAGCGCCCCCTCAGCATCCATGAATGTCTACATTACTATAAAATAGACCTTGGAGGTCTCAACATGCTTTTAAAATAGACAAGAGACTTGAGATAAAACAAAGGTCAAGGTTACCATGTTTTTGTTTGATAAAAGAGAGGTCAAGGTCATTTTACTACATTCAATGATCTGCTGTGATGTTCCATAGGTTATCGTACCTCATTTGCTTAATTAGTCAGAAAATTAAAAGAAAGTGTAAAGTTGTAATTAGTTATGTTTATCTACCTTTGAACATTGTATTTGAATCTTGTTTTGATAAAAAGGTGTAATCTGGTTATCTAGGGATGCTATGCATTTCTTTTTAGAGTTTATGTTAATTTTGAATTGACGGTAAAAAATTATGAGGAAAAAATTTAACATTGAAATGGAAAATTCTTACAAATTTTAATAGACGAACCAGTTAGGAAATGACTTATTAAGTTATTTTTCTCATTCATGCAAATATCTATAACAATGGTCAGTCCAAATTCCATGAATAGAGAATATATCATAAACCTTTTTTATTGGAGATACATGTGTTCATGTTCATCTAGTGCATTGAGGTCTTAAAGCTCTTCTGAATACCTATATGTAGAAGTAGTATAAAAAATATTAATACTGATTGTATATGACCATTAGAAGAAGAGAGTAATGGAAGTTTTCATGCCCCAGTCAAGATTCTTTCCCTTATACGGGGGCAGTCAGTTCAGGAATGGTGGAGAAAACTGAAGTGCAGGGAGAAAACCATCCATGTTCAGCAAGTGAATTGACAAGCCTTTTTGCAACAGGCTCTCTCCAGAATGGGATTCTAATCTAGGTCGTTAGTGGTGCTGTGGTCCTTAAGCATGCACTTTAGACAACAATGTCACTGAGTCCACAATATAACCATCAGTGAAATCACAAAATACTTTTACTGAAATAATTTCTTAATTATAAAGGTGATATTTACTATGTATTGTTAAACTGATTTATTTTGCTACATGTGAATCACCAAGGTGCAATATTACAGCTTCAGTGTAAAACTTTGTTTGGGCTTCAGTGTAAAAAATTCATGTGAGAAACCCTCATCAAGTTATAAAGAACAAGATCTTGTTTTGTCCAATATATTTTCTCTTTTTATGTGTCAGAAATGATATAAAGTTTAAAATTTCACATAATTTTAAAATTAAAATGTTAAAGTATCATGGGAAGTATAGAATTATGTATAGAGTTGTAACACCTGTAGATGGGGAGTTAAAAGAATTATTGTTTGGATAAAAACCCACACATTTAAACTTTTCTTAACCTGTAGTATAATATTCATGTAGGTAATTTCAGAAATATAAACACCTTGTTCAAAATTAACGAAATGTACATCAGAATTTATGACCTTTGATATTTTAATTCTTAGTACATACTCAAATTGTTGTTAATGAGATGTATTGTAATTTCAGCCATTATCCAAACATTGGGCAATAAGAAATTCCCACACAAAAATTCCTGGCATTATGCTATCCATTAAAAAATACAAAAGTGTGATGAATCCGAATTTCATAAACAAAGATGCCATGAAAATATGTTAAATCTAAAGACTTGAAAATCACTGGTCTTTCTGCTAATAGTAATACACACATACTAGTGCCCTGTGTCAAAGTAGGAGACACACATACTGGTGCCCTGTGTCAAATAGGTGACACACATACTGGTGCCCTGTGTCAAAGTAGGAGACACACATACTGGCCCCATGTGTCAAAGTAGGAGACACACATACTGGTGCCCTATGTCAAAGTAGGAGACACATACTCGTGCCCTGTGTCAAAGTAGGAGACACACATACTGTGCCCTGTGTCAAAGTAGGAGACACACATACTGGTGCCCTGTGTCAAAGTAGGAGACACTTATACTGGTGCCCTATGTCAAAGTAGGAGACACATACTGGTGCCCTGTGTCAAAGTAGGAGACACACATACTGGTGCCCTGTGTCAAAGTAGGAGACACACATACTGGTACCTAGTGTCAGTAGGATACACATAAACTGGTTCTCTGTGTCACAGAAGAAGAAACACACAGCAAGTAAAAATACTAGCTCCCCATGGTTATGTCCATTGCATTTGTAGAATCTTTTGCTGTTGCACCTATTGGCAGTGACATCACAATATAAATTATCTTGACATACTATAAACAAATTTAACCAATGATAGAGCAATCTCATTTTCCAATTTCCATAGCACACATGTGGCATCAGTGGCCAAGTGATCTAAAGTAATGGTACCATAATGGGTCAGAGTGATTCTCTACATCTATGTTTGAGTTCCCCTTGGGCAAAACCTAGTGCAAAAAAGTTCATTAGGTCACTTAGTAATGGTACTCGCATTTGCTCCATCATCCATGAACTGATGCACCCCAATATATGTGAAAAAATCCTCAACGGGTTGTAAAACACCCTTACTCCGACTTCATAGAGAGATTAATGACAAAATTGTTGGTACGAAGTTAAGTACCAGTGTGTCACTTATCCACAGAGCTAAGAGGATTGTAATGATGGCATTATAAATAAATAGTAAAATATTTGTACTACCGTTGTGCATATACTACAAGTGATCATCTGCCATACATAACAAGTATTTACAGATGTTTTGTTAAAATAAATAGTTTAATTAACGGCATCCTCTGTTCTGAGATATCAGTCTTGATGCAGAGTACTTAGTATAAACAATTATTGTACTTTTACCAGATTTTTTGGTGTATAAAATGCAGGTAGTAAAATGTATAATTTAAAACAGAACATACTTTCTTCCCAGGTATAAATAACTTATACTTTATTTACATGTCACACATATAATAATAACCCCTTTACTTATTGTTTTGGTGGCCAAGTGGTCTATAGCTTTGGCTCTCAGAACACAGAGCCGGCAAGGTCAGAATCCTTCTTAGAAAGTATAAAATACAGGTAGTAAAATGATGTGTATGTAATATAAAACATAACATACTTACTTCCCAGGTATAAATAACTTGCACTTTGTTTACATGTCACACATTTCATGACCCCTTTACTTATTGTCTTGGTTGCCATGTTGTCTAAAGCTTTGGGTATTCAGGTCATGGAATCCTACTCAATAAGACATCAGTGAAAGTCACTTTACTTGTTCCTGGCTAGTAGTTTACTTCTAGATACTTAGATTTCATCTGCCATCCCCAAAACTAACTCTTAGCAGAATGATTGTAAATAGGTTGAAAAGTAGCTCTTGGCTAAATTGAACACCTTTAAGCCCTTAGATGTTTACCGGTACCGGTATTTCAGATTAGACATGAATGTAGTGTGCACATGGATTTCACAAACATTATTAATGGGTTGTTCTAAAAAAATATGGATATTTTTTTAGGCTTTCAATGTACTCGGGGGTTTGGTTTTCACAAGTTTCAATATATTAATGTAATTGTAGAAACTATTGTGAGAAAGTTTTGTCTGTTTGCTTACTGAAGGCTAATGGTTTTCTCTGGACACTCAGCTTTCCTCTACTATTCTAGAATTGACCATCTTGACAGTGGCAGACCCAGAAAATTTAGAAAGGGGGGTTCCATGGGTTGGTGCAGAGGAACGAACTAGGGGCTGTGGGGGCATGTTCCTCCAGAAAATGCTTGACGTCCTGCAATTTGCTGTAATCTGAGGAAATGATGCACACATACACATACATAATATCAAACAAAATAAAGGGAGTTCCAACACTCTGACACCCCCCCCCCCCCCATCGGGTCCGCCACGGCATTAATGAATAGAAAGAATCTTGACTGTGACATAAAACACCTTTACTCAACATATGTCTATTTTAGAGGAGTTTGTTAGTCCTAGTCAAATGTGTCCTGTCTAAACAAACACGCAGAAGTACCAGTGGCTATAATTCAATTAGTTCTATACTGTTGATGTATAATCAGAAATGTTATGGACAGTTTTGAAGTGTCCCTAGACAATACAAAAACCCATTTCCATGATATTAATACCAAAAAGAGATATTTTGTAATCAGACATATGAAATGAGTCACGTTGACTTCCTGGTTATAACGCCTAGCTGAATATTCATCTGATCATTGTTTTTGGTAATTGTTAATGGAACAACTGCAGAATTATTGAACGGCTGTCTGTCACAGTTAGCTAACAATTTGACGTTTACATGTAACACTGAAAGAAAATGAACAGTTACTGTAGTAACATAGTATTTTATGTAAATCCAATAGCTAGTTTCCTTTTTATTGTAGACATTAAAATTTTCTTAAATTCGCGGCCTTTCTTCTCTCCTGAAAAGAAACTGTTTCTGAGTTATGATTTTAGATGGAATGTATTTGATTATTCCTCGAGATTTGTAAACAATGACGTAAACATATTGTTGACATTTCCACCACCACCACCACAGCTGGACTACAGATACACTGTCATTATGGTGTCAGTATATTGCCAAAACATTTTTTTTTTAACTCGGGTAACAATACACTCCTGATTTGAATTTGGGTTTTTTTCATAGTATAAAGTATCGCAACATTTTGATTATCATTTAACAATTAATCAAGGATATTGAATTAAATATTTTCAGATTTAAGATTTCAAATTTCAAAAGAGTTATTAATATATTAACCCTATATAGGCATAAGTCCCTTATACTATATGCAGTTACATGTCATGCTAAGGTAAGGTCCCTACAAAAGCACTTTAACCACATCATTGGATATCATAGATTTTATTAGATCCAGTGCCTGTCCAAAGTCATGGGTTATATAAATGTTCTCTAATTCTTTCTCATGTCATTAGATCCAGTGCCTGTCCAAAGTCAAGGGTTATATAAATGTTCTCTAATTCTTTCTCATGGCATTTGATCCAGTGTCTGTCCAAAGTCAATTGTTATATAAATGTTTCTCTAATTCTTTCTCATGTCATTAGATCCAGTGCCTGTCCAAAGTCAAGGGTTATATAAATGTTCTCTAATTCTTTCTCATGTCATTAGATCCAGTGCCTGTCCAAAGTCAAGGATTATATAAATGTTCTCTAATTCTTTCTCATGGCATTTGATCCAGTGCCTGTCCAAAGTCAAGGGTTATATAAATGTTCTCTAATTCTTTCTCATGGCATTTGATCCAGTGCCTGTCCAAAGTCAAGGGTTATATAAATGTTCTTTATTTCTTTCTCGTGTCATTAGATCCAGTGCCTGTGCATATTCAGGAGATTTATCAGTGGTGTCGTTAGGTCCAGCATCTGTCTTAAGACAGGAGTTTTATAATCTGTGGTCTTGTTATAAATATATTGGTCTTATATTGTTTTTCTAAGTTCATTTGTTTGTTGTTTCATATTTTTGGTTGCATTGAGTTGAGTTGTGTAATGGTGTTTAACGTCCAAGTCAAGAATATTTCACTTATATCGAGACATTGCCAGCAATAGGCCAAGGTGCAGAAATTTTGCCTGTGCGTTGCGCTGATTACATTACACAGCAGGGTTCTTTAAAATGTCACGACTACAGTAACGGGACCTTGTTTATTTTAAGTTCCTATCCAAATGAACCCGACTTTCAATTAATAAATTCCGAGTGCTTGGTGAAAGAACGGTCACTACTGATGTTCAAGTCTTGAGTGAGACCAGGTCAGGTTTCAAACCCACCACCTCCCATTTAAGGAGTGAACACTCTACCAACTGAGCTCGAGTGAGCATTCTACCAACTAAGCTACTGCAGTGTAGTCATTACCAAGTACCTGTTTTCAGTTACTTTTAAATTGACCCGTGTCATGATAGTATGGTCAGAATCAAATCTGTATGATGACCTGACTTTGTACAAGGAGACCTATATCCTCATGAGGAGACCAATATCTTCATGCCAGACATAAGTCTGTAGACATATATACATGTAATAAGTTTTTTTGTGTTCCTGAACTCAATTATGGTCAATAACAATATGGATAAAAAGGGCAAATGTTAGAATTTGCAGATACCATACCAATCTCCCCAGGTACTTTGTGGAGATAGACAATTAAATAAAGTATAATCTAAAAGTCCTGTCGATATAAATAATTTATTTTCATTTTCCAATCAATTTTCTGATTGTCCCTACTGTCTGAACAGCCTCTGTGGTGAGTGGATGATGTAATAAAGAATTTCAGTGATTAAATTCAGACGGAAACTATTAGTGTTACAAATAATAAGTAGTCGGTATTTATAGAAGTGTTTCGGATTACACTGGAATCTCTTGACCATCGATTATCTGGAAATTTGCATAAAGAAGTGCCTTGATATTCTTAAACTGTGTGCTGAGAACCCGAGTTGTGTTTGTAACTTGGATAATTCAGATCTTGTTAAAATAATTTCTGGGGAATCTTGAAACATATAAATCAAACCTTAGCAATAATGAAATATGTACCATGGGAAATCTTGAAACCTGTATACATTGAATACTGGGTTTTTGGAACCAATTTGCATTAAACTCTGGGTAGTTTTGAAACTTGTTTACACTGAATGCTGGGTAACTTTGAAACCTGTTTATATTGAACCCTGAGTAATCTTGAAACCTGTATATCTGTATGTCCTTGACATTGCTAGCTATGGTCTGTGTTGATATATTGTCCTTGACCCTAAAAGTACAACTTTATACTTTCTGTTAAAAGAGCATCATGTTACATTTTTTATCTTTAATAAAAAAAATAGTTCCTGTAAATCAGAATGAATTTATGTTTTTATGTTTAAAAATATTTTGTTTTAATTTGTTGGAATCCGTCTAAATCTCAAGGTCATAATTTTTGCTGTAATGTATAGGCATTTAGGATTAGTTTTATCATTTGAAATGAACCTACTTGCCCTGTTAGTGAGCAAAATTATCTTTTCAACAAATTTTTTGAAATTTGATGTGAATTAGGCTGATAACATGGTATATCATGTGGGTGGATACATACAATATACATATATATAGTACAGACCTGTCGAAAGTTTAACACTGAGCTAACGAAAAGTAAACAAATCTCGATTGCCGAGAAGCAGATATATGGGTAGCTAATGGCCGAAAAACTGCCAACTGATAGATAAAAGTTGCCGAAAGTTACTGACAAGATACAGGAATCTGAGAGTAGATATCAGTGTCGTTAATTCGTGAGTTTAGTGTTAAACTTTCGACAGGCCTGTACTTTATATATATATATATGATTGATTGATTAATTACGGTGAGGTGTTTTTTAAGGTGATGTCCTTGTACACCTGGTGGTATATTAGATTTTCACTAATTTGCCAGGGAAATATGTTAACATGTGTTTATCTCGCAGATGGTGTTCTAAACATCTGATATATGTAGCTAGCCTTAACTTATTTCAGCGTGATTAAGCGATATGGTTGAACAGACACAAACATAAATGCAATATTAAACTGAGCAGATAGAGGAGAGATGGAATGTTAATTACACCCCCTCCCTCCAATATACACACACATATACACAACAGAATTAATTAGATTATTAGATGAACAATATTATAGAAAAGTAAAAGTTACTGAACATCAACACCCTTTTCTCTAGCTTGATATTAGTAGAATATGTGACTTAGATGCTATGTATTGCTGAGTCACTGGGCCAACTGAAGTCAAAATTTGTCTGGAGTACCGTATGTTATCTAGGAATACAGGTGACTTGTAGATAAATTTAATCACTCATTCAAGGGTCTTGTGTTCAAGTTCAGCTGTGCTGCATTTGTATTTTCTTGAGCAAGACCCATCCAATTGGAAGTCTGGTACTCATTAGATCATTGGCACCAAGATAAGCAATGACTAGTGGTTATATAGGCTTAGACCACTGAATGACTTTAAAAGTTGTCTAATCTTGTATCAAAAATGGCCAATATCATTCTTATAGTCCCTGCTACATGTAGTCTGCTAATGCATTATCAAAGAAAGCTAGCATTTCTGATATTTTAAGCTAGCTATTTTTATATTTACACTATGTGTTTCAGAACATCATTAGTAAAGAATATGTAATTTGTGACATATTGAAGTGTTAGGCTAGAATTATATTAGAAACACAGTATGATCTGCACTTAGTCTTGTTAGAAGCTACCATATTGGTTCATGTTAGACCTACCATATGTTACTATTGTTAGAATCAGTATGTTGAGCTGCACTTAAATGTATTATAAGTTATTGTCATACCTTAATGATCAAAAACAAACATACCAATCCATGTCCATATTGCATACCCAAAGCAAAGTAAAAACAAACATACCAATCCATGTCCAAATTACATACCCAAAGAAAAGTAAGAACAAACATACATTTGTACCAATCCATGTCCAAACCACAATCCCTAACCAAAGTTAAAACTTTGAAAACTGGCAAATTAATTTAAACACATGATATTCCACCAGGGAATAGAGGCCAGGTGCTCTGAAAGGGTATGCACCTCCCTTTTAGCTAGCTGTGCCTGCTGTGTGTGAAATTGAAATTTAGAATGAAATGAACGTGGAAGTTTGGGGCGTCAAATTTATCCAGGATAATTTATACATTAGTTTCTGAATAAATAAAAAAGTACAAGGTCAGTATTTCAGCACATAGAAAAATGTTGACTGGTCAATTTTTTTTCGATGTTGGACCAGTTGATCAATATTACATGAACTTTGACCTATGATATTATAAATACACTATGTAATGAGAAAAAGTATAACAAAATATTATTTGTAGACTGAATTTGAGGTCAAAAATGTGTTATATTGAACCCTTAACTTAACTGTTGCCTTTGGTCTTGGGCAACAGTTTGGCCCTCAGGTCCAACATAACACATGTTGACCTCAACAAATGTATAATGTTAATGACAGCATGTCCACTGCTGAATTTTGTTTAAGATAAACTTTTTGTTAGAATTGTTCATTTTCTTTGTTTTATAGATTTTTAGACAAAAATGTACAAGATATTGCAAGCAAACTATTATTTGTTAGATAGTGGTAGTCAATTTGTATGTGAAAATAATTTGACACTCAATGTGATTAAGTTTCTTTGAACATAAATGGATTAAATGTTTTAAGATTAATTGTAGCAAGAGAATTTAATTTTAAGTTCCTCTTCTTTTATGACAAGTAAACCATTTAATTACAATTTGATTTTAATCACAAGTTGAAGCTAGTTTTATTAGAATCATTCTATTATCTCATCAGTAGAATTATTTTGTGCTTCTTATTTCTTAAGATAAATTTGAAATACAAATACATGTATACTGTGATATCATTTATTTTCGTGGCGTCCAATTTTCATTAATCTAAGAAAAAAATCATTTTATGGGTGTGTTAATTTGTCTTTTGTTTTTTTTTTTCTAGGGTTTGTAATATATACTATTTTGTTGCCATGTAAATTCTTGGCTTAGGTTATTGATGGAAAGTTTGAAAATTGGGACACCACCAAAATCATGATTTCAGACTATGATGTCTTATATTTATATTAATTGTTTTCAGTATTTGAAGTTTTTGTTGAAGTTTTTGTCTCTGACAAAACTGAAAAAAAAAACTGTAATCCACATAATCCAGAAAGCACTTCCATAATTTTAGTTGTATTAAGCAATAACATTTATTTGACATCAAAACTCTCAATTAGACAAATTAAGGATCTGTAATTTCTGGCTGTGTTCCTGGAGTATTGAATATGAGGATATGAAAGTGTTCCCCACAATTTGGTGTCATTGGTTACATCAAATAGTCGGTTGTTTATTGACATAAATTGATGCAGTCCCTAATCACGATTATTGGTCTTACACCAAAAAAATTATATATTAATGCTGATCAGTCTCTAGTTCTTGTACCTGAAAATCACAAATGCTCAGGTCACATGATGAGACTTTTATGACTAAGATGTTACGTAAAAAAATTGATACAGCACCCAAAATCTGTTTATATACAGGTTGTTAAATAAGGACTATATTCGAGTCTTGTCAACCATCTGTAATTTCTAATCGAAATATAAAATTGGTCATCATTTACTAAGTGCTGGCTTTTTTATCACAGCACCCAGGGTCACAGATATGACAGTTTTAAGGCACAAAAGCTTCATGTCTTACGGTACTTATTAGTTTCCTGCCATAACATTCTCAAGTTTTAGACATTTCAAATATGCCTGTTTTTCATCTAATTTTTTCCACAATTTTTCAGGATATGGATTGCCTGGATATTTCCATCATCCGAGACACAAGAACAGGAAAATATGCAAAAGTTCCAAAGGTTTGTATAAATTTTTCCTTTTAAAGATATAATTACTTATGTTTTATTTTTTTATTGGTACACTTACAGACTCGCCTTCACAAAAGGAAAAAGATCGTTTGTAGTAATGTTAAATTGGTACACAGAATGCAGATACAGAAAAAAAATCTTGATATGCAGGCTGACCACTCAATTCTATTAATTTATCCAGAATGGTATATTTTTATTGAGAAAAGCCATAATTTTGGTACATTTTTAACGTGCAATGTTATAATGTTAATACATTTTACATCCGTTTTTGCGGTACATATCCGTCAAAAACAGATAAATGGCATTTGAATTGGTCAGCCTGGTGATGCATTTATCCATAATTTGTGCAGTTTGAAGCTGATACTGACTTTGAGAAATATCTATGTTTTTGGAAAAATGATGTCCAGTTGTCCAAGTTCTACAGAATATTAAGAAGTTTTCGGTTGTTACTTAACATGGACATTCTTACGTTTCCATGGATATAAGTTTTGATTACCATGGATGTAATGCAGATTTTGAATTTCAGGATTCTGTCGTATAGCATTTGAGATGTCTGTTTTTAGTGATAGAAAATTTATTTAATGAGCTCATCTGCACAATCTATGCAGAAGAGGGTAATAATATTGTTTCCCTGGTTGGCATCCATTGTTAAAAATTTTGATAAAAGCCTGCTTTTCTTCATATACAGTTTGCAAAAATGGCCAGTTCTTGTTTTTGATTAGCGTAAACATGCAAAGAGGATAATTTTACTTTGCATGAAAACAAACCAGTGTGTGAACATCAAAACACATGCATCTGTAACTTTTCACCTGGACCAATACCAAAGTAGATTGGATACTATATCTGCCTATCATGTAATTTTCCAATACAATTGAGTGACCTTGACCGTAAAAGGTCAAAACTTCAAAGATATATTGTCAGGTATATGTATATCTTTTAACATCTATACATTAATGGAAATTACTCAAAATTTTTAGCATTTACACTTAAATTGTCAATTAACTACTTTCATCACAGGTCTGGAAATAAATGCAAGTTTATTTGATTATTTTAGGTTGAGAGAGAGAGAGAGAGAGAGGAGAGAGAGAGAGAATATTTTCATATTGGAGAGAGGGGAGAATATTTTCATATGGAGAGAGATGAGAATATTTTCATATTGGAGAGGAGAGAGGAGAAATTTCATTTGGAAATTCTAAAGTTAAATTGATCAGAAATGCAAGTTAATTGAAATTTTAAAATTAAATTTTATTAGAAATGGAAGTTTGTTTTGAAAGAGGGTGGGTATTATATTAGAAATTTTAAAGTTCAATTTTACCACAAGATGATATTTTGATACAGAAAGAGAAAGATATATATAATTTCATATTGGAAATGTTTAAGTTTCATTTTAACATAAGGATGTCTTGATACAGAAAAAGAGAGATGAAGGGATAATTTTTGTATTGGAAATTCAAAAATTTTTAAAGTTCAATTTTACCACATGATGATATATTTGAGAGAGAGAGAGAGAGAGAGAGCGAATTTTCAATTGGAAATTTTAAAGTTTAAAGTTCAATTTTTACCACATAATGATATTTTGCTACAGGCTTCAGGATCATCAAAAGTAAGACAAATGATATAATTTTCTGATGCACACTTCAAAATAACACCTGACTTTTTGTGATATCTAACTTAATAGATTTGAGTGAACTATGAAGAATATTAACATATAACATATTGACTTCTGCAGGTCCCTGCTTCATAATCAATCTTAACTGAGATTGTCTTCAACTTAAATAAAGGACATTTGACACTTTGATCTATGTGTAGTCAGAATTTATGTGAATTGATGTCAGTTGCAAAATGTTATAGAGCCATACAGGAAAAAATAATTTTAAAAATATTTAGCCAACCAGTCGTGATATTGATATACCACTACTCCCAATTTGTCTGTGGTATATATATGACTTGTGTTTTAAAGTTCAGAACTGATCCAGTTCTGCTCTGCTTAGAAACTAACCAGCCTGCTCAAAAGTGACCCAAGTCTCGGACTGGTTGGCTTGGTTTTATATTCAGCTCTACTACCGGATACCTACCGTAGTCAAAATTTGTTTATTCTAATTTGAGAAAAATGGGCAAAATTTGCATATTCTAAGTTGAAGAAAAATAGTCAAAATTTGTGCATTTTCTAAGTTGAGAAAAAATAGTAAAAAAAATTGTGCATATTTTAAGTTGAGAAAAAATAATCAAAATTTGCATATTCTAAGTTGAGGAAAATAGAAAGTCAAAATTTGCTTATTTTAAGTTGAAGAAAATTTTAATTTAAAAAATGATTGTGAAACAACTAGCCCCTTCTTTTACTTTTAGGGTGAGGAATCTTTAACCAACTATCTTTGTGATACAAACTTGTAGTGTATGGTTATGTGTCTGAATTTATCCACTTATATACATATACACTTGATTTATGCTGAACTATTTTTATGGTTTAAAACCTTTTAGCAGACTCCCACATGTATTAAAATTAAGGTTTTAGCCTCGAGCACAATTGGGTATATATATGTTGAGAAAATAAAAATAAAAAAGTTTATGCAAAGGTGTTTATTTTCTCAAGGAAATTTGAAAAATTAGATTAAATTTATGACACTTGATAAATCCATCTTTTGTATAATAATATTAATATTGTTTCAGTTATGAAATTAAAATTTGATTCATTGAAAATTATCGGTCAAGTGTGATATTTTCATCAATAACAGCATACCAATATGTGGTTGTCATTTCCAAGTGGATGACTTCAGTGTGTTTGCTGAAGGTCAGTGGTTTTCTTGACCGAGTGCCTCAATATAAGTGAACAATCTTGTATAGGATATAATGCCCTATTCCAACCCAACCACTCATTTAAACCGATGACAACATTTAAGGGTTGTTCATGCTGTAATGTTTTTTTTTTTTTTTTGTTTTTTTTTAAATCAGGTTTTCCAAAAATCTTGTGTGTGCTTGTCTCCCAAATGAAGTGAGTGGGGACAAACTCCATTTCTTCCACCAATATTTTGTCTGCCACTGTTCTCGAAAACTATTTAACAGTTCTTTATTTAACTTCACAGGAACAGTCTTTTGAGTAGAATTGATGTGCCATTGGTTATTTGTATTTTGATCATGCACATGTTTAGGAAACCATGATTTCCCAGTTGGGGTTCGTTTATTTGGGGGACACTTTTCAGTTATATCTTGTTTTCCATAGTTATCAGGTGTTTCACATCAATAAATGTCCAAAAGTTTCTTGTATACTGAGAACAATGATGTATAAATGAAATAGAAAGTTTCAAAAAAAATGATGTTTAGTGAACTTTAACAACTAACCAGCAGTGATACATAAAACCTGACCATGTCTTGACTGTTGATGTTCATCTAGCCTATTCTTGACTGGATATTTATAAACGAAAATGTCAGCATTGGTGTGGGTATCCATTTGAAGTGCTGGTGTCTAATGTCTTATATATTTTGTTAAATAACTTTGTTGGACTAGATTTCAGAAATTATTTTAAATGTGCTTCAACAGATGTTGAATTTCACATGGAGTTTGAATTATATCTTTTCACTCATGAGTGGAATCTACTGTAACACATTTGTGTATTGGAATAAATTATGCTCTAGATATAATGAGGCTATGTTACATTGGAGCAATGATACTCTACTGGACTAGCACTTTACAACATTGTAATTAGACAATTGTGTCTGGAAACAAAACTAATATAGATTAGTATTCTAGTTAATTAAACATATTTTCCTCAGTCTATTTTAGTCTTTTGTAACAATAGTGATATTTTTATCGTTTTTGCAGTTTTTGGCTATTTGACCGCTAATTTTCACATTTATCAGGGCACTGACTCCATTCACATGAGAGACAAACCTGAAAATGGTATTGTCTGACTCTGTATCCCCCCAGTGACATATCAGTATTTTTGCTATCCCTCCAGTAACATAGCGGTATTTTTGCTATCTCTCCGGTGATATACCGGTGCCTATATATATTACATACAGACGGTTTACTGTTGGTCAGAAAGTCAATGTTGTTACATTGTCACAGTTAATATGACAAAACAATACCTAAATTGATTATGATGTTATTTTGTCATCCATTGATAGACAAGATATCTATACCTTTAATTTTCTCCTGCTTATAAAAATTCCGCTGAGTATTAAATGCTAATGAACTACCTTGTGTACGATATAGACTGCTGATTAGATGTATTTTGAGATATCCCTCTATAATAAAATCACAATATTATACATAATCAAAAACCAAATGGGAATTCTAATGTTGCAAAATGACATTATGCTCAGGTTTAGCCGTATTAAAACTTTGTTGTTTTCCAAAAACAATTTTTCATGCAATTAGACTGGCAGGGATAAATTGTACTGTCTCTATATAGAATGAAATTATATTTATTATATTTGAACAATTTACCCAGGCCACCTGTAGAAAGTACAAAAGACTTAGGTCATACCTGGGTGGTATGTACAGCAGAGTGTCACATAGGACCCATCACCCCTACCCCTGGCCCTGTCTTGTTTCAAGTCCCACAGGTCTAAGTGTAAGAAAGCTTGTGAGTTTGCTAGAATTTTACATGGATTTAAGTGAGAATTTAAAATTGACACAATCAGCCAACAGAAGTAGAACTATTAGTCTCTTTCTGAAATATAAAAGACATGTCTTTCTACTACTGATAGTCTCTATATAAAATATAAAAAAATCTTTCTCTTCATCTATTCTTCCTGCACCACCACCACCCGTTATATATACACAGACAACTTTATGTATATTATATAGACATTTATAAGCTTATTACATACACTGCCAGTAAAGTATAGATTCTGCTTTATTCTTTCTTTCAAATTTTTTCTATCTTTTCTGTACTTCAAAATATTTTTATTAAGGTTTTATATTACACTTTCCTCACCTTGTTATTTGGTAGTATAGAAACATGCTATACAGTTCACAGTTTCTATCCTTCATTCAGGTAAGATTGCAGTTGTTAAATGGTTAAGTACAACTGCTTTTCAGCTGTGGTTAAGTCCCAAAAAACTATACGAGAGAAAGGTTACATGGCTTGAAATTTTATTCTTTTCTTCGACCATTCAATGTTAATGTTTTCATAACTTTCACATATATGGATAGATTTTAAAATAACTGGGCACAAATGTTTACCAACACGAGACAATGTTTAGTGTATCAAATTCAGATTGGGAATAACCAACTCTACACTTCTTTTGGAAGGGGTGTATTTGTCACTCAAGAAACTGCTGTAGTTTCTTCTAAAACAATTTTTTTATGAAAACAAAATATTTGGAACAGGAGAAAGCAAAAAAGTTAGACCAGGTCTTGAACAAAGTACCTACCATACTTTAGACAAGTGCCTTGACTCCGACCATAACATATTCCCTCCAAGTATTTTTTTACATAATCATTTCCTTTGGTCCTGCATGTAGGACAATTCCATTGAGTTAGACATGTTGGGCAACCACTTGAGAGGGTCACATTGACTATAGGGTTGTAAGGGTGCAATAATATGTAGATTGGAACCATTGCTAAACTATGCAATCCTTTGTAATAAAGGCAATTGCTGAACCAATTTAGCTTCCAAAATGGTTTCACAGCTTCAAACATTAAAGATACCGGTACCCAAGATATTAGCTTTGAACTATCAAGGAACTAGTTCTTTAATTTTGACACTACAAGAAGGAAAAAATAAGACCCAACGAGTTACCAAGATTTACTGTTGTTTATAGAGGAAGGGTTGTACTTTGGTTTCTGAAGATTGATCATGTTGCAGAAGGTTAATACCCTATACAGATAACGACTGTCTTAGGATCAATACACTGTCGTCGTTGTCGTCCTCAGAGCTCTGTGCTCTTTGTACAGTCGTCTTAAAATTTATATATGACACAAGATGTTCTGTGATTGATAACGCAATGATACAAAACATGTCATTAATCACGACTTAAATGACAGGTCAGAAATCTATTACCGAGAGAGCGGAGGAAAAAAGAATGCAAAAAATAAAACCCCGATATTAGACATGGCCGACTTACGAGTCATTGAAAATAAAATCCAGAATAGGAAGTTACAAATTAATATTGCACATTAATGGGAGGAATAAAGATTGAAAAAAGTACATTTATGGGAGAATATGGGAATATTTATTATTTAGAATAAAATTGATACAGCCTTGATACAAGCTGTTTTAGAGAGTAAGATGAAGATGCAAATTAGTGAGGGGGAAAAGATTTTGAAAACAGATAAGTACATACAAGGAAGAAAAGGGGGATATTTAGAAAAAAAGATTAGGATGTTACCTTCATACAAGCTGTTAAAAAGAGACTAAGATTGAAAAATTAACTGGTTTTTTACGATCTTTGATTGAGATGCAAGTTTGGATTAGGTTGAACTTTATTTTTCAGGGAACATTACAATGACATTGACAAGCTTTAAATGAGAATATTGATAGAAATTGAATAAATTCATTACTGAGGCATAATCTAATAAAATTTTGAATATAGCCTTAATTTACTGGAACAAAGGCCAAAATAGATTTTTTTTCACAGATTCGTACAAGACTCTCGCAGAAACTGAATAGAGTAAAATCGTATGAATTACTGGTTTTATTGCTAGTAGAAAATTGTAATTTATGGAGATATCCAGATAGGAAGTTTGTTATTTTATGTCTAATCAAGCCAAATAAGATTAAACTATTTTCAAACTAGAGTTTGATACAAATTACAGGAAAACATGTTTATAACAAAGCCCTGGGGACTCTATTTTCAATAACTTTGTTATTATATTGTTATACATGTATATAGACTTATATATATAGAGAACTGGTTGGGCCCAATATTTGACTTTGTACTATCCATGTTTTCGGTTTAAGCTTGTTCGTTATATTCATGTTTTACTGTATGTACTGCAGCTCTACAGGAGTAGGCAGGTTGGCTGGTGTTAGTAATTAATGTTAAAGATTATTGACCTTCATTTCCCATTGTAGGAGAAAAAAGGGCTCTCACTGGGCCATATTTAGGACCAATATTGGACCCCATTCACTATTAAATATCTTATACTTTTTAGCTCACCTGGCCTAAAGGCCATGTGAGCTTTTGCCATCACTCGGCGTCCGTCGTCCGTCAGTCCGTCCGTCAGTCTGTCAGTCCGTCTGTAAACTTTTCACATTTTGGCTATCTCCTCTTAAACCCCTGAACCAATTTTAACCAAACTTTACAGGAATGATGTATGGAAGGTCCTTTACTTAGATTGCCAAAATTTTTTTGATCCGCCAAAAAACATGGCTGCCAGCGCAGAAGATAGTTTAACATTGAACCCTATGGGAAAAATGCATTTTTGACTATTTCCTCAGAAATGACTGAAGCAAATTGAACCAAACTTTACAGGAATGATGTATGGAAGGTCCTTTACTTAGATTGCCAAAATTTTTCTGATCTGTCAAAAAACATAGCCGCCAGCACAGAAGATAGTTTAACATTAGACCCTATGGGAAAAGCATATATTTGCTATCTTCTTTGAAACCGCTGAGCCAATTTGAACCAAACTTTACAGGAATAATGTATGCAAGGTCATTTACTAAGATTGCCCAAATTTTTCTGATCCGCCAAAAAAAATGGCCGCCAGGGCCAAACAAAGTTTAACATTGGGCCCTATGGGAAAACGCACATTTTGGCTATCTCCTCTGAAACGACTGAAGCGAATTCAATTACACTTTACTGGAATAATGTATGGAAGGTCTTTTGCAAAGATTGCCGAAATTTTTCTGATCCGCCTAAAAATATGGCTGCCAGCGGGGAACATAGTTTAACATTGGACCCTATGGGAAAAACACATTTTGGCTATAACCTCTGAAACTATGGAAGCAAACTTAACCAAACTTTAGAGGAATGATGTATTGGAGGTCCTTTACATAGATTGCCAAAATTTTTCTGATTGGCCAAAAAACATGGCTGCCAGAGCAAAAGGTAGTTTAACATGGGACCCTATGGGAAAAACGCATTTTGGCTATCTCCTCAGAAATGACAGAAGCAAATTTAACCAAACTTCACAGAAATCATGTATAGAAGGTCCTTTACTTAGATTGCCAAAATTTTTTTCTGATCCACCAAAAAACATGGCCGCCAGCGCAGAAGATAGTTTAACATTGGACCCAATGGGAAAAGCATATATATGCTATTTCCTCTGAAGCTTTAGAAGCAAATTGAACCAAACTTTACAGGAATGATGTATAGAAGGTCCTTTACATAGATTGCCAAAATTTTTCTGATCTGCCAAAAAAACATGGCTGTCAGCGCAAAAGATAGTTGGACTTTATGGGGAAAACACATTTTTGACTATGTCCTCAGAAATGACTAAAGCAAATTGAACCAAACTTTACAGGAATGATGTATAGAAGGTCCTTTACATAGAATGCCAAAATTTTCCTGATCTGCCATAAAACATGGCTGCCAGTGGAGAACATTGTTTCACATTGGACCCTATGGGAAAAGCATATATTTGCTATTATTTCCTTTGAAGCTACTAAAGCAAATTGAATCAAACTTTACAGGAATGATGTATGGATGGTTCTTTACTTAGATTGTGGAAATTTTTTTTGATCTGCCAAAAAAGATGGCTGCCAGCACAGAACATAGTTTAACCCTATGGTAATAGCATATATTTGCTATCTCCTCTAAAGCTACTAAAGCAAATTGAACCAAACATTATGGGAATGATGTATGGAAGGTCCTTTATTAGATTGACAAATTCAAATTGCCCGTTTCATTTACAATTAAGGCAAAATACTTTTAAAATCTTGGAAGCTGAAATTTCATTGGACAATAAATGTTACAACAGTGGCTCATTCACATATGCCCCTAAACGGTGTTTCCTCAGATCTCCCACTCCGCGCCTATATCAAAAATGGGGGAGCAAGTGAGAGATGTGATTTAATCAGATTGAAAAAAACTGTGAATGGTACATATAGTTCTACAGTGATTTCCTTAGCCATTCTGTCTGATATAAACAGTGCATTTTTTCATCACTGGAATACAAATTTGCTTTAAAAGCATTTTAGTCAGGTGAGCGATACAGGCTCAGCCACACTGAGCCTCTGGTTTACAAACACAAATACTAAGCTAGTTTCCATAATTTCATTTATTTTCACACCTTTAGCAATTTAACCGCTAATTTTCATAATTACAAAGGCCTTAGCCTCATTGAGGGACAGTCCATAAATGTCTGGAGCTTTATTTTCTAAAAAAAAACCTAGTCTTTAGATACCAGGTAACACTGTTGTCCATAATCTAACATCCTGTTTGTAACTGTTTCTGTAGACTTTTTTCACACCTGTCAATTTTCTTCATAAATACCTCTGCAGTGTGATAATCTGCTTAGTGTACCCCGAAATTTATTTGGCAGAATAAGAATGACCCTCACTATTTCTTTGTTAATTACTTTCTTTTGCTTTATAATACAAGTACACATATACATGTTCATAATTGATCATCTCTTGGGTAGACTTACTCAAAATAAGCTGTCAAAATTTTAGCTCACTTGGCACAAGGCCATTTCTTTATCAACCAACCAATATAGTTTAAATTTTCTATACAGAAATCAATTTTAAATAATATAATGACAATTTTCTATGAATTGTTCATTCACTCTTCATTTACTCATAATATTATCAGAATATGCAAGTAGAATAAAGACCATGTCCTCCATTTTACCAGGTGAGCCATACAGGTCCCTCATGGTCCTTTTGTTTTTAGTCCCCCAATCATTACCTTGTTTAATATCAGTTTTTTAAAAGATAAAAAAATGTCATTGCTTCTATTTTAAGTGTTACTTTAACCCACCAATCAATCAGCACCTGGCTTGATGCTAGTTTGCTTAAGATAAAAAATCTATTGTTTCTGTTTTAAGTCTCCTTTTAACCCACCCCCTTATAATGCTTAGGTTGAAGTCCCAGTAGCTCAGATCTAAACATTCCAAAACTGACCACCTTGTCAATATGACTTGGGTTCCAGTAGCTCGGATCCAAACATCCCAGTACTGACCATGTCAATATGACTTGGGTATAAAATACAATCATCCAACCAAGCGAAAATTTTGTCTGAACTAATGGCGGTAAAAAAACATTTTATTGTCATCTAAAACCAAATTGAGGTCCCATTAGCTCAGATCTAAACACATTTAGTAACTGGCCATTTCACTATGACTTGGGTGTAAAACACAATCATCCAACCAAGTGAAAATTTTGTCTGAACTAATGGCAGTAAAATCATCTAAAACCAAATTGAGGTCCCATTAGCTCAGATCTAAACATTTAGTAACTGGCCATTTCACTATGACTTGGGTGTAAAACACAATCATCCAACCAAGTGAAAATTTGTCTGAACAAATTATGGCATTACAATAACGTTTGATTGTCATCTAAAACCATATTGAGGTTGATTAAAAGCTGATAACTCTTATGATAGAGTATAATATTCCTTTTCAGTTTATAACTTCTATACAATCTTTCTTTTCAGTATGTAATTTCTAAATGACCTCCTCTGGGACATATCATCATGTTGATGTCATGTTCATGGACATTCAGAATGGCTCGAAGGATCATATAATCTGTACAGAAACAATACAAATAAATCTATAAAATTTAAAAATAGGATATGTGTCCTCCCTGGCTTCCACAGAGGAGGAATAAATGGTAAATTTGTATAATGTTTGGAACAACAATACACTTAAAAAAGAGAGAAGGCTCTGGTTTCTGCAAAAGAGAAATACATGGTTAATTTGTTCCATATGTAAATTTTAAGAATTAAATGATGTTCTGATACTGGGAAAAAATGGTAAATTTGTATAATGTGTGCAACAACAATACACTTTAAAGATAGAAAATGTTCTGGTTTCCCATAGAAGAGAAATACATGGTAAACTGTGTTACAACAATACACTTACCAGTAAATCTGTAAATTTTAAGAATAGTATGATATACTAGTTTCCAAATACTGATAGGTCTTGGAAATAAATGGTAAATTTATATAATGTGTACAACAACAATACATATTTAAAAGAGAGAATGTTCTGGTTTTTAGGGCTGTGATGGGTAGAGAATTCTGTACCCGGGTACCCGAAGTCTTGTACCCGACCCAGTACCGAGTACCCGATGCTTTTCAACTTCCACACATTTCAATTAAGAATCTATGTCACAAACCATGAATAAGTAACCAGAATAAACAAATATTATTAAATAAATGATTATTAATCTATATAGATGATTTTACCGTAAACAAATGCAGTAAATTGCAGATAATAGTAACCTATCGTGAATCCCGGCTTTCCATGATGAAACCTTAACTACGCATGTGCAATGCTTATACGAGTTACACTTCAAAGGTTTTGTCTTGCAAGCTAGGTTAAATAGAATCAATAACTGTCATTGTTTTGTTAATGTTATTAAATAAAGTAATTTCCAAATTTCCGATTTTCTTTTGGTCATGTTTAAAGTTGCTTATATTGGTTCCCCGATAACCAATATCACCATTCGGAACCCTATATCGTATTATTGGGTTGAATGTAGTTCCTCAAGGTGATCCGATACTTACCTAGTGTGTCACAAACTGACAGAAGTATAAACAATGTTCACGATTACTGACATGTCGTGTCATGTTGAATGAAAGTCAAGAGTTTAATTGAACTTATATACATTTTATTTTAGGTCTACAACAATGATACATGTTTTAACGGGTAACGGGTACACAATTTGTTACCCGGGTACAGTCATTACCCTAACCATGAACGGGTACCCGGGTTCTCGTCACAGCCCTACTGGTTTCCACAAAAACGAAATACATGGTAAATTTGTACCATATAATGTGCACAACAACAATATGTAATTTTAAGAATAAGATCACAATTTTCTGATACCAGTAAGTTTTGGGGGAAAATGGTACATTTGTACTATGTAACGTGTGCAACAACAATAGGCTTAGATTTGAAAATTTTAGGGTTAATGTTCTGATTTTGATATACTGATAGGTCTTCTGAATAAATGGTAAACTTTTACCATATACCGGTAATGATATAAGTGTAACAACAATACACTTAAAAAGAGAGTGTTCCTGTTTCTGCGAAAGAGAAACTTAAACAGTACACTTAAATTTGAAAATTTTAAAAATTTGATAATGTTTTGGTTTTCCATATACTGATAGTTCTTGGGAATAAATGGTAAACTTGTACCATATAATGTGTGCAAGGGCAAGGGCAACTCTCTATTAAATAGAGAATATTATACGGGTAATTTCCACAAAAGAGAAATAAATGGTAAATATGTATATATCTATGCAGCAACCTTTCCTTTCTTTCTTTTTTTTCTTTTTAAAAATAAAAAAAAAATAAAAAAAAAATAAAAAACTGGAATATTTTCTGGTTGTTATTAGGGGAAAAAATGGTATAATTTGTGTAAAGGAAAACAGATAGATCTGTAACACCAAATCAAGAGTATGTTCTTCTTTCCATTTAGGAGAAATTAATGGTAAAATGGTAATACAAGGCGCCTGTTTATGCATAGTCAGCAATCTAGAATACACTCTACCAAGATAATGATTTCATGATGTACTATTTTTTAGCGTAAAATTCCGATAAATTCCCTAGGTGTGTTCTGCAGAAGATCAATTTTATTACTCCATAGTAAAAAGACGATTGAAAGTTGGTGATACATCTTGATTTTTGTCTTCGTTGTCATTGATAGCTTACCAATATTCTCAGATGTTGAAGCGGAATAGAATAAAAAAATAAAGGAATCTTAGAAATATTTATGAGAAAATTATAAAAAAGATGGAATATTTCTGAAGATGTTTATTAATCTTAATTGTCATAACATGTTTTCGAAATAAATATTTTAATATTGTTTTGCACAGTAAATGAAATGTCTTGAAATTGATATCATGAAAAAATCTCTAAGGTCAGAAGCACAATATATTATAAAAAACAAAATCTGAATTGTCTTTAAAAACATCTTGAATTTTATAGGAGGCAAATTGGTAGTAGCCCCCCTTTGTTAGGAACTCTTTTGTTTATGATGATTTAGTTAGTGTAAGTGATGATTGATTCAAATTTAACATAACTGAAAAGGAGTCCATTTTAGCACACATAGGAGATGTACTGGGTATATCCAATGAAAAGGATGAAAAAGCTTAAGAAAAATCATAAATGGAAGCGTTCCAATGATTAACTTGAAAAAAGTAGGAGCATTTGACACAGTGTACTCACCAAATGTCACTAAATCCACCTCCACTATGAGAAAAGCAAGATACTTGAAAATTGATTGTGGATTCATAGCTTACTTATCCCAGTGCTTCTTGTATCTAATTTAGACATCCTCTCAAGCAGATCTGTGCGAGAAAGTTTGACATTTTACTTATCTTCTAAGGCCATTTGTTTTCTCTTGCTTTTGCAGTTTCCTACACTATTCAAGAACTAACTGTTTCTATGCTAGTAAAATATTCTTGACTGGGACATTAAACACTGTTACTCCACTTCATTTGGCAGTTATTTTGACTCAAAATATAGAGATAGAGAGAGAGAGAGATGTTTAAAAAATCAGCCCAAAAAATATACCCTTGATTTTGCACAAATTATACAAGCCTACAAACCATTCTGATAATATATTTCTACCTGACATTGCAATTATTAAAAATACACTTATTATGTGAAAAATTAAAATTGTTACAAACAGAAAAATGTCGTATGAAAATGTTGCCATGACAATATAAATGTCTGCAGCTTAGAGGAAAATGTCAAAGTTACTGGTGGCATACATTGTATTATAATATTTTAATCTCACAGCTCTAGGTATTGAACAACAATATATATGATATTAATTTGCTCAAATGTAATTTGATATAAATAAGTCTCCATTCCAAATCACACAAATGGATGAGATTATCCATTGGTCAATTAAATCACTCTTGAGAAGTTTGATACCTTGTAGAGTAAAATTTTATTTATCTATTTCCGTTTATATATATCTATAAGCTCACCTTGTATAGGTAAACAACATTGACCTGTCCATTTGACCTTTTATTAGGAATATTCATATAGGAGGGTCCACCCAATACATAGGCAGCATTAGGATCCACAGTAAAAACATATACACATTGCCCATGATTAGTGTTCACATCAGGTAGACGAAATATACATGCATGGTCCCTATTACATAAATTTACTCGTCCATAATGAATATTTAAATCAAAGGTCAAACGGACAGGTCAATGTTGTTTACCTATAATAAAGAATATATTATTATCATTTCACATATAGTGTGTACAGCTAGCTAGGCAGGTGCTTCTTACCCTTCCGTAGCACCGGGTCTCACTTTCCCTGTTGGAAGCTCATGTGCTTAACTTAATTTGCCAGTTTTCAAAGTTTTTACTTTGCATTTTGGGATTGTGATTGGAACATGGACTGGTATGTTGGTGTTTTGATATAAATACAAGCTCAAGAATGGGTTTTAAGTTTTAAACTCCCTTATATAATTTTAGGATTTCATGACCAAAAAAAAAAAAAAAAAAAAAAAAAAAGTTCACCATTAAAATATGGCTAAAACCACACAGGCTGTAATCATAACCCTTAATATGATGCATTCTCATAAAATCTCCAGTAAAATCTTTTTATTAAGAGGATAAAATCATTACAAGCTCTTGATGATAATGACTTTACTAATTTAAATCCAAAATTAAAATTTTTATTCAGGAAATATCGGCTTTAAAGCCTTATAGAGTATAATCATACTGCTCATTAAGTTGTTCATTTTGGGATATTTTGAGTTAGTGATCAGCTGATCAGTTTGTAAATATCTGCCGAGTACATAATTACTGCTATGATATTGTTTCCTTGATCCAATATGGATTTTATGTTTGTTCTGTAACATGTTGTTACTCTCAAGTACCGTATGAGCAGGACTGGTAGACCCAGAATAGACAATAACTTTCAATATTAAATTCCAAACTTTTTGTGAAATAACTCTTAACTTCTAATTGTCAAGTCATATCATGTCAGATTTAGAAATTAGTGCTGCTTTGAAATTAAACTATTCTCATTGAAATTGCCCTATGTTCTTTTTTTAAGCCAGCATTTTGTAATTTTTAAATGTAAGAAAACAGTTTTAGAAAAAAAACATATCTTGGGTCAATAGAATAATCTTTTTCAAATTTCATTCTTTCTGCAGACAAGAGATTACCTCAAAGAGACTTCTCAGCATTAAGAAATGTAAATTGTTGTGTCCTTCAGAAAAAACACATAAAAACTGATGCCTGTGTCATGGTAGGTGTGGCACAATAAAGAACCCTCCCTGCACATTGCCCTGGATGCACTGTGAAGGTAAACATTTCTGTCACTTCACCTATAGTTGGTGATGTCTTGATATGAGTGAATATTCTTGACAGGAACATAAATCAATCAATCAATCTGTTAAGAGTGCCATCATAATGCTGTTTTATGTCTGGAATTAAAACAAATATAATTGTTTGTTTTTTATTTCACACTGATGACCCATATATGGTATAATAGTACAAGCAATCATACTAAAATAAGATGCAAACTGCCACTATGATTAGTTTTACTGGAAATAAGTTTACAAATATGACTGTTTGCCAAGTGAACCCTTGTCATTTTATACCATTAAATGCCACGTTCATTAGGGCTAAATACCACATACAAATGGGATATCATTGATGCATGCCCTCCGTCTATACTCAAGATTAGATCATTAACACAGAGTTGTAAATTTGACCATTTTTCCTGTGATATATGGCGATTCCCTGCAGAACGCTTTTGTATAATAACCAATAAAAGATTGTTATACTAGGCCGATTTCAATCCCTTAATTGCGTGTTATTCCACACATGTTCATTTCTGATTTGGAATTGCGTGTAAAATATATAATAATTTACACCATTACAATCATAGAGTCAAATGATATCCAACTTGCTTTCCTTTCACTGTTTTCTCCGTTGTAACTTTGACATGAACTACACATTATTAACAAGTTATATAGATCTCAGCAGAGATTGAGACTTCGTACCACAAAAGAACAGTCAAGCAGTACACATATATATTAAAGCAATGCAGGGCTCTCATTGGGTCGTTCTTGTGGCCAATAGTCTGCCCCATTCAAAATTCTAAATCTTATGGGTTTTTTCTCAGTCACTTTGCCAATTATTACAAATTTGGAAATTTCAACTTTAAAACCAGTATATTTGGAGTTTTCTTTTTTGGTCATTGTAATAGCTATTTTCACAATTGCAAGGGCCCCAGCCCCATTCACATAGGGTGAAATAGCCCTGCAGTGAATAGCTATGACTTAAAACTGTATCCATTGGTATATTACCATGGTGGTAGGTCAGCTAGTAGAGTGCTTGCTCCATATGTGGGTTGTTGAGGTTTCAATCTTGGCTGGTCTGATTTGAATAAAGTTAGTGAGTGTTGTTTTGCTAAGCAATCAGCATTTAAAAACGAAACCCACAGGGTCCTTCAGAAGAGACCTTAAAATGTTCAATAACAAACAGATAAAGCTAACAAAGCATGGCCAACTGGGCCAAGAGATTCTTGAATGTTGTGAACTTCTAAAATGTGAAACATTGAAAAATTAGTAGTAGGTTATTTAACATACTCAGTAGGTTAACAAAACTTCAGGAACTGGGCCCATAGGTTTAAGAAGTCTGTGAACTTTTAAAATGTGAAACATTGATAAATCAAATATGTTATTTTAAGGAAATTGATGTTACAGACCTAGTTAGATTTATATAAGTGATGGAATTCTAAAGTGACTGTTGAAAAAACAATGTGTTTTAAGTGTTCTACTTGTATGTCACACATTCACATGTCAAAAGGGTCATATCCACAATAATATTGTATATAAATAGAAAATATTCTTGTAACATAACCTAAATACAAATTAATATCTCGTTATGTAAAAGGGGGAAAAATTATTTTTTTTTTAAATTCTTAAAAAATTATTATCTTGTTTTGTTTGTTAGCTTACTGTGATGTTATAAAAATTCTTTGACATTAAGCCCGTAATGTAATGGCTTTGGTTTTTGTCCAGTAATTTATGATCCCAAAAAAGAAAAGAAAAGAAAAGAAAGTTTAATTTCAGTCTTCAAAAAAGACAATTATAGAATTAATTTAGGTCTTAAAAAATTACCACTACAGTAACAGCTGATTAATAACAGTAAAATTAAGTTTGAATCTTAAAATAACCAATTAGAATTCTTTTAACTATAAATACTTCTGTTTTAGTTACAGGCTTCGTTTTCGCTGTATAAAATATTTAACTCTATAATCTCATTCTCTCGGTCGGTAATCAACGTAGTGTCATTCTCAATAATGTACATCATTTACATAAATAGAACAATTCCATGCACCATATATTTTGCCGTCACTTTCTCTCCTCTCTCCTCTTTAGAAAGTCACATTGATTTTCTTCATCAGAGTTTACTCAACCACAAGTTTTTTATCAGGTTATTTTCTTCTTGTCTCGGCTATATAAACACAGAGTCGAAAATAAAAACTATAAAACTATAAACTTTGATAACTTTGTCGTCATTGGACATGTCTGATCTCTTTTGGGGACGTTTTCAATTACGCATAATTTACGTGTTTTGTTTTCTTGGCTAGATATAAAGACAATTGAGTTGAAAATAAAAAGTATATAAAAAAAACTGGCAAAATAACTTGGCTTCCATCATTTTCATCGGTCATGTCTGATTGCTTCTGGGGATGTTTTCAATTATATAGAGAATTTATAGTAAAACTGTTAAGATGGTCAGATTATAAACATTTTCTTATACAGAAATTGACATTGACCACGGCTGTCAAGTTATTTGTTGATTTCATTACTGAAATTGACGTCCAATCTTCTATCAATATATAAACACGTTTATTTCACCTAAATGTGTGTGTGCTGTGTGTTTATGGTGGTTTTATCAATTCAATTTCAGGGCCTTAAAGACAATACTGACCAAATATTTATGTATCAATATTTGACGAGCTTGCTGTGTTGTTTATGTTGTCTTACCTTCAGACAGTCCTACAGGTGCAGAGTTATAAAAAAGTCATAAGAGCCTGATTTCACTGAAATTTATTGTTGGTGGGTAAAGCGGCTTAGGAAAGTAAATAAGTCCTACGATGTGGGTTTGCAATTGAATCATAATTATAGGGTGCAAATCACCATTACACAACTAAACTCTAAATCATGATTATTGATCTATAGCCACTAAAAAAATAAACAACTCAAAAGGTAAATTTAATGTACTTGATTTTAAAATTTCCATTAACGAGTAAGCTATGTGCATATTGTTATACATATTATTGTACTATACCAATAGGGAACATACTTAAATTGGACATCAGCCCCTAAACATCTCTATTTCACTGACCCTTCCAATTTTCAAAATGTTCCATTTTGAATTTCATCTAAATTTCTGAACACTTGAAAATGAAATTATTAAAATCTGTCCAAAAACAAAGAAGGATTACAGAACAGAATAAATATTTATGTATACTCATTTCAGTGTGTTGCATATCTTCCATCAATTGCAAGGGTAAAATTATCAAGACAAAGGGCTGGTTGAAAATGTTGACGTACTTCAACCACTGATCAACTGTCTCTTATGTAAATCACAATGGGAATGTTGAAATTATCAAACACTTGTTGGATTACCCCGTTTGAGGGAGAGAAGTTTTGAAGGATAGGAAACTTGGCCTGCAGGTTTGATTGTAAAGTCAACAAACTAATCATGATGCTTTTAACAATTAATGAAGTGTTTTCGTTTCAGATAATGTATAACTAAGAAGTTTAAGTTGTATTAATTTTGACAAGTTCATGGTTGTTTGATGGTCAAATAGATACAAGATGGTTTAGTTTATTACTTAACTGCTGGATGTAATGGTCAGTTATCTAATAAACATCTAGTTGCTGAATTAAGACTGGTCAAATACAAAATTAGGAAATTCTTTCAATTTTTACCCGCCATTATAATTATTATTTTGACCCAAAAGTCTAGAAACAAAGGAATCAACCATTATGAATGTTTTTGTTAAAAAAACCTCCAAAATATTAGTACATAGAATGTAATCTGAGGGTTGCTACAAAAGGAAGTCTTATCTAAAATTAACTATTGTTACTGATCACTGACCAACCAGATGTTAAAAAGAAGTAATGAAAATATTAAAATTACAGTAAAACTTGTAAATATAGACCACCCATAACGATGTTAGAAGTATAAAACAAAAGTAAATATCCAAATCCTGACTAAACTGAACTACAGTGGAACCTGTGAAAACTGAACTCTGAACAAACTTAAAACTTGTCTAAAGTGGTCTGATGTTTAGGGCATACCATGACTTTTGTTGCATTAACTTGTGTTAAAACCAAAACCGGTCTAATGTATCAAATCTAAAACCCGGTTAATCTCAGCAAAATCTTCAGTCTGCAAATAGTTTAGTTTAGACAGGTTCTTGTATATTTGATTGAAGCAAGAAGGATTTTAAATGTTGGTCTTAATAAAGAGGTATATTGTATGGAGGTAGTAACTAGTATAAAGTTATAGTTAATTGATAAAACTTAATTATTTATATAAGTCTTTATTTAGATTAAATGTCCAATAAAAATATAGAATATGTATGTTTTGTATTTTAGGAAGGAAAGCTAAAAGAATCCTGTATAATAGGATCCAGTGACATTTCTGTGGAGGACAAGACGGTTACCGTGGTGTACGGGATGGAAATGACGAATATATCATTTATAAACTTTGTGTGTGCAAGTAAAGAAGTGGCAAAGGTATGAGTTAATATTACATATTTGTGATAATGTCGATCATAAATTGGTCTGAATTTCCAAGTATTTTGACACAATAATCAACAAGAAGTAGGCATATGTTTAGGGGTTTCTGATATAAGCACATTTTTAGGTTTCGAAGATTTTAAAATGCTATGTTGCCAAATTTCTGAAGATTGCAAAAATATTGTCCTTCTTAAAGTTTTTTCTTTATAAATTTGCTCAAGCAGATTACCGGTACTTTTTGAAAGTATTTCTCAGAGATTAGTAACCAATGGCAAATTTGGCTACCAGGAATAGAAATATAACATTAGAGGAATATCTATAATCTTAAAATAGAATATGAATTTATACCATTTAAGATTTTGTCTTGATTTCTACTTAATGGCAATGACCATTACATTTACTAAGTACCATGTAATGATTTTGATGTATGAAATTTTAATCAAGACAATGACATTCATATGAACCAAAAATGTCATTGCACATGTCATTGATGTTCCTTGCATTATGAATACGTCATTTTTTTGGCTTTTCAGTCACTTAACACACATGTCATAAGCAGTAGTGATTTTGGTTATTTTCATGATTATTAAATAACAAAAATAAGCAAAGTAATAAATATTTAAGTGTTCTTTATTTATTACAGGAATGGTGTGATGAAATTTTGAAATATGCAACAAATCTTCTGGCACAAAATGGCAGTGTGTTAACGTATTTAGAAAAATCTTATACAAAATTAACTCATGTACTTGATGTAAATGGCAGAATACCAGTTAAAAAGTAAGGGAAACTGTAATTTATACTTGAAAAGCAAGTACTTGGCAATAGTCATTGTTACTAAGAACAAAAATGAGTAATCAATTAAATAAAAAAGGATAAACTTATATATATAACCACTGATAATAATTTTTGGTTTAGTTTTGGTTTGATTTATATTGCTTAGTCTGTTTCAGTTGCCTCTGATTGTAAGCATCCTCTGTAGCGGCCATAGGCCAACTCTTTTTCATATTCTACAGAGGTGTCTTTAGCATGCACTGAGGCACAGGACCTCGATTTTGAGTCACATCTGAAAGATCACTATTGTAATGAGCTTTTCATAACTCTAGTAAATTTCTAAGTCCCGAGTAAGGTTCAAACCCACAACCCTTGACTTTGAAAACCAGTGATAATACCACTTGGCCATGTTCTACCTTAAAATGTAAGAAGCTCCTGACAGTGGTTTGTTCCTGTTGGAATAAATTTTATTATTAGGATGCTATTGTTTATGCAAAAATGTTGTATTGTGATGGTAAAAATGTGAGACAATATTTCTAAGAAACTGTTTCAAAAACATTTAGGGAATTTCTTACAAAAAATTAAAAATGTGAATTACTTTTTGTAGCATTGTTAAATTAGTGGCATCACATCGAGATGATAGAAGAAGAGTGGAGAAAGCTTTAGAAGCGGCAGGGTTTGTTGGGGGCAAAGTAAGATAACTTTATAATGTAGAATCTAAAATACCACATACCTGTATTTGTTGGTGATAACCTTCATGACAAAATTTTCTGGTCAGCATACATTGAGCATTTTGACATTTTCTGAATATAGATAAAAGTGTTGAGCAAAAATTCAGACACAAATGTTCAGTGTTAGAAAATAAGAAAAAATCGTAATGAATTCAGGCATTTTTTGAAATTTTCAGACAAAATTCAGAATTTTTCATGAGGTTAGGTTCAACAAGATTCGTACAGGCCTGGAAAAGTCCTTAAATTTTGAGGTTTGCCCTAAAAAGATCCTAAAAAGAAGTCTGACCCTAAAAAGCCCTTGAATTTATCCTGAAGGCCCTAAAAAGCCCTTGAATTTGGGCAGTTTGGTGTCTGTATTTGGATATTAAGTGGCTGCAAATAGACTGATGTAAATAAATAAATATTAATTAATATGTTACTTGAAAGGAGCAATTTAAAGGTACCTGGCCCTTCCAAATGCCCAACTTCAACCTTATCCACTTCACGTGTTGTTACTATGGACATGTAAGTAATTGTTTTATTGATTTAATTGCCTTTGCATCAAAATTTTTTTATGTTTCAATTGTACCTCTGATTAGGCCTTAAATTGGCAAATAAGACCCTGAAAAGACCCTAAAAAGTCCTTAAATTTTAGAGTCGAAATGTCTGTACGAACCTTGTTCAACGGAGGATCAGCAGACTTTGAATTCAGAATTTCAATTTCCTCTGCAGTGTTTTAATGTGTGTGTAAACATTTGAAACAGATTTTCAAAAAAAAAAGAAGATCTTTAGCAGAAATATATTATCTCAAGGAAAAATATGGTAACCTTGACTTAAAAAGACTTAAATGCAATGTAATGTTTATTTAGAAAAAAAATAGTTAAAGAGATCTCGTTCTTCAGGATATTAAAAAAAATGAAAACATAGCAAGATAAAAACAAATAAAGCACTTGTTCCTGCTTAATATCCTGGTCTCATTAGGATGTAAGGAGTAAGAGTGTAATACTCTTCTTATATGACTTTATCCGTTTCTGTGGGACTTATTTGAACTGTAGCAATGTGAAATTATGATGATAAAAGCTTGCTCAAGGACTTGCCAAGAAGCCCAGCTCGAGTTCAAACCTGTGACTCTTGAATTTTCAGTCCATGACCTTTGCCACTAAGTCATGTGTCTTCATGACAAATGTTATTATAATGCCCTTAATAATCTTGCCACCTCACTTATGGCCATACTATTTTGAAGTCCCAAAATCCATCTCATCTATGTCTTTCTTTATAAACTTCTGTCAATGGGGTTCGCCGCTGTACCACATGGCCAATACCTCTTAACGTTTGTGCGGAACATTGTGGAAAACTTCAGCGTCACAAATTCCTGGAATAACGTCGTTTTTACGTACGGGAAAACGTCATATTGTGTGATTCCATGTCTATTGGAAACAAGCATTTTGCAGACATGTTAGAAGGTATCACATGAAACAGCCGCAAACTCCATTTATTGCCAAACCCCTTTATAATGCCACAAAAATTTTACTGAACAAATGGTGGTGTTGAACAGAGATTTTACCATATGTCTGTACTAAAGCATTTACTTATTTTTAATGAGAACTGACAAACTTCTTCACACTAGGACTTGCCTGAAGAGGATTTGAACCACATACAGTGAGAAGCCCTGTGATCCATAAGTATTTAAAATTTTACTGAACCAATGCTGGTGTTGAATAGAGGTTTTACCATATACATTGTATCTGTATTAAAGTTTTTTCTTATATTTACAGAATGATACCTTAGATCCAAGTAAATTTCACTTTGAAGATTTCTTCAACTTTTATCGTCATCTGGTTGGCAGAACTGAAGTAGATAAAGTATTTGATGAAGTGTAAGTTATATAAGGTTTAATTTTACACTTTGTTATATCTCGCACCTTAAATTTAACAGGTTCTCTTTAATATTATCAGTTATAAGTTCATTTGTTTGTCTTTTTGTTCCTGCTATCTTGGCTGTTGTCTATTGTGATGTTTGCATTATTTCAGTAAAATACCTTTTTGCCTGTCAATATGTTATTTTATTTTTCTTTGAAATTTTGACAAATGTGAATGTTTGCATGCAGGCTATAGTGAATTTCTCTTAAAATCAAATTTGAATCTTTTTTGTTAAAATTTGCTTGTCGTGTTCAAATTTCCTCTTTTTGAAGTTATACATGCTTATTACAGTTATATTACACTTTTAAGTCTAGAATTACCACAGATATAGACATTTTTACAGCATGTTTCATGTTACAATAAGGATTTTTTTCTTGTCATTTAGACAGGTTTTTCAGTTTACTGGGGTTTTAAGTTTTAAGATTTCACTATATAACAGTTTCTACTACCTTGGCTGTAACTTGTTTTTTTCCAAGCTGAAAAAATTACTTGGGTTCTGTTTTTAGGTTTCATGTATAATGTATTCCACTGGATAGTGTTGTTTTGTTTTCTCACCCCCACCCCCTCCCACCTCCACCAAAAAATAAATAAATATAAAATTCTTCTCTGATAAAAATGTGTTCTAAACTAGTGACAAGCACTTTGAGAGCATTACTCTTATAAAAAAATTAATTGATTTTTTTTGGTCTACTGCTTAGACTTATTGTTTTGTTCCCCAAAAAATAAAAATAAACCTCTTCTCTGAAAAAAATATGTTCTTAACAAGTGACAAGCACCATGAGACTATTCATCTTGTAAAAATTAAAACTAAAACGCTGTATTGTTGTGGTTGATATTTGTCGAGTCATTGTTCAGAATTGATTTTGTCACTCGAGATATCAGTTTACATTATAAATTATGTTTTCAAACATGTTGTTTATGAGGAAATGCTCAGAATAGCTTCTAAATGGGGACCTATATATAACACTACACACATTATTATTTTCACATGAAAATAACTTCTAACATCACATTATATACTTGAACTGAAAGGCCTATAGATTTGTCCATATCTGGAGTTTTTTTCAGCTCTGATAAACGTGAATTTACCAAAGTTTTTAACTTTTACTTAAGTTTCCATGCAGTGGTAGTCAAAAGTAAAGCTTCAATCAATGAATCAATTAATCTATCTTAATTATTCTTAATTCATTAGTTTCGTTGAGGTATGAAAAAAATGTTCTGTATGTGGTATAGTCCACATAACAGATTTTGGAAAGTGGCCACAGTGCTTATCCTTTCAGGAAATTTTCCAAAATCAAAATTTAGGACCCACAGATATTTTGTAAATATGTATTAAGTGCTTAGTGGGTAGTTTGAGGTTTGTAGGTTTGAACCAAATCCATGACCAAGATGTTTACCTAAGGTATGTTTCAACCCTGTCCATAAACATGGGGTGTAAAGGATGCTCTAATGTGAGGCATTCTGAATGTGGTAACCCAAACTTGAGGCACACTGAAGTTACCTCTAAAGGGTCTGCTTCAAGCTACTTAAATGAAGAATAAAAAGCACTAACTAAGCAAAACTAAAAACTAAATTTGTTTAATTGCCCAACATAGAAAACTAGTACAAAATGTATTTGTAACTAAAAGTTAATATTTAAAATACCAGGCTTGAATTCCATGGATATATATATATATAAACCTAACATGTAGATTTGAAACAATATTATACTTGAATAATAAAATTAGTTATTGTTATATTTTGTATTCAGTTTAATTTATATTGTTAATATGACTATATATAAGTAAAAATTTAATTTATTTAACTGCATGATCCCTCCTTTATTTTTTAATCAAATCTGAAAATTCTAATTTATTAATTTCAATGCATGAGATAATATTTGTTTATATATTGTGATACAGTCAATCTTGCCTGAATGGTCACATGACTTTTAATATCCAGTCAAACCTAACTGAATGGTCACATGACTTTTAGAATCCAATCAAATCTAAGTGAATGGTCACATGACTTACAAAATCCAGTCAAAATATGGTTTGTAAGTCCAGTTTGAAATCTTTGATTTAGTGCCTAGATCTTAAATTTACTTCAGAGTAAAAAACAATTCTGTCATTTGACATACCGGTACTTCAAATTTTTGAAGTCTTGAGACATAATTTTAGGTGTACCAAGAAATCACAAATTCATCCATGATGAATGATGAAACTTCCTCAGAGAAAAAACAATTCTGTCATAAACCTGCTTGAATTTTTAGATGTCTTAAGACATAAATTTAGGTGTTTTTAGCTATTGAGGCAGTTTTGACTGTATTGTAACCCTTTCACCCCTAGAAAAAGTAGAACATTCCAAAACTTGATGTAAATGGGTTGTTCCATTGTATTTTAGGGGTGGAAGGGTTATATTTATGTTATTATAATAACTGAATATTGAATGTTTTTATTATTTTATCTTGTTCTATGCTGTAATCTTGTTCATAGCTTTATTTGTCGTCGTAACTTTGTAGCATTCGTTTTTATGCATATGCAATTCGTAAAGACGATGATGAGAATGAAGATGTAGGATTAAGGTATTTTTGTTGACTACGTTTTTCTGGAGTGTGTCGCTACTAACTAGAACATCAAAATCTACCTGTTTTAATACAAATTATATACATACGTATCTCATTTCTGTCTTTTAATAATTCTCAATTAAATCTATACAAATTGGCTTTTATATTCCTCTATATAACAGCCTTGAATTCTATGATTTAAGCAGATTTATAAATCTTATACTTTTGCTGTGAAAACTAACTCCATCACAGGCTCTTTCTATGACAACTATGATATATCTTATAATGCTATGAATATTCAAAACGCATGGCTAACACAAGTTTTTATAACACAGTTAGATATTTCTCTCTCATATTGGATAAAATAATTGGAGTGCTTAAAAATTTATAATTATTTTAGGTAAAATTTTGAGATCCGGGTTGATCTGTGGGTGATGTGACTAACAAGCTTTATTTTGGCAATATCATTGTTGAAAACATGATTTCAGCATGTGGTTTAATGACATGATGATGTATTCGGACCAGATAACCAAAATATCAAAAGTTTTGTATATTTCAGTATTTAACGTTTCCTTTCAAAATATATACTTAGTATGTGGACACCCTATACTAATAAGTTGTATAATATTGGTTTCAAAATTCAGACCAGAAGAGTATGTAAAGTCCCAATGCCTTGTAGTTATTGCAGTACTCTTGCAATTGTAAGCAAGCAGATCTAAGACCATTTAGGTCCATATTTATAAGATTTACTTGTAATCTTATTAAAATGTCCTATCCAATTTATGCAGTTAATTGTAGTTCTCCAAATTGCACAAATAGCAGCAAATTTTTTTTATTTTTTATTTTTTTTGTCTTTATTGAAAGCATATTGTGTTGATCTTATAGAACAGACTGTCCACTATATATGAGACAGTTAAAAAGTTGATACGTCATTTCATTAACAGTTAATAATGAAAATTGAACCCTGCCATATATATATAAGGTAGCTCACTAGTTAGCTAGTTTGACACTGTAACATATAACATTGAACTTTTCGTAGTCACTAGTATATATATATATATATAGCTTAATGGCTAGCTACAGTTTGTCACTTAGATGTGTGTTGATGTGTTACACTTGTTGCTAGCTAGCTTCATTTTGATGTAAAGCTTTGAACCCTTTCATAGGTGTATACGGTACTAGTAGCTTACTGACTAGCTACAGTTTGTCACTGTGACATTTATCGTTTAACCCTGTCATAGTTATATATATATATAGCTTAATGGCTAGCTACAGTTTGTCACTTAGATGTGTGTTGATGTGTTACACTTGTTGCTAGCTAGCTTCATTTTGATGTAAAGCTTTGAACCCTTTCATAGGTGTATACGGTACTAGTAGCTTACTGGCTAGCTACAGTTTGTCACTGTGACATTTATCGTTTAACCCTGTCATAGTTATTAGGTATATAGCTTACTGACTAGCTACAGTTTGTCACTTAGATGTGTGTTGATGTGTTACACTTGTTGCTAGCTAGCTTCATTTTGATGTAAAGCTTTGAACCCTTTCATAGGTGTATACGGTACTAGTAGCTTACTGGCTAGCTACAGTTTGTCACTGTGACATGTATCGTTTAACCCTGTCATAGTTACTCAGTATATAGTTCACTGGCTAGCTACAGTTTGTCACTGTGACATGTATCGTTTAACCCTATCATAGTTACTCAGTATATAGTTCACTGGCTAGCTACAGTTTGTCACTGTGACATGTATCGTTTAACCCTGTCATAGTTACTCAGTATTTAGTTCACTGGCTAGCAAGTTTGTCACTTTGTGTATAGCTTTGAACCCTGTAATAAGTATATAGCCCGGGTGACTAGCTTAAGTTTGTTAGTTTAGCTATAGCTACCTCACTAGATATAGCCACAGTTTGTCACTGTGACATTATCGTTTAACTCTGTCATAGTTACTAGTACATAGCTCACTGGCTAGCTACAGTTTGTTACTTTGCTGTGTTTTGATATGTTGCACTTGTTGCTCGTTCCACAAGGTCAAATAGCTTCTGTAGTATAGATGTGTTTAGCTTTTCTGCTCAAAATACATAAAAACCTTTTGTCATTCCCATTGTCTGAGCTAATGTCAGGATTAGTGTGTCTGTGAGCATCAACTTCTAGTGATTTATATATTGGATTATTTGGGGGCTTGGTGGTATAAAGTCGCGGCTTACAAATCAAAGTTCCTTATTAAGAAATTTTGTCGGTAAGCTTTCTATAGGTCTTGTTTTCTCTTGGCACTCCAGTTTTCTCAACCAATCCAGAACTGTCCACCTCATTATAGTGAAAGAATCTTGATTGGGACACAAGACCACACTACTCCATTCCACTTTACATGCCATTGGATTATCAACCTATTTTAATTCAAGAACCAACTTTTAGTTTGTGGGGCTGAAAGTAATTTTGCATTCATTTAGAACAAATTTGATTACTGTAAGTTATATTTAAATTTTGATCTTGAGCTATTTTGTCTTTTGATGGCTTCTTTTCTGTTATTATTTGTCTGCTTAGTAAAATTTTACTTTTTCAGGAATTGTGTTCAAAGAATAGTATTATTTTATTATTTATTCTGTATTTTGTATTTTTCAAAGAAAGAGGTATACAAAATTTGAAGTTCAGTCTCTTTCCCCATCCATCTGTCCAGCACACTCTTTGTTTAACCTTTTCTAGCCATAAAATTACCAATAATGCTAATTTGACTTTAAAACAAAATTCACTCACTCACTCATTCAGTTTCAGGAAAAAAATTAGTAAGTTTTAATGCAGCATAGGGAAAACACTTTATATCTTCAGTTGTTTTAAATTCAGTATGTAGTATCTGTTTTACAAGATGGAAGATATAGCAGTTTTATACATAATAGATAATAAATATTTGTGTCCTTGAACAATAAACATGGAGTCTTGAACAATTTCTTAAAGTCTTGTTGACCTTTGTTATTTTGGCTACACATATTCACTTGATTGTCAGTTTCATATATGAAATGTAATTAATTTCAGTTGCAGTATTTTTATTTAACCTGAAGGTTTTTATCCTGGTATTTTACAGAATCCCAACTGCAGTAGTAGATGTTTTGTATTCTGTGTAGCTTGTATAAATATGTTTAAGTCTGTTTTCTTTATCTTTGAAATAGACAGAAAGATGAAATAGGAAATTAAAGTCATTGGAATTTCTAGAATATCACTGTTAGATTACTGAGTTGTGACACAAAAATATTTACCAAAATTTATATGTCTAGACTTTCTGATTCGGATTTAAATAAAATTGTGTTCCTGAATTAATTACATTGTACTCTGAATTGACAGCTGTGGTAGCTCAATCAATAGAATGCTGGCTTCGTATGTGGGAGGTCATGGGTTCAAACCCTCACCAGATTTCATGAAGACTTAAAAATAGGTAGTGACTGTTTTTCGCCAAGCACTCAACATTTAGAAATGAAAGTCAGGGGGTCCTTCAGAAGATACCTTAAAAACTGATGCTCCATGTCACAGAAGGCGTGGCATATTAAAGATCCCCCACACATTGCCCTGAGCACACTGCAAAAGTAAAAATTTCTACCACATCACCTATAGTTGGTGATGTCTGGATATAAAGGAAATAATCTTGACTGGGATGTAAAACCCCCTTCAATCAATCAATCAATACTCTGAGTTTTATCTGAATTAATTACATTTGAACTCTTAATTTACTCTAAATTGAGTACATTTGTACTCTAAATTTATGTACAAATAGAAACTTGTGACATTAGTGTTTGATTTACCATCAAGATATTGGACAGACATAATTATGTTTTAATGATAAACTTCTTTTTTTTTCACATAAAAATGTTATTTTTCATCTTTCACATTAACTGGAGACATAGGTTATACTTTTTGTGGTGTCATTTTCAACTGTGACATGTTGAAATATGAGAGTTTTAAATTTCAAGTCAGTTTTGCTTTCTTGTGACATCAGTAGCTAGGTGAGACATCTAATTCTGTTGAATTCTCGTTTGTCTGGTGCTAAATAAAGACAGAAAGTTTAAGATTAAAGTATTTCCATTGTAAACAGTTAGTTAGATATAGATGTACTACAGATTCACTACACAGGAAAAATATCACCATATTGACAAAAACATTTAGTACACCATATTGACCTTTGACCTTTAATGCTGTGGTTCCTGCAGACCTATTCTGATCATCATCTTCAGATCTCGGGTGGCAATACATGTGTTTTCCATATGGGTATAGCAATACATGTGTTTTCCATATGGGTAACAGTACATGTGCTTCCCATATGGCCCATGTGTATTTTATGTATTATAAAATATATGTTGAAATTTTTCCTGTATAGTGACTGGTATAATCTCTGTAAACTTCTGATACAGTAGACTCTTTATCTTCTCCAACTAAAAATAATCTAGTATCTTCTCCAACTAAAAATAATCTAGTATCTGTTTGCTTTAGCCTGACTTCTCCCTGAAAGCAAAGGGATTGTGTACATTTAAACTGAATTCTCCCTGACAGCAAGGGGGTTGTGTACATTTCAACATTCCCCCTAAAAGCAAAAGCAAAAGGATTGTGTACATTTCAACAGACTTCTCCCTGAAAGCAAGGGGGTTTTGTACATTTCAACATTCCCCCTAAAAGCAAAAGCAAAAGGATTGTGTACATTTCAACAGACTTCTCCCTGAAAAAGAAATAGGTTGTGTACATTTCAACATTCCCCCTTAAAGCTAAAACAAAAGGATTGTGTACATTTCAACAGACTTCTCTCTGGAAAACAAATGGGTTGTGTACATTTCAACATTCCCCCTAAAAGCAAAACCAAAAGGATTGTGTACATTTCAACTGACTTCTTTCTGAAAAGCAAATGGGTTGTTTACATTTCAACATTCTCCCTTAAAGTGAAGGTATAGTGTAGATTTCAGCAGACTTCTCTTTGAAATGAAGAGAATTGTATGCATTTTGTGCACTATGGACAAGAAAAAATGGAAACTTTTTTTTCAAAAAAATATAAACAAATTGGACTTTTGGATTTAAAAACCAAACTATTGGTGATAAACAGGCTAACAAAGAAATAGAGGGGCTTTAGTTGTTGTACATTGTATTAATTAACATGCATGATTTGATTGATAAGAATATTTCCGTTTGTTGTAGCATGTTCTTGGTGTCTCTTGCTATTGTTGAATACTAGTATTAATGTCTCCACCAAATATTTTTTTCAGTGGTGCCAAAAAGAAACCATACTTAACAGTGGAGCAGTTTGTACAATTTTTAAACAAAGAGCAGCGAGACCCCAGGCTGAATGAGATATTATACCCATACTACACCATAAAACAAGCACAGGAGTTTATAGATATGTATGAAACCAAACATGGAATGGCAGCCAAAGGTAAAATACAAATTAGTCACATCACTATTTGATTTTCTTAAATAGTACATTAGAACTAGAGAAGTCCCTGTATCATGTGGAACTTTGCGTCAATGTTTCTGTATAACTGTCATTTCTGCTGGTTATGGAACATGTCAACATTGCATATTTCATGAATAACACTGGACCTCGGCTGCCAAGTGGTCTAATATAAGCACTTATGGACCAAAGAGCCTCTCAGTGCCAGGGTTCAAGTCCCACTTGGGGCAGATCCTAGGGCGAGAAAGATTTTAAATTCACTTGCCAAAGGTCAAAGGTTTTTCTCTGGGTACTCTGGTTTCCTCCACAATTCCAAAACTGACCTCAACATAATGGGGTTCGCCGACGCACCACGTGATCAATACCTCTTAACATTTGTGCGGAACATTTTGGAAAACGCCAACGTCACAAATTCCCGGAATTATGTTGTTTTTACGAAAAAAGTCATCTTCAGCAATTCCATATCCATTAGAAATAAGTGTTCCACACAAACGGTAGAGGGTATCACGTGGTACAGCTGCGAACCCCATTAAAAGAATCTTTACTGGACAGGAAACTACATTACTCTACTTTTTCAATGGCATCATTTTTGGGGGAAAACTGACAATTTTTGTCATACCATATCCAGTGGAAATAATAGTTCAGCACCAACATAAGGAAACCCTGTGGTACATAGATGGACCGTAATAATTTATCCATTGAGGCCTTAGGTAGGTGTGGTTACTAAAGGTCTGAATAAAAATACTAATGTACTATTAAATAACATTGAAACAAAAGGGTTTGAAATGTATAAACCTTGAAATATAGATATTTATCAGTAGCTTGACATAGATATTGTAGCTTAATAGATGTTTTATGGTGAAAAGTGATACTAATATTTATAAAGTTATGGGGAAATACAGGTAAACTATCTAAATGTACATTGTATATACATGTATATATATCCATTAAAAACACTTCAATATGACTGATTTTGTACTAAATTTACATTCATTAGTGCACTTTTATGTTTCTAACTATTCTCAGGTGAACAATACAATAATAGGTGTGTGTGGGTGGGTGTGTGTCAGAGTTAAGAACCACAACATGCATTTTTGCGTTTAGTATGTCTTTGTGTGTGCGTGTTTGTGTTCAAGGTGCATGTCCCAGTGTTCGTGTGTGTGTTCACAGGTTGTGTGTTTAAGGTGTATATGCCATGACATTTCTTTATGTGTGCATGTGTGTGTGTGTGTGTGTGTGGTTGAAATTTTTAATTCATGAAATAATTACTTTTCTTGGAACTCTATTCATTATCAATACTTACTTACTTCTCTGCTTATACATTTTGCTTCAACAATATTACCCAGTATATCATAGTCATTTTAATGATCTGTAATGTAATTGGAGTCCAAAAAGTTGAAAAAGTGATGTCGGGCAATAACTGGAGATCTTATCACCTGTGTGCCAGGTGATACAATGATATATCAGTTTACCAATTAAATACACAGCTTGTAATTTTTTTATGAGACAGAAAATGTACTTAAAAAAAACATAGCTTGCAAAAATTTTATGGTCAGAAATTGTATACTGAAAAAGCATTTGGAATTTTCTATCAAACTGCAAAATAAAAGAATTAAAAAAGAAAAAAAAAAAAGTCAAGAAAAGTCACAAAAAAGGCTCCTGTTAAAAATTCTAAATTCTCAACATTATTAAGTTTAGGTTACTATTGTACAAGATGATCACACTGTAGATGCAGACAAAAAGAAACCCCAGTAGCTCATCTACTCATGGTCGGTAACAAACAAAAGCAAGGAAAATGAAGTGAAATATTTTGAAAATTTGTCAATTTGTAAAATTATGTTTAAAATACAATGTAAATTTACAATTAATTACGTAATTTTATTACATAAAAGCTAATTTAGGCCATCTACTCATGGTCGGTAACAAACAAAAGCAAGGAAAATGAAGTGAAATATTTTGAAAATTTGTCAATTTGTAAAATTATGTTTAAAATACAATGTAAATTTAGACCACTGCAGTAGCTCAGTTGGTAGAGTGCTCGTTCCGTAAGTGGGAGGTCGTGGGTTAGAACCCCGGCAAGGTCTGACCCTAGACTTTACAGTGGGTAGTGACTGTTTTTTCGCCAAGCACTCGGCATTATGAAATGAAAGTCACGGTTCTTTCGGATTGGAACTTAAAATAAACGAGGTCCCATTTCACGGTGGGCTTCGCATGCTAAAGAACCCTGCTGTATAATGCCATCAGCCCAACGCACAGGCAAAATTTCTGCACTTTCGCCTAAAGCTCGTGACATCTCGATATAAGTGAAATATTCTTGACTAGGACATTACATACCATTACTCACTCACTCACTCACTCACTCACAATGTAAATATACATTAAATTACGTAATTTTATTACATAAAAGCTAATTTAGGCCATCTACTCATGGTGGGTAACAAACAAAAGCAAGGAAAATGAAGTTGAAGATTTTGACAATTTGCCATGATAATGGTAGCCATTTTTGAAATTTTGAAACCCCTGAATGCACATCAACAGTAAAAATCCTGTAAAGATAGTTTGGACCACTGTCTAGAGAAAAAAAGAATAAGAAAGTACAAACAGTAAAATATTCTTCTTCATTTGGCAGACTAAATAACAATGTTACCGTAGCACTGAATTTGTTTGAGTTGAATATATAGACTATTTTAATTAAGATGATTTAGTTCAAACAAAATTAAGGACCACATCATTCGTGATAAAGATGGCAAATGATGTTTTTAAAAATAAATTCATTATTACATCACCATTATGTAAAATTCATATTTTATGGAATAAAACTGATTGATTTTGACTACGGTAATTAATATTAGATAATATTTTTTCCTTCTTAATGTATGATACTGATATTTCAAAATCTTCTGTTTGATGTCTTGTGCATTTTCTCTGATACATCATTAGGAAAATGACTGTTTGATGGGTCTGTATGAGACTATTAAAGTTATGAATTGTAAAACTATGCTTAAAATACAAAGCAAATTTACATTAAATTGCAAGATAAAACTACATAAAAGCTAAATTAAGAATTTTGAATAAAACTTTTAAGTAAATTTTCAATATACTATACTGATTATGATGGCTATTTTCATGTCTAAATAGTTATTGAGATAGATGCTCAAGTCTGTTATCCTTTACAAATTGTTACTATGGAAATAATGGGTACGAGCAATTTTAGTACTTAACTTAGCCAAAGCTCATATTTTTACAAAATTTATGGTATTAGTTACTTTAAGAAAGATAGTTTGCCCCTGCCAGAATGCCAGAATGACCACTTTACTGGCTAAATTTAAACATCTATATACCTCCTACAAAGCATGTACCAGTAAACCTGATTGTACAAACTGCAATAGAGCTTCAGTTGTACCCCTGTGTGAGTGTGTGCTTTATTAGTGTTTTTGGACTAAGATGTGCAAGTTTTTTTACAGCCCCTTTGTCTGTTTTGAATCCATAGTTTGGAAAACAAAAGTGGAAAATAGAATTGCCATAAGAATAGAATATTTGCATATAGAATGAGGCATTAGTAATATGTCAATAATTTACATCCACAAAACTTTTGCACAATGAAGTACTATAAATGTCTTATGATAATTATAATGTGTACAAATTTCAGCACAAATTATAAATTATAAATTGGGTTTAATTCAGGTTGACTTGAATTTGCATAATTCTCATGGATCCAACATGTGCATTATGATTGTATTTACTGTGACAATAAATTGAAATCCGCGCTACTTATCTTTGCAAAAATCATTAAAATTAGTAAACTGCTAGTAAAAATTAATATGCATAGGGTATTTACCTAAAAAAATGTTTCTCTCAAAACAGAATGTTTTACAGGATTCGATTGATTGATTAATGTGTTATTGTACATTCCAGTGTTTAAGATCATTGAGAATATATATTGTCTGAACAGCGATATGTTGTATATCTCCCTACGATATGTTGTATATCTCCCTACGTATTCACCTTCCTTTTGTTAATGTGTTTTTTGTCGTCCACGTCCATGGAGTGTCTTTTGATTGTGAAAAATGTGATTGGTGTTTCTGAGAAATAGCTATAAGTCTACAGGATGGTAGTTAAGAGTTGAGACTGTACATTTGTATTTATAGCGGTGATAATTAGTACCTGCCTGTACATAAATATTACCGTGTAGTAGGTATTGATTGATCAAGTGAAGATGATTATTTAGGCCTTGAAGTTGATCATGTATTTGGAGACATATAAGTTGATTTATCTACCTGTATTGCAGGATAATTCTGTTTGTTTTGATCTGTTAAAATTATCACACCAGGTTACCAGAAATCTTAGTGTTTCAGGGACAAAGCTTAACTATTTTGAGTTAGGGGCCCAGCTGACTTCAGAGTTATAAATAGTTAAAATGTGTAAACATTAAGGGGCACGGATTGATTTTTAAAAGTAATGGGCTATTGGGCCCCTGCTAATCTTCATCCCTGGTATTTAACCTTTCAATAGGTATAAATAAGGTGGATATCACACGATATTCACCTCTGGTATATTTTATCCCTCACCCTTTGAAGAAAGAGGGTGATATTAAATTTTGACTTACGCCTTTCCTCCAATACATTTATTGTCCATCATAATTCTCCAAAACTATGAACCACTATTTTACAGAACTTGGTGCAAAACATCAACATTGATAGTAGATATGCATATCATTAACCCGAGTTTGTTTTCCAATTTCCTGGGATTTATGCCCCTTTGAATATAAGTGCAAATCACAAAAAAAAAAAAAAAAAAAACCTTCTGATGGGCGATCCTAATTCACTGTATTTCGCTTGTTTGTCCAGTTTCATGCAATAAAGGTTGAATTTATGAATATTCAAAGAGAAGCATGTATATCAGTCTTTGATGTGCTGTGTTGTGCTGTAATACAAATGAGATACTCAAACTCATTAGGTTTGTTTTAATGATACATGTAAAGCCCAATTTATGTAGGATACATAATGTTCATCACCAGAATTCAAGGGTATATGTCTTCATATAAGAGTTAAATTCTGTCTTTTATTTCACTATAAGTACTGGTAAGTACTGGTTCCAGTTTCACAATCATTCTGCAACTAAGTTAATTTAAATCTAGAAAATTTTAGCTGTAAACAATTCTTTTATTTTTCATGATTAATGAAGTTTAAGGTGTCAATTTAAAGACTGGACTGTGAACTTGTGATATCTATATTCTAGTTTGATCAAATACTATATTAGTATTGCATTGAACCATGAAAAATTGTCGAAAGGTTTTAGATTCACCAAGGTATGTTAGGGTAAAAGTCTATAATGGGCTTCCGCTTAAGGGAAATCTCAATTGTTTAAAATGATTGTGAAAATGGAGCCTTTTTAGTAAGATATGATGAAAAATTAAAAAAGGTAAAATTTTATGTGATAACAAGCAACTTTTCTGTCTTTTTTATTGGTTAATTTAGAAGATCCAGGTAAGACAATAATCTAAGAGTGTTACTATAGCAACCAGTAGCATGTGACATTGATTTTTTATAGTTCAGCATGGTAGCAAATTTATTAGATCAAATTTTTACCAAATCATTAAGTTTGTCATTGATTTTATTTTAGGTAATGTTTCCATACTAATTTCACTCACAGGTTATTAAATTTAATTGGTATTTTAGTCGAAAGAGAGACAAACACTTCCATTAAATTGATGGTGTTATTATTAAAAATTTATTTAAAAAATTAAAATTTTAAAACATTAAATGCTGCATGTTTCATGTCATTTAAAGCAGCTGAAAAATTGAAGTAAAGTTTGCTTCAGTTTTCTGTCAATATTAAATGCATAGAAACGGAAATTTGAAATTTTCACCAATAAGAACTGTTTCAAAAAATTGTCACTCCAATGTTTGGATAAAAATAGCTAAAAATTAGCTTAAGTTGAATTTGAAATATTGAGAAAATTAATTGCCATGTTATTTTATTTTATCTTTTTTACATGAATTATTTGATTTAACTTTGACTGATTAAGTTGAAAGAACGTCTGCTTTTGTTGACAAACCTCAATTGCATTACCAGTACGTCTGCTTTTGTTGACAAACCTCAATTGCATTACCAGTACGTCTGCTTTTGTTGACAAACCTCAATTGCACTACTAGTATGTCTGCTTTTACACACAATTTGATATATCATCAGACATATTAGCCCAAGAGCTAGTGGGGTTTGAAATATGTGTCAATGGCCAAAAGCTTTGAAGGTTGTTTCTGATAGAAAAATGTCTGTAGTTTTCGAATTTGGGCGTCTTGTGAATGAACTCGTTTCCGATTTTTTTTTCAGACGCGAGTTTTTACACTAGAATCGCATTTTTCAGCCGGTTTTTCGGTAATTTGATAATTCTGCATTATGGACGCGATATGGCCTTAAAATGTCTTATTACTGATGCGGTTATCAAGAATTATGATCATTGTTGACATTTAAGTTAAAAACTTCTTGATACATTTCAGATTTTTTTTAAAATAACTATTTTAGGAAAAAAATAGACCAAAAATTTTGCGTTTTTAATATTTTGCCCTCTTTTATGTCTTATAAAAAAATAATAAAAGCATTTAAGTGAAATGTTTTACCATATTGTCACAGCCTAATGTGTTTTGCATTCAATAAAAGTAGCTGCATATCATTTGGTAGGAAATTGCGGCACCCACAGTGGAAAAACTTTCCCCTACCCCAAAAATTGCAAATTTCTCAAAAAATCGATCTTTACTACAAATTTTGCTATTAGTTGCCATACTGATTGTTATACCGTGTAAGCTTTAATACTTGGGTGACAACATTGAAGACCTCTAACTAAAAACTTCTTGTTAAGCATTCAATCTCAATTTTGTGGCCAATTTTAAACAACCGAGTTTTGCGTTTTTACTTAATCTTTATTCGTTAAAGTCTTGTAGCGCATTCAAAAAAAGCCTGATTATCAATATACTATTTTATTTAGAATCCCTGATGTTTGTGCTTTATTGTGCAAGTATAATGTATAACACAATCGTCACACAAACCCTTTCACCACAATTTATTCTTCCCCCTACCCCATATGCAATAAATAAGCGAGTTCGCGAGATATTGATTTTACACTTGTGCGTTCTCAGGCAGTGAGATTTTAAACACGGTAGAGTGTTATAACGTAAATTTGTACTTGAAACATATAGTAAATTACGCTGTTAGCTTGTTTATTCAATGCTTTGATTTTTTGTATTATTAAGCAATGATAGTGCCACGCCCTTTTGTATGACTCGGCAGATGGCGCTGCGCAAAGCGTTTGTGTTACGTTTTCTGTCATTGCAAATCACACGTGGTTGCAATTATATATACTTTCATATGGTTGTTGTTTATGATAAGTAAGAAAAAACTATTCACCCCTTTTTTCTATTGTTTTGTTACCGTTTATATTTCGTGTGAACAAGTTGATTTTATTTAATATTTGTTTTTAAAAAGAATCCGTGTTCACAATAGAATCAATGAAGTTTTGACGCAGATAAGTAATCTGTTTGTTAATTCTATTTGATTCCGTGACTGAATTAAAATCACTGTAAATAATATTTTGCGATTTGTTTGTGATAACTCATTGTCATTTCAATTAGAAGTGTTGCAAAATGGCCAGCACACGGCTGGATACATCTAAGGGGAAACAGATATTACAGGGCGATAGCACAGATGAAACAAATCTTGTTTGTTGCCTTCATGTCGATAAACGTTTCCAAGATATAGAAATTAAACCTTTTGATGAAACAACATGGAGTAAAGTGGCAAAAGTTGCTGAATATCGTCTTTCGAAAACAAAATCCCACAAATATAAACAAATTTGTCAAGATCTTCCTCAAAACTTTGATCCTAAAACCAATGGTTATCACAGAATGTGTTACAAGAACTTCACTGCTGTCTCAAAAAAAGAACTAGAGTCTTTTTCCACTGTAGAAGTAGAAGAAGTTTCTTACACTTTAAGATCCCACACTGAACATTTATCGGACGAAACTTCCTCCTCCGGTATTTTTCTTCCCGTATGTTTGTTTTGTGGCCTCCTGACGAAGGGTAAGAAAAGGGAACAGTTAGGCAATTGTGAAAGTTTGGAAGCGGGAGAAAAAATAAAAAATGCTGCAATGGTTCTGGGTGATACAGATATGATTGCCAGAGTTTGTGATATAGATTTTGTTGCTAAAGAGGTTAAATATCACCATAGCTGCCGAAAACATTACTTAAATCTTTCTGAGAGGTGTATACCCGGGTCTGCTAAGACAGAATATGGCAACATTAGGCTAGGACACGAAAAAGCATTTAAATGGTTGACCGAATACATAAATAAAAACGTTATAGCACAAGGTCAAGCTGTAACAATTGCCTCCTTGTATGAATATTACACTACAATGCTGATGGACATTGGTCTTGATTGCTCCTCATATACCATCCAGACTTTAGAAGTAAAACTTCTAAATCACTTCAAAGATGATATTTGCATGAGTAAAATAGGTAAACGACAAGGCAAAATATTATATCCAAGCTTTCTAGATACAGATCAGATTATAGGTTTCCATAATACGTTTTTATTAAATTCCAAAGTCACTGAAGCTGCATACCAGTTGCGAAATACAATATTAGAAATGTCAAAGACATGTCCCCAATTACAGAACCCATTGACTGTAAATGAAATACAGAAAGGCCAAGCTAACCCCCCAGACATACTTATGCAGTTTTTTAAAACTCTATATACAGGGTCTTCAACAAAAGAACCTTCTGAAAGAATGAATAGATGCATCAGTTCAGCAGCAGATGATGCTTTGTTTGCTGTAACCAATGGCGAAATAAAGCCATCAAAACATTTATGTCTTGGACTGGGTTTTAAAAGTATGACTGGTAGTAGGAAAATTATTGAAGTACTAAATCATTTAGGGCACTCAATAAGTTACCATGTTGCGGAGACACTTGAAACTGAACTTGCAATGACAATATCAGACAGGAATCAGCTAACTCCTGATGGATTACTGAAAATTCCAAACTTGTCAACCGGAACGGCTTGGGATAATTATGATGAAAACACCGAGACTTTGTCTGGAAGCGGAACTTTGCACGACACAGTTGGAATATGTTACCAGAACACTCCCGACGAACAACATTCAATGGGGACTCTCTAGGAATTCCACAAGTATCCACTACACAAACAAAGTCATTGAAACGTAAACGCTCTTTAGATATTGAGGACCCTATTTTAGAATCTTACAGAAAGCGTCCAAAAATAACAAAATTTCAATATCCCGTAAAAGCAATTTCGGACCCCTCTAATTTAAATGAGACCAGAAAAAGGGATTTAACATGGGTGATTTGTCACCATTTATTTTCTAATATACCCATGTGGTCAGGATGGAATTCTCTAATCACAGTAGATCATCTACCAGAGCAAGTGATAGGCTATATGGACAATATAAGTTTGCCACCGACCCGATTAGATGTGGTGTCGGAAACATTACGTCGATCGCAGATTGTGGCACGGGAATGTTCTGATAACACAGCAATTGTCCACTATGATCTTGCCATAGCTAAACCAGCGATGCAGATACAATCGGAAGAATCACCAAAGTACGACAATATTTTCATATGTTTTGGTCCTTTCCATATAATGTTGGCATATTTTGGCGCTCTTGGTCACTTAATTGAGGGCTCTGGCGGACCATATGTGCTAACCGAGACCAAAGTTCTGGCAGAAGGGTCTCTAAATGGGTTCATAAAAGGGAAGCATTATAACAGATGTCAGAGAATGCATACTATATTATCTCTTTCTTTCCGTATTCTCCATTTTCGGTCTTTTCTGGAAGAGCATGGTCAGATATCTGAATCTTTATACGAGCAGTTAGAACAATTCATTACAAATACTTCTTCAGAAGAAATGCAAAACGTTCTAGAGCAAGAAAATTTAAAATCTATTTTTGATATGTATGAAGCCTTTTCCAATGACACAAGAACTGGAAACCATGGATCAACAGCACAGTATTGGTTTATGTATATTGAATTAGTTGAACTTCTGTTACTTTTCAGTAGATCTTGTCGAACTAACGATCTACCTTTTTTACTTACTGCTTAGGAAAAATGTGTCCAGTATTTTTTGCAGCTAATAGACCAAACTATGCAAGATGGATGACACGCTATCACTTAAATTTACTTAACATTGATATAAGTCATCCACAAGCAAGAGCAATGCTTGAGAATGGTGGTTTGTCTATAAGACGCTCGAATAAATCATTTTCCAGAATTCCAGTGGACATGACACTTGAGCAGACAATCAATGCTGATGCTGCATCTCGTCTAACTGGCATTTCTGCATTCAGCCAGTCATATACGGCCAGGCGAAGATGGATGATTACACGAAGTGTCCGCAGTGCTATCGTTGGTGCTCTTCTCTCAAAAACTGGAATCCGGAAAAAGGGGGATGTGAATCAAGAGCTCAAGCCGTCGCGAATTCAGAGAGATAATAAAGATGTAAGTAGTTTGATCGACTGTATTAAAGCAACTAAGAATCCGTTTGATACAGAGATAAGAAATGAGGATCTCCTGTGCATATCAACTGGTAACAGAGTCAAAGATGATGTGAAAAATGAGATACTTAGTTGTGTAAAATATGGCGAGCAATCTTTTCACGACTTTAGAAATGGCTGTTTTGCAGATCCCTCTAGATTTGAAAAACCTATTACAAGAAACAAATTGCGCACTTTTGCATCTTTGGCACTTAAGGTTCGGGTTGAGGTGAAAGCAAAGAAAATCATACAGCTACAGTGTTCACGTGATCTATTTGGTAGGCTTTTGTTTTTGGCAACGACAACAGATATAAACTTGCAGAAAGTTTTTGAATATCCTCTCACTCCCGTGCCGCCAGCTCTTGCACAAATTGACGGGAATATGAATAAAACCGACAAATCAATACTTATGAAAATGTTAGAGAGCAAGGCTCATTCTGATCCTCCAGCTGCAAATCAAATTGATGCTTATGTCGTTGATGCCATGTTCCTTATACAGTTGCTGTCAAACCTACCAGATACTTTTGAAGGTGTAGCCAAAACCATTCTCAAGCTATTATGTAAACTGGCAAAAAAATACACTTTGTTTGTGACACATATGTCCATCCATCCATCAAAGATATTGAAAGAGATATGCGAGGAGAGAGCAGTGGACCAGATATTGTAGTAATGGGCCCAAAACAAAAGCGACCTCATGATTTCCGTTCAGCTTTGAAATCTGCTAATTTCAAGAGGTCATTACTATCGTTTTTGCTACAAGAATGGAAGAATGATAACTATGCTGACATTCTTGCAGGCCATACATTATATTATGCAACAGAGGACCACTGCCATCAATTCTATTGCGAAAATGATGCAACAGTAGTGTGCAGTGAAGTGTCCAATCTTGCCTGTACCCACGAGGAGGCAGATACCAGGATCACCTTACATGTGCAATACATTGCCTCAAGGTCCGATTCTCCTAACGTAGTGGTTAGAGCAAATGACACGGATGTAATGGTTATTTTATTGTATCATTGTCACCAAATACATGCAAACATATGGATGGATTCAGGCACTGACGGCACCAATACTAGGCGATTTATTGATCTAACAAAACTGTCCAATGAAATTGGGATCGAAATGTGCCAAGTTCTTCCAGCTATCCATGCTTTCACTGGATGTGATTATACTGCAGCATTTCTTAGAAAAGGTAAAATTAGGCCTTATAATATCGTTGAAAAAAGTGCAACTTTCAGAAGCGTTTTCTCAAATATTGGAACAAATCAAAGAGTTAATGAAAGAGATATGAAGGTAATGGAATCTTTTGTCTGTGAAATGTATGGCAAAAAAAACATTAAAACAGTAAATGAGGCACGATTTGCCATTTTCAGAGAGAAATACGCTCCAAAAATCAAACTGACCCATTAGAAAAGCTCAAAGGAGCCGATCCGAGTTCACTACCTCCTTGTAAAAGTGTTCTTGTTCAGAAAATCCTCCGAACAGAATATGTTGCATATTTTTGGAAACATGCCAATTGCAGTTGTCCTACATTAAATACTCCACAAGAAAATGGATGGAAAAAAGAAAATAACAAGTATGCGATTCACTGGTTTGAAGGTGAACAGATTCCGAAAGATATAAGACTGAAGATGGACAGTACAACTTTTACAGAGGATGACATGGGAGAAGATGAGGATGTACGTGAATCCGACAGTAGTGATAGTGAAGACACTGATGATGAATGAAATTATAATTCTGAATGAATACGAGTTATTTTGAACCAGCCTGTCTAAGAGCACTAACACAGTATATCCCGTGAATTCGCATATCGTTAGCATATTGGGGTAGGGGAAGAATAAATCGTGGGTAATGGGTTAATGTGACGATTTTGTTACACATTATACTTGCACAATAAAGCACACACATCAGGGATTCTAAATAAAATAGTATATTGATAATCAGGCTTTTTTTGAATGCGCTACAAGACTTTAACGAATAAAGATTAAGTAAAAACGCAAAACTCGGTTGTTTAAAATTGGCCACAAAATTGAGATTGAATGCTTAACAAGAAGTTTTTAGTTAGAGGTCTTCAATGTTGTCACCCAAGTATTAAAGCTTACACGGTATAACAATCAGTATGGCAACTAATAGCAAAATTTGTAGTAAAGATCGATTTTTTTGAGAAATTTGCAATTTTTGGGGTAGGGGAAAGTTTTTCCACTGTGGGTGCCGCAATTTCCTACCAAATGATATGCAGCTACTTTTATTGAATGCAAAACACATTAGGCTGTGACAATATGGTAAAACATTTCACTTAAATGCTTTTATTATTTTTTTATAAGACATAAAAGAGGGCAAAATATTAAAAACGCAAAATTTTTGGTCTATTTTTTTCCTAAAATATATTATTTTAAAAAAAATCTGAAATGTATCAAGAAGTTTTTAACTTAAATGTCAACAATGATCATAATTCTTGATAACCGCATCAGTAATAAGACATTTTAAGGCCATATCGCGTCCATAATGCAGAATTATCAAATTACCGAAAAACCGGCTGAAAAATGCGATTCTAGTGTAAAAACTCGCGTCTGAAAAAAAATCGGAAACGAGTTCATTCACAAGACGCCCAAATTCGAAAACTACAGACATTTTTCTATCAGAAACAACCTTCAAAGCTTTTGGCCATTGACACATATTTCAAACCCCACTAGCTCTTGGGCTATATTGTCCATTAAAGAAGAAGACATCAAATCATGTTTGACATGCATGGTAAAAAGAATGAATTTTCAGTATTTTATAGAAAATGAATTAAAATTAATACTCTGTGATTGAAATTTGTGGAAACGCCTTTCTTCAATAAAATTTTATTTTGAGTCATTTTAAGTTGTCTAAATCATAAATGTGAAACTTTTAAAGAAGTTTTTTTTTTCAAATACATGTGTATATGTTTGTTTTAGGTACTTTATTCAAGGCAGGTTTTGTTTTGCCTGAAAGTGACATAAATAGTCATGCTCTCATTGATGTCGTCGCTTTTGCTCTAATTTGTGCAAACTTTTTCATTGAAGTCTTTTAAAAACCTATGGGTTTTTTAAACAAGTAATAGGAAAGCAAAACTTTACATAAAGTTTTATAACAGAAACTGCTACAGACATTGCTGTAGAAAATGGAGGATGTATGACCTTGACCTTAAGTTCAAGGTCATATAACTAAGTCTTATTGACAGCACTTTTCAGGCAAGACTCTTTATTGAGGTCAGGTGAGCCAGAACAAGGCTTTTACACACTAAATTGTGATGATCGCCTGTCCTATGTTACTTTAATATAATGTGCCTCATAATTAATGTATGTTGTAATGTCACATTGTTCCTTTATAAAATATATATGAAATATAAATTATTTTGAAGAGTTGGTGATGCCCTTAAACTTTTAAACTACATGTACCTCTTTTCAGCCAATTTTGCAACAGAAAAATTAGTCAAGTTTAGCACTGCAACCTTATAACAGTATCAGCCCCATTGGAGTCTGTAATGTTCAGTAGCGTGAATTTATAATACAACATCTAATTATCTGTAAATAAGTTGGTAGCCAATTGTTAACTCAACATCAGTATAACTTAACATTCTAACTTGAAATTTTTTGGGGAAAAAAACAAGATATATTCATTTGACTTAAAATCTTATATATGTATACTTATAAATTCCCATAGTTCCTTGTTCCTTTCATTCCACACATGGCTAGCTAAACAGGAGATGCTTACCCTCCCAGAGCATTCAGCCTCACTTTCCTGTTGAAGGTTCATTTGCAAGTTTTCAAAAATTTTAGTTTGCTTTTTGAGTTGTGATTTGGACATGGTCGGGGATGTTCTTAATCGTTTTCCTAAGAGGTTTTCATCTAAATTTGCATAATAATGCATGGATGATGTTTATGCATGTAAATATGATAGGATAGACACTAGTTCATGGATAAATCTTAATTGTTGTAAATATATAAATTAGGACACACACACACACACACACACACACACAAACACACACACACACTATACATGCATGGACAAGGCTAGATAGAAAAAAAATGCATCATGTGACCTAAGAAGACTTTTGGGTTTGTTACAGTGGTGACCATGTTCAACGTCACAGTAACTATGGATTTATAAACATGGACAAATAATTCAGGCAAAATCCAAAATTTTAAATAAGTTAACACTCTTTAATTACTACTTTTCCTCAATAACAATTTTGTTGCGCCCACCATGTCAGTTACCCCCTCCCCCTCGGTGTCAGCTTCCCACCTGTCCCTACGTGTCATTCATATTCTAAATACTAGTACAGAAGCAGCAATGACATGAGTTAATTTTATAATTAATGAAACAATTTGAAACCAATAAAATTCAATATTCAGAAAAACAGAAAGGTAATTGAAAAGCCCAGTTTAAATATTCCAACATACACATTTGATTACTTCATAAGTCTGTTTGAAACTCAAAAAAATTCAACACTATTTAAATAAAATTTTCTAATTTTCAGAGTTCCTATGTCCATCAAATTTTGTGGAAGAACCAACAGATTTTCATATTTTGCAATGTTGTCCATATAACAATCAGATGAATGTTTTAGTTTAGAATTATTTAAACGTGTGTGTATATACATATATACCTAACTACTAGTATAATAGATAAATGTTGCACAAATATTTTATTTATGTTTTTTGTTTAAAATAAAAAATCACATGAGGTTTTATATTATTTTATCGAGTGTGTTCTTATATAGCATGAAAAACAGCTTTATTTAAGTTCAAATGGAAGATTTTTTGTTGGATTTTTCCCTTTAGTTTATTTTCCTGAAAGGTTTTTGGGTTCTTCCTTTTAATCATTCTGCTTGGAATTAATTTTGTCCACTTTCTTTCATTTTTCAGTTTTTTGCTCTTTCTGGCTTTTTTTTAATTAGAAAAAAAGAAATAGTACCCAGTGTTTTATAAAAAATTATCAAACAGTAAAACTTGTATGTTTATTGAAATTTTGAAATAAAAATAATTTTTTTTATTAAAAAAAATCAAATTTTTAACATTAATATTCTTTGTGATATATATTGGCCTATTTTGATCATTCATGATTTTTGGGGTCTTTCTTCCCAACTTTAACATAATGAAGATATTTGTACATGTGTATTCTATAGCTCAAGCAAAACATGAAAAATTATGTCTAGTTAACTCTACAGATTGATGTTTCGTTCTTTAAAGTACAGGACTAACAGTTACCGATAAAAGTTTGTAAACTGGTACAGTAATAGCTGTAATTCTGCTGATGTGCCTTTTATTGCTAATTTGCTCACTTAGTACTTCAAAAATTAAATGAGTATTTGTAATATGAACCCACAATCATAGTTTAATTTTCATGCATGTTTCATTAATAGTATAATATTATTTTTTATTTTCATTATAAAAGGACATCTGTCTCAAGAAGGATTTTTGAAGTTTTTGATGTCAGAGGACAACAATGTCGTACCAGCAGACTTGTTAGATTTAAGCCAGGATATGACGCAACCATTGTCACACTACTTTATAAATTCCAGTCACAACACCTATCTCACAGGTAAGTCTATCATTAGGTAAACCAGGATATGACACAACCATTATCACACTACTTTATAAATTTCAGTCACAACACCTATCTCACAGATGAGTATGTCAATTGGTAAACCAAGATATGACACAACCATTGTCACACTACCATATATATTTCAGTCACAACACTATCTCATAGGTGAGTATGTCATTAGGTAAACCAGGATATGACACAACAATCTTCACTTCCAGAGGTATGTTAAACAGCTTCGATGAACATACAGTTCAACAGTGACTTTCCGAGCAAGTGTTACAAAAGCAGCCATTTTTTGTCGGCTGTTCTCTTTAGATTCAAGATGGCTTTCCAGAGACTAAGTTTAAAGAGCTTATTCCAAGTATATTATTTCATTTTGAATGGGGTATGATAAATCGAATTAAATTAATTGAAAGTTGGGTGCAGATGCCCAATATGAGTTATTTATTTGTCATTTATACTCCAGTCAGTGTCTGGATATAAGGGGTGTAACTGATAAAGCATCTGAATTATTAACGCCTTCAAGAGACACTTCAATTTGTTTGCCTGAGCAAATTGGAAAGTGCAATTTAGCATTGTTGAACATGCCTCTGTTTCACTGGTAAACCTGGATGTGATGCAACATTTGTCACTTCTAAACACAACACCTTGCTCTCAGGTATTTTGTTCCCTCCATATATAGCCAAACCCTTTTATAACATTAAATTGAGACAGAACAAATGATGGCAACGAATCAAGATTTTAATGTATTGCATGTATTTGTTGTAGGGCATCAGTTGACCTCAAGGTCATCTGTAGAGTTATATCGTCAAGTGTTACTAAGTGGATGTCGTTGTATAGAACTTGATTGCTGGGATGGTAAAACCACAGAAGAAGAACCAGTAATAACTCACGGCTACACAATGTGTTCTGAAATCTCATTTAGGGTAAAACTTTAACAAATTTAAACTCTTCTTATCAAACCTCTATTAAGTTCAATGATAATTGAGTTATGTACCAAGGGATCAACCCCCTTAATATTCTTGCAGGACATTTTAGAAAATGAAAATTTGCAGAATAATGCTGTTTTTACAGGAAAACTTGAACTGATATGATTCCATAGCCAATGGAAAGGTTGTTCAGCAAAAATGTTAGGGGGTATACCATGGTACAGTGCCAAAACCCATTATCACCAATGATGGCTACTGTAACAGACTTTGTCAATTTAGGTGTTTTTATCTTGCTAGTCATACTACAGGCACAAGTGTTGATGTCCAGTTTTATAGAGTAGATGTACTGATGAGCTAAACTGTTGCTATGGCAACTTGTTATTTTACACACAGGCAGTAGAGAAACAAGCTGTACTGACACACATTTAAATATTATGTGAACAATTGCTTTAGCATGCAATAAAGCAAAAGGAAGTTTTAGAAAGGACAGAAGCACCAATATTTATATCCCACAAAAAAGTGTAGGGGGTATATAGGAATAGCCTTGTCCACCTTGACATCTGTTCCCATGTATAAGGGTGAATTTTGATCAAACTTCACACAATTTAAACCAACACTATATCTCTTCCATGTCTAAGGGTGAATTTTGATCAAACTTCACACAATTGTAAACCAACTTGAGACATTGTGTTGCATACCAAATTTAGGCAGATGGGTTAAAGGTCATGACAAAACTTTTGCAAGGATGGGGGAGGGAGTCAGTTTCATTTTAATTTATATTGTTTTAAGATACAGTAGTAAATATTGTTTTTTCATACATAACAGGAAGTCATTGAGGCGATTGCAGAAAGTGCCTTTAAAACGTCAGACTATCCAGTTATACTGTCATTTGAAAACCATTGTTCGTAAGTTTGTTTTACTTAATTTATAATACAGTCCTACTTTTTTGTAATGTATAAAACTCCCATGTGTACTAATCTTACAATCGGTACCTAAGCCAAAGCCAAGTTTTAATGTGAACTGAGAATTGAGTTCTTTTTATGGATGTAAACAAAACAAAAAAAGAGCAAAATAAAATAGAACTAAGAATGTGATAATAACAAGTAAATTTTCATGACCTTGTATCTAGCTTAATGGAAATGTGTGATTATCAGTTGTGCTATAAGTGCTGCTTTAAATGATTGTTCATATGATAAAGTTTTGATAATAATACTAAATGTCATGTATTCTTTTTATGTCAGACCAAAACAACAAGCAAAGATGGCACAACACTGCAGGAATATATTTGGAGATATGTTATTGACAGAGTGCCTAGATGGATTTGAAGTGAGTAATCTATTGGCCGATCTGCAATTGATATGACATGTACTTTTAAATACAAATTTAGCTTGTTGTAATGGGCTGTTGATGTGTACTTGTAAATAACTTGTTGGAAAGTGCTGTACTTTACAGACCTGTCTAAAGTTTAACACTAAGCTAACGATTTGGTGCTGAAATGGCAGCTCATCTTGGCCTCTTTTTGGTTATATCTCAGTGTTAAACTTTCATTAGGCCTGTATATAACTTGTTAGAAAGGCCTCTTGACATGTACTTTTAATAAGTACGGTAGTTAGATAGAGTTGTTGCAATGTAAATAACTTTATGGAAAGGGATAATATTTCCATTCCAATATTTTGATTGACTAGATTGGGCAAGCAAACCTTTAAATGACACTGAATTTCCACAAATTTGAAATTTGAAATCCAAAATTTCCAAAATTTATGCAAATGTACTGATAGTCCTTTAAAGTTTTTTTTTTTTTAAACAAATTTGCTAAAGTATGGTACTTTTGAAAGAATTTTCAGAAATAAGTAGCCAATACTGATTTTGCTGCCACAAATGGAAGTATGGAGGACATAATAAAATGAAGTAAAATTTTGCTAAAAAGTGATGGGCTTCACTTATGTCCCATACTATGTGATAAATGAATATTTATTTTCTTATCTTTTTAAGCTTCAACCAGATGTTCCATTACCAAGTCCAGAATTATTGTTCCGGAAAATTGTCGTCAAAAATAAAAAGAAACATTTTAACAAAGGTAGAGTATGTTAATTTAAAGTCATGTGTAACTTAGCAACCAAATATGTTAATAGCAATGTATACAATACACACAATTATAATTTTAGAGTGGTTTTAAGTATTTAAATTCATTTTTCAAAATTCAAATTTAAATACTGTGAAACATTTAATTTTCATGTGCATGCAATTTATGATTTTTGAGTTAGAAAAAATTGAAAAATTAATGTGAGCAAAATTAAAATGATCAAATAAAAAAAAAAAAAACAGTTCACAGGTGAGTACTTGAGGATTTGTACATGAGGAAGGGAAAACAGGTGATTTTACTTACATACCTAGGATTTTAAATCTGGGGGACACAATGGAATACTGCGGAAGTTTCATGCCACGAAATGAGATAAAAATCTCGCAAAAATGTCAGGTCTGGAAAATGAAGTGTTTTACAATATTCTGTTCAGTGTTAAAAATAATTATAGCATTAAAATTTTACCTAGGAAATATTTCATCTTCTTGCATTTGTATATCCTTCCTCAAAAAATATACCATAGTTAAAATTATTCAAAACACATTATTCAGGAATGGTCTTCAATCAGGAGGGAGTTCCGGTCAGCATGGACAATGTGCCCTATGGTTTGTAATACAGTTGTACCTCAAATGTTGTTTTTATTTATCATCAATATGTAATCAACATAGTTCTTATCAATTATCTCACCATGGTCAGAAAAATGTTTTATCGTACCTCATATTATGCAGGGCTCAAATACTTTTAGTATTATGGATTCAGTAGTGTTGGACCAATAATATTTGCATCTACTGGTCCACAAATAAAAACTCAAAAAAACCCAGTGTCAGTGAATCTTTAATTTGCTGTTTCATTTCTCAGAAAATTGGCAATATGCACAAAATGATAACATGATTTTAAAACATTAATATGATGAGTCCATGAAAAGTTACTTGGAAGTCTGTCACAATAGGCTCACCAGGCTGGTACTTGTCCCAGTTTCCATGACATCAAGCAAGTAGAGTACAAGAAATCCTCTTAAATTTGGAGTGCATCCATTTTAAAGTTTACCTTAGCATTTTATTAGTACCCATTTATTTAGCATCTTGGTGGACTGGAGTCCAAGTGCATAATGCTTAGTCTGGCTGGGACTCTGCCCACAACCCTCAGATGATGAGTCCACAGCATTTACCACTCACACCTTTTGTACATTGAAAAAAAAAAAGAAACGAATACAAAAATTGTAAAAGTTATTGCATTCTCAATCGGAAATTATCATTATCAAGTTCTCCAAATCATGATGTGCAAATGTAAATTGTTATCTTTCTAGTACCCACTCCATACTATTACGCTGAATGCATACTTATCGACTGCTCCAAATTTCTACATCTTAATGTCCAAATTTAAAGACTATGTTGGTTAGCTGAAGTATAAATGAATTTAAAGACTATGTTGGTTAGCTTAAGTACAGTATAAATATATCTATATCTGAATGAGCTTTTGATATCTGATGAGATGTCTCTATACCTTGATATATGCTGATGATATCTGTTATATTGCTACAGTACAGTCAGTCAACTTACTTGTTCGTATACCTCTCCAATAACTGGGTTGAAAAAAAAAACCACTATCTGGAGTGGAAGACTCTTCTTCAATTACTGGGTTGAAATAAATCACTTTCTGGAGTGGGCTTGACTTATTTCCATCTCTCCCCAAGGAGAATCGGGCCGTAGTGGGAGGGAGGGTTAAAATTATTGTTATGTATTGCTGTAAAAAATTCAAAATTGAATTTATATAATACATGTACAAGATCGCATGTCTTGCCTAAAAAACATAGTTTTGTCAATAATGAAAACATTTAACCAAAACAACGTAGAGTTGGGTAATAGAGGTGTACAACCCTGTCAGGATTCTTTTTCTTATAATGAGAAGGTCAGTTAGGGGATACTGGAAGAAACCAGAAAGGTCAGTTAGGGGATACTGGAAGAAACCAGAAAGGTCAATTAGGGGATAGTGGAAGAAACCAGAGTTCCCAAAGAAAACCATAGACCTCCGGCCCGCAAACTAATAAACTTTGTCCCAAGTGGGATTCAAACCTAGGCAAAGACGGATGTAAGCGAGCGCTTTAGACCACTCAGCCGCCAAGGCTCTGTCCAAACAAATTTGTACGAGAGTGGATGATGATAACATCAATGTTGACTAGACAATGGCTATGTCTCACTTTTCAGGCCAAACATAAAAGGGAAATGAAAAGACCCACTGAATGTATGATGTTATACGTTAATGTTTATTGTACTCTTTTGTGTTGTGTAAATGTATATAATATATAATTCTCAAACTGACTTTTACCAACAATAAAATTCTTTTTTAACGGCTTAATTTCAGTGAATACAGTGGATCCATGTTACCCCCAGTAACATTGCCACCTCACTTATTGCCACACATTATCAAAGTTCAATAATCCATATCTTTTGTGATTTTCTTTATAAAGCCTCCAACAAGTTATTCCCTCTGTAATGCCAAATTTTGACTGAACAAATGGTGGCAATAAATCAAAGTTTTACTTTAAACTTTAATGGGGTTAACTGCTGTACAACATGATACCCTCTAATGTTTGTGCGGAACACTTATTTCCAATGGATATGGAATAACATGAGATGATGTTTTCCTGCGAAAAAGACGACGTCATTCCGGAAATCTGTGCATTGACGTTTTCCAAAACGTTCCGCACAAACGTTAAGAGGTATTGATCACATGGTACAGCGGCGAGCCCCTTTGATTTTTTTATTTGAATATAAATGGAAGTCATGGTTGAAATGATATCAATATTGACATGTGTTGGGGTGGGGTGTGGTCATTTGCAGAAGTTCCTGAAATAGACTTTAGAAAACCATATACAGTCAAACCTGCCTTAAAGGCCACCTCTGTATAAGAGCCATCTGCTTATAAAGGCCAGTAGAATTGTATTCCAGTTTTTCTTTATTCATATCATTTAAACCTGTGTATAAAGGCCACTTTTACTGGTTCCCTTGGGTGGCTTTATAGACTGGTTTGACTGTACAGTATTTTAACATGTTTGTCACTCTACAGTTCTCAAATACATTTGAAAATCGTTATATTGATAAAATGATTTGTGTATTTGCTAAATTTATATTCAACAAAGATATCTCATATGCAAGTTAAAAGTTCTTAGAAAGTAAACCATATTGTATGAACTTTTGATACTGATCTACTGATACATAGACCTATGGATAAAGTCCTTAAAATTTGGCTTACAAATAAACCCTTCACCTATAAGATCCATGGTGATTAATCAGAAATTGTCACTCGGAAGACATTACTTGTTTCTTCTATAGTATTATAACAACTTTACCAAGTACGAGACAATCTGGTTTACTGGTAACTTTCATTTCACATTTTTCAGATAAAAAGCCACCACCTGTATTGAAAACAAACCAAAGTTCAAAACAGTTTAACACTGAAGATATAGTCAGCAATGTAAATGGTGAACCAGAGAAGAAGCGTACTGAGTCCACGGAAGAGAGCGGTTTAAATGAACCTCCTGTAGATTATGAAGTTGCATCTGATTCAGATTCCAGTGATTTTGAAGATGAGGAAGACCTTACGGAGGAAGAAGTGAGTCGCCGTCAGGGGTTCAAACATGATAAGGTATCGTAAACAATTCGCAGGTAGTTTTTAGAGTCCAGAGCTGTGTATTGATATTGCAATCACTTGTTTTTTACCAATATTGAAATGAAAAGTTTCGAAAAAATGGAGATGTATATTTGGTCATGATGAAACGAAGCAGCTACTATAGTCCGATCACATTTTCAGTGAGGAAAAAACATTTTTTGAATGGGTGGTGTGATTCAAACTTGGATATCTCACTTGTAAGATACACCTAAATGTGATTGAAAAAAGATAAATTATTAAGTACAGTTAAACTTGGATATAACAAACACGTTTACGCCGAATACATAGATAGTACAAAGTAAAGAAAATGGGCCTGACAGCTCCTCTACATAAGTCCATATATAACAATATACCGGTAATGAAATTGCTTTATAACGAAGTTAAAAATTCACTCCCCAGGGCTTCTTTATCAACATGTTTTATAACAATATAACAAAGTCGCTTTATAACAAAGTTAAAAATTCACTCCCCAGGGCTTCATTATCAACATGTTTTATAACAATATAACAAAGTCGCTTTATAACAAAGTTAAAAATTCACTCCCCAGGACTTTGTTATCAACATGTTTTATAACAATATAACAAAGTCGCTTTATAACAAAGTTAAAAATTCACTCCCCAGGGATTCATTATCAACATGTTTTATAACAATATAACAAAGTCGCTTTATAACAAAGTTAAAAATTCACTCCCCAGGACTTTGTTATCAACATGTTTTATAACAATATAACAAAGTCGCTTTATAACAAAGTTAAAAATTCACTCCCCAGGGCTTTGTTATCAACATGTTTTATAACAATATAACAAAGTCGCTTTATAACAAAGTTAAAAATTCACTCCCCAGGGCTTCATTATCAACATGTTTTATAACAATATAACAAAGTCGCTTTATAACAAAGTTAAAAATTCACTCCCCAGGGCTTCATTATCAACATGTTTTATAACAATATAACAAAGTCGCTTTATAACAAAGTTAAAAATTCACCCCAGGACTTTGTTATCAACATGTTTTATAACAATATAACAAAGTCGCTTTATAACAAAGTTAAAAATTCACTCCCCAGGACTTTGTTATCAACATGTTTTATAACAATATAACAAAGTCGCTTTATAACAAAGTTAAAAATTCACTCCCCAGGGCTTCGTTATGTTGTGATCACAAGTTTTATTGTATGTTAATGTCTTCATGAGGAGTGGAATTGAAAAATGTGTATCAGCTAGTTCAGTGATGGCAAAAGGAAACTAAAAAACCCACCAACCTTCACAGGGTTCGTACAGGCCTTTAAAAGTCCTTAAATCTTAAGGTTTGCCCTAAAAAGACCCTAAAAACAAGTCTGACCCTAAAAATCCCTTGAATTTATCCTGAAGGCCTTAAAAAGCCCTTGAATTTGGCCAGTTGTGTGTCTGTAGTTCAATATTAAGTGGTTGCAAATAGACTAATTTAAGTAAATTAATTAATTAATAAGTAGCGTTGAAATGAGCAATTTAAAGGTACCTGTCCCTCCTAAACGCCCAACTTCAGCATCCACTTCAAGTGCCGTTACTATAGACACGTTAGTAATCATTTTATTGATTTAATTGCCTTTGCACCAATATTTTTTGCTAAAATTGTCCCTCTAATTAGGCCTTAAGTTTGCAAATAAGACCCTGAAAAGACCCTAAAAAGTCCTTAAATTGGGAGTCCAAATGTCTGTACGAACCCTGCTTCAGCAAGTAAACTGACAAACTTTTTAACAGTAAAATCTGCCTTGAGTGAATTCAAACCTAGAAGATGAAAGTCACTGTGATCCATAAGCATGAACTTTAGATAGTGTGTACCTTCTTTGACATTAAATTTTGAGATGTCTGGATACAATATTAAAGATACCCAACTACAGTCCCCATCACTAATAAACTCATAAGCTTTCCTGATTTAAAATGTGTTTTAATAAGATGTAAAATTGTAAATACATATATACTTCAAGTACTATCATCATGTTTGTTTGTATTACAGGGTACAGCCGGGTCAGAAGCAGAAGCTGGATTAGAAATGTCAGCTCTAGTTAATTACATACAACCAATTCACTTCCATTCCTTTGATATATCTGAGAGTAAGTAATAAATCTTTACTTTGCAGCTAGCTCATTTGTAAACAGTACAGTAAAGATTATGTTATACTCTCTTAAGAAAAATACCATTTAGATTTCTGTCTTCACTACAAAAAGGGGTGGATTCTTTTTCTCCTTGATATATCTGAGAGTAAGTAGCAAATCTTTACTTAGCAGCTAGCTCATCCACAAACAATGAAGTAATGCAGGATTAGACATTTTCACCAAAGTTGGACATTTTTAGCAGAAACAAAATTAAGTGCATCAACAATTAACGCCATGATCAGTTGAAAAATTAACAAATTTTATCAAAATAATTTAAAAGTTAAAACTGCAAGAGAAATAGCTTTTACATTTTCAAAGACTTTGTAAAAATACAAATTTTATATGTGAAAACTAGCACTTTTCACAGTTTGATGGCTAAAAAAATAATTCCAAATGGTAATATACTTTCTTATGATTCTTTGGTGAAAGGGAGGTAACTTAAGTCTTTTATGGGATATTTTTTGTATTTCAGAGAGAAAGAAAAGTTATGAAATTTCCTCGTTTGTGGAGACACAGGCTGCTACATTACTCAAAGAATACCCCGTAGAATTTGTCAAGTATCCTTTTCTGTGGAAAATTACATTTGTGTATTCCAAAACAATACATTGTTACCTAGGTAACATTTGCCTGATTTCCTGGTACCAGTCAAAATTGCATAAAGGCATACTCTGCTGTACATATACTGTGAAATTCTTACTTTTCATGGTGTTCCAATTTTCATTGTTTCCACAGACAACCTGACCCATAAATTTTCATGTCATCAAATATTATACACATGTACTGTAAAAGGGGAATTTTCTCATGGCCAAAATTTTGACTTATTTCACGCTAAAGAAATTGCAGCGAAAATTTTACCCACACAAAAATGTATATCATACAGCCTAATATATCATAATTTATAGAATATACACCCACTCCACTTACATTTGTAATGCCAAAGTTACACATACGCAAAATGTTCACCCCACGAAAATAATCCCCTTTACAGTATTACAAATTTAACTGAAACATTAACCACAAAGCATGAATTTATATCCTAAATGGAAATCTTTTTATAGCCAAGGCAATTAGACACTAAGTGAAAGATTCTTGACTGGGGCATAAAACCCGATTACTAACCCTCACTCACATTATTAACATTGTAATATATAATTTGTGAAGGTTTGCAGATTTCCTTAACTCATAACCTCCAGTTACAACAAGCGACAGCTAAGCAGAGTTTATCCTCGGGGTACAAGAGTAGATTCTAGTAACTTTTTACCACAGGTAAATATAACAGCTCTTTCTTACTTCTGAAAATACATCATTTTACACAATGCAAATTGTTATACACATTGCATTGGGATATATGTAATTTACTTATTACTGAAATTCCCAAGTGCCTTGGTGGCTCAGCATCTACCTCGAGAGCAGAAGGTCATTGTTTCAAACTCTGGTCATACATAAGACATTTTAGAATACTGCTTCCTTGCCTGCTGCTCTGTATTTCTGTATTTAGCGAACAGAGTATCAACTATTCACCTGATGTTCTATAATGTACCTGGGGGAGTGGTATACTTGTGTGTGGCATACTGACTCTATGAGCTAGCAAGGTAAAAGTTGCATACATTTTAAACTACAACAAAGCTAATTACCTGTGTTGATAATAATGCATCATTAAATTTATGAATAAACTGTACTTATTATTTTTGATTGTCAAGAACATTATTTTTTTCAAAGTACAAAAAAGTCATAGGTTGAAGTTTTGGAAAAAATTATTGATGACATTTGTTTGATAAAGTAAATAGTGCTCTTGTTTGAGGAGAATATTTGATACTGTCTTGAAAACATTACTGCCATTGATTATTAATTTATTTTTAAAAGTTAAAGTCTGTCCCGAGCCATTAGGCCCATGAGGCCGGAGCTTATCCCGGTTTCGGTGGCGTTAAGCGACTGAGAGTACAAGACTCTCCCCTGAATGGGACGCCGGTCCATCGCAGGGTTAACCCCCAGCATTTTGCTGGTACTCATTTATTTTTCAGCTGAGTGAACTAGAACAACGTGAAATTAAGTGTCTTGCTCAAGGACACAACACATCGCCCGGTCCAGGGATCGAACCCACGACCTTTGAATCATGAGTCCAACGCCTTAACCACTAGGCCATGCGCTTCCTTAATTTATTTTTACTTTTCTTTTAATAATTTTAGATTTTCTGGAATGCTGGATGTCAATTGGTAGCTCTTAATTTCCAAACATTAGGTAAATTTAAATTAAGATAGTTTAATAAATTTATAAATGTGTCCTTTTCTCAGCATAGGGTGTGTGTGTGTGTATGCATGTGTGCGTGTGTGTGTGTATGGCATGCCAGGGTCTCAAATTTTAAGAAGTTTTTGGGTTGACCATTCTTTGAATTTGTAGTTGGAGTGTTTTGGATAAATTAAATCTCACCTGCTGTTGACCTGAACTATTCTTCTGACAATTCTTAAACATTTTACTTGTTGATTTAATGTATTTTCAGCAGTCTATATCTGTTGATATACAACACTGACTCAAAGGTACATTTGTATTCACAATTTTGAGGTTTTCACTATACTTTCTATGTGAAATAGTTTGGAGGTTTTTTCCAAAAAAAAAAAAAAAAAGAAATAATTATAAATTAAGCATTAAATAAAATAAAATAAAATTGTTTATTGTTATTTATTGTTAAGATATCACTTGTTTTAAAGCATTGAAAATTATTATTGCCTTTAAAGGAATTTGTACATAATGTTACAAACTTCAGTACCCATGAATACAAATGTTGTGTTAAAAACACAAGGAGAAATGAAAAACTTAATTGAACATAGGACTTTAAATGGGGCTTTTATAAAATTAACCACTGATTTCTATATCTACAGATTTAGCCATGCAATTAAATTTGGGTATATTTGAATATAACAACAGAAGTGGATATATATTAAAACCAGACTTTATGAGGCGTAACGACCGTAGATTTGATCCGTTTGCCGAATCAACAGTAGATGGTATTGTGGCAGGGACAGTAACATTAAAGGTATTTAATCATTTTTAGTTTATTTATAGAAAAGACACGAACAGGTGAGTGAATACGAAGTTTTGTATCACAATCATTATCAATTTTCTTATATCAAAACATCAAAGTTTTGCATATTCAGTCTATAAATGTAGTTGGTGGATGGGGGGATGGGTCATCCTGGCCCAGGCCCTGGAAAAACCAAGGGCCATGTTTTCAAAAATTAAGTCAACATAAATTTAGTTACTTGTCTTAGACATTTTATTTGGAAAGTTACGGATAGTATTAAGTCAAACAAAAACTATAAATTAGGAAGAAGTGAAACGGGATTTTATTCAAAAGACAACTAAGACTAAACTATAAGTCAAGGTTGGCCCACAAACAGTAATGGTATTTTTGAGGGGGAAAAATGTTTTCGGCCAGTGGTGTAAAACACTCTCTAGATAAGGTTGGCCCACAAACAGTACCAGTATTTTTAAGGGGGAAAAAAATATTTTCCGCCAGTGGTGTAAAACACCCTTAGATTGAAAATTGCATTTATAGAAATGGAAAAAGACTTAGACAAACTTAAGTATGTCATAAAAACAGTGATTCAGCTATGATGTTTAATTACTATGTGGGTATGTTTAATTATAGGTTATCTCGGCTCAATGCTTAACAGATAAAAAGACAGGTACCTATGTAGAAGTTGAAATGTATGGTTTGCCAACAGACACACAGCGTAAGAAGCGGACAAAGATGGTACAGTCTAACGGCATTAACCCAGTCTATGATGAAGATCCATTTGTGTTCAAAAAGGTTAGTATAGCACCTTTCATGCTCAATGTTGATTTCACACACGGAGGCTCAATTTTGATTTCACCTATGGCAAGAGTGGCTAGATAGACAGGGGGTGCTTACCCATCTGAAGCACCCGGCCTCACTTCCCTAGTCCCCAGTGTTTTTAGTAAAGCTACTTGCATTCTATTTTGATTTCACATATGACGAGTGTGGCTAGCTAGACAGTGGTTGCTTATCCTTCCTGAGCACTCTCTCTCTCTCTCACTTCCTTGTGATTAATTTGCTAGTCATTAAAATCTTTACTTTTGAGATTGAGATTCAGACATTGTTTGTGTTCGATGTGGACAAAATAATTACTTCTCAAAAACCTTTTTATTGTCAAAACAATGAAATAATACAATACAATAAAATGAAGACCCAATGAAAACATTGACTTAGAAATGGAGAAAAAGCAGTTAATACTATAATATTGAAGTCCATGTTTTTTACTTAAGAATATGACAGATTATTATGAGCAACTTGGGAAAATTAAATAAATTTGTTGATCAATATGAGTAAAGTGCTTTGTCTTAGAGGGAACATCTATATATGGCAAACAAAGATGTCCCCATTTCTTTTTTAAAAAGGTAAATTGTACTTGACTTGATAACCATGTAAATTGATAAATATGTGTATTGTTGTCTACAGGTTGTATTGCCAAATCTAGCTGTGATAAGAATAGCATTATATGATGAAGGTGGTAAAATGTTAGGACACAGAGTCTTACCTGTAGAGGGACTGAGACCAGGTATGTTCATTTATTGTTACCATGGTTACAGAGGCTGATGGATAAAGGTAGAGGTCACATATATACATATTAAGTTTAATTAACAGTAGAATCAACACCCTCATGATGATAGGTGGTGTTATAGCCCAATGGTGGTTGATCCTTGTGGATACAAGAGAGTTCTAAAGTTTAAAGATATATTCCAAAATTACATTGACCTTTCTAAAGACAGATGATTTGATCTCTAATGTGTGCTCTAGTCTTCAACCATCAAGTTGAAGTTTTATGTTAATTTTTTTAATTCTACCTTATTGCTCAAGGTTGGAAATGGCAATACATGTTTTTTATTATTAAATTGTTTATGCTATGATCATATTGAGTACCGGGTAGGTAACAGTGATCAGCTGTTATTCTGCAATTACTAAGCTGAGTGCATGTGTGAGTATAGGAGTGCATGAATGGTGTAAATTGATTCTATTTTAAAAACATGAAAAAAAACGAATTTGTAAAAAAATGTCTTCTTCTTTATATTTGCAGGTTACAGACATTTAGCATTAAGAAATGAATGTAATCTACCATTACTTCTTCCATCAGTATTCCTCTATATCAGTGTTAAGGATTATGTACCAGATGAAATAGAAAGTAAGTATGACATTACATCATAGTGTCTGTTAGTACTTAGGTTTCCGATAAGAATGCTGTAAACTTTAAAATTTAGTGAAATTTTAGTGTGTTTTGCCGTCTGACCTTTTTCCTTGATAAAACTGCTAAATTTATATATTATATATAAGCTTCTTTGATGCACATATAAAGTTGGTGCCCTAAAAAAACTGGGCTTATTGTTTTTGTAAAGTATAATCTTTAAAAATGATTATTCCCCAGTATAATGCATTTTACTGTGTATAAGCAACTATGAGTGCACACAAAATATTTCTGTGCTAAAATAAAACTAAGTTTATTCCTTTTGTAAAGTGTAATGGCTAAAATAAGTATATCAATATAAGGGGGTTTACAATACTGTTTTGTAAGAGAGTTAGAAATTTGCAAATTTGCTAGTGTTGGATATGTAAGCTGTGTTAGGACTCCCAACTAATATGTACAATGTTTTGTGTATTACAGTGTTTGCAGAAGCCCTCATCAATCCTATAGCCTACCTTGACAAGTTAGAAAAACATTCACAACAATTAGCAGTCCTAGAAGACTTTGATTTGGGAGCACCAGTAAGTATTGTCAGTTTGTTGCTATGGTTACCATTAGATACATTGTCCTTTACATGTTAAAAAAGATTTACCACAGTAAACAGACTTTGATATTTGAGCTCCAATTTAGTTTTGCAACATATGTTGCCATGGTAATCATTGAGTACAAAACATTTCCACACATCTATTAATACAATTTTTAACACTCTGTCATTAAATAAAAATGAATGTATTTTTATTTATAATATTGAAAAGTGAACTATAGATGTTAATTAAATTTTGATGCACAACTGTTTTTATGGACCTGATGAGCAGATTACCTTTTACAGCTGCTGTTTTTGTCATTTAACAGTCCCATGGTGGATTATAAAATATTGCTATTTGCATTTGATGGTGTTATAAAATTGATTGATGAATGGGGTTTTACACCCCAGTCAAGAATATTTCACTTCTATCAAGATATTACCAGTAATAGGTGAGTTGAAAGGAATTTTGGCCTTTGCAGGGCAATATGCAGGGGAGGGTACTTTAGTGTGCCAAACTTACCATGACATGGGTCATCAGATTTTAAGAACTTATCTGGAGGACCTAATGACTCATTTCTACATGTAAATACCAAGTCTTTTACAAAAGAACAGTCACTTCTTATTTTCAAGTCTTGGTCAGGACTGGCCTTGAATCAAGCCTGAAATCCCACATATGGAACAAGCACTCTTCCAATTGAGCTACCATAGTGATATGAGCAATATATGGGTTGAGAGTTAGGTCAACTTTCAAGTGTCACTGATGTTTTATGCTGAAATCTATATTTTGTTTTAGTTTCCAATTTATTTTTGAATTTTGCAGTCACCAACCAATTCCTCTGATAAGCTCTCAGACACTTTTCCATCAAATATTTCTCCAGTCCGAAAAAATGGCAGTCTACCAAACATTCCAACTCAAGATACTGACCGACCACTTCAATATAAAACATCCTTTAATCAACATCAGAAGTTAGCCAATAAAGAGAGCACAGCATCCACTATGAGTGGCAGCTCAGGTAAGATCGTTAATAGACAGGTAACCCACTGTTCATTCTAGAAGGGGCCATGGAGCATAGATCCTTTATTGTGTCAAATGCCAAATTCCTGAGACCTTAGTAGACCATATTTTATTTTACACGAATACAGAAATATTGATGTTAAGGTATTTAAAGAAAATTTTTTAAATGGTTTCTTTTGAAAAATCCTAGAATGTACACTGCAGGTAAGGCAGGATACCAATTAGATTTATGAAAAGGTTGGTTTGGATGGGTGGGTTTTTGTTAGTCTTGTGTAAAGAACCCTCTTGACATCATTTTTAAATTTTGATAAATTGGTAGATGAATTTTTCAATTCTTTGTCAGGCCCAGACAGGGTTCAAACTCCTAAATTTCACTTATGGAGGGGGGGGGACACTTTAGAAACAGAGTTATCCGAAAATACTAGAAACAACTGATGGATTCTATCCTTATGTCATACACCCTTAATGAATCAGAATGAGCCAAACAAATTGCTAAGTATAAAATCTGATGTGGATTGTATTTTATATCACCATTAAATGTTAATAATCTTTTGAAAATAAACTTTAATAATTGCATTTCTTTATGTTACAGGTGGATTACCGAGAATACGACCAATGCCAAGTCAAACCTCAGAAAATGGATTTAACCAATTATCGGTTGTCGTGACAACAAAATTAAATGGTAAAATTTTTATACAACTATGAAAACGTGAAAACACACAGTAAAATAAGGTTTCCTGTAATAAAGTACCAAGAGATGTGACATGATCCTCCTACATCGTTGTTTTTCTCCATTTAAGATTTCTCCCCATCTCCCTATATTTGATATAAATAGAATCTACCCCTGTTTTGTAGTGGAGACATAGAAATCTCATCTCTAAAGTTGAGATTTTTATGTCTTCACTACAAACAGGGGTAGATTCTTATTCTTTGTTTTGGAAAGATTTAATTGTGAAAATTATACTAAAATTATGCAAAAAGTACATTGACGTCATAATATAAATTGTTGAAGTCGGGATCAAAGCGAAATTGTGACATCACAGGGCATTTAGCTTTTTTTTTTACCTTAGGGTAAGACAGAAAAATCTTACCAGGTAAAAACACAGGATTCTCTTGTCCAATAAGAAAGAAATGTATTTCCATTTGAAGAAGCAATGGTAGAATTTTGTATTTTCACTTCCATGTGCATCAATATACATTAAACACATGACCATGTGCCAACATTTGTCTTAAATAGGGATGGCAATTCGATCTTTAGTCACTTATCAAACAATCTTCAAATGGTATTGATATTGTATAAAATGACTGTATGTATATCAAATATATGGGGGTACTCTAAACAGGTACCAATTTATCTATTAGGAAAATAAGAGTTGATTAATCAAATGTATGAAGGATTAATCAGTTAATCGTCACCATCCCTAGTTGATGTGAAACCTAGTTTTACTTTAACTTATTCATTAAGATGTTGAAGATGTTCTTGTTCATTTGTTTGCTTTTCTCTCATTTATAGATCCAAAGATTTTAGAACCAACACCACTAATGGAGCTTAAAAAACTAAAACCGTACTTCAAAACATTATCTAAACGAGAAAAAGAATTAGAGACTTTGAAGAAAAAACATGAAAAGGTAACTATGCTAGCTTTGATACAATATTGAATGATCAAACTTCCTTAATTAGTGACCCCTTATAATACATAAAATGATTGTTAGTGTAACATACATGGTATACATTCCGGATTGTCTGGGACAACCCAGTTTTTGACCTTTTTAAAACCTATCCCACTGGGAAACTAGTAATCCTGGAATTCCGACTTGTCAATAATATGGAAAAGCCTGTTATTTTTTAGGCCAGTTTCCATTGTTACAGCAATAGTTTATAGGTACAAACTTAATACAGAGCAGATAAGAAACACTTGCACAAACTCCTCTGTCACATTGAACTTATGTACAGTAAAACCTCTTTATAATTCTCTTTGATAACTTTTACATCTTGTTTTATTGCCATACTATTTTCAAGTTCTGAAACCAATTTCTTGCATTGTTTTCTTAAAAGGCATCCCTAAATTTACCCCCAAACCTTTTATGATGCCAAATTTTGTCTGAACAAATGGTGGCCATGAATTGTGGTTTTACTGTACCAGTATTTATAAGTCCTAAATAGATAGGATGGAATGGCATTTTATGTGCAAATGAAAATTATTTAACTCACATAGAGGCAGTCAAAATCTGGAATCTACTGACCTTTACCAAGCAAACTGACACACTTTCCCACAATAGGATCTACTCAAATCGGGATTTAAATCTAGATGACATTGTAATCAGTTATGAGGTCAAAGGTGGACGACTCTTTTCTGAATTCTTAAAAACGTATTTAGTGTGCAGTTAAGATTTTAGTAACAAGTCATTTTTAGCTGCTGTGTGGGTAGTAGTCAAAAGTTTACAGATGATGTTTGATGTGAGATGCCATTGACACTTCATTAGATCATTGCAATACAACATCAGTTTTATTGCCAGTTCAACTTGTATAATAGTTCCATGCAGTTAATCAAACAACATGCAGGTTACAAAAGGAAGTGAAAAATGAAAGAAACAGCTAAGTATTGACACTTTTGAGAACAAAGTTATACAAATGTACCAGGAAGAAGTATGGAACAGCTTCGATCCATCTTTATTTTGTCAAGCTTGGACAAGATACATCAAATAATTAGTTATCTGGAAGCTGATTTACAGCCAGCTTAGGTCACGCACAGCCTGTGATTTTCTACAGATAGTCTCCTTTAATGATTTTTGTCTTGCACTTCTGGTGGAACATTTTTCAAGGTTTGATAAGACTGATCACATATAGAATAAGCTGTGATCACTTATCTGTATGTATGAAGCTTTATCAGGTCTATTTACTTGTGGTAGGTATATCAATTACTGAATAATTCTTCAACTCTTATGATAGTATCTTTCTTTTCTTCTTCTGCTTTAAGATTGACTTAATGTAAACAGTGTGTTCATAACAAAAATCCTGAACTTAATACTGTAAATGTATTTTATTTATTGGTACATGTAGTTTTATTTTAGTCACTTTCACACGAAAAAATATAGCTTTCATTGCTACTTTATCATATAAAAGGGAAAACATATTAAAAAGAAGACTTTTTCAGGCACGAGAAAACATGAAGGAAATTCATGAACTACAAGAAGAAAAACTCATGATCACGCAGGTAAAAGCAAAAACAACGTTGGAAAAATCACAAGCAAAGGTTCTTAAAAAGGCCATGAAATCGGGGAACGCCGAGAATGTGGAAGCTGAAAATATCCGAGAATACCAGAAACTTATACACGAACAGGAAAATAAGGTACCACAGCAATTCAAAATGGCCACGATTTTCTAATTAATTACCGTATTGGGGTTTTGTTTCTTGTTTCAGATTCCAGATGTTGCAGAAACATTGTTAATTCTGATTTATAACAGTTCTAAGCTGGTAAAACCCCACATTAGATTAATTCATTAATACTCAAGATAGATCTGAAGATTTTCAAATCTTTGCGTTTAAAATCTAATAGTTTGTTAATATTGAATTTTGAAATCATTTGGTTTAATGGACTTTTGAAATTATTTATTTGCAAAAATCTTCCTTCATTTTTAATCACAAGTTACCAGATATGATTGGATGGTTTTTAACTAATGAAAAATCATTAAAAAGTATAGGAATTTCAAAGAATTTAAAAAATCTAATGTGGATTGGTTTTTAGAATTTTGCTTGGTACTGTTACATTATACATATACAGTCAAACCTGGCTTAAAAGCCACCTCTATATACAGGCATCTTGCTTTTAAGGCTAGTAAAATTTCATCCCAGTTGCTCTTTATTCATGTTGAATGAACCTGTATATAAGGGCCACTTGTTTATAAAGGCCATCTTTATATACAGGCTACTTACCTGCTTTTAGAGGCTAGTAAAATGCTCTTTATTCATGTTAAATGGATCTGTATATAAGGGGCACCTGTCCACAAAGTCCACTCTTACTGGCTCTGTTAGGTTGCCTTTATATACAGGTTTGACTGTATTTTGTTTCAGGTTTATGCCACAGATTTAAATGTTGTATTTGATATTAATAATTAGTGTTATTTCTTTCTATTTTATTTTTAAGCAAAAAGCAAAGGTAAAAACAAGTTGCTACACTATTTACTCCTGAGTTTTTCAAATGGAACTTTTTCAAGTATTAGCACTCTTGCATCTTTCAGATCAAAGGCTTTTTTACCTCCATCCCTTCTGGTTCATTATCTGCCAGAAAACATATATATAATGAATTCTTCTCTGGCCTTGCAATATTCATATACAACCAGTATCCATGGAAACATTTTCAGGCTTTATTGAGTCATTCTTTATGGTCTTGTACTAGAAATCATTAACTTTGGTTAAAAAAGAGTTGGCTTAACTTCATAACGAGAACCAGTAACTACTGTATTTATCTTTTTCTCCAAATCATAGTTCCGTTTTTGATCGGTAGCACCTCTGATTCTCTATAACTAAGGGATGCTATTGAGTCATATTTTAGCAAAAATGATATCCTGTAAGGTTAAGTTTGTTTTCTGATTGTGAGGCCTTCTTTCATATTAACAATTCTCCTGTTAGCCCAAGAGCTAGTGGGGTTTGAAATATGTGTCAATGGCCAAAAGCTTTGAAGGTTGTTTCTGATAGAAAAATGTCTGTAGTTTTCGAATTTGGGCGTCTTGTGAATGAACTCGTTTCCGATTTTTTTTCAGACGCGAGTTTTTACACTAGAATCGCATTTTTCAGCCGGTTTTTCGGTAATTTGATAATTCTGCATTATGGACGCGATATGGCCTTAAAATGTCTTATTACTGATGCGGTTATCAAGAATTATGATCATTGTTGACATTTAAGTTAAAAACTTCTTGATACATTTCAGATTTTTTTTTAAAATAACTATTTTAGGAAAAAAATAGACCAAAAATTTTGCGTTTTTAATATTTTGCCCTCTTTTATGTCTTATAAAAAAATAATAAAAGCATTTAAGTGAAATGTTTTACCATATTGTCACAGCCTAATGTGTTTTGCATTCAATAAAAGTAGCTGCATATCATTTGGTAGGAAATTGCGGCACCCACAGTGGAAAAACTTTCCCCTACCCCAAAAATTGCAAATTTCTCAAAAAATCGATCTTTACTACAAATTTTGCTATTAGTTGCCATACTGATTGTTATACCGTGTAAGCTTTAATACTTGGGTGACAACATTGAAGACCTCTAACTAAAAACTTCTTGTTAAGCATTCAATCTCAATTTTGTGGCCAATTTTAAACAACCGAGTTTTGCGTTTTTACTTAATCTTTATTCGTTAAAGTCTTGTAGCGCATTCAAAAAAAGCCTGATTATCAATATACTATTTTATTTAGAATCCCTGATGTGTGTGCTTTATTGTGCAAGTATAATGTGTAACAAAATCGTCACATTAACCCATTACCCACGATTTATTCTTCCCCTACCCCAATATGCTAACGATATGCGAATTCACGGGATATACTGTGTTAGTGCTCTTAGACAGGCTGGTTCAAAATAACTCGTATTCATTCAGAATTATAATTTCATTCATCATCAGTGTCTTCACTATCACTACTGTCGGATTCACGTACATCCTCATCTTCTCCCATGTCATCCTCTGTAAAAGTTGTACTGTCCATCTTCAGTCTTATATCTTTCGGAATCTGTTCACCTTCAAACCAGTGAATCGCATACTTGTTATTTTCTTTTTTCCATCCATTTTCTTGTGGAGTATTTAATGTAGGACAACTGCAATTGGCATGTTTCCAAAAATATGCAACATATTCTGTTCGGAGGATTTTCTGAACAAGAACACTTTTACAAGGAGGTAGTGAACTCGGATCGGCTCCTTTGAGCTTTTCTAATGGGTCAGTTTGATTTGTTGGAGCGTATTTCTCTCTGAAAATGGCAAATCGTGCCTCATTTACTGTTTTAATGTTTTTTTTGCCATACATTTCACAGACAAAAGATTCCATTACCTTCATATCTCTTTCATTAACTCTTTGATTTGTTCCAATATTTGAGAAAACGCTTCTGAAAGTTGCACTTTTTTCAACGATATTATAAGGCCTAATTTTACCTTTTCTAAGAAATGCTGCAGTATAATCACATCCAGTGAAAGCATGGATAGCTGGAAGAACTTGGCACATTTCGATCCCAATTTCATTGGACAGTTTTGTTAGATCAATAAATCGCCTAGTATTGGTGCCGTCAGTGCCTGAATCCATCCATATGTTTGCATGTATTTGGTGACAATGATACAATAAAATAACCATTACATCCGTGTCATTTGCTCTAACCACTACGTTAGGAGAATCGGACCTTGAGGCAATGTATTGCACATGTAAGGTGATCCTGGTATCTGCCTCCTCGTGGGTACAGGCAAGATTGGACACTTCACTGCACACTACTGTTGCATCATTTTCGCAATAGAATTGATGGCAGTGGTCCTCTGTTGCATAATATAATGTATGGCCTGCAAGAATGTCAGCATAGTTATCATTCTTCCATTCTTGTAGCAAAAACGATAGTAATGACCTCTTGAAATTAGCAGATTTCAAAGCTGAACGGAAATCATGAGGTCGCTTTTGTTTTGGGCCCATTACTACAATATCTGGTCCACTGCTCTCTCCTCGCATATCTCTTTCAATATCTTTGATGGATGGATGGACATATGTGTCACAAACAAAGTGTATTTCTTTTGCCAGTTTACATAATAGCTTGAGAATGGTTTTGGCTACACCTTCAAAAGTATCTGGTAGGTTTGACAGCAACTGTATAAGGAACATGGCATCAACGACATAAGCATCAATTTGATTTGCAGCTGGAGGATCAGAATGAGCCTTGCTCTCTAACATTTTCATAAGTATTGATTTGTCGGTTTTATTCATATTCCCGTCAATTTGTGCAAGAGCTGGCGGCACGGGAGTGAGAGGATATTCAAAAACTTTCTGCAAGTTTATATCTGTTGTCGTTGCCAAAAACAAAAGCCTACCAAATAGATCACGTGAACACTGTAGCTGTATGATTTTCTTTGCTTTCACCTCAACCCGAACCTTAAGTGCCAAAGATGCAAAAGTGCGCAATTTGTTTCTTGTAATAGGTTTTTCAAATCTAGAGGGATCTGCAAAACAGCCATTTCTAAAGTCGTGAAAAGATTGCTCGCCATATTTTACACAACTAAGTATCTCATTTTTCACATCATCTTTGACTCTGTTACCAGTTGATATGCACAGGAGATCCTCATTTCTTATCTCTGTATCAAACGGATTCTTAGTTGCTTTAATACAGTCGATCAAACTACTTACATCTTTATTATCTCTCTGAATTCGCGACGGCTTGAGCTCTTGATTCACATCCCCCTTTTTCCGGATTCCAGTTTTTGAGAGAAGAGCACCAACGATAGCACTGCGGACACTTCGTGTAATCATCCATCTTCGCCTGGCCGTATATGACTGGCTGAATGCAGAAATGCCAGTTAGACGAGATGCAGCATCAGCATTGATTGTCTGCTCAAGTGTCATGTCCACTGGAATTCTGGAAAATGATTTATTCGAGCGTCTTATAGACAAACCACCATTCTCAAGCATTGCTCTTGCTTGTGGATGACTTATATCAATGTTAAGTAAATTTAAGTGATAGCGTGTCATCCATCTTGCATAGTTTGGTCTATTAGCTGCAAAAAATACTGGACACATTTTTCCTAAGCAGTAAGTAAATAAAGGTAGATCGTTAGTTCGACAAGATCTACTGAAAAGTAACAGAAGTTCAACTAATTCAATATACATAAACCAATACTGTGCTGTTGATCCATGGTTTCCAGTTCTTGTGTCATTGGAAAAGGCTTCATACATATCAAAAATAGATTTTAAATTTTCTTGCTCTAGAACGTTTTGCATTTCTTCTGAAGAAGTATTTGTAATGAATTGTTCTAACTGCTCGTATAAAGATTCAGATATCTGACCATGCTCTTCCAGAAAAGACCGAAAATGGAGAATACGGAAAGAAAGAGATAATATAGTATGCATTCTCTGACATCTGTTATAATGCTTCCCTTTTATGAACCCATTTAGAGACCCTTCTGCCAGAACTTTGGTCTCGGTTAGCACATATGGTCCGCCAGAGCCCTCAATTAAGTGACCAAGAGCGCCAAAATATGCCAACATTATATGGAAAGGACCAAAACATATGAAAATATTGTCGTACTTTGGTGATTCTTCCGATTGTATCTGCATCGCTGGTTTAGCTATGGCAAGATCATAGTGGACAATTGCTGTGTTATCAGAACATTCCCGTGCCACAATCTGCGATCGACGTAATGTTTCCGACACCACATCTAATCGGGTCGGTGGCAAACTTATATTGTCCATATAGCCTATCACTTGCTCTGGTAGATGATCTACTGTGATTAGAGAATTCCATCCTGACCACATGGGTATATTAGAAAATAAATGGTGACAAATCACCCATGTTAAATCCCTTTTTCTGGTCTCATTTAAATTAGAGGGGTCCGAAATTGCTTTTACGGGATATTGAAATTTTGTTATTTTTGGACGCTTTCTGTAAGATTCTAAAATAGGGTCCTCAATATCTAAAGAGCGTTTACGTTTCAATGACTTTGTTTGTGTAGTGGATACTTGTGGAATTCCTAGAGAGTCCCCCATTGAATGTTGTTCGTCGGGAGTGTTCTGGTAACATATTCCAACTGTGTCGTGCAAAGTTCCGCTTCCAGACAAAGTCTCGGTGTTTTCATCATAATTATCCCAAGCCGTTCCGGTTGACAAGTTTGGAATTTTCAGTAATCCATCAGGAGTTAGCTGATTCCTGTCTGATATTGTCATTGCAAGTTCAGTTTCAAGTGTCTCCGCAACATGGTAACTTATTGAGTGCCCTAAATGATTTAGTACTTCAATAATTTTCCTACTACCAGTCATACTTTTAAAACCCAGTCCAAGACATAAATGTTTTGATGGCTTTATTTCGCCATTGGTTACAGCAAACAAAGCATCATCTGCTGCTGAACTGATGCATCTATTCATTCTTTCAGAAGGTTCTTTTGTTGAAGACCCTGTATATAGAGTTTTAAAAAACTGCATAAGTATGTCTGGGGGGTTAGCTTGGCCTTTCTGTATTTCATTTACAGTCAATGGGTTCTGTAATTGGGGACATGTCTTTGACATTTCTAATATTGTATTTCGCAACTGGTATGCAGCTTCAGTGACTTTGGAATTTAATAAAAACGTATTATGGAAACCTATAATCTGATCTGTATCTAGAAAGCTTGGATATAATATTTTGCCTTGTCGTTTACCTATTTTACTCATGCAAATATCATCTTTGAAGTGATTTAGAAGTTTTACTTCTAAAGTCTGGATGGTATATGAGGAGCAATCAAGACCAATGTCCATCAGCATTGTAGTGTAATATTCATACAAGGAGGCAATTGTTACAGCTTGACCTTGTGCTATAACGTTTTTATTTATGTATTCGGTCAACCATTTAAATGCTTTTTCGTGTCCTAGCCTAATGTTGCCATATTCTGTCTTAGCAGACCCGGGTATACACCTCTCAGAAAGATTTAAGTAATGTTTTCGGCAGCTATGGTGATATTTAACCTCTTTAGCAACAAAATCTATATCACAAACTCTGGCAATCATATATCTGTATCACCCAGAACCATTGCAGCATTTTTTATTTTTTCTCCCGCTTCCAAACTTTCACAATTGCCTAACTGTTCCCTTTTCTTACCCTTCGTCAGGAGGCCACAAAACAAACATACGGGAAGAAAAATACCGGAGGAGGAAGTTTCGTCCGATAAATGTTCAGTGTGGGATCTTAAAGTGTAAGAAACTTCTTCTACTTCTACAGTGGAAAAAGACTCTAGTTCTTTTTTTGAGACAGCAGTGAAGTTCTTGTAACACATTCTGTGATAACCATTGGTTTTAGGATCAAAGTTTTGAGGAAGATCTTGACAAATTTGTTTATATTTGTGGGATTTTGTTTTCGAAAGACGATATTCAGCAACTTTTGCCACTTTACTCCATGTTGTTTCATCAAAAGGTTTAATTTCTATATCTTGGAAACGTTTATCGACATGAAGGCAACAAACAAGATTTGTTTCATCTGTGCTATCGCCCTGTAATATCTGTTTCCCCTTAGATGTATCCAGCCGTGTGCTGGCCATTTTGCAACACTTCTAATTGAAATGACAATGAGTTATCACAAACAAATCGCAAAATATTATTTACAGTGATTTTAATTCAGTCACGGAATCAAATAGAATTAACAAACAGATTACTTATCTGCGTCAAAACTTCATTGATTCTATTGTGAACACGGATTCTTTTTAAAAACAAATATTAAATAAAATCAACTTGTTCACACGAAATATAAACGGTAACAAAACAATAGAAAAAAGGGGTGAATAGTTTTTTCTTACTTATCATAAACAACAACCATATGAAAGTATCTATAATTGCAACCACGTGTGATTTGCAATGACAGAAAACGTAACACAAACGCTTTGCGCAGCGCCATCTGCCGAGTCATACAAAAGGGCGTGGCACTATCATTGCTTAATAATACAAAAAATCAAAGCATTGAATAAACAAGCTAACAGCGTAATTTACTATATGTTTCAAGTACAAATTTACGTTATAACACTCTACCGTGTTTAAAATCTCACTGCCTGAGAACGCACAAGTGTAAAATCAATATCTCGCGAACTCGCTTATTTATTGCATATGGGGTAGGGGGAAGAATAAATTGTGGTGAAAGGGTTTGTGTGACGATTGTGTTATACATTATACTTGCACAATAAAGCACAAACATCAGGGATTCTAAATAAAATAGTATATTGATAATCAGGCTTTTTTTGAATGCGCTACAAGACTTTAACGAATAAAGATTAAGTAAAAACGCAAAACTCGGTTGTTTAAAATTGGCCACAAAATTGAGATTGAATGCTTAACAAGAAGTTTTTAGTTAGAGGTCTTCAATGTTGTCACCCAAGTATTAAAGCTTACACGGTATAACAATCAGTATGGCAACTAATAGCAAAATTTGTAGTAAAGATCGATTTTTTGAGAAATTTGCAATTTTTGGGGTAGGGGAAAGTTTTTCCACTGTGGGTGCCGCAATTTCCTACCAAATGATATGCAGCTACTTTTATTGAATGCAAAACACATTAGGCTGTGACAATATGGTAAAACATTTCACTTAAATGCTTTTATTATTTTTTTATAAGACATAAAAGAGGGCAAAATATTAAAAACGCAAAATTTTTGGTCTATTTTTTTCCTAAAATAGTTATTTTAAAAAAAATCTGAAATGTATCAAGAAGTTTTTAACTTAAATGTCAACAATGATCATAATTCTTGATAACCGCATCAGTAATAAGACATTTTAAGGCCATATCGCGTCCATAATGCAGAATTATCAAATTACCGAAAAACCGGCTGAAAAATGCGATTCTAGTGTAAAAACTCGCGTCTGAAAAAAAATCGGAAACGAGTTCATTCACAAGACGCCCAAATTCGAAAACTACAGACATTTTTCTATCAGAAACAACCTTCAAAGCTTTTGGCCATTGACACATATTTCAAACCCCACTAGCTCTTGGGCTATGTCTTTCTACATTAATTCTATATCAGCTTTGAAGCCTAAGATTACCGAGATTTATGATAAGGGAAATTTTTTTAGGGATTCCAAAAATCGTTTAGAACCCCAATTGAAAATCAAAAAGCAAATGATATAAAAATTTCTATAATTTTTTAGATTTTGAAAATTGGATAAAACCACATTAAAAAAATCAAAAAGCTATTATATAACAGTGTGTGTGTTGGCTGTTCTTAAGTAGTTATATTTATCACGTTGCTTGTGTCACTTCGCAATAGTTTAGTAAGCTATCACATTAAATAACTGGATAGAACTTAATGTCACAATGAAAATTACAGCTTGAATCGTTCAAACATTTGTCGACGCACATGTAATTATACAAAGGAAATTACAGCTTGAATGGCTCAAATATTTGTTGACACACATACAATTTCCCCAAATATTTTGTGCCATACACTTAATGATATAGCACCGATCTCGTCAAAATATAAGGCTTTCTAAATTTTAACTAATGATTTTATTATTATTTTAAGCCACCGTTATAGTTACTACGGTACTCTGGACTGGCTAAGGTTTTTCATAAACAAGACACAAGTAATAAAATATATGTAAAAAGAGATATATATTCATTAAAAATCATAACTTTAAACATGACTTAAAACATGTTACATATACTATCACTAGCGCTTTCAGGTTTCATAACAATCATCATGTGAAGATGCCTTCACCTGAAGAAGTTCTTCGTCTGATTTTTCATACACATCTGTGCACTAGAGACATAATTTGGATTATACTTATATATAGATATGCTTATAAAATATATGTTCTAAAAGATCTAAAGATATATAGGCTTCAAATTTGATTTCTATTTCAAGTCTGTACTGCCTTAACTAACAAGATTTGTCAACATAATTGAGGGTTCTTTATACTAATAAACACCCCCTACTTTCTGTGTGACATTGCTTCTTAAAATCACTATCTTCTTCTGTGGGTTTTATATAACAGTGTGGTTTGTAAAATTGACAATGTATTAACCAAATTTTGGAGGGTTTACTTTTTGAAATGTATGATATATTTTTTTCATGTATACCAGAAACATTTCTTCTTGATCTTTCTACCAGAGCTCCAGATAAACTTCATATCTGCATATATTTTTTTACAAAATTTATTCAAACATGCTGATTTTTTCAATAAGAGGCATACACATTTATTTGCATAGGCTATGAACACATGCATAATCAGCTGAACCCTTACATATCAACATTATTATTATAAACAACTCAGAATTGAAAGTACTTGTGAAAATAAGAGTTAAAAAATGAAAACTGGACATGTGAAAATAAAAGTTAAAAAATGAAAACTGGACAGTACTTTTAATTCCTTCTGCATACCCATATTTTAATTTTTCACTATGCCTGTTTTTTTTATTTCTGTGTATTATACTCACTGGAACAAGTGCTAGTAAGGGTCTGACCCAAGACTTGAAAGTGAGTAGTGACTGTTCTTTCGCCAAGCACTCGACATTACGAAATGAAAGTCACAGTTCTTTTAGATGGGAACTTAAAATAAACGAGGTCCCGTGTCATGATGGGTTGGCACACTAACAAACCCAGCTATATAATGCCATTAGTGCAACACACATGGAAAATTTCTGCATCTTTGCCTATAGCTGGCAACGTCTTGAAATAAGTGAAATATTCTTGACTGGGACATTAAACACCATCACTCAACTCAACAAGTGCTAGTTAGAGTTATTATTAGGACTGAAAAATAAATTCCAGGCACTTGGTTATTCATCCACACAGCTGTGAACAGTATCCAGTCAGAAATTCAATAAATGGAAAATTTAACTTGCACTATGCCCACTTTCAACTTTTAAAGAAAATATGTCTTTCAGTAAATTTTAATCAAAACTTGACAAAAAAGTTGTTCATCCTTCATGTTTAATCGGTAATCTTTTTATTCATCACCAAATAGGATTTACTCATGAAATAAAAAATTTTGATTGAGTACCCATGACCCTTAAAAATTATCTGGAGCACTGATCTACCCAAGAACCATAACTCCTGTATTCATCCAAGAGAGCTCCAATACATATATAAGTATATATATAAACATGAGTGTATACAGGATTTCAAAGCATCTCTTGGTTCAGTAGCTGGTGACATCTCAATATAAGTGAAATCTTGACTGGAACATAAACCTATTCACTTACTCACATACTTAACGAAAGGTTAATCATAATTTGTTATGGATAAGAAATGAATCAGTTCAGTATTACATAGTTAAGCTTGCTTTTATCCCTACTGTGAGAACCTGTAGTGGAACAGGGGTAAAAATAGATTGCACACATATATTTAGGGGTGAAGGGGAGAGTTTGCATATTTGCACCTGGGGTAGCTAAATGATATTCACCCATTGACTCATGTGATACATTCTGGGCAGAACAATTGTACTTATGCTGGATTTGAAAACTTTAATACCAAAAAATCCTGAAATAATGATATGTTTCACTGAGGCACCACAGTAAGAGGTACGGAATTCAGTAGAAGTACATTGTAATAGTTCTGCACAAACATTAAGTGTATCATATGCTATTGGGTGAACACCATTACTTAGATTAAGGTATTTTTGCATAATAAGATCATGTTTGAATTTTTACCCTTCAGTTTTCATACGTTTAAACTACTTTTATAGAAAATGTCAAGGACATTACAACTTTGTAAGAATTGTGCAAATTTTGTTTTAAAATACCATGAGATAAAGTTTTAGGTTAGGTTAGCTTTAACTGAATTCACTATAACAAGACTTTCTCTTTCTTAATATTATCCAGTATCTGTAGTTGTGAAATCCTTTAAAGATTTTTTTTCATAATTGGTTGGATTTTTATCTCAGTTCTACCATTCCTTTGTCTTATAATATACCGTTACATATATATAGATTTTATCTAAATGTAAAGTGTGGTAAGCTTTATCTCCATGAGAAAATATGCATATTTAAATAAATAAATAAAAATAGAAAAAATTAATGATATAAAAAATTGCTCAAGCCATTTTAAACCAGTCCATATTTTGAAAGCACTATATATAGGAATAACTTTTTTTTTTCTAATTTATAGCAAAATATAATGGAAATTTATGGTTTAAATTGAATTATTGAACCAAGAGATGTCTTTAAAATTATTATTCTTATTATATTATAATCTTTCTTTCATTCAAGCTTCATTATTATGTTCAGCACAAGAGACAAATCATTGGTGATCTATGAATTGCTATGGAAACGAGTTACATATGATACAGTAACTTGCAGCTGCAATGTAGAGTTATTCAAGCATTTAGATTGCTGTCTTCATTATACCTCTTCCTCAGTATTATAACTAGAGATGATTTACTACAAATCTTCTTTGTTAAAAAAAAGAACATTTAGAGTCTTAAGACTAACAAATCTATTAAATTATAAGCCAGAGATTTTTATATCCCTTTTTTCAGTTTTTCATCTGCACAGATAGGCTTTTCAGTATTTCGCTGCACTTATACATGCAGGCGTGCTTTACAGTTCTTGCAATCTTATAAGTGAATTTTACATTTTACAATGTACTAGATATTATTGTATTTAGAAAAGATAAGAAAAATTTATAGATATATACACACATTTGTACTAGTAATTTATCATTGAGTTTATGTTATTTGTCCATAGTAATTTTATATGACAGTGGAATTTTACATATATGTGCCAAGTAGTTTGTTTTTCCAGTTGCATTGAAGGTTGGGTACCGATAGATTCATCAACATAATTACTTGTCACTCAGAAATTATAATTTTTTAAAAGTAAAACAAACAAACAAAATTAATAATAAAGATTATAAAAAAAAAAAACTTTTGAAGGCTAATGTTTATTCTGACAGCATGCTAGACCCCCAGATATGTAATTAAGCTACCGTAGTTCATTTGATCTGATCTTTTTGACACCAAAGATCCAGAACTTCTCTAGAACCCCAGATATGCAAAACACCATATACCAAAGAGTATCATAATATATATATATACATGTATATAGCAATTTTGTGATACGAATATAAATGCATAAAGCTTCAAAAGGTACAATTTTTGTAATTTGCTAATTTTATTCTATTGTCCAGCTAGAGATATTATCAGTAGTGAAAAACATTCAAAAATATTTAAATATTTGTTATAATACGTTCAGTTTGTGCTATAATCATTTGCATTCACCGGCGCCGATACTACATGACATGTAACATAATATTTGTACAGACATGTCATTTCTACACCTCGTGTAAAACGTTTACATCACATAATTCCAAAATAATGTTATTTTTACAGGAAAATGCAATTTCGTGATTCCATATTTTTTTAAAAATATTTCTGCAAAAATATTGGGTACCTTTGTGTTTTGACATTGCGCCATATTAAGTTTTTCCTTTGAGAAAAAAATGGTGACTACAAAATCAACAGAAAAGCCTTTGATATTATGAGTTTATTTAAGCTCCATATTATAGGCATGAAATAAATTCATTTTTAGATTTAAATGTTAAGTTTTTATTGTTAAGTTTGATTTTAATAAACCCAAAGAATTTTATTTGCATTATTTGGTAATTGAAGAATGCATTTTATAATTTCATTGAGTTCAGAATTTTCAAATCGGAGTGAAATGTGCATTTTTGAAGGTTTTGGTTTGCCCATACCGTTTTTCCCTGTTTTCCCCAAAATGAATTGGTTGGTATTTTAAGAAATATATTTGTTATAATATTGATTTCAGAGTTTTTGATAATTTTTATGATTAGATTGTGCATTTTGAGCCAATTTGGTTTTGGTGTTACCATATGATAATTTTACCCACGATCCTTTGCATAAATCAATATAACATACCAATATTTATTCATGTCCAAAGTTTGAATTCCATGCAGTAAGGAATGTTGAATGCATTTTAAATGGTTTTTGGTTTTATAATATTTTTCCTGGAATCCCATGATATATACATTTTGCCCTTTTTAAGAGAAAATCAACTATTATATATTCCATTCATATAAATGATATATCAATCGTCAGTTTTCTCCTGAATTTTTGTCACGATGAGTTTGTATTTAATGATTTTTGAAAATTCTAAAACCATTATCAGATATACATAAAAAATGAGTGACATATGGTAACTATGGTGATAAAACAGGAAGTGTTACTATGGTAATACTGAAATTCAGGAGTAAATTGACAGAAAGAGCAGTATCATGAACAGACAAGTACAGTGCGTGTGTGTATGTGTGTATGTGTGTGTGTGTGTTTGTGTGTTCAGCAGAAATGGCAGTAAAACTTGTTTGTTCATGGTAAATAATTGAAAATATGAATTAGACAATGATAAGGTTATATTTATGCTACAAGTTTATAATTGGGTGCATTTTGAATGATTTGAATTAAGTTAATTATAATTATTATTACTTGATTTTAAAGCATGTTTTTTTTAAAAAATTAGTTATCAAAAATTATGTTATTTTTTTGAATTGTTGATTTCATTACATTATATTAATTGTTTTACAAATTATAAATGTATCTTAAAATTTAAGAAATTATCTTTAACTTAAATTGAATTCAAATTATAAAATTTCTGTGTACATTTAGATTTTACAAGCAGTTTGACAGTGGAAAGTCCTTAACAGTTTCACCTGGTATTGTAAATTGAAAGTGTCTTTATAATAAAACCTTAAGAACATAATTAAATTGTAAACTTGCTATTTTAATTTTTGATATGCCATTATTTTACTTGAAAATGAAAAATGAAAAAAAATCTAGAGAATTTCTTATTTATTCATCAAGTGAATTTTTTTCAGCACAAAGATTTACGGAAGAGCCAGGCGGAAGTTTTTGTTGCTATGTGTAAAGACCATTTTAAAGCAGAATTAGATGTGCATATACGCCATCATGAACCAATATATGACTCTTTAAAATTGTTGTTAGAAGTTAACCATAGGGAACACAAGAAAAATTTAAACACAATTCATGATATAGAAGTTGATGAACTAAAGAAAGAAATGGAAACTAAAAGCAAAGCCAACATGAAAGATCTGGCCAAAAAATACAAAGACAAACAGGAATTAGCTAGGTGAGTTGGAAATAAAATACCAATATATAACTCAGCCTTTATAAAAACAATTACATGTATCAGCGTCAATTAGCAGTTTTATAACCACATATACATGTAGGGGTTATGGTTCATCATTTGGTATAATAAGGCTTATTTTTATGATTTAAATGTACATATTTATGAGCCACTGATTATAAAATAGGTTGAATGGTGAGGACCATCCACTGGTCATTTATTGCAATGTCTGGTCCAAAGTTGGGATTTTTATAATTGGTGATCCCAATAAGTTTTTTTCCTTTCTTTTCTAGTCTTGTTTGGATGTTTTATCATATATCTGCATTGTGGTATGTTCTTGGTTATATTGGCTGTTCTAATGTTTTATCATTCAGTTTTAAAACATTCTCATTTTTGTGGTTTACAGAATTAAAAGAGAAGCTCAGCAAAAGCATATACAGATGGTAGTACAGGAGAGACAAAAGGTACTATAATGAAATCGCTGTTCACTACAACTGTTTTCTTTGTAGTACACGTTTTAATTGAAAAATCGAAAACTATTACGGTAACTTGGTATTACAACTAGAATTATTAAAATATTTACTTAGTTTTACAACTAGAATTTAAAAAAAAATAAAATATTAACTTAATTACAACTAGTAATTAAAATTAGAAATATTGACTCTATATTACTTTTTGAATATTTGAAATAATATCAATCTTTGTAATGCAAAAAGGGGATATATGTAGTATGACTGAATCTAATATACCATAATTGATTTATTATTCAGGACCTTAAGTAACTGAGCTAGGTTTTGTTGACTTGAGGTACTATTTTATATCCCAGTCAAGATTCTTTCATTTGAAGCTAAGAGATTAGTTTTAGGATGGTGGAGGAAAGGAGAGTTCCAGAAACAGTCCTTGATTTCAGCAAGCAAACTGACAATCTTTTGACACTTGGGTTTGATGAGAGGGATTCAAACCTGGCAGTGAAAGGTGCTGTGAGTGAACTATGTGATTTAGACCAATCGGCCACAGGAGTCCCAATGCATAGGAAGATAAGCATTTTACTGACTTCCTATCACAGAAGTATTTAAGTTACATAATGTTTATCTCTGATTTATTTTTGTGTTGTTTTTACCCCACTCCATCCATCCATCCAGATATTTCTTGTCTGGAGTAATTCTCCAAAACTATAAAGCACTATTTACGAAAATTGATGCAAAGTATCAACTTTGATAAGTTTTGCTCATATTATTAACCCATGTTGGTTTTCTCATATTCCTGTGAGTTATGGCCATTTAAACATAAGGCAAATCACAGAGAGAAAAAAAAACAAACTACTGGTGTGGGATCCTAGTTTACCATATTTGTTTGTTAATCACGTTTTACGCCCATGTTTTATTTTGGGAAAAAATTTGTTCATTCTATTTATGTTAGCTTTTATACACACTCATGAACTTTTTTGTATAATTTGTAGTTACAAGATATTTTAAAGAGGAAAATGCAGGAACTTCAGGGAAAGCTTGATTCAGTTATGCAAGAATACCAAAAAGAACGTGAAACGGTAAAACATTGATTTTGAAAATATATTACAAGAAGTGTAACATGTATCACATATCTATTAGTGCTTATGCTAATGCTTAGTTAGGCTTCAGATAAAGCACTCGGCCACTCATCCTAACCAAGCTGAAACAGCTCCATGATGAGTGGAATTTTATTCAGGCTGCAGTTACTTTCATAATGTTACCCCCTGTGGTAATTTGAATTTGAAGGGTAGAGAGAGAGCAAATAATTGAAATATGGAACACCTATCTTATGTCTATTATTTAATGCATCTTGCACATGTCAAGTTTTGTAGCAGTGATAGTTTATAATGAAAAGTATGGTGTATTTCATGATATTTAAACAATAAATCAATAGACAGACTTGACATTTTATTCAATGTACAGTATGTTACCATTTTAAGTATTTTCGTCTTTATGTGACAAACCATCTTTCTTGCAAACCATGACCCAATTATTATAGAGGTTTTCTTATGTAAAACAATCTTTGGTTTAATTTTGCAAACAAATGTTGATAGTAAAACTTAAAAATTGTATTGTTATATCTATATTTTTTAGGTCCCTAAAAATCTCAATGATGAATTTGAAGAGAAATGTAAACGATTAACAGAACAGTTTAACAAAGACCTCCATCTTGGTGCATCCAAGGAGAATCTTAATAATGATAATGAGAACACCTGTTTATAGAACACAACCATATATATATAACTACAACTACACACACACTGCAATTATGTGATATTTATATGTTAAGTTTTAGTAAATTCAGATAAATGTTTAATTATATAGCGAAAGAAATTGAAATCCAGAATCTTCAAACCTTTTTTCATTTATGTATAACAAGTGGATTGTAAAGCATCTATGTAGCAGATAAAAAATCAAGGTCTTTGCTAAGTTTGGAACTGGTATTGCATGTCTGATCACTTTTCTGCTTATCAAACGTAGGGGGCTAATTGGTAGTGAACCAGGCTAATTGTGTTTGGTGTGTCAGAGGTACCAGGCTGGAAATTCATCAGACCAGAATTTTTTCTGTACATGAAATTTATTTCAAATTACTGGCTGTTCTTAGATAATATTATAATTAGGTATTATGCAAGTCCTTTTATCACAAAGAAATTAAGATTTATTTATTTAATTATTTCTCTAAAATTGAGTTAGTTTCCTCCTTTTTTCATACATGAATTTTAAACCAACCTCTTAGTTCTTTTTGTAACTATGTTCTTCAAACATATTTTCTGTGCTCTTTGAACTTAAATTTTATATGTAGAAATACTCTAGTCATCAAAGCAAAGTGTATCTAGAAATATAATATAAAGTTAATATTAAATACATGTACTACTATGGTTGGAGTTCCAAAACTTTCTACTCTGAAGTCATTAACTAGTAATATAATGTTGATGCACTTAACCTGTAAACTTGTTTCTGTTAAAACATTTGTACTTTTATAACAGTACTTTCAGTACTTTCATTAACCTGCAAAAATCCATCCCATTCCTAGAGAAGTACAGAATTTAGATACTTTGATTAACAAGGAAACGAAGCTTGTATGTCAATAGAAGGTCTACACTGGATAAAGTTTTTGTTACACAGAGTTTAGATTAATCGTATACCTAAAAACCTCTATGTCTATTGTCACAAATTGTAATGGGCTTCATTATTGTGCCACATGATACCTGCTGTTGTTTCTGCCATTTATAGAAAATGTTGATACCACATATTTTAGAGATAAATCATTTTTATGAAAAAACTTTAAAATGCTATTCCATACACTTTGGAAATAATAGTTCCACACAAATCCAGACAAACATTGAGGTATCCCATAATTCAGTGGTGAATCTCATTACAGGACAGCATCATCAGCCATTGTGTAGATTATTCATAACGAAATGTAGATAGAAGACTGTTCCATTTCTGTATAATTTAATATGTAAAACAAATCGTTATAATGTAATGATGTTTTGGTGATATGATTACTTTGATTTTTTGGTGGAATTCTATTTGATTTTGTAAAAAAAAAAAATCTGGGTTGATTTTATTGAAAAATAAATTTAATTTTCAATGTAACAAAGAAGCCATCATTTACATATATATTAATATAACACAACATAATTATTATTTTTGCTAAAATGTTCCAAACTCAGCCTATGGGTACATCATTTGACTTCAACCTTTACCCTGATAATGTACCGGTATATTTTTAAAAATCTTTTTCTTTTCCTTTTTTTTAAAAAAAATGGTTATACAAAAATGTACTTATACATTTGTGAAATCAAAAACATCAGTTAAGTGTTCTCAAGGTGATATTTTTAAAATGATCCAACACAAGTTAGCAATCAAATTAAATAAAATTTCATCCAAAAAAAGATACTTGAATTATTTCTGCAAATTTATAATTTATTTTTGTTGATTTATATATAATTTGTTTGTTTTCATGTAAATATCATATATATGTATGTAAAATTATGTACAGCCCATATATATATAAATATATTTGAATGTTAAGTTTCAAATTATTGAAAATCTCTAATTGTGTTTATCAAACTACATCATTCATTAAAGAAAGAATGTGAGAGTTTTATGTCATCAAATTTAAAGACTTACCATAAATATTTTCTTGCCCATTTTGTTTTGCTATTTTAATTATTTAGTTTTGTTGAAGTTGATCAAAATTAATGTTTTAAACTTATGCCTTGTGAATATAGTTTATATATTATGTTTAATTTTCATATTCAACAAATTTGTATATTTGTTGAACTTCTTTCACATATTTTCTAGAGTTTCTTCCAAGGAAATGTATAATATCGCAAACATTTTCCCAACAAACCAATTTGTTTTATTTGATATACGCGTATATCATTTGGTAAATGGGTTAAAATACAATTTTAAGTTCACCATGACAACATAACACATTATTATGATTTTTTTATTTGATTGGTCCTCATCCAGATGTGTTCGTTAAATCCAGATATTTTCCAATATTTGTTGGTGCTATATAATAGATGTTATTATTATTATTATTATTTAGACGCAACAAAGTAAACCACGATAAGTTCACAAAATAGTTTTTTTTGGAGATTGATACTATCAAAAACGTAAATAGTGCTTCTGTTCAGCTCGCCTTTACAAATAAGCTCTTCCTTAGCAACGCAAGTAACCTATAAAACCTTCCATAGCAACAAAACCCATGAGATCTTTCATAGCAACACAACCCATAAAACCTTCCATAACAACATACCGTTAATTGACTATAATAGAGGATTTTTTCATCAAGGGAGATAACACATTTACGTATGGTCTTTCTTTTAAGCTCTCACCTGTACAAGTAACAGAAGGGGTATATTAAGTACTAGACATGAATGAAAACATCAGCATCTGCTCTTGGAAGTTTTTGGCGAAAAAATATTATGGATAATGATGAATTTTTTTTTTTTTGATGAACTAAATGTGCTGTTTTTTCTGACAACGTTTGTTCATTTATTAAAACATGCACACACAAACGAAAACCAAAAAAATGTTTGTACATGATTCTCATCTCTAAAATGGTAACCAATTTCTTATTTCATCTATCTAGAACTACCAGCATATTAGTGTAATGACAATTGTGTTTAAATTTTGTTTCGATGTTGTCCCATATTGGTGCATAATTGTTCATTTGTATAATACATGTACTGGAAAAGATCTGGTCAGTTATGTGTATAATTTAAATATTTGTATATCATAATGGAAACCAACACAAGACTGAAATATTTCTGCACACACACACACACACACACACACACACACACACACACCTATATCTTTCTATTAGAAGTAAGTTGACAAGATCTGATGAATTTATGCTATTAATAACTTTGTATTTTTTTGTATTTTTTGTTTGTTTTTTTTTTTTATTTTGTTTCTGTTTTGTCAGAATTTTATAAGATATTTTTGCAAGCTTTGTGTGTTTATATACTATTATGAATTGTGTCATTTATTTTGGAGATGAAATGGATAAAATTTTGTTCCGCTTAACAGGCCATCAGGGTTGATGATGTTTGCCATTTGTAAATATAGCAAATATCCATAGTTGCAATACATGAAAAAAAATCTTTTGCAAAAAATCATTATGCACATCTGTCATGGGTAGTGAAAGAGGAGAAGAGAGAGTGTGTGTGTGTGTGAGAGAGAGAGAGAGAGGGAGAGGGTGGGTAGGTGGGTTTGTGTGTGACTAACAGTGATGAGATAAAACATTTGAACATCAACTGATTAAGAATTATTTCAGTTATCTCCCTTAGAATGGTTAGTCATTGACTTTATTGTTTTAACTTTTTATACCTGTTACCATAGTAACCATTTCCCATGATGCATTGTTCCTTCATGTAAATATAAAGTTCTTCATGTAGAAATATGTTAACATCACCTTGGTCTTGTTTTATAGCATTTTGTCTTGCTGTAAATATTGTTCATATAAATTCATTGAAAACATAAGTTTTGTCGTTCAGACGTATCATCAATTACAGTCATATGAGACAAGAATAATATTATCATTGTTGCACCCAAATTCCCCAATAGACATCATTGCTGTGTTTCAGACTTGGAAAATTTGTACCAGACTGTGAATTATTCATACCACCATCTGGGTTTGGAATTGGAACAAACCATTGAATTATAGGGATTGACAGGATGGACACTTTCTACACAATTTAATGAGTCATCTAACTGCAGGTTTTCAGAGTCTGGAGCATTCCAATTTGTGGGGTTAGGATTTGTATTCATTCATATAATGGTGTATTGTATTTTACTTGTGATAATGTTGGATAGCCATTCCTACAAAATTATTAACACACATGTAATTACTTGTGTATTTTTTGTATTATTCGTGTCCCACCCATGACAACCATATTCCATAATTGTTTATCATGATAATTTTGATGCTGCAACTGTATGACCATTCACGAAGTATTTTCTACAAATATGGAAGTTAGCATTGTTTAAACTTATGTCTCTTTAATTTGACAATTATTCAGTTAAAGTGAAAGCTGGTTGGGGGGGGGGGGGGGGACATATAGTGTTAACTCCATTTCTTCCACCAACATTATTTCCACCACTCCAAAATTATTAAACAAAAACTTCATCTTCATAGGAACAATCTTTAAGTGGAGGGCTGTTTTGATTATGCACTTAGTTGGGGGATTTCACAGTTTGAAGTTTGTCTGGGGGACACTTTTGAAATGGTCTCCATTTTCAGTTAAAACTTGTTATTTTGTATATTATTAACTATTTTTTTGTTCTCAAATGCATTTACATGACAGGTTTATAAATTTTTGTCTCAGAACGTGTTTATATTTTCAAAATTCTTTCGTGTATATCTTTGGAAGAATATAATTATTTAGTGCATCATTTTTATCAAAAATTCATTAAGGAATCATGTTCAAATAAAGTTATATCTAATAGGATGTTGTTCAAAGCACTGTTAACTTAACCAGATGGTTAGTGAAATGTAAATTCAGATTCTTATGAAAATTAAAGATATTATTACAAACACCATATAGATTCAAATGACTAGACATGAAGTGTTACCCTTCTAGAGCACACAGATACACTTCCCTTGTGAAAGTTTTTCCATTTTACTTTATTTTCAAATTTGTATCCCTTGCCTTTAGAAGAAAGAGGGGGATATTAAATTCTAGTTTCCATCCTTCTGTCCGCCCATCCGAAATTCTTGTCTGCTCTAATTCTCCAAAACTTTGAAGCATTATTTCTTGAAACATGGTGCAAAGCATCAAAATTGACAGGACATGTGCATATCATTCACCTGAGTTGGTTTGCTCATGTTCCTGGGAACTGTTGTCCTTAGACATAAGTGAACATCACAAAAAAAAAGAACCTGCTGCCGGGGGATCCTAAATTACTGAATTTGCTTATTTACTTTGCTTTGGGATTTTGACATAGATGGAATGACTGTTTGGTTGATTATAGTTATTGTATTCATTCACATTTCAAGAGGGATTTAAAAATATAACCCATATACACAAGACCTAAACATTCACTTACCAACTGGTTAAGCTAATGCAGGTTTGAACAACTGGTTAACCCAGAATATTACTGTCTTGGTCATTAGTTGAGCTTGTATACTGATGTTCATTAATGCTCTTTTAATGGTGCTTTTTATATAGATCTGTTTTAGTTCATCATTTGATCATAAAAGACTTATTTTAAAAAATCAAATTTAAACACACTAGTCAAATTTTATTATTATATATACACATATATATACATGTACAATTTATATTATGCATTCAGAACTTTTGAGTTGTTATGGGCTGTATTTTCCATTTTTATGTAGCTATTGGTCCATTTCATTGTGCATATATTCTTATCTCTTTAAAATCAGATTTTCAAATTGAATTCATAAATTCTAATGTTAATATTATCATTAAAAAGCTTTGATTTTGTTTTCTTAGAATATTCTGAAATATTGCTTAAAAATTCTAAAAAAAAAAATCATGTCTAAAAATAAATGTGAATTGGACACCTGTATTTAAAATTTTCATGCATTTGAATTTCAATATGGATCATGAATGATTTTTTGTAAAAAGTAACAATCATCTCTAATTAGGGACCAGTTAATTGGGTTTACCAGCTTACCACATGATTGATACCTGTAATGTTTATGCAGAAGAATTACTATGCCCCACTTCCTTGGGGGAGTATAGTGATTACTCCCATTTCTTTCACCAACATTTTGTGTACTTGCGCACTTTTCGTGAAAACAATTTTTCTGATATTTATGAAACTTTGAATGGGTAGATGTTCCATGGGCTATTGGTAGTTTGACCATCCACATGGAACAATTTCCACATTTTGGATTTGTATTGGGGACACTTTTAAATGGCATCCAATTTCAGTTGTAACTTGTTTCTGTTATATATGGAATTACTTAAGTCAACAAATTTCCCATAAAATTGATGTTACTCTGTGATTTATAGCAGCATCAATGTTTTTCAAAACCTTCTACTCAAACTTTACCAGATATTTATGATGTGATAAGCTGGAGAACCCCATTTATCCTTTGTGAGATCAGTGCAAAGTATGTTTTCTTTGGAGTGCTGATATATAATAGTGCTAATCTAGTCCTAACAGATACTTTGATATAATTTTAATAGTCATTTTTATTCTTTGGGCATTATTTAATTTACTTGCCTGATCATCAGTAAGTTTGACCATTTAATGAGAAGCTGGTTGAGTTGGAAAGGTGGATAATTTTATTGGTGGAATAAGGGCTTTTGAGAAAAGTAATGAAAATATTAACATTATTATGCTCAGATAAATATCAGAACCTGTTAGTGATTATATTTTTCTTTGTTAATTGATACCATATGCTCTGCTTATATTTCAGCTATAGGTCTTACACAATCTGATGGCACATTAAATGATGAGTCTATTATGCATTTAAGGTGTGACAGGTATACAGACATTTGTAATGATATATCTTAATTGATTTATCAGCTGTTGTTGATAATTGTCAGTACCCTATTAACAATAATTAAGTGGCTCAAAAACATAAATGCTCTGCCATCAGATCGTGCACAGCCTTTATACGCTATGTCACATATTGAATAAGTTGAATTATTGTTGTATACATAATAATTTGTTACTGTTTGACCATTACATACCCTTGCATTTATTGTATTATATTTTACATTTAAAGCCAGAGCTGGCTTTTGTTTTGTTATTTCAGATTGATATATTTATACCCAAGATGTATATATTTATTAACTGTTGTGTGAAAATCCTTTAAACCTCTTACAAAACTCTCTGATATGACCAGTAAAAACAAATTAAAGACTATAGTTAAGAGAACAAAGGGAGACTATAGCCTGACAAACAAAGGGACATTATATTTAATGCAACAAGGGGAGATAATTTTACGATTAAAGGGGGGTAATTTGAAGTGAGACAGGGAGAGTTATTTCACCTTTATTCAAATGTTTTTAAGTTCCAAAAGGGTTAGTGAGAGAGAAAACTATTTGCTCATTGTCCCTGTTAATTTAAACCTGTGTTATAATTCAGTTATACAAGAGACACAAAGATACCTGGTCATACAAATTCAGAGTTTGTAAGGGACGGTCAGGATTTTTGAAAGAAATCTTGTCATAATATGTACATATATGTCTAAAACAATTCTGTGATGAAACGCGTTCCATGTAATACCCGATAACTATTACATGTATATATTAACAGGACTAATCATTGTAGACTGTAAGATAGATGTATGTATATGGGCTGTGGTATTTTGTCAAAGATTTTTATTATTATTATTATTATTATTATAACATAATGTACAATTATAGATTATATTATATAAAATATATATATATAACAGATGAATAATATACTTTGTTTATATATAAACAATTCTAAAACCTTTTTTTTTGTTATGATGTTATATTGTTTAACATGCATGTCGGTAATACTTTTAAAAAACACTGGCTGGACAGAATATTTGACAGGTTTACAAATAATGTCAGATAACCATGACTTTTTCTTACTTCAATTGTACAAATATATATGCTATGTGTTCTCTTGACTGTAGGGTGTCAACCCTTCCTATTATAACTTTTGTCTTTTTTCTTTTATTCTTTTTTTTTACTGAGTTTCACGTTCTGTATTTTGATAATGTGAGCTGTTGTAATACTTACGATGTCTAGTTATGCCACTATTTCTGCAGTCACCATGACTTTTGGTCTCTTTGTCTTCCTCTTTGGTTGACTCGACCTCTTTTACACCATGAATTGATGATGATACTGAGTTTCGTCTGAAATGGCATGGGTACTCTTTGCTAATATCCTAATATGCTATTTTTTCCATTTTTCCTATTTCAAACATATACATGTGATATTAATTGTTACCAATACAATGTGTCCACTAATATTGGAACACCATAAAATTTAATTTTTGCATAGTAAGAAAAATTCTTCCTTTGATATCGCTAGTATTTTGAGTTCTTAAATCTGTATCTAATTGCTACATTTGAATCTGATTGGGGATCTAGTGTGTAAACCTTTTCATTGATTGGTTTTCCAAAGTTTATATCCGATTGGTTGTCCAGAGTAAACATCTGATTGGTTATCCAAAGTTTACATCTGATTGGTTATCCAAAGCTTACTTCCGATTGGTTATCCAGAGTGTACATCTGATTTGTTATCTGGAGTTACTTTGTATCTTTTATTTGTGCTGTTAATTTATTGTCATTTCTGTGGCATGCATTTGTAGATCAATGGATATTTCAATTATGCAAAATAATTTTGTTTTCAACAAAATTCATAAAACTACAAAAAGAGACTGGGATAAGATGTACTGTAAACCCAGAATGCATATATTAATTTTTATACTTCTTTCATTTTCATCTCTTTCTTTTTTCTCTTCTTAAACATTTTGAAAAGCAGGTTTACGTTACCCTTGCAGGTTTAATTTGCCAATGAATTGAGGATATACTAATATTGGCAATGCAGGGTTAACAAAATTACTTCTTCCTGGAATGTCGCATGCTCTCTTGATGGTAAGAGCAGGTTATAATGTAGGTTTGGCATATAACATGCAGGAACTGCAGCAGAATAAGTAACCATATAATTTGACCATAAACCATAAATTCTATTTGTTAGTTTGTTATCTTAAACTTTTCTACATATTCATACTAAAACATGCCCAGATATACAGAATAAAATATGTTATACAATATTTCATTGTCTAGTTATTTGTTTTATAAATGCTAGTTGCTGTTTATAGCAGTTCATAAGAAACATTGCTGGAGTCCTCGATAGGGGAAGGTCATGGACTCAAACCTTTTGGAACAAGAGGTAATGGGTTCAAACCATTGTGATCGAGAGGTCGTGGTTTAAACAACGACTGGGTCATATATAAAACTTAGATACTGTTTCCTTGCCTGGTGCTCAGAATTAAGAGGACAGAACAGCAAATGGTCCACTCGTTGTCAGTATAATGCGAGGGCCCGGTATGCTTGTTTGCACCTTAAAAGTCGTCCTGAATACGGCGTACAATACCAAAACATCTACGATCCGGCTGACCAAATGTCCATAAATTAGTTAAAGTATTCAACTTAAAGCTGGAACTGGTTGGATATAAAAGCGCTTATTGACCAACCTCGGTCATAGGGCTCCTTGTGTTGCTTAAATAGTTTGACAAATTATTCATTAGTAGGTTTGAATATAAAGTTTCGTTCCGTTATATATTAGACCAATGGTTTTGTCTTGGTGTCGTTCAGAATTCAACTTATTCCCTACAACGTTGGACGGTCCTTTTGCTGCAGAAGATTACTTTATTTCACAAGATAAAAGTTCTACAAAAGACATCCTAGTAATTTACACTTTGTATGGACCAAAATAAATACACGCGATACTTTTCTGGGATTAATCAAAAACAAACATACTAATCCATGTCTGTCCGAATCAAAACCCAGAAGCAAAGTAACAACTTTGAAACTGACAACTTAGGTTAAACACATGAACTTCCACCAGGGAAGCGAGATCAGAAGCTCCAGAGAGGTAAACACCTCCTGTTAAGCTAGCTACATCCGACACGCGTGTAGTCAAAATTTAGAGAAAGGAACATGGGACGTCAAATATATCCAGGGTAATCATGGACACGGAGACATCAAAGTTTTCAATATAGTTGTTATATTCGTCTAAATTCCAAGATCCTCGTTTAGCAGCGATTTAGTGGTTATTTGCTACCATTACGGGCACATCAACTATCCCAGTTTAGTGTTTCTATTTTTATGTTTTATTGTGAAGTTTCTTAGTGCTATGATAATGAGGTTCGCCGCTGTACCACGTGGTCAATACCTCTTAACGTTTGTGCGGAACATTTTGGAAAACGTCAACGTCACAAATTCCCGGAATAACGTCGTTTTTACGGGGAAACGTCATATTGTGCGTTTCTATGTCCATTGGAAACAAGCGTTTCGTAGACACGTTAGAAGGTATCACGTGGTACAGCGGCGAACCCCATTGCCATGTATTTGTTACATCGGTATATCACCATTGAAGCCTTGATGCCACTGACTAGCCTGGTATTTTATATTTACAGTCAAACCTGTCTATAAAGGTCACCATAAGGAACCAGTAAAGGTGGCTTTCATATACAGGTTCAAATAATATGAATAAACAACAATTGGAAAAGGTTTCTACAAGCCTTTATAAGCAGGTGGTCCTTATGTAAAGGTGGCCTTTATATACAGGTTCAAATAATATGAATAAACAACAATTGGAAAAGGTTTCTATAAGCCTTTATAAGCAGGTGGTCCTTATGTAAAGGTGGCCTTTATATACAGGTTCAAATAATATGAATAAACAACAATTGGAAAAGGTTTCTACAAGCCTTTATAAGCAGGTGGTCCTTATGTAGAGGTGACCTTTATATACAGGTTCAAATAATATGAATAAACAACAATTGGAAAAGGTTTCTACACGCCTTTATAAGCAGGTGGTCCTTATGTAGAGGTGGCCTTTATATACAGGTTCAAATAATATGAATAAACAACAATTGGAAAAGGTTTCTACAAGCCTTTATAAGCAGGTGGTCCTTATGTAGAGGTGACCTTTATATACAGGTTCAAATAATATGAATAAACAACAATTGGAAAAGGTTTCTACTAGCCTTTATAAGCAGGTGGTCCTTATGTAAAGGTGGCCTTTAAGGGAGGCTTGACTGTAGAGACAAAAACTTTAAAAAGTAACGAAAGCAATATCACTGTTAGTCATACAGTAGCACATGTCGATCAACTTAAAACGGCATTGAAAAGGGATAATAAAAGACGACTGGTATGCCCAATTTTCGGGAACAGGAATTTTTAACATAACAATACCACCTACTGAAATGTGACCTAAATCCGCACTATACAGAACGACACTTCTATGTCCATCTGTGGCACTGCGGGTCACGGTGTTCTAGCACTAGATGTGCCCATGAGTGTGCAAAGCAAATCAGAAAGGCTATTTAGAACCTTTGCGCCATATGCACTGTTGTTTAGATTAATCCTTGAGATTAATCAGAAAACACGACACATACAATGTATAACTGAAAAAAAACCCAACTAACCAACCAATTTTCATGTAAACATGGTTGGTAGCTAAAAGTGCTTTTTTTTAAAACAAGTCTTACGTAAGTTACTAGCCGTTACTTTTCTAAAAATCGTTTTATTTACTGTTCTTTTGTACAAGACAATATTATCACAGGAAATAAATGCTGTAGTATTTCAAAGTGCACAATCCAATCTAACTGTAAAATCCAGTCAATATTTTACACTTCGCCTAAAGCCTGACTAAACCAAATCTGGGGTAGAACCAGTTTAAATATATCCACAGATCATTCAATTCAACAGTCTTTATTTTACACTTCGCCTAAAGCTGGACTAGACCAAATCAAGAGTGAAGCAGCCTAAATATATCCACAGATCATCCAATCAAAGTCATTATTTTACACTTCGCCTAAAACAAGACTAGATCAAATCTTGTGTAGAACCCCTAAATATACCCGCAGATCATCCAACCCAACAGTCATTGTTTTACACTGCGCCTAAAACCAGACTAGACCAAATCTGGTGTAGAACCCCTAAATATATCCGCAGATTATCCAACCCAACAGTCATTGTTTTACACTTCGCCTAAAACCAGACTAGATCAAATCTGGTGTAGAACCACCTAAATTTATCCGTAGATCATTTAATGTCGATTTTATAAGTTTACATGGAATGTATTCCGAGTTCAATCTTTTGTATGCTTCGTATCTATGACAACCACCAAAAGAATAATAATAGTCCCCTCCTTTACGGCCTTGTATCCACAGGATGTCAATTGGTGGTACTTCGTCGACTGTTTCTGGATTCTGTAAAAAAATAATAAAACGAAACCAAGAAAGTTGTACATGGGTAGCAAAGCTAAAGTGATACAGTGGGCAGGAAGGTGGGTAAAACTTCATTTGACGGATTCGTAAAACCACGGGAGCAAATACCCGGCAGTGGTTTACATATACACGTGTAGTTCTAATTAACTGATTTACAAGAATCGCGATTTTTTTCCTTTAAATTTCGTGTGTATCTTAAGAGTATGCTCCTATCTGATACATTTAAGTCAATTTATTCCACAGGTAACTGGGGGACAGGTTTTGTTACATTTGAAAAAGAAATTGCTCCATCCGACTATGGAATTTTCAGCATGGCTTGGATATATTTCGGCGACATCTTAATAATGTGCAACGATATAACTTAGTTTCAACAATATGTCAGAACAAAGAAATTACAAGATGCCCAACAGCAATGAGATATCATCAACATTTTTGCTGATTCCGGAGCACCCGGCCTCACTTCCCTGGTGGAAGTTCGCATGTCTAACCTAAATTGTCAGTTCCAAAGTTTTATACTTTACTTCTGGGTTGTGATTCGGACATGGATTAGTATGTTTTTGTTTTTTATTTCAACATTATGTCGGAACCAAGTAATCACAAGATGCCCAATCAACACTTTTTAAACCAATATATTGATACACCATTTTAATGCACAAGCAACTATTTTCCTATTTGCCCTTCTGTCATCAACTACGATTACCTCCCCTTTAACTTTGAGTACCGATATACATACCTCTATGATCCTCATTAAAGATTCCACTTTACCTTCATCTAAAACAGATGGAAATGGCCGTATAAGTATTTTCAATGGAACATTGTGTATTTCCGATATATGAGCTGCTTGGATTGACATTTCACGTTGTCGTTTATTCACTTTATTTAATGGTTCCTGCGATGTGTCAATGTCGCACATTTTTGGTCCAGAAATGATGTCAGATTCGTCCGTTGAATATTTGAAAAATGGTAGCACATTGTCGTGTGAATGTACACAATAAATCACAATTAAAACGTGAAGAAATAAAGTATTAAAACTCATCAAATGACTATTTGCAATCTGTTATACATATAGTTATACAAGTCGGGTCACTGAGTAAACTGGAAGGTAGAAAAAGTGTATCACAAAATATGCATACACTATATAGTGCTTAAACAAAACTACATGAAACTAGCAAATTTGGTTTCCTCCAGGGAATTAAGTGAGACCGCGTGCTCCGGAAGGGTAAACTATGTACCCGCCAAAATGCTTTCCGACTGATAAAGCTAGATACGTCTACTATATACAACACGAGCGAACATCTATCTAAACATTTTGGGATTATTACACATAATTACATAAAAATATTTTACAGAATTATTAAATCGCAATTTTTACGTTATTTTTTTTAACTTGTAAATGATTAAGTGTTTACCATGTTTTGGTATGTATTAGCATACACAAACGTGTAAACAAAAAATATTTGATTGGACAGTGTTACCTAAATAAGCCATTAAAAGTCCTACCATCATTATTTAATTTTAATGAACCGCAAACACGCGAGTCAGTACATAAACCTTACGTCAAGTATTTTTGTTTGTTTATAATATGAAATGTCCCGCATATGACTCATTCATTCATTCATTCATTCATTTTATTTATTTATTTATTTATTTATTTATTTGTGTGCAATTATTTTCTTTTCAATTAATGTCTAATTCTAGTTTCTAATTTTTCGAAATATTTATATCTACATTTCAGATCATGTAGATCTAAATATAAGTGTGTGTTTTAAATAAGACCCAAAGATCACGGATATTGACTTGCACTTTAAATCTTGCATGATGAAATATATGTATAATCATACCTTGGTTCGTGTAACGTCATATCAGTGTCACATGACAATGCTGTCATTTCTATTTCAATGCTAAACAGGTGCCCGGGATTTTATCTACATTACATTATACGCTATGGAGCTTTTAAATTGGAGTGAAATCCGTATCTATCGTACGGAACCCAGACTATCGCAACACCTACCTGCGTCGTCATTTCAAGTACAACTTTCAAGCAAGCTAGACCCAACTCAATTTTCTGTCTCGAATACAATACACACACAAGCAAAAACTTCACACAAATACTTATTTCTTTACTTTTTATTTAAAAATAAGATATAGGTCTATAACTATATCAAAATAAATATTCCAGATAAATTTAATTTTTTCAAAATACACATAAAAATGGAAAATAATACCATAGATATTGACAGTATCATAGCCAGACTTCTTGAAGGTAATAATGCTCAATCATATCCGTGTGTGTGTGTGTGTGTGTGTGTGTGTGTGTGTGTCACATTGTCAGTCTGAAAAATTAATCGGTAAATGAAATACATGTATGACAAAACATTTGATAATTGAAATTAACGATAATTTACAAACGGCGTTTTAATTTTTAATTTAAAAAAATAATAATTTATACACCTAGAAGAAAAGCAAACTAAGCGCAAATTCCAACAACACCCACTACCAGAAAACAATAACCTAATATTTCCATATTTTATTTTTCAGTATGTGACAGCAAAAACCTTAAAATCAGGAAGAACGGAATTGTGGATCTAACGGAATTCGAAATAACTGGATTATGTTTAAAATCAAGGGAAATATTTTTAAGCCAACCCATGTTACTGGAATTGGAAGCACCGCTAAAAGTTTGTGGTAAGTCTTTTATTTTTATTCCTAAGTAAATGAACTAGAACCCGACATTCCCCCACCCACCACCCCCTCTCCCCGATTAACAATAATATAACATGGTACATCATAAATGATAAATAATAGATTAATGGTGATTTACGCCCGCCCCACTGTCCGCTTCTCGCCACCAAGACTCTTTTACTTATATCGAGGCCGTCAGTTCTGGAATGGTGGATAAAACCGGAGTGTCCGGAGAAAACCACCTACCTTCAGCCAGCAAAAACAAACTGCCTCAAACTAGGATCTGTCCGAGGGGGGTTAATTCAAACTCAGGCGGTGAGAGGCACTGCGATTCGTAAGCACATCATGGATTTATGATATCCAGTAAATGCAGTCCAAGTCCCAATCAACTTTATAACATGTACATATGTAAATAAATGTAATTGTGGTATTAACATGCCAATAAACGACCCAAGATTTGAAAGTGGGTAGTGACTGTTCTTTCGCCAAGCACTCGGCATTACGAAATGAAAGTCACGGTTCTTTCGGATGGGAACTTAAAATAAACGAGGTCCCGTGTCACAGTGGGCTTGGCACGCTAAAGAACCCTGCTGTATAATTCCATAAGCGCAACACACAGACAAAATTTCTGCACTTTCGCCTATAGCTGGCGACGTCTCGATATAAGTGAAAAATTCTTAACTGGGACGTTAAACACCATTACTCACTCACTCATGCCAATAAAAGAAATCTTATCTAATGTCCTTTATCAATTTACATACATGTATTTAGTTCAAGTTCATAAACAAGGTCCCTTTAATTTGTTGATAAACATTGTAAATTTTAAATGAGAGAGAGGGGGGATTTTTTCTGATATTGTTTTATAGCATTCGTACCCATCTCTACAGTGGATGCCTTTAATTCATAAAATCCTTGTTGACCGCAGTTATCGAGTTAGGCATTATAGTCTTTGATCAAGCTTTGTCACTGACAATTACTGAAATTGTGCAAAACCAATGCAATTTGACGAGTTAAGACGTTAGTCTTCGATCAAGTTTCATCGGTGAAACATATTGTTTAAAATGTACCGTTTGGCCATTATGCACAGTATCCATCTAAAGTCAGGAATTTAAAACCAGTTGTCTTGATATTTGCACTGTGTGCCTTCTTTGCTGTTTTGGCAGGTGCTCGTATTCTGTACGATATTGCAGAATACAGTCGATTCTGCCTTACAATTCACCTCTATATTAGAGTCACCTGCTTTAAAAGGCTAGTAAATTTTTATCCAAATTGCTCTTTATTCATGTTAATAGAACCTCTATATAAAAGGGTCACCTGCCAATAAAGGACCGTTATATTGGTTCCATTGAGTGGTCTTTACAGACAGGTTTAAATATGCAGTTTATCCAGCTTCAATATCTGTATTCCATTTTGATATATCTTATTTCTGTATTTTACAGGTGATATCCATGGCCAGTATTATGATTTATTGCGACTATTTGAGGTTGGAGGATTCCCGCCACAATCTAACTACTTGTTTCTGGGTGACTACGTCGACAGGGGAAGCAGGTCTATAGAGACTATATGTTTGTTATTGGCTTATAAAATAAAATATCCAGAAAATTTCTTCTTACTCCGGGGGAACCATGAAAGTGCAGATACCAACAGACTGTACGGATTCTATGATGAATGTATGTATTTAAATCCAAAAACAAATTCGAAGTTACTTTTCTGTGGTTTCCAAAAATTCTTTTAAGGAAAAAATTAAATGGTTCCTCGGAAGTATGATATTATGTATAGAATATATTCAGCTACCTCTGTGTCTCTTCACTTAAAAAATGCCTTGTAATGCAATACTTTTAATTAAAGATGCTAAAATAGCCATGGTAAAAAAGGCAACTATCATAAATAAATAAAATAAATAAATAAATGGACTATTTAAAATGATACACTCAAGCCATCGTCAAATGGAGACGACCTTCCTCCTCAACGTTCTCCGTTCTCTTTTGTATCTGCTTGTGTTGAACATTGTCAATATGTCATTCCAACTAATGAAAAACCATTTTCCAACGGGTTCTATCATTTCCTGTATAATACACATTATCATTAAATACACTTTTACTGAAACTGGTATAATGACAGTAACATATTTTGCATTTTATTTTAATACCGTATATTACCGAATAAATTTGGAAAAAACATAAAATTTTAAATGTTGATATTAGCATCATTAATAATGTTTTTCTTTATTTTTTAAGGTAAAAGACGTTATAGAGAAAAATTATGGAAGACCTTTATAGATTGTTTCAACTGTTTACCAGTAGCTGCTGTTATAGATGATAAAATATTCTGTTGTCATGGAGGTAAGATTGTTTTTACTTTCGTCAGTTTCACAGCTGCTACACCACACCTAACTTAAAACAATTACAGTTTTTACAAAAATTTGAAGCCAATTAACTTCGATTGTAAATAGCTTATAACTGACAAATGTTTATGTATATAAAAGTGCCCACTTTATTTTACTGTCACCTAGCTCTGCATTTAATAATTTAATAATAACAATTTCACGTTTGAAACACGACACGAGACAATGATATGATAAACCTCTTTAATTTATCTTTTTACAGGATTATCACCAGATCTACAGTCTCTAGAACAAATCAGAAGAATTATGCGTCCTACATTTGTACCCGACACAGGTATGCTCTATAGTACGAAAGCCTATTAAGCTCATGAATAAAAAAAAATTAAAAGGCGTAATAACGCGAAATAAAGGCGTTTTAATGCGAAAAAAGGCGTTATAACGCGAATGGAAAGGCGTTATAACGCGAATTGAAAGGCGTTATAACGCGAAATAAAGGCGTATTAACGCGAAATAAAGGCGTAATAACGCGAATTGAAAGGCGTTATAACGCGAATAAAAAGGCGCTATAACGCGAAATAAAGGCGTTATAACGCCTTCAGAAAGGCGTAATAACGCGAATTGAAAGGCGTTATAACGCCTTTAGAAAGGCGTAATAACGCGAATTGAAAGGCGTTATAACGCCTTTAGAAAGGCGTAATAACGCGAATTGAAAGGAGTTATAACGCGAAATAAAGGCGTTATAACGCCTTAAGAAAGGCGTAATAACGCGAATTGACTGAAGGCGTTATAACGCGAAATAAAGGCTTATTAACACGAAGTTAAGATGCCATCCATAATGATGTGGTGGCCCTAGGGTTTAATCTCTTACCCCCCCCCCCACACACACTTTACATACATATTAAAAGTGTGTGTGTGTGTGTGTGTGCGTGTGTGTGGGGTGGGTGGGTGGGTGTATGTGTGTTTCCTGCACAACTATATGTAATGTAATAAGCTGTTTTATATGTATTTATTCTATGAAAATTAAAAAAAAACTGCACATCATCCGATCCTGCGCTGAAATGAACATACTATTTCAGTAAAACAGAAAGAAAGGTTTCTTTTCAATGTTAAAGTGTTGTTTTTTCATAAAGAGTATCATTTTATATATGGGGATGGAAATCTTTTAAGTAATCTGAAATATAAACATTGACAATGTACACATGGCTATTTATTAAAAAGTTCCTGTCCAATTGTCAATCGCTAACTTTTAACAATGATTAAATGGCATTTTTGACATCTTAATATGAACAGATACGCAGTTGCCTTAAGCTATACAAACTAAAACCAATCTGTTTGTGGTGAGGATTGTTAACATTCTCCAGGGAAATGACTGCTCTATATATAGACAAAAAGGCATTATAACGCCTTTCACTTCGCGTTATTACGCCTTTTAATTCGCGTTATAATGCCTTTCAATTCGCGTTATTATGCCTTTCTAAAGGCGTTATAACGCCTTTCGATTCGCGTTATTACGCCTTTCTAAAGGCAAAAAAGGCGTTATAACGCCTTTCAATTTGCGTTATTACGCCTTTATTTCGCGTTATAACGCCTTTCAATTTGCGTTATTATGCCTTTCTAAAGGCGTTATAACGCCTTTGTTGCATTATTACGCCTTTATTTCGCGATTTTACGCCTTTTAATTTTTTTTATTCATGAGCTTAATAGGCTTTCGTACTATAGCCTACAGTAAACTTTATAAAATTAAAATGAGCGGGGTAAGGGAGACAACTCTCGTTGGCAAGTTTACCAAATGGCTTGGAACTTTGGTAATTTTTTAAGCAAGACTTTCTTTTGAAAACATTCAATTCTATGTAAAAATTTTGAAATGTTCATAATTGCTTCATTCATTTTTAGGCTTTTTAGAATTATTTAAACAGTAAAAATTGAAATTTTAGTGGAGGGCACAAATGGCCCTACACACACACACACACACACACACACACACACACACACACACAATTTTTTATAATTTCTTTTTTTTTCAATTTGTAGGGATACTATGTGATTTGTTGTGGTCAGATCCTGATAAAGATGTGAAGGGCTGGGGAGAAAATGACCGTGGAATATCCTTCACTTTTGGTAGTGATGTTGTCAGCAAATTTCTAAATAAACATGATCTTGATCTTGTAGTTCGTGCTCACCAAGTAAGTGTATCTCAGAGAGAGAGAGAGAGAGAGAGAGAGATTTAAGTAGAATCTAGTCCGAAAATTCTGACTAAGACTTAAATATTTGTTAGACATTTTTGAAATACACCTTTAACATGCATGCTCGCTGATGAAATTTTAAAATCACACTATGTTAAAGTGTAAGATAATAATTGTTCATTTAAAATGACTTGTTTGTTAGCTGTTTGCATTTTAATTTGTTCCCTTATCTTAGCTGGTGTATTGATATAGAAACCACCATAATTACCCTAAATCAGAAGCATTTCTTCAGCATTTGGTTAAAAGGTACCTGTAACTTTTTTATTCCTCATATTTAAACATGTCTTTTATTTTATGAAAACCGATGCGGAATTAAGGAGGATGTCGGTAGTTTTCCAATACACCTCCAGTGGATTTGAACAGCTGTGTCTTGGTTTGGAGTGGTGGTGATCATAATTTTCTTACATAAAATGTATATACAATACTGGACATATTCTATATAACCCGTCTTTCTTCTTTTTTTTAGGTTGTTGAGGATGGTTATGAGTTTTTTGCCAAGAGACAGCTGGTAACAGTTTTCTCTGCTCCGAATTATTGTGGAGAGTTTGATAACGCAGGAGGGATGTTGTCTATAGACGAATCACTTATGTGCTCATTTAACGTATGTATAAGTTCTTTAAAAACGAATAGAACACTGGGATGATTTTATGTCAGAAGACGTCTGTTTATGTAGGAACTCTAGAGAAATATATGTACCATGGTTGCCCAGTAGTCTACAGTGACGACTTGCGTAATCACTGCCTACTTCTTGTTGTTATGTAGGTTACAGTTTCACTCGGGACATATCATAATGTGAGAGAAGTGTGTTCGACTGTCATTTAATTTGCTGAAGGTTGGTTGGTTGGTTGGTTGAATGTTGTTTAACGTCGCATCAGCAATTTTTCAGCTATTCGCGACGAGAACTATTTAATTAATCTCTATGGATTAATCTATGAACAATTTTTGTGTGTGCATATGAAGTGCGAGTGTGTTGTATGGTCTGCCTTGTACTAGCGCGCACTCAGGGCGACTTTACCGTGCTAGCTCACAGAGTCAGTACGCCGCAGACAAGCGTACCACTCCCCCAGTCCATTATACTGATACCAGGTGAATCAGTGAAGGCCAACGGTAAGGAAAATTCACTGAAGGTCAGTTGTCTCCGGTTACCCGGTTTCCTCTATCATTCCAAAATTGATCGCTCTCGACATGAATCTTGACTGGAGCGTAAAACGCCATTTCACCGCCACCTCTAGTTCGCAAAATAACTAAAATGCACTATTATTATACTTATAGACTTCTGATATGTTTGCAGTATTGTAGCAATCTAATTTAGCTTCATTCGGTGATATTGCTGTTTCGATTTTTTAAATCTCCAATTTTTAATTAGCGATATCTCTTATTTACATGTATTTAGCAAGATCAACAATTCATTTATTTACTTAACTAATTCAATAAGTGACATCACAAAATACTTGACAAATAGTAACACGATACCTCATTAATTACATATTACATTTTTGTATTTTCAGATTTTAAAACCAATGGACAGTAAATCTAAATACCGTTATGCTGGGATGAAATCTGGCAAAAGACCTTTGACCCCTCCTACCCCACCACGTGCATCAAAATATATACCAAACATCGATGCATTATCTATAAAAGACAAATAAACATGTTTCCTGACTTTCAGAAGGAATAAAAGTGTTCCTTGGGAGTTTAAATTTTTTAAAAGACATTTATGGCAAATCGTGTGTTATTATAATATAGTGCAAGAGAACACAGACAGGTGTGTTGCTGTTGAATAGTCTTGACTTAAGTCCATCTCCCCTGGTGGAGAATATTAGTGATTATGATTTTGTGCATATGTTTCGTTATTATAGTGCAAGGATATTTTATATTGTTGGTTATCATCATGTTAGTTTTTTGTGTTTTATGAAAACAGTATATGATAATTAGATAATTCATCATGAATCATTTTGATTTTTGTACATTATTTACTTCACATCATCAGTAATCAGTTTAGATGATTTTAATATTGTTGTTTGTCATCATTTGTTATAATACTAAAATTTTGTGTTTTATTAATAAAATTGATTATATTTAAAACATTATGTACACTATTTATTTAATCTACTACATTTAGAAATCTTTATAGATACAATCTGATTGGAAGCTCCTTAAAACAAACGTCTACCATGGTCTGTTTGGATGCTAACTTGAAATAAAGATATAATCAAAAACAAACATACCAATCCATGTCCAAATCACAATCGCAAAGCAAAGTAAAAACAAACATACCAATCCATGTCCAAATCACAATCGCAAAGCAAAGTAAAAACAAACATACCAATCCATGTCAAAACCCCAATCGCAATTTTGAAAAATTAATTCAAACATGTTCTAATTATTTTCACCGATATTTTTGAAATATTTTTCAAAATCGACATTTTATCGTCACCGAGCATTTTACGTGGTTAAGTATAAGCAATATGACACGCACCATGGTATTCTCGGATGCCAAACCTCAGTGTAGGGTGTTTTGTTTGAAATTCATTACATACGCATCATATTGAAAGCAAAGATATTTTATTTCCCCAAGACAATGTATAGCCGGGGATCAGGATAAATATTTTGAGGAATGCAATGCCAGCCACAGCCAGTATGCAGATAAGTCAGATGGTTGATTCTGAACTGGATCTTGATGATAATGACAGTGGTAGGCCTACCAATAATAATTTAATAAAATTGATAACATACTAGGCCAGATCTATATGCCAACCTAAAATTCACCTTTGCCGCTTGTTTACCTTCTACAAATGTCCGGCCCTGATCAGCCCATACAGCTACCGCCGGTGACAGAATCCCCTATCTCACACCCAGTCCATAGGTGGTAAAACATTGATATATCCAAGAAAACATTAATTCCATGTCAATAGTTGGTGTCAGGGTTTGTTTAACACACTGTTCATTCAACCAAAGCCGTTTGTCTTATGTTATGGGTAAAATCAAAATGTAAACACGCCTGTCCTACAAACGTTTGGCCGTCACGTATGACGTTGTACAAAGTGTTGTTTGTTTTCATGATTGCGAGACATAATATAATCCCTTTTTGTCAATGAATTTAAATGTAACATAATTTATATGTTGACTGAAAATAACTAACAAATGAATAAAAAGATATAAATTCAAAATTATTTCAGCTTTTTTTATCGGATATTTTATCGTTTCATAAAGATGTCATTTATTGTATCACTACGCAGTTCAGCCTTGTAACGTGATTTTCTGAAAATCAGCTGATCAGTTCAGAAATGTAGGTCAGCTTAGAAAAATGTTAAATTTTGGGTTTGTAATTATAAGAATTGAATTGCACTTTTTACGTTGTTATCGGGGTGTAACAACGTGAAAATTATGACCAATTGTGTAAAACCGCGTAGCGTAGCGGTTTTACACAATTTGTCATAATTTTCACGTTGTTACACCCCGATAACAACGTAAAAAGTGCAATTCAATTCTTAAGTAAATACAAACATACCAATCCATGTCCAAACCACAATCCCAAAGCAAAGTAAAAACAAACATACCAATCCAAGTCCAAATCTCACTACCAAAGCAAAGTAAAAACAAACATACCAATCCATGTCCAAACCACAATCCCAAAGCAAAGTAATTTTAAACAAACATACCAATCCAAGTCCAAATCTCACTACCAAAGCAAAGTAAAAACAAACATACCAATCCATGTCCAAACCAAATCCCAAAGCAAAGTAAAAACAAACATACCAATCCAAGTCCAAATCTCACTACCAAAGCAAAGTAAAAGCAAACATACCAATCCATGTCCAAACCACAATCACAAAGCAAAGTAAAAACAAACATACCAATCCAAGTCCAAATCTCACTACCAAAGCAAAGTAAAAACAAACATACCAATCCATGTCCAAACCAAATCCCAAAGCAAAGTAAAAAACAAACATACCAATCCATGTCCAAATCACAATTTCAAAGTAAAGTAAAAACAAACATACCAATCCATGTCCAAACCAAATCCCAAAGCAAAGTAAAAACAAACATACCAATCCATGTCCAAATCACAAATTCAAAGTAAAGTTAAAACAAACATACCAATCCATGTCGAAAACCACCCAAAGCAAAGTAAATACAAACATATACCAATCCATGTCCAAACCACAATCACAAAGCAAAGTAAAAACAAACATACCAATCCATGTCCAAACCACAATCACAAAGCAAAGTAAAAACAAACATATACCAATCCATGTCCAAACCACAATCATAAAGCAAAGTAAAAACAAACATACCAATCCATGTCCAAACAAAATCCCAAAGCAAAGTGAAAACAAACATATGCCAATCCATGTCCAAACCAAAATCACAAAGCAAAGTAAAAACAAACATACCAATCTATGTCCAAACCACAATCACAAAGCAAAGTGAAAACAAACATACCAATCCCTGTCCAAACCAAATCCCAAAGCAAAGTAAAACAAACATACCAATCCATGTCTAAACCAAATCCCAAAGCAAAGTAAAAACAAACATACCAATCCCTGTCCAAACCAAATCCCAAAGCAAAGTAAAAACAAACATACCAATCCATGTCCAAACCAAATCCCAAAGCAAAGTAAAAACAAACATACCAATCCATGTCCAAATCACAATTTCAAAGCAAAGTAAAAACAAACATACCAATCCATGCCAAAAATCACAATCACAAAGCAAAGTAAAAACAAACATACCAATCCATGTCCAAACCACAATCACAAAGCAAAGTAAAAACAAACATACCAATCCAAGTCCAAATCTCACTACCAAAGCAAAGTAAAAACAAACATACCAATCCATGTCCAAACCACAATCCCAAAGCAAAGTAAAAACAAACATACCAATCCAAGTCCAAATCTCACTACCAAAGCAAAGTAAAAACAAACATACCAATCCATGTCCAAACCAAATCCCAAAGCAAAGTAAAAACAAACATACCAATCCATGTCCAAATCACAATTTCAAAGTAACGTTAAAACAAACATACCAATCCATGTCCAAACCAAATCCCAAAGCAAAGTAAAAAACAAACATACCAATCCATGTCCAAATCACAATTTCAAAGTAAAGTAAAAACAAACATACTAACCCATGTCCAAACCACACTCACAAAGCAAAGTAAAAACAACCATACCAATCCATGTCAAAAATCACAATTACAAAGCAAAGTAAAAACAAACATACCAATCCATGTCCAAACCACAATCCAAAGCAAAGTAAAAACTTTGGAGCTGGCAAATTGAATTAAACTTTTCGGAACTTCCACCAGGTTGGGGAAGTGAGACCGGGTGCCCCGGAAGGGTAAACGCTTCCTGTTTAGCTAGTCACATACGCCACATGTTAGACCGAATTATTTCTGTCATCATTGATGATATGGGGCCGTGGGACAACAGAACCTGTCCCTATATTAAAATGCGGGAATTCGCCGCCTACAGTTGGAGGCGGCATATTCCACTCTGAAAACAAATAAATATCGGCATGTTGATCCACTAAGCTGCAGTTCTTGAAAGCTAAATATGTTTCTTCAAACTTATGTTAAAATTATATCATCAATAAAAAGGTCTAGCCACGTTTGTAATCCTTAAAAATTGGGTATGAAAGGAACATGAACTATGAGACATCAAATATATCCAGGGTAATTTTGGATACAGAGCATAATTTTTTGCGGGCCTTGATAAGCCGCCTAAGCCTTGCGTATTTATAAGCAGCTTGCTTCGTAGTGTAAAGGTCCAGTATAGTTCTTCTCCAGAGGGAATAATCTGATAGGATGTGGAGTTAATCTGATTGGATGCTTACTTGAAATGGAATAAAGTCTGCTCTTATTATTGGATACAAATGTACTATGTTCTAATAAAGATCTGGTCAGATTTGATACTGACTCAGTGAAAGCTCTTGAATACTATGGAGACCCGGGATACTAACTTTAATTACTTTATGCGGATTGAACACTAACTTAAAATAATTTAAAACTGTCTCCGCGATATGGTTTCGTGTTATTGGTCTGGGATTTTGATTTTAGCATATTATTAAGGCGCCCAAACGAAGTTTGGCGACTTATTGTTTTTGCACCGTTTCTTATTATATTATTATTATTATTATTATTATTATTATTTTTATTATTCTTCCTCTTCTTCTTCTTCCGGCCATGAACTTGTCCAACCAATTTCTCGAAGACCGTTGGTCCAATCGTAACCAAACTTCACATGAAGGTTGATCCCCATCTCCTTCCCCAGAGGCCGAGGTAAATGCCCATGGGGTCATTAGGGGAGGGGCAGGAGGGCGGGGTCTTAAAAACAATAATGCTCAATTTTGCTATTTAAACTATATTTTGTGCTATAAAACCATATATATTCATGATCAGTGTTTCGAGTTGTACAAGTCTGTATTGCAAGATTTCCCGGGGGTATCAGGGAGGGTGGGGATGGGCGGGGCAGTGTACTAACTTTTAAATGGTTAAGATCCCCACCCATAAACTATATATTTTCTGGTTCTACATGAAAAGTTGAATAGAGTGATACTAAAGAAAGTCCCATGGGGTCATTCCTGATGAAGGGTTGGGATGCGAGAGGCTCGGTACTAACTTTTAAATGATTGATATTCCCATCCTGAAACTATATAATTTCCGGTTCGGCTCTTAAAGTTGAATAGAATGATACTGCAGAAATACAGATGACATTATTCCAAAGGAGGGTGAGGACAGGCGGGGCTGGGTTCTAACTTTTGATCAGTTGCGATCCCCATCCCTAACATATATATTTTCTTATTCTTTATGAAAAGTTGAATAGACTGGTACTAAAGTAAACCCATATTGTCATTCCAATAGGAGGGTGGGGACAGGTAGGTCTAGGTACTAACTTTGAGATCCCCACCCTCAAACTATAGTTTTCTTAATGGGATGGTTGCTATCATTTTGTTTAAGAATTAAAACAATTAGCATGAATTTTCATTGTCAAGGATACTTAAGTAATCACTGATCCATGTCCACAAGCTCTTAAGCTAAATCTTTTTTATAAGCAAATCTAATGGTCAGTTATCCCTGGGGCATGATTTACTATTCAATTCGATAGAGTAGCAATATGACATTACATGGGTAAAAGCTTGGATTAATTTAAAATCAATACATCATTAGCTCATCAAAACAACAGGTTGTGATATTGGGTATAGGTGATGTCAATCAACTTTGCCTATTGTTTGAATTTCAACCAATTAGATTCATGTACTACTTTTACTTTCGTTTGACAGCAACACAATAATTTTTTTGAATAAAATTTCAGAGGGAGAGAGAGACCATACATAGACACGCTTGTTCCAAGTATACATTCTAGTTGACCAATAAGGTTACATCTCTTGAATCTTTATTTCATTTGAACCTTGAAGTAAAAAAACTGTTAATTTCTAATAATGCTTTTAAAGCAGGGATTCAAAATGGGTCATATTATTTTATTTAAAAAATAACACAGTACATAACTTAACTCAATCTGAAAAATGCAAGATACAATATCTATCAGTGGTTCGTTTTGATTATCGAAAAAATATTGAAATATATAAAAATGGTTTCTGGTAGTCAAAAGTCGAGGGTGCTGAAAGACTTTCGTCATTGTGCTTGCCACAATTACAATTCTAGTTATTAAGGCGCCCAAAGAAGTTTGACAGTTCAAAGTGATGAAAATAAAGATGGAATTGATGGTAAGTACATTTTGTCTTTAATTTTATTTGCGCCTTTTTAACACTATTATGTGTATTGACTTCCATTGTATTTACACTTTCTTATTTACTGTCATGGTTTATTAACAATAACAAAACTGAAAAAAACTACCCCAAAGTGTTGCAATTAAAGTTTAATTAACAATCAACATCAGATTAATTGACACTTTACTCAAAACAAAGGCAAGCAGTAATTTGGCCATGCAAAGTACAGTATTATCAACAGCTTGGATGACACTTTACTCAAAACTGAGACATGAAGTAATCTGACCATACAGAGTACAGCATATTTATAAACTGGCGTATGATTGGCTGAGACAGAAAGATAATGTGTAATATGTTACTATGATTTTAATTTTTTTCTTCAGTAATTGATTAGAGACTGGAGGACACCACTTGAGTAGAAAAAGAAGTGGCCATTATTAAAATAACAGAGCAAAAAGAAAACCCGAGTAATAAAAAGAGAATATCTTCTAAGAATGTAAGTATTTTGTGTCTTTGAATAAATGATATCATTTTCCAGGGAAGCTGATGATATCCCCAGTTTATATGTGAGTCGACGTTGGCAGAGCTTTATCTTTGTGATGTTCATATCCAAATCTACTTCTTTTTGCCTTTGCTTGTCATGTTCTCTTTATTTATGTTGCCTCTACATTGCCCTGTTTGTCAAATTTTGAATTTTCCATCATACCTAGATAGCAAATTTGATTAACAAAGTTCACAAAACTGTTATCAGTATATACTTCAGTAGTAATATTCACAAGTAATATCAGGCAATACAAAATATTACTATATATTCTTTTCAATTTGACTGAATATGTAATTTTTTACATATATTTTAGGCATAGAAGATTGAAATAAAGAACTGACCAGAAAAACAAACTATGGGAAGGAAAAACACAGAATCTTCCAGAAGAAAAGACAAGTTAAGAAACGGAAAGATAGATCACAGGTAAGTAATACAAAGTTGTATAATTTGTAAAAATAAAAACTGAATGGCATTTAAATACAAATTCTGCCTAATTCCATGGACAGTATGTATTTTATCAACTAAAGTCCATTTACGATCCTTTAGTTTCTTGGGTATTCGTAAAATTCTCTAAAACCAAACTTTTTATTGTAAAAGTAAAATCGTACATTAATCATACAATTCATGCCGTAATTAATTTTTAATATTTCTATTGTTAAAACTTTTCTCACTTTTTCCCCATACTCCGTAAATTTTTGTCAATTTTGAACAACAGCTATTTTGTCTAAGTCATACATTTTGGTCGAAATAATGAGCTAATTTGCATAAGAAATACTTATCGACAATGTTGATATGCAACACTACACATGATTGACAAGGACGGATATTTTTTCATAAATTTGTTTATTAAAATTATTCAATAGCTTAAATTATTGACTTACCTGAAGAAGTCGATAAATTTATCACTAGTTATCAAAATTGTCATACACCACTTTTTGAATTTAAACATAAAATACATCCAAAAAGTGAAAATACATTTCAAAAAGTCATTAATGACAATATATATAATGGTGTTACATGTACAAGTACATCATGTACTAAAAAATTGTTTTGTTTACATTAACATATTTTTGTACAAAGCAGCATTCTTGCCACAATTCGTGTACAAATTATTATTTGACACACACGCACACACACTCTCTCTTGTACCATTCTTACAGAAATTCATTGAAGAATGATTTATTATAACGGTCATACTTAACCATGACAAACTAAGAACGTTAAAAAAAGAAGCCAGACTTAAATCAAACACGCCTTAAAGGCCACCTCATGGCCGTAACTAGGGGTTGGTTGTATGTGAGGCAGAAATTTGATGCGCCAAAGACGCATATACGTGCCGTAGGGGGATCCGGGGGCATGCCCCCCCCCCCCCCCCGAAATTTTTTTAAAACTTTAAGCCAAATTCCTGCATTTTCCTGGCATTTCAAAGGCTAAAAGATGTTTACTCATCATTCATGTATTTTGATATCAAAATGGGGTTGTAACTGAAAATAAATATTTGATAGTACAAAAGTCATAGTAGCCGGGTATAAAAAAAGAAGAAGGGAATGATCTGAAAAAATAGATCAAGTTGATAAAGCTTCAAGTGTAATGCCAAAGTTTGAGCTAGCATCTCCGGATGTATTGGATATGTTCATCTAGTCAGTTGTGGTGAAATTCTTCAATGAGGCACCGAAGTGCCGCCTACCAAAAGTGACTTAACGTCCTCTATAAAAATAAATTCTGTGAATGGTGTAGTTAAACATCATGTGTTGCATTTAAATCTTCCCTTATGACTTTTATTACATACAAAAAGAAAAAATGGGTTTTTTCAAAGTTTTAGAATATGTAGATAAAAAAAGACCAAGCTGAGTTACTTGTTGGTGACAGATATAATTATGCATACTAATATTATTACTATAATAAATGAAAATGTCGACGACTGAAAATTTTCATCTAATAACTACATGACACTAAATCGGACATACTGATCAAGTCGATTAATCTATTCATCAATGTCAAAAGCAAGTGGGATTTTTCTAATTCCAGTACTGTCCCACTTCTTAAGGACTTTTTCGGGACAAACGTCTCCAATAACATCATCACGATGAATATGTAACAGTGACAGGCTACAGAACGTAGTTCCAGTCATTGTTGATCTATTTCACACTTTCAGTCGTCTCAAGGCATAGAATGATCTCTCGCATGAGCATGAACCTGCAGGGATAGTGAGTAAAAGTTTGACTATAATGTGAATATTCGGAACTGCGTAGCATGCCATAAATTAATTACGTGAAAACTATTTTGTGGCGATAATAAAACGCCTTAAATTGGCTATTCATAATGTGAAAAAACATCTCAAGTTTTTTTTATTGTTATTGTCTGTTTCCCATAAATCTTAAAAAAAAAAAAGAATAAATCGGCAGAATTCTAGGTGAGGCAACTGCCTCACTTGCCTCAATGGTAGTTACGGCCATGCACCTTTATATAAGGGCCACCTGCATGTAAAGGCCAATGGATTCAAATTTTATCCCGATTGCTCTTTATTCGTGTTATTAGGGCCTCTATATAAGGGGCACCTGCCCATAAAGGCAACTTATACTGGTCCCTTTGGGTGGCCTTTATAGAAAGGTTTGACTGTATATATATAAATATATATATATATATATATATATATATATATATATATATAGTGTTATCAACACCGAATTATTGGGTCGGGTGTTATTCTAAGACCCATGCTATTGGGTCTTGCATTGACTATTGGGTCATAAATTGACTATTGGGTCAAAAGACCCAATAATCTAGCGACCCAATAGTCAATTATTGATAGAACGACACAAAATTCAAAAATAATTAAATGTATCTCTACCATTTTATACCGTATTATTGGGTCAAAAAAAATCAAAAATCACCCCCACCGCCGACCTACTGTAAAATGTCATATATATGTATAACTTCTCGGTAATCTTCGGAAATTCTCGGCAACCAGTCGTCCAATCAGCACACAGAAGAGATATGCCGGAACCAGTGAACATGGCTGCCATGACACAGTCGCCTCGGATGACATGATGATGCTGTGTATGTATTCTTTGAAGATTTCTTTCTAACTTTCAGTTTATTTAATCACTGTTCGAAGTCATCAAATACCAAAAGAAACGTTTATTCAGTTGCATATAAGAACTGCAATGTTTAACCCATCAGCGTCAATGACCCAATGCAACACGTGATTTTCAGATATATCTGTCAATCGAGCACAGGCACTTGTTTCTATGAATAAAGAGGGGTAGGTCAAGACCCATATTACTATATATATAGTAATATGGGTCTTGACCTACCCCCTTTATTCATAGAAACAAGTGCCTGTGCAATCGAGGCGACAGCCGAGGTCAATATTTATTTTTCAGGTGAATATCACGCCATATACAACCACTAAAAAGTCCATGTTTTATAATATAGGCCTAATTTAGCCACTGTGGCACTTGGGTTGACAATGTTTTCTCAAACCTGTGACCGGGCAATCTTGTTAGATTTCCCTGCCCACCCTGGTTGATCACACTAAAATTATCCTGCATTAGTTAGATCAATCTGACTTTTTAAGTCAGATTCTATGAAAAAATAAATTGCATTCTGGATCAGACACAATCAATTACACACTACATTGTAAATTGATAATGCCATACATCAACTTTGTTAGCCTTCAATAAAGACCCTACAAAGATTGATAATATAATTACACGCATACACATGCAAGGTTTTACGGGACACACAATTCTGCGTTTTTTACGCAAAATAAATTATGTTGGACGCAAAATAATTATCATATGCGTCCAGAAGGACGCAAAAAATCTGTAAACCAATTTGAATTGAATTGGAAAACGTGTTTTAAATTTCTGTTAATATGGACAAGGATTTTTCGAAAACCCTCTGGATGTTGAAATTCCCCGCATACTAAAAATACATTGGTGTGTAAAGATAGCACTCGCAAATTTCCGCCAAAATTTTGATTGGCCCGTAGTGAAATTCGCTCACGTGATGCTGATGTCCTTGACATCAGTAGCTTGCAAGAACTGTCATAATGGCTAAACGGCAAAGTAATATTGGCGATTTTCTAAGTGTACACCAAAAGAAAAAGAATCAAATACATCCGATTCAGAACCTGTGCAGTCTGGCTCATCTGACTTGACATTTAAAAGAGAATAAGGGTTTTTTCAACAGCATGGTTAATGCGGTATCCATGTGTGAAATACTATGCAAAAAAGGTGATGGCTTGTGATACATGCATCGAAAAACAATGCATTCACAGTCGGTTGTAACAATTTTCAAAATTCAACATTATCGCGACACCAGGACTATATAATCATAATTATATAATTAATACTTTTAATTTAATTCAGTTATGGGACCTACATTTGAAAGTTTGGACCCCATTTATTTTTTTATTGGAGTCCCAAAAAACCACATTTTTGAAAAGTTGTGTAAAACCCTGCACATGCCCTCCCATTTTGAGAAGCCTCGGTGGTCTAAAGTGTGCGCTTACAGATCACAGCACTCCGGCTTCCTCCACCACCTCTAAACTGATCACCACAATATAAGTGAAAGAATCTTGATTAGGGCGTAAAACTCCATTACTCCACTTCACTCCTCCCATTTTGAGTGTCATTCACAACTTCACACTCCTTTTATCTTGGCATTTGGATAAGTCAAACTGTTTTAATTCCCATGAAGTTTAAGATAACAGGATTCAACTGTATTAAAGTTAGAGTTGTTTATCCTAAATTTGATCTTACCATCCAAATTTTTAGGACGGGGTGGTAAAAACACATTTATTCTTAGAAAATGACAATTATGATTTAGCATGTTTAGGTGACATAAATTACAATATTTTTTTTAATTAAAACAGTTTCAATATGCTGAAAATGAAAAGAACTAAAAGAGAAAACCCTACAGCCAAGGCTGTTCGCATAATAAAAGAAGGAAAAGACCAAGAGGGTTTTGATATAAAATATATTAGCAAGATTAAAGGTATGTACCCATCTATATATATGTAATACGTAAGCACTGGTAATAGCTCAAACAACTTAAAAGATATTGCTTAATATTGCTGAGTAAAATTGCTTACTACAACTTTACCATAGTGAGCATCAGATGATCAGATAAAATCATGATCTCTTGTTATGGTAATGTGTAAACATGATCTTAAGTCACTTGAAGTCAGATAAATCATCTGACGGGTACCACATATTAGTTGTGTCACCACTGTATTTCACTTTTTTGTGGCAAAATGGCATAAACATGTAATAAAAATTTTTCCAACCCTTATTTGAGCAGAAATTTAATTCAAGGCACATTCAAGACAAGTAAGTGTCCATTTGGCTGATTTTAAAGTTTTTAAGTGTTTTCTATTGTCTGAAATTAAATCCCGGATCTCGATTTGATATTGATTTCTCAGGATGATATCCAACACAATATGGAAGAAGGAAAGGTGATAACATAAATCCAGTCTTCCAAGTGCTACTCTTGATCATCAAATACTGTGAAACCTTGATTCATTGCTATCATTTGTTCAGTGAGATTTTGGCATTATAAGGAAGTTTGGTGTTATATATTGAGGGACACTTATAAAGAAAAACATAGAAGAAATCAATTTTGGAAATTCTAAATGGTGTGGCAATAAGTGATGTAGCAAAGTTATTGAGGGGCAATACAACTAGGTTTTACTGTATATGCACAATACTCTATTATTGATATATACATGCATATACATATAATATGTAATGTTTGCATGTATAATCTATTTTCATGATTCATACATGTATGTAACTTACACATCAATCATGAAACAGTAAAAAGTCCTTTCTTAATTATTTTAGGATATGGTGTTTTTACAAGCAAGTCATTTCAGAAAGGAGATTTCCTGCTGGAATATGCAGGTGATTTACTTTGTAAGGAAGAGGCAGATTTGCAAGAAGAAAAGTACTTGAGGCGTCAAAGAAATTCCTTGTATCCAAGATGCTTCATGTATTATTTTAGACACAATGATAAAGATATGTGGTAATTATATGTTATGTATACATGTATATCTGTATATGCAAGTTTGGCTTGGTCTTGAAGAATTTGGAAAGTCGTGTTGTCAGCATTTGTTAAGATATGGGAGGAAGTGTTGGAGTTCACCAGAGTGACATTTATTGTTTAGCTAGCTGTATGTTCTTTGATCATGTTGAATATTTATGAAATATATGAAAGTCCACCTCAGTAATGAGTATAGACAGCTCCTGCCTTACATATGTGATTTCTTGGTACTTCAAGACAATCTTTGTATAGATCTATTAGACTTATTGTCCAACTTTGGTGAAAATTGGTACACTGATACATTAGTCTGTGCAGACAAATTTCATGGTTGTATTACTACCATTTCTAGCTTTTATGATATTTTATGCCCATTCAAGATTATTTTGCTCATGGGTAGTCACTTTTTGGTGGAGGAAACCGAAATGCCCAGACTATTGACAAACTTTTTCCGCATGAAATAATTTGTCCTCGCAGAGGCTTGAACTCAGCATTTATATTTTTAATTTTCACATACACAAAAACATGCTTATAAGTAGTAACTAAGTGGTGTAACTTATTAAAGTTATTGATTTTGATAACTTGCACTTGTAAGTTATTTGAAAAAACACAAATATATACACAAGTTATTGCTGAACATTGACTTGTGTTGTTTCCACTGTTCTGACCAGCCTTATCTTATTTTCTATTCGAATTCTAAGTTTACGCCAGGCCATTTTCAAATTACATCACAGAAATGTTTAACTTGGTTGTTACTTTTTGAGAGATTATAAGTATTCAAGCATGTTAACTGATTTTATTTTGGAGAGAAAAAAATTGAAATGTTTATTTTGTGCTTGCAGCATTGATGCTACCAACATGTGTGGAAGGGCAGGTTCACTGGTAAATGACTCTGACAAAGATGCCAACTGTGCAGTTAAAAAAGTTGTGGTGGATGGAAGATGCCACCTTGCCATTTTTGCCAAAGCAGACATTGACATAGGGGCAGAACTGCTATATGATTATGGTGATGCAACAAATCTTTGGTGGAGGAAGGTAAATAATCTTTATCTCAAATTGAGGAAGATGCAGAGACACGATTATGGCTCTGTGTTTCTTGTTGATATTAATGCCAAAACATATGGGAGGGTGTTGTGCTTTAAATGGAAGAGTTTTTAATCTTTTTTCTTTGTTGATACTGTGTCAGTTTTTGTGCCTGCCACTACTAATGTTGCTAATGTATGGATCATGAGGTCTTTCAGCACTGAGGCTGCGTGTTTGAATCTGACTCGTGTCTTATCTGAGAAAGATTTCACAGTGGGTCGATGGTTTTATTTGGGTACTCCGACTTCCTCCAACATTTAAAATTGACTTCCCAGATATGTGTGAAATAATCTTGAAAGGGTATAAAACAACATTTAAAAAGAAGCCTTTAAATGTATTCAAGAGAAATCCAATAGGTCATACATAAGAATATTGATTAACAGTTATCCCATGGTTATTGCAAGTCTGATAGGCTTGCTTTGGATGTTTTTGAAACATCACAAAAACATCCAAGTATTATATTCATGTTTCTTCCATAATTAGACAGGCCAGAATGTGTCTGTCATTGCTCAGCTCAACTTGTTGGCATCTTCATTTGGTTAATGTACTACATATATGGCTGGTTACAATAAAACATGTTAAGAGACTTTGGAGTTTCAGAGCGGGGATGGGGGAGGAGGAGGGGGTAATTGTAATCTTTGATTATTCCTCATGTTTATCGCTTTTCAGTTTTGTAATACCTACTTGTTAACTTTATTTACAGGATAACAACAATGAAAGAGATGCCATGTTGGAGAAATATATGTGGGCAAAGCTTCCAGGTATACCCAAGAAAATGAAATGGCCAGTTCAAGTTAAATCAGTGTATGAAGACCAGAAGCAGGCTAATGTATATTGTTTGGCTGATGACAGAAAGTGAGTTCATTACACCATCTGTCATATATGATAAGGGATATTTATAGTGCAATTGAAATGCATTTAAACACCTAACATCAGTCTTTGCTAGGATTGTTTTATACTTCACCTGATAGTGTTATTTGATGCGATTGTTTTACAAAAATTATCCTCGATTTGTGGGATTTACTTAAATTTTTACATACGTCAAGGTTATTGCACACCTATCATAACTATTAAATGCCAACAGGAAGTCAAATCTGATCAAAATCAGGTGGTAAACATTGGTAATTTATGATTGTTAATGATATACTTTTTGTGAAAGATAGATACTCTGCTATGGTTAGCAGGGCCTCGATTCCTAAGTGACATAGGTCATTATCAGCCAGTAATTGCTGTAGCCTTTCTCATCCTAGGTTTTGTGATTCTATCTGGTTCATAACAGTTTGCAAAAACGAATTATTGCAAGAATACATTTAGTGCCACAAGTTATAAATCCAATATGGCGATTTTAAATTTGACAAAGCTGTTTTATCAATTTGTCTTCAGAGGTGAGCCAGATTGCCTAATCTATCATGTCTCGGTGAAAATTTTAACCATATTATCCCATGTTAAGATGTTTATGCAAAAACTGGACTCTCCCCTCCCATTTTCCCATACTCCCCTAACCCATTTCACATGTGCTTTAAGGCCAGACAAATCAAATTGTGTCCCCCACCCTCCCCCACTAACCCTATCTCCCTCCCCATATTCACAAAATAAATGTTTTAGGTCCTATCAATCTCTATGTGTTTAAACTATACATATGATCTTCATAACCTATGTCAGATTAACAGATAAGCAGGGAATTTTAGTCATCTTAATGACAAACTGTTGGGGATATTATTATTATTAATTCATCATTTGTTATGAAAAATATTTTCTTTCTCTGTAAACTTTTAGCTCATCTAAGCCAAGGCCCTATAGATTATTGAAAAATCATAAATCACTCATGTGCATTAGCTAGACATTAGATATTATAAATACAAGTGTTATTTAATCTAAACAAATGCAGGTAACAGGACTTCAAATGGGGTATCTGTAGAAGGACTCCTATAAATTATTTAAAACTCACAAATGACTAATGTACAATAGCTAGACCTTACTTATTTCAGATTAAGCATTTGTAGTACAAATAATTATTAAATCTATAATGCTGGACTATGGGGCTCCAAAAAGAGACTTTAATTTATAAAAACTCAGTTAAATACTACAAGATAGCTCATTAAGGTGAGAGTTAAGGCCCACATGGGCCTCTTGTTAATATGCAACTAAGAGTTGGGACAAAAATAGGGTAGATAGGGTAACCCCTAACAGACCCATATTTCCGGTTGAATGATTTTCAGTCATGAAATTCCTTAAACAATAAAATAAAATGGTTGTTTTGCTTGTATACAGTTTCAGAGTATCTTTGGATGATATTGAATGCATTTCTCATAAAGAGTGGGAAGATATAGGAATTGGTTGGTTTGAGTATTGTTTTGTTCGTTGCAGTTGTCTTAAATATATTTCGATATTTTTAAAAGGTGTTTCCGCTTCCCAGTTTTCACAATTCCTTATAGAGTGTCAATGTTTTCACAATTCCTTATAAAGTGTCCATGTTTTGGGGGGTTTTATGGAAAATGTTTGGCCAATGAAAACAAAATTTCAGAGGTATTCAAGTTTCAAATGTATTGTTAAATTGTTTTAACTTTGGTTTTTACCTTGTGGAAAAATCATCAATAAGAAAGTATGTAAAACTTTCATTTTAAGTACCTGCAAAATACAACTTAAAAGGTTGGTCAATCATTTTAAGACCCAATAAAGTTTCTCTGGGTCTTTATGATTTTAATTGCCAAATGTTTGTCACATCTCAATTTTTGCAGAACACTGTAGTGGAAACACCTCTTGTTTCATGTTATTTTTATTTTGATTTAAAGATTGGGCTATATTGTTTTTATATTGTTTCACAAACAAATCTTGTTTTGCATTAGTCCATCTTGGAATCTAGGAATACCTACCACATTTCTTTTCCTGGATACTAAATTCATTCAAAATGGGACTTACAGTGGTGTAGAGCTGCAACAAATACCAATAGTACTTTTCGAATATCTATACCAGTCTTCGAATATTATTCAATAGAATATTTTTGGGTTATCAGCAGTTAGAGGTAAAACAGGCATATTGTAGTAAGAAAAGTGCAGGCATATAAGGTTTTAATGTCTATCTTGTGATGAAAGACTTTGCTACTGAGCAGGTAAATGATTTGAAGAGCTATTTGAAATCTAGAGGAATTTTGTCGCATTTGTATCTGAAAAATGATTTAATTGGGGTTCATCAGTTGGCAAAAGAGTTGCAGCTGAAAAATATTGATTCAGAGAGTGATTACCAAAATTCTTTTTTAGTGAAACTGTAAATGGTAACGTTTTATGTGAGCTTGGGTAGATACATGGTTGGGGATACAACTCAAGGTTTTTACCAGACATTAAGCAATACAATGTTTTTATGTACTTGCTTCACACTTGCAAATAAAAAGAAGACATTGAAATAAAACCGAAAAGACATTAACCATAGGTTGTACACTGCTGGACATATAGGCATGTTGACTGAAGATGAACAAGATGTTAATATGCTTATTTTCGTTGCCATTCTCTGTATGAAAAATAATTTAATTGGACTTCACTTTTTCAAAATTAAAAAATAAAATAACTACAGAAAAATCCAATACTAGTTGTTACAGTAGCACTCTAAGTGATGCAAAAGGGAATGATCAGAAATATCTGTAACAGGAGAGAAGAAAAATGTAGCAGCCAAACCAGGATTCAAATAGACATACCTTCAATATTTGTAGAATGCTGTAACAACTGAGCTATGTCACCTATCAAGCCTGGTCTGTCACTTCCTCCCTTCATTTTTGTGGTTTTTTTCTCTCTCTCTCTCTCTCTCTCCAATTCATGAATTGATTGTAGTTGATCAACTACATTGAATCAGAACCTTTAGATTTCACTCTAGGAACAAAATATTGGCCAGTCACTTCCCAGGGTTGAGCAAGCCCCAAAATGTAACAGTAAAAAGAAAAATGCAGCCGACTCGAACCCGGGGCCTTCCTAATACTAGCAGAAAGCTCTACTGACAAAGCTGCTTGGCCATCTATTGTTCCAGGGTTGCCACACATCCACAGGTACTTACTCTTCTCTACTGTATCAGTATATGCATACAATAAATTGTGTGCTATTAATATGCTTTGTTTGTTCTGTACCATGGTAAATTTTTGTAATTGTTCTCGGCAAAAGATGATGATGTTTAATCATTATAGATGATTTGGACTGCTAATATTCCTAATAGTGACATTTGCAAGTATACAAAAGCTACTTGTTTGCCTGAAACAAGACAGAATGCAGACCCTTATATTGTGTGGATCCTTGTGACCACATCTGGTTCTATATTGTCCGGTGGATGCTCAAGCAAGATGGTTGTGCAAGTCTTTTTTTTCAAATGACCAAGTGTCATTTCTATTATGGCTAAACTTTCTTATGTACCCTGCACTTTCATTAAATTCCATGCAAAATATTTAAATAAACAATTATTTTGTCATTCTGAGGTTCCTCTGATACTTATATTTAAATTTTAAGTAGAGGGTACAAATGAAAGTCTTTTAATTTAGACCTGGTACATCTTGGTTAAAAGGGGCCTTATTGATCCAATGGTGAGTTGAAAAAATGAACTTACAAATCATAGATCCTCTCACTGCCTAGCTCCAAATCCTAATATAAAAGATAATATTGACCTAGTCATTAGGTTGACAAAGTTTGACAGTTCTCTTGCCATGGTTATTGATTTTCTCTAGGCACTCTCATTTCCTCAACATTTCTAGAGTTGACATCTTTGATATATGTGAAATAATCTTGACTGGGGATTAAAACAATATTACTCCACCCCTTAATAACATAACAAATAAGAATTTTTTTGTTTTCAATGTCTCATTATTCAATCATTATTTTTCACTTTTAATCCAACTACAGGCATTACTTATATCCCAGTATTGAGTCAGTGAAAATACAACCTCCCACTCGTGACATGCCAACAGTTTATGCGATATAATCAATTCTGGCTAAAGCAAAATGAAATATTTTTTTTAAAAATAGTGCATAAAATTGTCCTAAAATTCCGCTTTTATTCAAGTATAAATTCTGCTTTTATTCAAGTACAAGTTTTTCATGCAATCATACAAGTGTTCCCATATATAAAGATAATTTTGGTAATTATTGGTAAGAAATATACAGTAAAACCTATTTTTTAAAAACCACCTGCAGTAATGACCAATGACTGTATTTTATTAACACTGTATTAATACAAATGATATGACACATACAGTATCTGTAATCTCTTAATACATACCTACACCAGTAAAGTATTAATACAAAGAAAAAGATATTACAATACTAAATCAACATTGAAATGAAAAACCCTTGTTGGTCCACTAGTACCACGACAGTATTTTTTTAAAATTAACACCTATAACAAGACTACATACTAAGTTAGTAATGGTTTGTGCAAATTACACACACAAAAACACACTTTCAAAATTTGATTCACTTCCGATTTCATAGTCAGTGGAATGGCACCAGCTAAGATACTAAATATTTTTAATCTTGGACAAGCTATACTTCTTTTTAAACATTCGCAACATTCAGTTATTTGCCTCTACCCCGTTTACATATTTATTGTAGCTCTTCTTTCTAATTATAAATCTCTAATTAAATACCCCTCTGTCTACCATAACTTCAACTTTCTTTTGTTACCGGTATGTATCTGTCTGATGTATTACCTCCCCAAATATGTGAAATAAAGTTGAATGATCCTGCAGGTGTGATGTTTATGAGTGCTTTACATGTGCTTTTGTGTTTGTATGAGCTGTATGTTTGTGATTGTGTTGTGGATGATTTCGGTTTTTCAAGTGTAAAATCAATGCAGTCATTTATACATGTTGTTTTTTTTTTGAAAATGTGCCTTGAATGTTTTTGGCAAATGTTTTTTAATCTTTTGTGATAATTGCCATTTTAACAAAGGATTAAATACACAATGCAAAAGATTAACCCAAGTGGTAAATATGTGTGACTGAGATTTTTGAATGGGGATTAGCTTTCTGCTTGGTTGAGACATTTTCTTTAAGGGGTCTTGTTGGTCATATACGTTCTAATTTGTTGCTTGGCCATTCCAGTAGTTGGCCTTTGGTGCTGTGTCCTTACTGTGTAACAAAAAAAAATCATTTTAGTTCATATCAATCAAAATAATAATAATAATAATAATAATAAATTCAAAAAAAACAAAAAAAAAACATAATTTGGTGAGAAAAATACAGGTCTCCATTATATACAATATCGTGAAATGACAGTTTCTATAGATGCCATAGGAAACCAAAAGTATACATGCCTGCACATCACTTGACTTAAGTAGATTATAAATCTCCGAATTAGCACGAAACGGGGAACCTGAAAATGATCTATTGTTCAATGTTCTAAGAAAATTTACAGAATGATAGAAAAACAGCGAAAAAATGCAACTATTATTCTTTTTGTAAAAAAAAAAACTAACAGTGCAGTATATTTTATCAACAATTTAAACTGAAAATGATCAAGCAAATATTTTCAATATATTCCATTTTCTGTCTTGTTAAGTACTATTTGTGGTGATTCAGCAAGTTTGATGTTGATCTAGTGTTATCAAGTGTTCAGAATGGATATTATTTGAATACTGTCAGAAAATTGGAGTAACAGAACATCCCTATTTCTAATATTTGTTTGCAGCTCTACAGTGGTGTGTACTTGCATAGTGGAGAATAAGGTTAAAGGTTATCTACTGTTTCATTGACATAAACAACATACTTCTTTGGCTACAGCCCCATGAGCCTCTTGTTTATGAAAAAAGGAAATATGTGAATATTTTACAGTGTATCATAGAACTACACTTCAGATATATGCAATTTGGTTTTGTATTAATTTCAGTTGACATTCTAAAGTATATAAATCATAAATAGACGGTAAGAACTCAACAAGCTGAAAGTGCAGTTTAATGAGTTTCAATGAAAATAAACCTGAAAACACAAACAATGATCAAAGGGACACATTACCATAAAATAGTCAAAATAAACATACTGGTAGCATTATTGGTTGGGAATCCAACAGTATATTTTGTAGATACTATTGGGGCAATGGCCCAATAATATATTATATATATATACATATATATAGCACTATTGGGTCTTGCTCAAAACTTAGGCTTCAGAATTATCTTTTACCATGGAACTAGTCGATTTAACAAGCCTCAACTTGCAGTTGGTTGATCATTGAGTTCTTTCCTGCTATTTGTAATTTATTATTTATTTAGAAAGACTACTAAATCCAACATATTCTATCACAGATCAGCACAACCAGGGTGTGGGTTTACTTCATCTTCAGTTAAAATATATAAATGTCTATATTTTTTTTCTCAAAATTTTTTTTAATTTTGCTATGTAATTAATAGATATGTGCCAAATTTACAATGCAAATTTAATGAGATAATATTTCTATTGAGTATAATGGAAAATGGTATTGGATTTCATTATATTGTGCAATTAACATGGTAACTTTATTAACAGATATGCAATAAAGTGGTTTCAGCTATATTATAATTAATTTAAAACCTCTGAAATAAAATCAGAAATATAAACACCTGATAGCTAGCACAATTATTCTATCCCATGCCTTTTGGTGAAACTAATTTACCCTGTTAATTAGTTCATCAATATGAGTAACAGGAAAAGTAACAGAAAATGTTTTATTTTGATAGTTTTAGGCAAAACAAATATAAAAAATGAATTATTTTCTAATAGTTTTTAATAATTACATTTTGACAAATCACACAAAAGAATTTTTATTTTTTTGCCTTGTCAGTTATGTTTTTGGGGCATGTGTCTGTTACACCGACAGCTTTTGTTTATTTATAATAAATGACGATTTTATACAATAACTGTCATTAAGTGAGTATCTTGTTAAACTAATTATGTGAAGAGTAAAATAAAAAATTGAAAATAATGCATAGCATCTCATATTCATATCAATTAAGGAGTATTTATTACAATCCTTCAAGAATGTAGTTTTTTTTATTTCTTTTTGCAGAATGTTTGAAAAAAATGCCAGTATTTCTGAACTGCTTCAGACATGATTTGTCCTGGGCCAGAGGTAATGAATATTTTATTATCAAAAATGGTACTATTCCACAATAAATAATATTGCCATTCCAGTCATTTGACTTTTTGAAATTTGGCTGAAAATAAACTTTAAAACCTAAATGTGTAAAAATGTTTAAATGACTTTTGATAAATTCTTTACAATTAATCCTGCTGAAAAGGTGTAAGCATTGTCTGTGAAGTCTTATTCTCATCTTTTAATTTGGAAACGAAAGCAGAAACAGACACTGCATATGTTGTGCTTGTGAAATTTCTTAAAACATTAATTGAAATTTTAAATATCAATTAGTGAAAAAAAAATTCCACAAAATATTTTTTCCAGGAAATTCAATGGAAAAAAATAATAAACTCTTTATTTCACTGTTAAGTTTCGATAAGTTTATCATTTCAAGTTGGGGATGCTTTCAGTATCAATGTCAAGGTCAAACTTTGCAATCAATCAGTTGAAATTTTATAATTCTCTAATTATACTTCCAGAGGGTACAGCAGTGCAACATCCTCAACAGGAGGTTGAATATTCTACACAACCTATGCATGATGATATGGTTCAACCTACAGAAGATGGTATGGTAAGACCCTTGTCCCTGGATATAGTACAATCTACACAAGATGATATATCTACACAAGATGATATGGTACAACCTTCTCTAGATGGTATGATACAACCTTCAAAAAACAATATGGTACCACATTTGCCAAATAATATGGTACTTGTGCCAGATGATGTGGTACAGCCCTTGCCAGATGAAAATGTGCAACCTTCACAAGATATGCAACAACCTTTGCCATATGATATGGTACAACCTACACAAGATGATATTTTACAACCTACACAAGATGATATGCTACAGCCTACACAAGATGATATTGTACATCCTACACAACATAATATAGTACAACCTTTGCCAGATTATATTGTACAACCTACACCAGATGGTATGGTACATCCTACAAAACATAATATGGTACAACCTTTTCATGATATTACAGAACAACCTTTGCAAGATGATATTGCACAACCTACGCAAGATGATATTGTACAACCTACACAAGATGATATTGTACAACCTACACAAGATGATATTGTACAACCTACACAACCTACACAAGATGATATTGTACAACCTACACAAAATGATATTGTACAACCTACACAAATGATATTGTACAACCTACACAAAATGAAATGGTACAACTTACACAAGATGATATTGTACAACCTACACAAAATGAAATGGTACAAACTACACAAGATAATATGGTACATCCTACACGACATAATATAGTACAACCTTTGCCAGATATTACAGTACAACCTTTGCCAGATTATATTTTACAACCTACACAAGATGATATTGTACATCCTACAAAACATAATATAGTACAACCTTTGCCAGATAATACAGTACAACCCTTGCCAGATTATATTGTACAACCTACACCAGATGGTTTGGTACATCCTACAAAACATAATATGGTACAACCTTTTCATGATATTACAGTACAACCTTTGCAAGATGATATTGCACAACCTACGCAAGATGATATTGTGCAACCTACGCAAGATGATATTGTACAACATAGACAAGATAAAATGGTACAACCTACAAAAGACGATATTGTACAATCTACACAAGATGAAATGGTACAACCTACGCAAGATGATATTGTACAACATAGACAAGATAAAATGGTACAACCTACAAAAGACGATATTGTACAATCTACACAAGATGAAATGGTACAACCTACACAAGATGATATTGTACAACCTACACAACCTACACAACCTACACAAGATGATATTGTACAACCTACACGACATAATATAGTACAACCTACACAAGATGATATTGTACAACCTACACAAAATGAAATGGTACAACTTACACAAGATGATATTGTACAACCTACACAACCTACACAAGATAATATGGTACATCCTGCACGACATAATATAGTACAACCTACACAAGATGAATTGGTACAACTTACACAAGATGATATTGTACAACCTACACCAGATGGTATTGTACAATCTACACAAGATGAAATGGTACAACCTACACAAGATGATATAGTACAACCTACACAAGATGAATTGGTACAACCTACACAAGATGAAATGGTACATCCTACACAAGATGAAATGGTACAACCTACACAAGATGATATTGTACAACCTACACAAGATGAAATGGTACTTCCTACACAAGATGAAATGGTACATCCTATACAAGATGATATGGTACAACCTACACAAGATGGTATTGTACATCCTACACAAGATGTATTGTACAACCTACACAAGATGATATTGTACAACCTACACAAGATGAATTGCTACAACCTACACAAGATGAAATGGTACAACCTACACAAGATGAAATGGTACATCCTACACAAGATGAAATGGTACATCCTACACCAGATGGTATGGTACAACCTACACAAGATGAATGGTACATCCTATACAAGATGATATGGTACAACCTACACAAGATGATATTGTACAACCTACACAAGATGATATTGTACAACCTACACAAGATGAAATGGTACAACATAGACAATGATATTGTACAACCTACACAAGATGATTGGTACATCCTACACAAGATGAAATGGTACATCCTACACAAGATGAAATGGTACAACATAGACAAGATAATATTGTACAACCTACACAAGATGAATTGGTACATCCTACACAAGATGAAATGGTACATCCTACACAAGATGAAATGGTACAACATAGACAAGATGATATTGTACAACCTACACAAGATGAATTGGTACATCCTACACAAGATGAATGGTACAGCCTACACAAGATGAAATGGTACAACATAGACAAGATGATATTGTACAACCTACACAAGATGATATTGTACAACCTACACAAGATGATATGGTACAACCTACACAAGATGATATTGTACAACCTACACAAGATGATATTGTACAACCTACACAAGATGATATGGTACACCTACACAAGATGATATTGTACAACATTCACATGATGAAAACTTAAGTGACTTTGAACAGACTTTTGAAACAGACAGTGACAAAGTCAAAGATCCTGACTATGTTGTTACAGACAGCACTTCAGATGAATATGATAGCTTTTCCAATGAAGGACTATCATCTTCATTTAAGCTTGGACAAAAAGAAAAAAGCGATTTACAAGAGAAACGTGTGAAAAAACCTGCTGTTCCCCTGAATCCTGTCCTTGAAAATACTTTCATGGACAAAGCTAATTTGTTGAAGATAGTTTCCTGTCAAACTCCGACACAAATATGCCATACAATACCAAACCGCTTTATCAATCTTTGACAATAAATGACTCTTTCATAGATGATGCTGAAATTACAAATTCAGATGGTGAGATGTCAGATTCTATCTCTATCAAGAATGGTTTGTCAAGTAATTTATATCCAAATGTATATATACTACAAAGAGGAGAGAAGAAAGAAGGATGTAAGCAAATATGACAAAAAGAATTATTGTACCTTTTGTGAAAAGGAAATATCTAGTAAAATATCAAGACATCTCCTTACCGTTCACAGGGACAGAACCAGAGTATCAGAATTGTTGTTGCTTCCAAAGAAATCAAAGAAAGACTACACAATTTGGAGCTCTTAGCCAATGAAGGCAACTTCAAACATAATATTAATGTTTTGCAAAAGAAAGAAGGTTGTCTAGTGGTTGCTCGGAGAGATGGTTATGAGGAAAAGAGGCCAGTTGACTATTTACCATGTGAATATTGCAAAAATTTATTTTGAGGACATCACTTTGGTGGCATAACAGAAATTGTTGTTTTCGGGGAACAGGGGAAAATGCAAGTCTTGATGAAAATGAAACTTCAAATAATGCAGTGCGGCATGGACAACATTTGCTTCGTAGTGCATTACAAGAGGAGACTGATAGCTTTGTTGTGAAAATGCTATCCAGAATGAAGAATGACACTGTTAAGGCAATTGTAGAAGATGACTCCTTACTCAAACGTTATGCTGCCTTGAGAGTGGATTCCTTAGGGGAAGAAGGAGATCAAAAAATCAATGATATGTATAGGGTTTCCCATTGTTGTAGAACTTTAGCAAGATTGATTCTAGAAGCCAAGAAGATGCGGCCAGAAACTATTATCAGCCTTGATTATCTTGTGAGACCTGAAAATTTTGATTTAGTTGTTGAATGTACAAAGGCATTGTCATTAAGAAATGACAATCCAGCATTGACCCTTGGTAAGTTCATAGGGAACCTGTTAAATCATGTTGTCCAAATTAAGGTTGGCCATGCATTGCGTGAAATGATGATAGAAGGAATCAAGATGGTACTAATTTTCAAAAATTGATGAAAGCTGAATGGAACTACCGTGTAAATTCAGTATGTCTTAAGCGTATTAATGCTGTGAAGCGAACAAAAGTTCAAACAATTCCCCTAACAGATGATTTAAAAAAACTAGTTGCACACATTCAGACAATATGGAAACCAGTTCTATTGCTCTGACTAAAACTAGACTGTCTTGCCATTGGACAGACCTTGCACAACTGACAATGTGTCGTTTAATCCTCTTCAACAAAGACGAAGAGCTGAGGTCAAAGATTTGAAAGTTTGTGAATATCTACAGAGGCCAAATTGGAAAGATGAGGACAATGGAGAATTTGGACTTGCTTTATCAGAAGTGGACAGATTACTTGCAGACAGGTAATTATATCAATACAATTTAAAGGTAACTGTAAGGTGAATGGATGCCATGGTCACACGATCATGACATCATTTATCTATCTGTACATTTGCCATATTCTTTGACAAAATACGCCAGAAAAGTTATAACAGAACATTTTTGATGCATTATACTTTTTTTTGCAATATAGAACTGATTGATTTCAATAAAAATCAATAAAGGTAAAATCAATAGCTAATAAGAAAGTCTTGCTTTACTGGTGCTAACAGATTAAACAAATTTTCATCAACCCATAGTACACTGTTTTCCACTGATGTTTCTAATCACTTGTTTTCATATCGATATGGTGCCATCCTATCTGACCAATATATCAATAGTTGTTTTCAACTGGGAGACAATAAGATCAAAATGAACTTACAAAATTGAAAAAATGTTTTCTCTGAACACAGACAAACTAGGGAACATACAGATTGAACCAGAAATTAAATTCTGTTGTGTTTTGAAATACAAAATGAAATTATTTAGTTCATTTTACTCAATGTTATCAAATTAAATGAAAAAGGAAAAACAGGGCGTGATATATTTATGGACGTATAATAGTGAGTTTACATTGTGTGCACTGGGGCATGTTTGCAACTCGGTTGATAGTATAAACCTTCATATGTCATTAAAATCTTTTTGTAGGATGGATATGGTGATATCTGCGGGAAAATCACGCAAAAATGTTAATGCATATGTTATACTGCCACCAGATGCAAATCTGCGATTGATTTGCTAATAAAATTCAGAAAAGAAGTTGGAATACCTGAAACCAACCCAATATTTTTGCAAGATTAAATGCAGATACCCCATTTAGTGGCAACACTGAAATGGCAGAAATTGTTTCTAAGTGCCCTGGTTTGCAGCATCCGGAGAGAATCACCTCTACTTCTCTGAGGAAATATATTGCAACTGTTTCCCAGGTATGTTTTGTTTACTGTGAAATCATTTATTTTCTGAGGTACTGTGTGACTATTTTCAGAGTAATTCAATGTTTTGTTTGGACTTGGATTTCATTGATTAAAAACAACTATAATTGGAATGTCTCATATAATACCTTCAATTCTCATCATATGTATCATAATTGAACAATATAAGTTTGTTTACATTAGCAATGACCATTATTTATAGAGGATCTTAAATTCATGTTATGTAATATTGATTTGAAAATTTTTCGTATCAAGTTAATTATCTTGCATTTTGGATTATATTCTATAATTTACTATTTTATAAAAGTTATGCCTAAAACAAAACTTTGTATAGTTATTTGGCATTTTACAACAAACATGAACAAATGCCAATATGGTATTTTGGAAAAACACTTTATATACCCCTTCCCTTTTGCTGACATATCCAGAATTTTGTCAGCATTTGCCTTTGTAGAAAAGGCATCATAATTGAACAACTAAGATACAGGTATTTTGGAAGAGTTTTAGAGTGTTGCAGACTAAATTACGCTGTGGTTATAGGAAAAGATTGCAAGGATTGATTTCTCACATCAAGTTGGCATGCCAGTGTCCAAAGTGTAGTACAAACATGTAAAGCGTTTAAAAATTTGAATAATTTTGGCAGCACAAAAATAACAAGTATTGCTTGTTTTTAGATTTTGGATATGACAACAAATGAATTTGAGATGCTGGCCAACCATCTTGGTCATGATGTGAAAACCCACAAGGAAAATTATAGGTTGAGCCATTCAACAGTAGAACTTACAAAGGTAAATGTATATTGACCACAGTTAATTTCTATTAAGAACATTATCCATATTCCAATAGTTTTATCATTGAAAAGTTTTAAAAATGTATATTTGGGCTTGGTTGAGACCAAAGTTGTGTCATCGGTAGTTTTCGAAAGCTTTGCTTGTGTGGGTATGCAATATAATACTATACCACTTCTTTGCTAATGCTTACTTTTTTTTTTTAACCATTGAAACTGGCTGAATTTATTCCGATTGTCTGTTGTGATGTAAGGATGCTGACATTTGCCAATGAGGCTCTTTGGTCAAAGATCAACTGATGGTCTTTTGAAGTTAACGATCAATGATAAGTGATTTGCATCTGGATTTTTACAAGTATATTTGTAAATCTCTGCATGGGAACAATAAAATTTATCAAATTTGCACTTAATCTGAAGTAGATGCAAAAAGTATTTTTGCATACATGCGGAAATATTTATGTTATTTCCTAGCATCTAACGAAAATTTCCAAAGAATCGTATGATAAATATGTCAGTCAAATCTTGTGTTATTGCTTTCCTTTTGTTATTATTTGTTCTATGGTGAGTTGGCATCATTCAATTCATTAATTCAATTTATATCTGAATTACAGGTCTCTCATTTACTTCTTGCTGTTGAAAGTGGGCAAGTTAATAAATGGAAAGGGAAAAAATTAGAGGACATCACCTTAGATGGTATTTACTCTATAATACTTTACATACATTGTATATTTTCTCATTGTGGCAGGAGGTAACTGGTGTTGGTCTGTTCATAATTCTTACCAATCAGAGTTAAGAATTTTATTTTCTTCCACATTTGCCTTTTAAAGAACAATTACTTCAAGCCTAGTAACTAGGTAAATTTTTAGCCAGGTTTTCGTAGAAACCTGGTTCTTAGATTAACGAATGTTGGCAGGTGTGCAGGCGGGTGGGAGGGCAACATCAAATTGGTTTCTGGATGATAACTAACAAATTTTTTTCAAAATAACTTTGTATGTGAATACATAGTAACAGATTTTGGTTAGGATTACTTTTGGGGTCAGTGTGTCAAAGGTCAAGGTCACATAGGCTGAAAAATCTTAAAAAGTTGTTTTTCAGTTATGAAATAGTTATTCAGTGTAAGTTAAGTGTGGAGATAAAAAGTAAATTCTGGGTTGTATGGCATTTATCTATAGAATCTTATAGGTGGTTATTTTTCAGACTTGTGTAGGAAATTTACCAGTTACATGTACTTCTGGAAGGTAGCAAGTCTGTATAGTTAGTATGGATCACAAAGCCTCACACCTGAAGTACAAGTTCGAGCCACAGCGAAGACAAATTATTTCATGTGGGAAGATTTAATTTATCCTAGGTTGTTGGTTTACTCTGGACACTGGTTTTCTCTACACCCCCCTCCAAAAAATATACTGCCCCTATATTCATGAGTGAAATAATCTTGAAGAGATGTAAAACACCAATAAAAAATCCATTTAAAATACCAAAACATGAATATAAAAACACCAAGACTCACTGATATGGATTTTTCTTGTCAATATAACCCCACCAGATGCTTCTGATAGATCAAATTTTCAATGTTGTCTAATTTAAAACAACATTTTGACATTCATATTCACATATATATTTCACACAAGTATTTAAAGAATAAATTAGTTTGTTTTCTTTCTTTTGATAGAGATATATTCATTTACATAAGTACATTAAAAACCATGTAGTGACATTAAATCAGCATGTTGGTTACTTTGGACACATGGTCTAATTCTTATCACTGTCTAAATGTGAGTTTGAATTTTGCTAAGTATGGATAAAAATTTGATTTGATTTTTCCTGTTTGTATTGGAAACCAATTTGCAAGTTATGCTTTGCCACAGTGGTTGCACTCAGACTTTTATCTAATAAAACTGGCATGTCTATTAATGTGCCCAATGTATTGTATTGTGTTATTCTGCCATGGTCGGTTGGTTGGTTGCCTGTTGTTTTATGTCATCAGTAATCTTTCAGCCTTTTGTGACGAAATCAAGTTTTTACTTATCTCAGGATTAGTCTTCATATTTTCTTGTGGTAATGAGTTTGTGCTTTGTATTAGTGTGCACTGATGACAACTATTTTGGTGTTAGTTCACAAAAGCATTGCCAAGATATACACAACACCCCACTCGGTCACATTAAACTGACAACAAGCCAGTCAGTAAAGAAAAAGTAAGGGAAATTCCAACTCACAGTGGTGAGAGACCTTGGGTTTGAAGACTAACGTCTTAACCCCTCGACCACAACAGCCCTTTATTCAGCCATGGTGTGCTTATTATTAATACAAGACTGATATTTGATTTGCTATGTAGCTTCTTGATCTCTCCTAGTGCCATCTTGTAGTAATCAACTTTAATGTTGGATCATTACTTAATTTTTATGTCACTAACATATCTGGTAGTCTTTATTATTTCCCAAATAAGAGACATTGCATATTTGTGATGATCAATGTTTCATTTTCTTGCAATAGGTCTATAATGGTTTAGGTAGACATGTTCTGAATACTGATGTTCACTTTTCTATTATTTTGAAAGAATTACCAGTAGTTTACGAAGAGGGAGATGTAGAAGTTGATGAAGAGATGGATGTAGAGGTTGACAAAGAGGATGTAGAGGAAATGATAGAACAACAGGGATGCTCAGGTGACACAAATGAAGGTAGTTATACTGGTATATGGTGACAAAAGATTATGTTAAACTAAATGCTGATAGCATATTCTGTGGATGTTTAATGACATCATTCACATGATGTTTTTAGGGTGATTTTTCCTTTAAATGGCCCTTGGTGTAGTTTATTGTCTATGTAGTATATTATTTACATGGACTATCTAGTCATTGTGCAGACCTTTGCTTTTTTGTGTTTCCTTCTGGATGATGGAGCTGGAGCTGGGTGCTATGGTTGGTAGTTGAGGTGGTGCTGCTGCTTGTACATCTTTGCTTTTGTTGATTTCATCAGTCTGTTGCTGGAGCAGTGATGTGCGGCTGTCTTCGCGCTTTACTTACGTTATTTGATGTTGAGCTGTTTCTTTTGTGCATCGCTTATCACCTGATGTAGGTATTGCGACCACTGGTTTGCAATGGTATGCTTTGGTTGCATGGTTGGAGATGGTAATGGTGCTGGTAGGTTTAATTTCCAAACAGGTGCTGGAACCTTTTTCTTCTTTCTTACTGTCTGTGTCTTTGCCTTGATCTTTGACTTTTTCAATCACCACTGGAGCTGGCTGGGTGGTCTGTGCTAGTTCCTGCTGTTCTTTCCTTTTTCTCCAGCAGGATTTATTCTGCCAGAGAGTTGATGGTGACTTATTTTTCGTTTTAACAGCAGTTTCCAGCTGGATTGTTCGGATTAATCCTGGTCCCCCTGGCCTTTTTGGTCCATACTAAGCTGACAATGTATTTTCCCATGTCTTCCTTCAGGGAGAAGGTAACCAGTAGTTCCTTTAGTTAGCATGCTATTTAGCAGGCAGTTGAAAGCTGGAGGCAGGTTGGCTACACAAAGGTCATTGTTCATATCTGCACCTTCCAAGCTGTAGAACTGTGTAGAATTCCCATTTACAGATGTGATATTAGGTCAATTTTATACAGTATAACAATCTTGGGTCTTTGCTAAGACATATATATAAACTTTATATCCCCTTTGTCATAATTGCAATTTTCATTGGAGAGGTTTTTTTTCTCGATAAAATCAGATGTATATGTTTGGTCCAAATTGATTTTGAGTTTAAAATTGTACTTTGTGGTGCAAGAAATAGAATCAGTCAAAATTTCCCTATCTTGACCACAGTTTGTGGTAGATTCTATAATCTAATATAATTATGTACATACACTTACCATATCTTGTAAAAAGGAAACATCACTGTAATTCTAACTCTAATTTCTAATATACTTTTAGGACAGCCAAAAAGAAAATGATGGACACCAGAAGAAACCAATGTATTACGTAAAAAATTCAAGATGTATTTGGACAATACAAAAAATATAAGCATCCACCGTGCTGATCTTATAGAAGTGCAAAAGACCTGTCCTTCTCTTCAATTGCGAACTCTGGCACAGATACGAGCAAAGCTGAACAACATAAAGCTTGGGAAATCAACATAGATTTTAGCTCACCTGAGCGGAAGGCTCACATGATCTTTTCTGATCAAAATTTGTCTTGTTGTTGTTGTGAACTTTTACATTTTCCACTTCTACGCTAAAACTACTGAACAGATTTCAATGAAACTTGGTATATTTGGGCCGGTGCATTTCAGATTTGTTTGTGGTGTTGCTATTGTAACAAAAACTAGGTCACAGTGACCTAGGGGTGCAAAAATCTTTAAAAATCTTTTTCTCCAAAAGCCATGATGACAGAAAAAATCTGATGTGATATTTGGGTTCTCTGGGGTCTTAAGACTATAAATTGTTCATTTCATAAAATTTGTTTGAGAAATAGGTTACACATTTTTGCGTTAAATTTTGAAAAATTCTTGAACTGGCTTAAAATTTTTGTAACTTGATTATTTAAACAGATAATGACATGTATACATGGAAATAATATGTAAAAAATACTAGGGCCAAACTCAAAGACTTAAAATGTTAATTTTCTCAAATGTGACACATTCTTAAAATGGATAGACATAAGATATATGCATGTGAAAGTTGTAGAAACTTAATGAAGAATACTTAGACCACATTACAATGCATGGGAGTTCAAAGGGTGATAAGTTTAATTTAGCCCACATGTAGGAAGTGCAGAAGGGCTTCTTCTGTTCTACCCCTCCGTGTCTGCATTAGTTCCCAATGTTAAGTTGTTGGGGTAAACTTTATAAAATGAAGTTTATTGATCTAGATTTGCAGGTGAATGTGCAGGAAATCATAAAGAATACTTGAGTTAAGTTTCAAGGTCATGAGGTCAAAGGTCATTGAGGATTCAAAGTCTGTTAACATCAGTTTTTATATGTGTATTATTTTACATTTGATTTACTCAACTTGAGAAAATTGTCCTCTATAAAAAGGATCTACTGTTTGGTTTGAACAAATTATGCATGGCAATATTATTTTCTTGTTGATGAAATAAAGGACCTTAAACATACAATTATTATGTTTTTTTTGTTGGTGGCAATGGCAAAATCTAAATGAATTGTTTTCATATTTTCAGTTCCTAACAATCAGTCCATAACAACAAGTATTGTCTTGCCTTTTAAGAAAAAAGAAGACATTAGAGTTACTGTTTCGAGGATTTTAAATTTAAATGAAAAAGTAAAGTTTTGCATTTAACTCTTGATTTTCCAAAGGTATAGGAGCTGCATGGACCAAACCTGACAAAAAGTACCTTAGGTGGTTTCCTCCCCACCCCAGTTTCTTTTTTGTTTCTAACTCCCCACCACACCTCTTTTACATGTGCCTCAAGGTGAAACAAATCATTCTGCAGAATTCTTGTGTGTAGCTTACAATTTTTATTTACATGTATTCAATGTTGTAATAATAATATATATATATATATATTATGTACAAATGTTTCTATTTTGAAACTGATAAATATAGCAAAACATCACTTTCTCAATCTCCATGTATTGCTCTTGAATTGCAACACTGGAGGAGTCCTTTTTGTCCCAAACAAGATCATTGCAATTATATCGAGACGTCACCAGTTATAGGTGAAGTGACAAAAATTTGTACTAGTGCTTCGCATTTATAGCTTATGCAAAGAGGGATCTTCATCTGCCGCACCTTTAGTGACACAGAACCTTAGTTTTTAAGGTCTGATCTAAAAGATCAGACCCCGGTTTCACAATCATTCCTTAGCTAAGATTTCCCTTAACTTAAATCATTCAAAATTTCAAATCTTTATAATTTTGTTAAATTTCAAGATATTGAGGAAATTAAGGTGTCATTTTTAAGATCACTTCTAGATTAAAAGATTTGCAATTTAGTTTTGACAAAAATATTCACTGGTAGTTCCAAAGAGATTACAAAAATTTGCTTAATTTAAGTTAAGGAAAATCTTAGCTTAGGAATGATTGTGAAACTGGGGCCAGTTGTTATTACCTCTAAATTAAAGGCGGATGACCCTTCAGTAAGCAATAACTTTCGATTTTAACATCTTAAAAATGACGTGGCTAGTAATCGAACTCAAAACCTCCCGTTCTTGAATTGGACACTCCAACCATTACGCTACCAAGAGTGAATGGAGTAATGGTGTTTAACGTCCCAGTCAAGAATATTTCACTTACATTGAGACATTGCCAGCTATAGGCGAAGGTGCAGAAATTTTGCCTGTGCGTTGCCCTAATGGCATTATACAGCAGGGTTCTTTATCATGCCACGCCTACCGTGACAAGGAACCTCGTTTATTTTAAGTTCCCATCTGAAAGAACTGACTTTCGTTTCGTAATGCTGAGTGCTTGGCGAAAGAGCAGTCACTACCCACTCTCAAGTCGTGGGTCAGACCCGGCCGGGTTCGAACCCACGACCTCCCACTTACGGAGTGAGCACTCTACCAACTGAGCTACTGCAATGGTTACGCTACCAAGACACATTGAGGAGTCGCAACTTTATTATGATTGAATATTCTAGGTGTTTTGTTCTGTAAACTCTTGTCTTTAATGTGAAATTTAAGTGATGTCCCTATTCCCAATAAAGTGGCAAGTAATTGGCAGGTTTTTTTTAAACAGAAAAATATGTGGATCGTGTTAACTTTCATTTGAACCCACGCATCAAAATTAACAGGCAGTGATCATCAAAAGTCCACAACTGAGTTGGCTTCATGCACAGATTAAACATTATGAAAGTGAATTCCTCAAGTTTTAGCAATATAGGAATCGTCCTTTCCGTCCATTCATCTAGTCCTGCTAACACCTCCAATACTATAAGACTTAATGCAACGAAACTTAACACACGTGGTCAATGATGTGTAGCTGTGCATCCGCGGGTCACTTTAAGGTGCTACTCACTTGGGTTGGTACACAACAGAAAATCATACCACACCCCTTGTCATTCTGACACAGGGTGAACCAGTTGTTACTCTTGTCCTGCTAATGCCAAGAACCAGACAAGGGAGCCTTATCTCGAATCTTAAAAGTCTTTCTTGTGTATGATCCAGACTGGGCTCAATCCATAACCTTTTGTACTCGAGGATGACTCTACCACTGCGGTTTTACATTGAGTATAATGAAAATGAACATTAAAAACACAAACCATAGTCAAAGGGACACATTCCCTTCAAATAGTCGCAATAAACAGAATTATTGGTGGGGAATCCAACAGTATATTTTATAGATAGCACTATTGGGGCAATGACCCAATAATATATATAGCATTTTTGAGTTTACTCGATACATATGCTTCACTACACTAGTACATTGTACTACAGTGTTTGGGTGGTTGAACAACAGTGTGTTTAGGTGGTATCTAGTGTGTTTGAATGGTTGAACTAGTGTGTTTGGGTGGTTATACTGCAATGTATTTGAGTGGCTGAACTAGTGTGTTTGGGTGGTTGTACTACAGTGTGTTTGCGTGGTTGTACTACAGTGGTTTGGGTGGTTGTATGACAGCGTGTGTGGGTGGTTGGCAACGTGTTTTAGTGGTTGTATGACAGTGTGTGTGTGTGTATTTTATAGATAGCACTATTGGGGCCATGACCCAATAATATATATATAGCATTTTTGAGTTTACTCAATACATATGCTTCACTACACTAGTACATTGTACTACAGTGTTTGGGTGGTTAAACAACAGTGTGTTTGGGTGGTATCTAGTGTGTTTGAGTGGTTGTAATACAGTGTGTTTGAGTGATTGAACTAGTTTGGGTGGTTGAAATAGTGTGTTTGGATGGTTGGACTACAGTGTGTTTGGGTGGTTGTATGACAGTGTCTTTGAGTGGTTGTATGACAGCATGTTTGAGTGGTTGTATGACAGTGTGTTTGAGTGGTTGTATGACAGTGTCTTTGAGTGGTTGTTTGACAGTGTGTTTGAGTGGTTGTATGACAGTGTCTTTGAGTGGTTGTATGACAGCATGCTTGAGTGGTTGTATGACAGCGTGCTTAGTTGTTGTATAACAGCGTGTTTGAGTAGTTGTATGACAATGTGTTTTGGTGATCGTATGACAGTGTCTTTGAGTGGTTGTATGACAGCATGCTTGAGTGGTTGTATGACAGTGTGTTTGAGTGGTTGTATGACAGTGTCTTTGAGTGGTTGTATGGCAGCGTGTTTGAGTGGTTGTATGACAATGTGTTTGAGTGGTTGTATGACAGTGTGTTTGAGTGGTTGTTTGACAATGTGTTTGAGTGGTTGTACGACACGACAGCGTGTTTAGTTGTTGTATGACAGTGTGTTTGAGTGGTCGTACGACACGACAGCGTGTTTAGTTGTATGACAGTGTGTTCGAGTGGTTGTATGACACGACAGCGTGTTTAGTTGTTGTATGACAGTGTGTTTGAGTGGTTGTATGACACGACAGCGTGTTTAGTTGTTGTATGACAGTGTGTTTGAGTGGTTGTTTGACAGCATGTTTGAGTGGCTGTATGACACGACAGCGTGTTTAGTTGTATGACAGTGTGTTTGAGTGGTTGTTTGACAGTGTGTTTGAGTGGCTGTATGACACGACAGCGTGTTTAGTTGTTGTATGACAGTGTGTTTGAGTGGTTGTTTGACAGCGTGTTTGAGTGGCTGTATGACACGACAGCGTGTTTAGTTGTATGACAGTGTGTTTGAGTGGTTGTATGACACGACAGCGTGTTTAGTTGTTGTATGACAGTGTGTTTGAGTGGTTGTTTGACAGCGTGTTTGAGTGGCTGTATGACACGACAGCGTGTTTAGTTGTATGACAGTGTGTTTGAGTGGTTGTATGACACGACAGCGTGTTAAGTTGTTGTATGACAGTGTGTTTGAGTGGTTGTTTGACAGCGTGTTTGAGTGGCTGTATGACACGACAGCGTGTTTAGTTGTATGACAGTGTTTGAGTGGTTGTATGACACGACAGCGTGTTTAGTTGTTGTATGACAGTGTGTTTGAGTGGTTGTTTGACAGCGTGTTTGAGTGGCTGTATGACACGACAGCGTGTTTAGTTGTATGACAGTGTGTTTGAGTGGTTGTATGACACGACAGCGTGTTTAGTTGTTGTATGACAGTGTGTTTGAGTGGTTGTTTGACAGCGTGTTTGAGTGGCTGTATGACACGACAGCGTGTTTAGTTGTTGTATGACAGTGTCTTTGAGTGGTTGTATGACAGTGTGTTTGAGTGGTTGTACTACAGTGTGTTTGGGTGGTTGTACTACAGTGTGTTTGGGTGGTTGTGGTACAATGTGTATGGATTGTTGTATGGCAGTTTGTTTCAGTGGCTGTACTACAGTTAGATGAATGAATTGTTGATAGCACGTTACACAAAAACAAAAATTATATTTCACGTTACCGGTTAAATAAATTCATGTTAATATTACAATAATGCCAAATGAAATGAGGCGACAAAAATATGGCATTCCATCGACATGTTTTTGAGATGGTTTGAAGACAATATTTTTTGAATTATAATGGAAAACGACATGCAATGCATTTTTGAGTACGATTACGAAACATAATCACAAAAAGTATAATGGTGGAAAAGTGGTCTAATGCGTCCATGTGCTGTATATGAATTGTATTGCTTTTTCCCAGCGAAGTCAGAATTTGCTGTATCGCTAAGGGAATCTAGTTACTTGCAGTGTGAAACTATATGTGTACATTTAAGATTTCACAGTGACTGAGTAGATGAACATATGAACATCTCAAAAAAAAACCGGAGATGATAAGCGTTTTGGCATGCATAGGCCTGGCTTGTGAATTGTTCTAGTGATTTCTACAGTTTTCCAAACCTTTCTACAAAAATTTTGAATGGGTATATGTTGAACCAATTCTGACTTTATTTACCGGGCTTATATTGAACAAAATGCAGAAAGAATGAAATTGAAATAACAATTCCCCAACAACAGGCTGGACCATGTGTAATGGTGTAAAATTAGGTGTAATTTGTTAAAGTTAAATATTGGTTAAATATTAGATATTAAAAGAAAAACCTTAATTTGAATGTTTAAATTTAGATTCTAATTAGCCATAGTTTTATGAAAAATTAAGATATTAAGAAAGTTGTCTTTAAGTTATATAATTGATAAAAATCTATAGTGTTAATTAATTTCTTTGAACTCGGAAATAAGGTATAGGGTGTAATATTATTTTTAGCAATTAGAATATATCACTTGTCAAATTGACCCCTTGGTTGTAAAAGTTGTGTTCGATTTAACAGTCGTTCTGACGTGTAAATTATCCTTATAATTCGATAAACCCAGAGGTAAAAAGATAGAAATCTATCGTCTTAATAATAATTAATAAATAATAAATAATCTTTAATGTTGAAATTTGGAAAAGTTAAAGAATAAATCGTTAGCATCTTTTGTCTTAAATAAAATTGTCCTAGTTGAAACGTTGGGCGGCAAATTTAAAATAAATAGAGTACGCACTAAAATTTGACTACAGGGCAGTCCAGGTCCGTTAAATAGTTTGGCCAGATTGTCCATCCTCACATTACTATGCGAGATGGAATAAATATAATAAAATGGATCTGGATTTGTTTGTTTTAAGATCTTAGACATGCCAAGCGAGTGCTCGAGAAACATGAGCTAAATTCCCCTGATAGATGAGATTCGAACCCGAGTCAGAGCGAGGATGTAACACCCGCAATCCTGCTCCACCGTGCTGTGTATTATCGAGATAAGAAGGAAAAACCGGCGACACGTCCCGAGAAAGGAATGCACAGCATAATATGTTTGGTGGATGAAGAGTGGAAGTAACGGTACCAGGACGAAAACTACAGAGCTAAAGAAATGAAGATACCAGGTCCATCGATGTAAAGTCACATCCAAGATGTCTGAATCGGAAGGTAACGTACAAGTTTTTACTTCTATTGTTACGCCTCCTATATTTAATGGTTCAGGCAATCCTTTAAACTGGGTGAAATATTTTAGGAATTGGATTGAAATAAATAAAATTACTGAGGACAAAGCGCATTTTTATGTCCCATTTTATTTAAAAGGATCCGCTAAAGTCTGGTTTGATGAGTGAAAGAATGGTGCTTAAAATAACTATAAACTTCTTGTAGAAGCACTTTGTAAAAGATTTGGAATTGATTTAGATCTTGAAGATATCGAAATTAATTTTTTTAATGAAAAGTTTTGGAGGACTTTGATAGGTTAAAATTAAAAGCATATTAGATTTTGAGATACCGGAACATTTGGAATTTAAATTGGCAAAGAAGGGTTTAAAGCCAGAGTTGGAAATTACAATTATAAACAGAACCCTAAACCTTTAGAAGAACTTGAACACGCTGCTGTCATAGCAGAGAAATGTGTTAAGTTGTCAGAGCTAAATGTAAATTCAATAGATGGTAAGGATATAGAACATGTACACAGAGAGAGATGTCAAAACTAGTAAGTAAGTTTTAAAGTATTAAAAATGACTCTAGACAATTAGCCAATGAAATACATTCTCAAGTAAGTAGAAAACGAAATAAATTTGTAGATTTTGTGGTAGATCTAGTTGTACTAGACAAGCTCATTGTAGAGCTAGACTGAAAGAATGTTATAAATGTAGAAAAGTTGGCCATGTAGCTAGGGCATGTTTTGAAGTTAAAAGTCAGATTAGGCACAAAAATACAATGCACATATAGGCAATAATACTCGGAATAGGACTGAGAATACTAGTCGTGTAGCAAATCAAACTGATAGCAGGAACAATTCGAAACGTACAACAGAGGAATCGAGATTACAAGTAAATTATACAGGAGCGGCAGTTAGTTGTTTGTCAATGTCCTTGTACAATAAGCTAAACGATGAACGTTCTAAGATCACTCTATCAGCAACTAGGATTTATGGGGTAGATGGAGTAGGTTTACAGATATGTGGTGAAGGTTTTTGAAAAACTGACAATTTCACAGACATTTTTAGTAGTGAATAATATTGAATATCCAGTGATTTTGGGTCATGATTTTCTAAGTGAAAATCTTGCTAATATAGATTACCCAACTAGAACGTTATATCTCAATGACGGATCAGAACAAGTAGCACTAATTAATTCAATTCAAAATAAGGTAAGAACAAACTATAAGACAGCTATATAGGGAAATAAGATGACTTTAGTTCCTGTTAAGATACCAGAGAAATTCAGAGGTAGAATGTTATTTTGAAACCAAATGATTATTTGAAAGCTTTAGAACTGTTTAGTGAACACTAAAGGTAAGACTGCAATGGTGCAGATAGTGAATCTATATAATGAGAAGATATATTGCCAAGAAATAGATCTGTGGCATCTATATCAGAGATCGAGCCGGGTTCTATAAAAACTGGTCAACAATATTGAAAGTAAATCAGGTAAGAGGCAAAATAGCTTAAATTTTGACTTGCCAAAGTCATGTCTTTCAAAGAATGAAAAGGACAAATTATTGAAGTTCCCCAAGGAAAACAGACAGGTTTTCTCTACATATTTATTTGAAATAGGTCTGACAGATGTATATAAGCATGAAATTAATACAGTTGAGAACTCTCCAGTTAGTTTGCCACCGCACAGGGCAGCACCAAAGGCAAGACAGGAAATAGAAAAACAGATAGAAGAAATGCTCAAAAACAATATTATCAGTCCTTCTAACTCTATTTTGCATAGTCCAGTTGTAATGGTAAAAAAATCAGATGGTAGTTTCCGGTTCCTTTGTGACTTTCGTCTTTTAAACCAGAACATAAAACCAATGTCATTCCCATTGCCAAATTTAAATGATGTTTTTGACACAATTGGAGGGAGGAAACCTCAATTTTTTCCACAATTGGTTGATCTCAATCTTTTTGGCAAATCTCTCTCCATGAAAATAGTAAGGCCAAAGCAGCGTTCATAACGCATTCAGGAATTTACGAATAGAACCGTATGCCCTATGGATTATAAATAGCAGTATTTCTTTTTCACAAGTGATGAGAGGTTTGAACTGGAAAATGTGTTATGTTACATAGATGATTTACTGATCTTGAGCAAGGATTTTAATGAACATCTTGAGCATTTAGAAGAAGATTTTACTAGGTTAAGGAAAGCAAATCTAACGCTAAAACCAGAAAAGTGTCATTTTGGTGTCACAGAAGTGAAATATTTAGGTCACATAATATCAAAAGATGGAGTCAAGGTAGATAATTCAAAAATTGAACTTGTCAGAAATTATCCAGTACCACGAAATCAGCATGAGGTTAGACAAATATTAGGATTATGTAATTATTATAGGAGGTTCTCTAAAGATTATGCAAAGATAATCATTCCTTTAAATGCTCTTCAAAAATATAAACCTTTTGTTTGGGATGATAAATGTCAGAAATCTTTTGAAGCTTTGAAAACTGCACTGCACTTACGTCCACACCTATTTTGTCTTATCCAGATTTGAACAAACCATTTATTCTTACAACTGACGACTTAGGTTCAGCTATAGGGTACATTTTAGGCCAGTTAGATGTTGAAAATAAGGAACAATATATTTTATATGGTGGGCGTACACTTAGAAATAAGAGAAAAATTGGACAATAACTGAAAAAGAATGTTTGGCTGTATTAGAAGGTATTATGAAAAACAAAGTTTATCTCTCACATGCTAAGTTTCAGGTTTACACTGACCATCAAGCGTTAGTTTGGTTATATAAATCTAAAGATACAAATTCAAGGTTAGAAAGGTGGGCTTTAGAATTGCAAAATTATAGTTTTGATGTTATTTACAAAGAAGGTAAAAAGAATCAAAATGCTGATGCTATATCTAGAATACCTTATGATAATGTAGACAATAACGAACAAAAATGAGTGACACATGTAAATAGTATTGACAGTAGGTCAGACGTGACTGTAACAGTTGTTATGTTTGAATATATACAAGGCAAACCGTTAGTCGCGGTTATTGACAATGACACCGTAGAATTAAATGATGTGCCCAGTATTTGTTAGCTTCAGGGACAATGTCCAGAGCTAAAAAACTTGATAAATTATCTTAAGATAAATGAACTTCCGGACGACCCGAAAAGAGGTCGAAATTTATGCTATGAAAGAGACCACTATAGGTTAGGTGCTATGGTCGAGCTTATACACTTATATCGATCACGTACTAAGGGTGTACATAAGGCAGAAAGTATGATAGAACAGTTGGTTCTCTCCAAGACATTAGACAAGACGCATTACGTGCTTACCACGACTAGTACTGTAAAGCAGGTGGTGGACACACAGGTGTTAAGAAAACTTTCAGTGCTCTAAATCTAAAGTATTATTGGAACGGTATGACTCAGCAAGTATATGATTATGTAACAAGTTGTGATAAGTGCCAGAGAGCTAAACAACCGACTCATCATCGGCCAGATTCATTAATGCCCTTACCCACAGAGGGCACTTTCTCATGTTGGCACATGGACATACTCAAATGTTTGCCTAAATCAAAAGAAGGGTACCAGCACATCTTGCTAGTTGTAGATAGTTTTTCTAGATGGCCTGAAAGTTTTCCCTTAAAACGCAAGAAGCGACTGAAGTAGCAGAAGTTCTATATAACGAGATATTTAGTCGCTATGGTGCGCCAATTGGTAAGTGATCGTGGCCAGACATTTATGTCAAAGTTAGTACAAGCACTGTGTGAACTGTTTTATGTAAGTCGACACCACACTAGTTCTTATCACCCACAGTCCAAGGATGAATCGCACGATAGCTCAGACGTTACGGACATATTGTGGCAGTGACCAGTTAAATTGGCCAAAGCTTTTACCAAGTGTAATGATGGCAATGCGTATGTCTCCAAATACTGAGTCAACAGGGTTTTCTCCGTTTTAATTGTTATTTGGTAAAGAAATGAATTTACCCTTTGACATAAATGTTCAGCCAAAACCACAAATGGGTAAAACTGCTAAAAAACATTTGGAGGAGTTGATTGATAGACTGAAAATTGTTAAGTCGATTGTAAAAGAATCAAAAGACCAATCACAAGTGAAGGCCAAGGCGCCTGAATTTGAAGCTGGTGATATGGTAATGTTAAAAGCAATGAAATACCTAAAGGATTATCTCCCAAGTTACATGTAAAGTGGGATGGTCCCTTTTACATTGTAGACGTTAGAGATAATCATACATGAACACCGTCTTAGTTTACAGTAAAACAAGTTTATAATGAAGCCCTAGGGACTCTACTTTTAACTTTGTTATATAGCAACTTTGTTATATTGTTATATATAGACTTATATAGAGAAGCCAAATTATTGACTTCGTTCTATCCATGTATTCGTTTTAAGCGTGTTCGTTATATTCGTGTTTTATTGTAAACTAAGACGGTGTTCAGATCACAAATGGTGAAATCTCGTATTCACAATAATAGATTAAAACTTTACATTGGCCCAAGAGACCACAGAGAATCCCCGACTGACAATGATGTTACTGTAAACGATGACAGTGACGATGTACAACCTGCTAATAATGATCAGAATAATAAGGAGAACAGTCAAAATGTTGATAATAATGATGTGGTAGATTCTGAAATTGATGAAAATGTTAATGATTTTGAAGCTGATAAACTTATGGGCAAGAAAAGGTCTAATTGTAAAAATTATTACAAAGTGATTTAGTGAACCTAATTCTCTCATATCTAAATTTGTCAAAATTCTTCAAGAAAGTTGGTTGTCATACTTTAGAATATAAGTTAAATTGCCAACATTTGATGATGTTCATCAAAGATATTGCTCCACATAGTGGTAATAAGAATGGGAAAATCAACATTAGAATGAATGGTTGAAATTAATCAAAAAATAAAAATATCACTATATGTTTTGACGAAGGGTATTCAAATAGCTAGATAAGCAAGGGATTTTTTGTAACATAAAAGTTGTTACTTGTGATATTGTTTGTAATCAATTTAATTTAATTTCAGGTTGTTAACATTTATCTTTAGGGGAAAGTAATCATAGCGGTCAAAGTAGTGATGCATTCGCATCCAATTGTTGTATATACATTATTTAGTTTCAGGTACATAAAGGATTGAGTTGCTGATGTGAGGCATTTGCCCCCAATTGTTTGCCCAACGTGTATTGTAAATATTGTAAATTATAATGTGGTTTTTTTTATTTACATGACTGGTTTGTGAGAACATCGGCTGTCGAAGGAAGGCAACGAGAAAACTGACGATAAGAGATGGTTGAAGAAAAACTATGTTAATGGAGAAAGGCCATGACTGATGACAGAGGGCGACAGTATCAGCTGACAGACTGGATAAAAAGACTTTAAAACTGAAATGCTGCTATGGAAACGACTGACTTCTTGATCTGAGTTTGGAATATAAAGCCATAAAACGAGAAGGACTTGTGTTTTGGAATTATGAACTTAACTATGAATTCAATGTAATTCCTAATTTGCGACCATAATATGGACTAACTTAAAATATTGACAAAAGAATTAATATTATGAGCTGTAATCTGTATCAAACATGATAGTACCAGGATCGTGTATGTTATCCGCTTTGATGTAACACCCGCAATCCCGCTCCGCCCTGCTGTGTATTCCCGGATCAGAAGGAAAACACCAGCGACACGTCCCGAGAGGGGAATGCAAAGCATAATACATGGACCATAAGATACACGCAGTTCAGCGTTTGGCAACCGGCCTGGGGTTACATATTAAATGATGCCGTGTATGACAACGTTGGGATGGGTAGAATTATCTGAATAAAAAAGTATACTGAGCTACCGAGGCAGTTGGGATCCCAATTTATATTTTATAGATTGCATAATTGGGTCCATGGCCCAATAATTTATAAGATATATAGCATTATTGGGTCTGACCCAACTGCATATGTGTATCATGAAGAAATGGAAAATTTGCAAGTATCAGAAAATCCAACAGTAGACAGATGCTACTAAGAAACAGCCGCAAGAAGATTTATAGTATACAAAAGACAAAACCAAAACCTGTTAGGACCCAACTATATTTATATAGATAACATTATTGGGTCCATGACCCAATAATATATTATATATATAGCATTATTGGGTCAGACCCAATAAATAATTGGGTCTGACCCAACAAGTAGGTTTCAGAATCATCATTGATAACTATGAAATTTCCACATTTTTTCGTGTATATATACGTATACATAGCTACTTGTGCCACTTATCATTTACAATCGTCTAACTATAGCACTTCTACTTGACCCAATAGCAGTGTAATATATGCAAGACCCAATAAGTGGGTAAGTTTAAGTATATATATATATATATATATATATATATATATATATATATATATATATATATATATATATATATAAAGTTATACAAATATACAAGATGTCCAAGAGATTTTCAATCGTTACTTACTGAATAAGTAAAGCATATGGATTTACAAAAAACAATCTATAAAAAATGCCACCCGAGAAGTCTGCTTTATTACTTACTGAAAACAGAGTAACGTGTTGTTCCGCCTTTTCGAATATTTCATTAAATTATTAATAAATTATTTTTCTCACTGAAGTTAGATTTTTATTTTTCCCTTTTCAGTAATTATTAGATCAAGGGGAAACATAATACTTTTTGAAAAGTAAAATAGTACTATGTAATAAATGGTAAACTATGGTAAGTAAACTTATAAACCAACCGTGTGTACGGACAATTAAAAAGAATGCAAGAACTTTGTCAAATTTAGCTGGTGGTTGGCAAGAACTAATAAGTTGTTATGTACACGTGTTGTAAAAGTCGGTCAACTTTGCCTTTAGCAATTTGGTAACTGGATTATAATTAGAGGCGTATGTTAACAAATATTTCTAATCATTGTGGCAGAAAATGTGAATTAAATAAAAACGATAAATCATCAATTGTGCAGATTTTTAGAGAAAATAACTGTAAAAAATAAATTTCAGAAAAATTGATTGTGATATTAATATACACGTGGTTGGGAGTGACTATATATATCTTCATACGTAGAAGAGTGTGTTAATGACCTGTAGAAGTATGTTAATGACCCGTAACAGAAACTAATTAGCATACGAAAAACCCTCTCAGTCCGGTTTTTGGTATCGCCCCAAAGGTTAGAAAAATGGCGCTAAAATCATTTATATAGCGATATTGAAGGCGATATTAAAAAGTTTTAATATGAAGTCAAGAGAGTAGATTAGACACCGGTTACAACAGGCCACATTACGGCATGAACTTGTTTTCACGATGCAAAAAGCTACTATTATTATTCACACGTTAACCCCATGAAAAGGGCAAAAACCAAGAGACTATTTGGTTGTAAACAGGTTTTCATTGATTTCGTTTGCCTACTGAATTAAAGGCAGTTTCCTTTGGGGAAAATGAATAAAATTCCCCAATTTAACCACTAAATTACCCAAACAATAATGATATGCTAGCAATTAATTTACAGTTGTCCTTACCAATTTTGTCACAATATAAGATCAATGTATTGAGGATCCTAAGCCATTGCAAGCATATCATAATGCAGTTTCTGTATTTCAGAATTTCAAGTTATTCCAATTAAAGGCAGAATGTATACAAAGTTTTTATGCCCCGCCATGAATACAGTGTTATTCATGTCCGTATGTACTCACAGAATCCTTTTCCCCTCTATAACTTTTTTATAAAAGAGGTATCAAAGTGATATTCACTAAAGATATACAGCATGAAAAGACAATGTGTTATTTACCAAATTTGGGTCATCAAGGTCAAGGACATAGGGCCATAAAAAATTGCACCGTTTCATCCATGTTGCTCTACAAGTTATATATAAAAAGAATATCAAAGTGATATTTACAAAGATATAAAGTATGGAAAGATGATATGTCACATACCAAATTGGGGTCATCAAGGTTCAGGTCACAGGGCCATAAAAACTTTGAAATTTGCATCTTTTCTTCTTTTTCCACTCTTTTGTATAAAAAGATATCAAAGTAATATTAGCAAAATATATAAAGTATGGAAAGAGGATGTATTGCATACCAAATTGGAGTCATTAAGGTCAAGGTCAAGAGGCTGGGTACTAACTTTTAAACTTTAAAAATCCCCGCCCCTTAACAATATATTTCCTGGTTCTGTGTGAAAAATTAAATAAACTAAGCAATGTTCAGAACAAATTGTTCAGGACTAAAGCTAAGTCAAGATCCTATCTGGGTCATGTTGGATCACAAGTAGGTAACTAGGAAAATCATACAAAAACCTTGTTAACACTCTATAGAGTCCATATCTTTTGTATAATCTTCTTGTAATTTGTCTAGAACGATGTTCACGACAAAAGCTAGGTCAAGTTCATATATGAGTCATGTTTGATAAATAAGTAGGTCACTATGTCAAATCATAGAAAAACCTTGTTAACACGGGATTCTATATTTTTTGTACAATCTTCATATAATTTGTCTAGAACGATGTTCATGACAAAAGCTAGGCAAAGTTCATATATGGTCATATTGGGTCAATAAGTAGGTCACTTGGTCAAATCATGGAAAAACCTTATTAACACTAAGAGTCTATATTTTTGTACAATCTTCATATAATTTGTCTAGAATCATGTTCATGGCAAAAGCTAGGTCAAGTTCGTATATGGGTCATGTTGGGTCAATAAGTAGGTCACTAGGTCAAATCCTAGAAAAACCTTGTTAACACTCTAGAGTCCATATTGTTTGTACAATATTCATATAATTTGTCTAGAACGATGTTCATGATGAACATGACAAAAGCTAGGCCAAGTTCATATATGGGTCATGTTTGATCAATAAATAGGTCACTAGGTCAAATCATAGAAAAACATTAACACTCTAGAGTCCCATTTTTTGTCCAATCCTATATAATTTGTCCAGAATGATGTTGATAACAAAAGCTAAGTCAAGATTATATATGCGTCATGTTGGATTAATAAGTAGGTCACTAGGTCAATCATAGAAAAACATTGTTAACACTAAAGAGTCCCTATTTTTGTCCAATCTTTATATAATTTGTCCAGAACGATGTTCATGACAAAACTAAGTCAAGTTTCTGTATGGGTCATGTTGGATTAATAAGTAGGTCACTAGGTCAAATCATAGAAAAACATTTTTAACACTCTGGAGTCCATATCATTTGTCCAGAACGATGTTCATAACAAAAGCTAGAGTCCATATTTTTTGTCCAATCTTCATATAAAATGTCCAGAATGATGTTGACAACAAAAGTCAAGATCATTTATGGGGCATGTTGAATCAATAATTAGGTTACTAGGTCAAATCATAAAATACCTTGCTAACATTCTAGAATCCATATCATTTGTCCAGAACGATGTTCATAAAAGCTAGGTCAAGTTTGTATAAACTAATAATGAACTCTGTTAACCCTCTATTCATTACATTATTGGAAAAATGTTCAGAATTTAATTTATTCTCGGGTGAGCATCCATGGCCTCAAGGCCCTTTTGTTTACCTTTTGGATTTTATTTATTTATTATAGGAAAACTATAAACCTTGTGTATAGGCATGTCTATAATAATTTTGTTGGTATTGATGTAATTATCATTGAGATCTATAGATTAAGGTTATGGGTTCAAAGGTCAAGGTCACAAGATGCCAAAGAATACTGAAATGGTTAATTTTCTGGGAAACTAAAAAAAATTTGGTATCGGCATCTATATTGGAATATTGTAGGTACTGACATAACACTTATTTTGATATATAGATGAAGGTCATGGATTCAAAGGCCAAGCTAACAGATGTGAATGAATACTGAAATGGTTCATTATCTCGATAACTATTTACTATTTGTATAGGCATGTATATTAGAATATTGCAGGTATTGATACACAGTCATTTTGATATATAAAGATAAAGGTAATGAGTTCACAGGTCAAGGTCATAGATGCAAAAGGATACTGAAAAGGTTTACTGGAAAACTATTAACTTTTTGTATAGGCATCTATTTTGGAATATTGTAGGCATTGATAAAACAACCATTTTGATATAAAGATTGAGATCATGTGTTCAGAGGTCAAAGTCATAGATGCATAAGAATACTGAAAAAGTTAATTATCTGGAAAAACTTTTGACTATTTGTAAAGATTTTCACAATTGATTTTCAGTTCTATGTTTTTAAAAATAATTAACCATTATGGATCAGGTGAGCTTATCAGGCTCAATTAGGCCTCTTGTTTATTGTCATATTGGGTTTTTAGTTTGGCACCTTATTGGTTAATGCATACAATCTGGATCAACAGTCGGATCTTCTACTACTACTAGTAATAAAGTTGCAAACTACCAAGTGATAAAAAGTTTAATTCTCTAAAGTCCAGTTTCACTTGGTATAATAGACTTCTTAAGTACGGAAAGAATTAAAATACCAAGAGAAATATATGTATTGAAAAAACTGCTTGAAATAGACATTACCCACATATCAGTTCAATAAAGTTATAACTACAGTTTGTAACATTGTGGCATTTTAAAGTCATTCATACTCTTTATCTATGTATGTGATAAAGCTATTAAATTTTGTTATTTTATTTCAGGTTCAACAATCTTTTGTGTTCCATCCAACAACTAGCCAATGGAAAAATGAACAAATTACTAAACTACAAATACCGTCGCAGTTACTTGCTGCAAGCGATAATCCATCAGCAGCTCTGCCACTGACAGAACCTAGTGCTATTGTACCAATAACTGGTGATGGAAATTGTCTTTTTAGAGCATTATCTTATACGTTGACTGGAACAGAAAGACACTATCATCATGTCAGATTAGCAATTTGTAACTTTATGGAAACTAATCCTAATGATGTTTTAACTGTTTTACCTGATACTGCAACAGATGTTCAGAGTTACTTGATAGCAAATAAGATGAACAGTAATGGGACTTGGGGAACAGAAGCAGAAGTAATAGCTGCATCAGTGCTTCTACAGACAAATTTGTATGTTTATTCTAAGCATGGAGTGCATTGGCAGTGGATAAAACACTCTCCTTCTAATTTAACAGTGGACCATGGTATATATTTATATCATAAGAATTTAAATCACTTTGAAGTTGTTATTGCGGTTGAGAATTCTAATGTTCCATCTAATTTTTCACCAAACCAGTATTACTGTCCTAAAACAAAATACCAAACCGATGTTAAAAATAGAAAAAGAGAAATTGAAAAAGAAAGATACAGATATGATGAAACATTTAATAAACGTAAAAAACAAGCACAGAAAGAGATCTACAATACTAATACAGATGGTAGAGCAAAGAAACTACATTTACAAAAAGAGAAGTACAACCAAGATGAAAATGTTAGGACTAAGAAGCTAAAGTCAATAAGAAATAGGTACCATGAAACAAATCGTTGAGGCATAAAAAACAGCAAATGGAGAAGGATAAATACAATTCAGATAAAGCATTTAGAAGTGGAAAACTTCAAGCACAGAGACTGAAATATGCTTCTGACCCTTTATTTGCTGACAAGAAGAAACAAAGTACTAAGAAATTGTATTATAGTAATATTGGCTACAGAAAGAAGAAACATTTGGCATCAGTCTCAAATATTGTTCAAATTCCAGTTTTTAGGTGTAATTTAAGACATTTCTTAAAAAGAAAATATTCTCAAAACCAAGTTTTTAGACAAAATGTAGGGGAATATTCTAAAAAGAAATATTCTGAAAACTCAGTTTATAGACAAAACATAAGGGAGTATTCCAAGAATAAATATGCAGATAATCCAGTTCATAGACAAAATGTAAAGGAGTTTTCCAAGAGAAAATATGCAGATAATCTAGTTCATAGAGAAAATGTAAGGGAGTATTCCAAGAAAAAATATGCAGAAAACACAGTTCATAGAGAAAATGTAAGAGAGTATTCCAAGAAAACATACGCAGAAAACACAGTTCATAGAAAAAATGTAAGGGAGTATTCCGAGAAAAAATACGCAGAAAACACAGTTCATAGAAAAAATGTAAGGGAGTATTCCAAGAAAAAATACGCAGAAAACACAGTTCATAGAGAAAATGTAAGGGAGTATTCCAAGAAAACATACGCAGAAAACACAGTTCATAGAGAAAATGTAAGGGAGTATTCCAAGAAAAAATACGCAGAGAACACAGTTCATAGAGAAAATGTAAGGGAGTATTCCAAGAAAAAATACGCAGAGAACACAGTTCATAGAGAAAATGTAAGGGAGTATTCCAAGAAAAAATACGCAGAAAACACAGTTCATAGACAAAAGGTTAAGCAATACAGCATATCAAAGTACCAAAGATTTTCCACTTTCAGAAAAAAAGTAACAGCTGCATCGATTAAGAAATATGCAACAAATCCATTGTTCAGGATCTCGTTGAAATGTTACCTGCGGAAAAAATATCAACAAAGTGTTTTTTTGCGACAACGAAAGAAAAAACAGGTGGCTGTCTCTAGACAGGTCCATGTAAATTCAGTAAAAGCATTCAAAAGATGTATTAATGATTCACCAAAGTATATTTGCAAAGTGTGTATTAGACTATTATATAGAACTCAAGTAAAAATATGCAAAGAAGAACGATATTTTGAAAAAGATTCTGACAAGTTGAATGAAATAGCAGAAAAGTGTTTCACTGCCACATCTTCTCATATCTGTGATGATAATGAATGTCCACAAAATTGTTACATGAAAATTTTAAATGAAGACAAGAACTGGATATGCCATACATGTGACAGACATTTAATACAAAAGTCAATGCCACCCCAAGCACAAGCAAATAACCTTTTTCTTTCTCCTGTTCCAACAGAACTATCAAAATTAAACATTCTAGAAAGACAGTTAATAGCTTTAAGAATCCCATTCATGAAGTTATTATCACTACCAAGAGGGGGACAAAAAGGAGTAAAGGGACCAGTTGTGAATGTTCCTTCAGATATAACAAGTGTAACCACATCTTTGCCTAGAAATTTAAATGAAGCTCAACTTGTAAAGGTCAAACTTAAGCGAAAGCTATCTTACAAAGGTCATTACACTTATAAATGGATTAGCCCATCTAACGTCATTGCAGCTTTACAGAAATTAAAATGCAGTAATATCTGGTATGAAAACATAGACATAGATGAGGCGTGGTTAGAAAACATTGCCGACAGTGATTTAGTAAAGCAAACTTCAGATGACAGCTGTATTAATAGTGATGATGAGCCAACAGAAAGTCGCGACAATGTAAAGTCTACAGATACTTCAAATAATGCAGAACAAATAGCAACACAAGATATGAATTTTAATCTTCCTGTTGAAACATGTTTCCAGCCTATAGATATGGGACAAGATATCCTAGACTCAAACAAAACGTTATGCATTGCACCATCAGAAGGACAGAAACCTCAAAATATATTTCAAGAAAATGGATCAGATGCAATGGCATTTCCAACTTTATTGCCAAATGGACGCTTTGGACTCTTTGATGATCGAGAAGTAAAATTGACGCCTTCAAAGTATTTTAATGCACGTTTGTTTTCTGCGGACAGCCGCTTTGCCACCAACAATGAATTCATCTTTTTTGCTCAATATGTTTTAGAACTTAATTCAATTTCTTCAAATATATCTTTAGCACTGAGAAAAGGAAATGAAACAACCACTGATGGAAAACAAGTTACAGCATCAATGTTACTTGACTCTGACAACATTGGAAACATTTTGAAGTCAGATATAGGATATCGGTTTCTGCAGCCAGTACGTGGAACACCACCTTATTGGCAGAGGACAATTAAAGAACTGTATGCCATGATACAACAGTTGGGAATACCAACCTGGTTTGTAACCTTCTCAGCAGCAGAGATGAGATGGGATGATGTCATCAGAACTTTACTATTTCTGAGCAATGACAATAGAACTGTTGAGGATATTGGATGGTCTGAAAGGTGCACATTGATAACCAACAACCCTGTCATATGTGCAAGGATGTTTGATAACCGTGTGAAGGCATTGTTCAGGGAATTGATCATGTCTCCATCAGCTCCAGTAGGTACAGTTACCGACTATTTTTATCGCACCGAATTTCAGCAACGTGGATCACCACACATACACTGCTTATTCTGGGTGAAGAATGCACCTAAGTTTGATGAAAATTCTGATGAAGAAATTTGTTCTTTCATAGATAAGTATGTAACATGTGAAATGCCAGACCAGACTACAGACCCAGAGTTGTATGACATTATTTCCTCAGTACAGGTCCATAGTAAAACACATTCTAAGTCTTGCAAAAAATACTCGACTTCTTGTCGTTTCAACTTTCCTAGACCACCCATATTCAAAACTTTTATAGCAAGAGCAGACCCTGTAGAAAAAGAAAAGAATAAAACAGCAAAAGAACCTACAATTAAAGGACTAGACGAAATGTCAAAGTTCTCTGGTAGAACACCAAAACAAATACTGAATGACATATTGACTCTTATATCTGCAGCAGAGCAAAACAACTCTTTCTTTGATATATTGAAACTATCAAATATAACATACAAACAGTTCAAACAATGTTTAATTGATGTTGCCAAAACAAACACTGTGTACTTGAAAAGACGATTGTCAGATATATGGGTAAATAACTACAATCCGCACTTATCAAGAGCTTGGAATGCAAACTTGGACATTCAATATGTCACAGATGCATACGCTTGTGTAGCTTATATATTGTCATATATAAGTAAGTCCGAGACAGAAATGGGAGATCTTCTTCAGAATGCACAACAAGAGGCTGAGGAAGGAAACATAGATGCTGCATCTGCTATGAGAAAGATTGGAAATGTTTACTTACAAAACAGAGAGGTTTCAGCACAAGAGGCAGTCTACAGAGTGACAGGGTTACATCTGAAGCAATGTACAAGAGATGTTGTATTTATCCCAGCAGGAAGCAATATAGTGAAAATGAGCCTTCCAGTTAGTGTTATTAAGTCACGATGCAGCCAAGGTGGTGCAGACAATAAAAACATATGGATGACATCCATTCACGAAAAATATTATGCAAGACCTGATCATAAAAACTTTGATGATATGTGTTTGGCTGAGTTTTGTTCAAAGTTTCGTTTCTTACCAAAGTCTCAAAATCCAAAATCTACTGTTAAGTTCCCAGTTTATCATTTGAAAAATGATCTTGGCAGCATAAGAAAGAGAAAACCAGGGAATGCAGCAGTCATACGATATCCAAGGTTCAATTCAGAAAAAAAATCGGAAGAATACCACCTTACTTTGGCACAACTATACCTTCCTCACAGGAGTCCAATCACTTTGCCTCCTGATATCGACAGTTTTGAGAACTACATAAAAAGTGCATCCATTAATGGACAAAGGGTTCTTCATGTTATCAATAGAAACAAACGAAACTTTGAAATAGACTCTGAACTGTTAGAGCAAGCATGGCAAGATTTACAGGAAGGGAGAGTTCAGGACCAGTCTTGGGGATCCTTAGCTCCAGAAACAGAAGTTGAGCGTCTTGAGATAGAAATGGAGAAAGAAATAGATACAATTAATGAACATGATCAAGAAGAAATACCTGAACTTATCTTTGATAACACCAGCAACTCAGAGAAACATTCTTTTCAGTATGAACCTCCCACAATCTCTCATAAGGCAATTCAAGAATCTTTGAGAAATATGAATACTACACAACAGAAAATTTTCTTTGCTGTCAAACAGTGGTGCTTGCATCTATTATGGAATAAAAAGCCAGAGCCATTTTTTATCTTTTTAACGGGAGGAGCTGGAACAGGCAAATCACATGTTATTCGATGTATATATCACGAGGCATCAAGAATTCTCTCCAAATATACCAGTTCACCAGAGTCAGTATCTATACTGTTAACTGCCCCAACAGGCACAGCAGCCTTTAACATTCAAGGAATGACCATTCATTCAGCCTTTGCTATTAACAAGAATGTAAAGTTGCCATATCAACCACTTGGTGAAAATTTGTTGAATACTCTCCGTAGCAAATTTGAATCTTTACAGATCCTAGTTATTGATGAAATTTCAATGGTAGATCAGAAGATTTTAACTTATATCCATGGGAGATTATCACAAATAAAACACACTAAAAAATCATTTGGGAATGTATCAATCTTAGCAGTGGGAGATTTTTACCAGCTACCTCCAGTCAGAGGACTTGCCCTATACAAAAAACGAGAGTCCAGTTTTGTCGACTTATGGAATACAAATTTTTCTAAAGTAACATTAGAAGAAGTAATGCGACAAAAAGATGACTGTAATTTTGCTCAAATGCTTAACAGATTAAGAACTCACACCCGTGGTATTGATCTTATCGACATTGACTTAAAAACTCTTGAAAATATTTCAAAAATACAAATACCGGATGAGAAGAAACACATACTACATATTTACCCGACTAACAGAGAAGTAAATAATCATAACAATGACATGATTGTGAAATGCTGCAACCCTGTATATTCTTCTCTGGCAACAGATTTCTCCACCGATATTGTCACTGGGAAATTATGTAAGAGGGACCAGCCATATGATAACTGTTTAGCTGAAGATTTGCAAACAGAAGTAAAAGTAGGCCTTGGTGCTAGAGTGATGTTAACCAGAAACATTGACACTGATGATGGCCTGGTAAATGGTGCATTTGGCACGGTTTCTGGTTTAGATCTTGATAACGCCAGACAGATAAAAACTGTAAAGATCAAATTTGATAACAAAAAAGTTGGTCATAAAACACTAAGAAAGCAAAATGCAGAAACGTGTGAAGCTTTTCAGGGAGGTGTTGGAATAAAACCGTTCCAAGATCTCCTGGTTGGAAAAAAAGTAACAAGAAAACAGTTTCCATTAAAACTGGCATATGCTGCTACAATTCACAAAGTTCAAGGTATGACAGTTGATCAAATTGCAGTTTCCCTTAAGAATATTTTTCAGCCTGGAATGGCATATGTAGCATTAAGCAGAGCAACCTCATTGTCAGGACTTCACATTTTAAACTTTAACCCTGACAGTATCTATTCTTCAACTGATATAACCAAAGCTTTAGAGGAAATGCCAAATTTTTTACCACAGGACCAATCATCAGAACTTCACCAATCAGAAATAAACATCATTCATCATAACACTGAGGGCCTTCTTCCACACCTACTTGACATTAAATCAGTACCACGTTTTTGCTCTGCTGACATCATATGTTTTACTGAAACTTGGTTAAACAATGAAAATACCATTCCATCAAGTTTGTTACCAGGATATCAAGTTGTGCAATTATTTCGTGCAGATGCTTACTCTAGTAACCAACCAGTTGTCTCAAAATTTTCCACAATGAATAAAGGTGGTGTGGCTGTGTTTGTGAAACAAGAACTTGATCATGAAAGATTTTCATTCAAATCACAAAATGTAGAAGCTGTATGTATTATTGTGAAAAACATTTGTATTGTTGCTGTTTATCGACCACCTTCTTATCCCTATGAACTGTTTGTATCCAGTTTTACAAACATTTTGATGGAACTTCAACATCGGCAACTACCAACTGTGATTGTTGGAGACTTTAATGTCAACATAATGCTGCCCTCAAACAAAAACTTTGAACAAAAAATGAAAGAATATGGCTACATTCAAATGATAAATGTGCCTACAACAGAATCAGGAACATGTTTGGACTTAGTATTTCTGAAAGGGTTATCCGACAGGTGTACCGTTGAAGTGCTACCAACACACTACAGTTTCCACGAGGCATTAATAGTATCAATTAAAAAACCACATGGAACAATATAGTCATGACAGAAAATACTTCTAACTATATTGAATTACATATGTTACATACATTTAATTCATTCTACAATATGGAAAAGCTTGTAGCAAAGTTGTTTTTTTTATTTAATTATCCCTGAGTTTGTGAAACACACTTTTGGTATACCAGTATTGCAGTCTCCATGGAATTTCAACGAATGGATAATTAGTGCTTCAACTTGAAAATGTAACCAGTTATTCAATATATATTCAAACAGTATTTGTTTTCTTATGTAGCCTATTGCTCTATAAATCAGCAATTATAAGAACATTGGATTTATATCATAGTATAAAATAGAAATGTTCAGGTATTTTATTTGAAAGGACCTTGAGTGTATCTTTAAGTAACATGACAATTGAAATATTATACTGCTAAGATCATAGCTAAACACTCAGCACTAAAAAATTAAAGTCACAGGTTTTTCCGATGATACCTTAAAAACAGAGGTCCCATGTCATGGACAGTAGGCATGAAACAATAAGGAACCCTCATAGCAATTCCCATTAGTGCACTGTACTGGTATAAAATTCTGTGTATTCACCTACAATTGGTGATATCTCAATATAAGTGAATAATTCTCTTGGTTGGGACTTAAACGCCCATTATAAATTAAGTCAACATTCAGGATTCAAATTGAAACTTACTGACTAGATGAACATTTCCTGTCAAACCTCAGATGATAACCAATTGATTTAATTTGCTAATAGTGGCAAGTCTGTTCAGAATTCAATTTGATATACCCTTACCTTGTTTGTATTACATAACGCTGCCTACTTTATTGTTAAATGATAACTGAGTATTTTAATTTTCGCCCCTCTACTTTTAAATTTGATACTAGAGGCCTGTTTATAAAATATTTCAACATATAATAAAACCTATTAATGTTTAATATAGTTACAAAGAAATATACACAGAAACAAAATTTATCCTATTAATTGTCATTTCTGAAAAGAGAACTTTAGATACTCTGAATTCGGAATACAGGGTTTGACATTTATTTGTTTGGGCGCCTTATTTGTTATGATGCATCCATCATTACATTAATACTCGTTATTATTATTGTTATTATTCTTCCTCTTCTTCTTCTTCCGGCCATGAACTTGTCCAACCAATTTCTCGAAGACCGCTGGTCCAATCTTAACCAAACTTCACATGAAGGTTGATCCCCATCTCCTTCCCCAGAGGCCGAGGTAAAATGCCCATGGGGTCATTAGATGAGGGGCAGGAGGGCGGGGTCTTAAAAACAATAATGATCAATTTTGCCATTTACACTTTATTTTGTACTATAAAACCATATATATTCATGATCAGTGTCTCAAGATGTACAAGTCTGTATCACAAGATTTCCCCGGGGTATCAGGGAGGGGTAAGGGTGGGCGGGGCAGTGTGCTAACTTTTAAACGGTTGAGATCCCCACCCATAAACTATATATTTTCTGGTTCTACGTGAAAAGTTAAATAGACTGATACTAAAGAAAATCCCATGGGGTCATTCCTGATGGAGGGTGGGGACGGGCAGGGCTTGGTACTAACTTTTTAATGGTTGATATCCCCACCCTGAAACTATATATTTTCCAGTTCTGTTTTAAAAGTTGAATAGAGTGATACTGCAGAAATACCAATGACGTTATTCCAGAGGAGGGTGGGGACAGGCGGGGCTGGGTACTAACTTTTGAACAGTTGAGATCCCCACCCCAAACATATATATTTTCTTATTCTTTATGAAAAGTTGAATAGACTGATACATAAGTAAACCCACATTGTCATTCCAATAGGAGGGTGGGGACAGGTAGGTCTAGGTACTAACTTTGCGATCCCCATCCTCAAACTATAGTTTTCTTCATTGGATGGTTGCTATCATTTTGTTTAAGAATTAAAACAATAAGCAGGAATTTTTATTGTCAAGGATACTTAAGTAATCACTGATCCATGTCCAAAAGCTCTCAAGCTAAATCTTTTTTATAAGCAACACTAATGGTCAGTTATCCCTGGGGCATGATTTATTATTCAGTTCGATAGAGTAACTGCATTTTGTTATCAATATGACATTACATGCTTGGATTAATTTAAAATCAACACATCATTAGCTCATCAAAACAACAGGTTGTGATATTGGATATAGGTGATGTCAATCAACTTTGCCTATTGTTTGAATTTCAGGCTATCATCTGTCACTCAAGTAATTTGCTCCACCTTTATAGTATTAACCGCATTTGAATATTTGTAATTGACCAATGAATATACATACATAAAATTATTGTAAAATTATAAAAGTTTTAAATTTCTAATAATGCATGCAGGGATTAAAATATGTAGTTTGGAAACCTGGTATTTAATTAAAAAGGGTTAGCAAAATACATGTTTACAATAATGTAATACCATGTAAATGAATAAGTGATACATTTTGTAAATTATTTTAAGACATCATTTTTAACAATGGCAAAATTCATTTGGTTTCTATGCAGTTTTTTTATTGTATGTAGATCTTATTTAAAGGTTTAAAATTTTCAAAATGGTGGTCGTTGTCATGGTCATAGAAAAAGCAACAAAAGTCCTCCTAACATGAGTTCTGAATACAGGGTTTGACTTTTACTCGTTTGGGCGCCTTATTTGTAATGATGCATCCATCATTACATTAGTACTCGTTATTATTATTATTACACCCAGAGAATAATCACGTGTTCTGAGCGGGCTAAGCTCGCAAGCCTTAATAATAATCATTAATAATAATAATAATAATAGTAATAATAATAATAACCAAATTCCAACATTATTTAAGTAATTAAATAATATGTCAAAAATTAAATTAAAAATATGAAAAATTATTCTTTTTTGCTTAGCCTAAAGTAAAGGATCTGCGTAGAAAATAAGTTTGAATTTTCATGTAGTTTACGTTTTAATTATTTTTGTATTTGTTTAATTTTTCATAATAATCGTGTTAAAGCTGCATAAAATTCCCAGTAGGATCGAAAATATTTCATTTTCACGAATAATTTTGGAAAATAAATTACTACTGAGGATATCACTAAGGGCATCCGAGAGACGATGACGTCATATAACTTGTCAAAATGGCGGACACCGAACTAAATGTAGACAGTTTGATATCTAGACTTCTTGAAGGTATTGCAACTATTCTCAAGATGTTTCTGAACATTTTTTGTGAAAATTCTCTTAAAACTAAATATGTGATGTCAAAAGAGACATCAATTTATGTAATCCCTCGCGCTTTTAATTGAAAAATCGCCCAACTCATAAATTTGTCCCGCCTTGTTTTTGTTTTGATTTTACAACTTCCTACACTTGTTATACTTATCAAACTTTTATGAAATGATGAAAATGTGCGAATACAACAGACATACGTGCAAACACTCTGAAGTTTGTTTGATTGTAAATAATTTACCAATACGAACATTTTCGGGAAAACTTGGAACAACTATTTAGTAGATGTTAGTAGGGTTACATAGTTTTCAACCCCAAACTTGAAATTAGCCATTTATTATGGACTGGTTGAGTCTTAACACATGGTTGTTCATACATGAAATAGGAGGGAGACAATATGCATGGTCAATCATCGACTACAGACGAGTGTTATAACTGCTCGAACTGTTCTATCCCTTCTCTGTGTTTCTGAGTTTTCTGTGTTGTAGTATGAAGAAAAGCTTGCACACAAATTCCCTTAGATACTAAATTACCAGTCTAACACTTCTTTGGTCCATACTACCCTCCAACATAATGTGTATGGAATAGGGTATGGACCATAGAGCTCCAGATAATGTTTAAAGAGTCATGAGTGTCCACTTATAAAATTCTCTGAATTCTACTCAACTCGCCCCCTAACCAACTCGCCCCCACTATATACCAACTCGTCCCATGCTAACTTGCCCCATTACCAACTCGCCCCCTTATCTTGTCTAAAAATTCAAAAATTAGCACACACCAAGGACTAAGATAGTGCCTAATAATCTTGAATTGTGTCAGAAACTGTAAGTTTCATAAGTGGAGTTCGAATCTTTACTGCACATATCTGTGAAAAATCTTGACTGAAGTTGGTAGAAGCAAACTTGACTCGTTTTCACAACCTAAGTGGTGAGAGGTGTTGTTATTGACCAAGTATTTTTTACTAATCATCTTACCTTTGCTTCTGATATTGAGGGGCGAGTTGGTAATGTCAAGGGGGCGAGTTGGTTAGGGGACGAGTTGGCCAGCTACCAATTCTCTACTATAAAACCAATTTGACTTGTGAAAGTACTTGCTAAATTTAACACTTGAGAATTGTGTTTTTAAGCAAACTTGTTTGATATGACTTCCAAATATTCTATTTGTCATTGGAATCATTACAGTAGCTCAGGTTGTAGAGTGCTTGTTCCTTATGTAAGAGGTCTAGGTTCAAATCCTGGTCAGGTCTGACCCTGACTTAAAATAAATAGTGACTGTGCCAAGCGCTCAGTATTTAAGATTTGTCCAAATTAAAGTCATAGATCTTGGGAATAGACTTGGAAAACCACTGTCCTTTGTCACATTAGGCATGGCACATTGAAGAATCCTCTTTGCATTGTTCTGAGCACAATGCAAAGGTTAAAATTTCTGACGCTTCACCTGTAGCTTGTGATGTTTTGATGTAAGTAAAATATTCTTGACTGGGATATCAATTCACATAATTATAAATTTATAACTGCCAAGTGTCTATAATATTGCAGAATTTGTAATTTCTGCTGTTAGCTTTGACATCAAAGTTGATGTAAACACATTAATGAAAACCATTCCAAGGAAAGCTTTTTCTCTGTGAGTTCACTGTTAAACAATAATATTACACGGCATGTAAATGGTGTTTGTAATATGTTTTGTTTTTCTTTCAGTGAGAGGATGTCGACCAGGAAAAATAGTTCAGATGACAGAAGCAGAAGTCAGGGGATTGTGTCTTAAATCTAGAGAAATATTTTTAAGTCAACCTATTTTACTTGAATTAGAAGCACCTTTAAAGATATGTGGTGAGTTTCATGTCAATGCCTAGTAGTAGTACGGTATTCCAGGCTTATTGCTGTCATAAGGCTTACCATATTATAATTTATAATGGTACTATTGAAATTTGCAGAAAAATGACCTTTGAACTTTGAATTCCTAGTAGTAAACTTGACTGATATGCTTTGAACCCTAAATAGTTCAAATCGATGTACATTGCAGGGGCAATTTTTATATCCCCAAAGTGAAAGGGGGGGACACATAGTGTTTATTCCAGTTCTTCTGCCAATATTTTTTCTGCAACATTTTTTGAAAATTATTTCACAGATCTTTTAAGTTTATGAAACTTCATAGGAACAATCTTTTGGTGGAGAAGATGTGTCGCTGGTTATTGATATTTTGATCAAGCACATGGTTGGAGATTTCCCAATTGGAATTTGTTTTGGGGACACTTTAGAAATGATATCCTATTTCAGTTATAACTTTGTAGGCTTGTTAATATCTATTGAAGCTTTCTTTGATTGACAATAAATTGTTATAAAAACATAAAAGTATAATAAAATGTCTTTTAATAATAAACATAAGATTTATGTCTTACCAATGTATTTTGTGTGTTTACAGGAGATATCCACGGACAATACACAGATTTACTTCGTTTGTTTGAGTACGGTGGATTCCCTCCAGAAGCTAATTACTTATTTCTTGGGGACTATGTTGACAGAGGGAAACAATCACTAGAATCAATATGTCTATTACTGGCTTACAAAATCAAATATCCAGAAAATTTCTTTTTACTTAGAGGAAATCACGAATGTGCGAGTATTAACAGAATTTATGGATTTTATGATGAATGTAAGTAAATATGTATGAAATTTGATCGACTTACCCTTCCTGAGTGCCTGGCCTCACTTCCCTGATGGAAGTTCATGTGTTTTACTTAAGGTAATTTGTCTCTTTTCAAAGTTTTAACTTTACTTTAAGGATTGTGATTAGGACTTCACTTCTTTGTTGTAAGTTCACATATATTACTTAATTTGACACTTTTCAAAGTATAAACTTTGCTTTTAGGGTTATGATTAGGACTTAGACAGGTGTGTATGTCTTTGATTAGTTGATTCAAAGTTAACTCTAAGTTTTCATGGTTTTTTTGTTTTACAAAATTAAATGAGAATTTTTTTAGAGAATTGAGAAAATCAAGATGAGTAATCAAGTGCTTTCCAGCTGTTCTTTTGACATAAAGCACAGAATTGTGTCAGGTTATATGACTGTCTAATGACATTGATCTTCTCTCATATTGAACTATTTATGTTTGTATTTGGAATGTGATACATTTATTACTCATCAATACAATATCAAGAAATTTAAAATACACACTGGATATATGGGTATACACTATGCATGTATTTTACCCGACTTGTTAAAACTTTGTTGTTGGTGCACACATTATCTCAACAGGTTACTGGTATGTAAATTTCATGAGAATGGCATTATTATGATACAACAAAATTTTGTATGTGTCCTTGCATACAGAGATGCCACCCATTTAGTGGCCTGAATATTTCATTATTACACACAATTTATAGAAATTACTGAAAAAATGAGCTGGTATTACTGATGACACCAAGAGAGGGTTGGCATCTCTGTGTATACCACTATATGCTGCATTTGACCAAATATAAACAAAATATTAAAAGTAATGCCAACATGTTTGATACTGTATTTATAGGATTGTGTCTAGTTATAGAACATTCTAATGAACTGGATCTTCTCTTGTCTTGAATTAAAGTATTTGTACTTGGAGCACAAAACATAACCCTTCAAAGCAGTATCAAGGCATATGTAATACAAATACACACTTTACATTTGGGTATATAAGTATCCTACTTGTTAATCTGTGTTGTTTGTGCATAGATTATCTGAAAAGGTTATGATGAAGCCCATAAGAATGTCATTATACAACATTGTGCATGTGTGGTGACTTTGTATACAAGTATTTGCCACATTTGATAAAATTTTATCAAAAAATGAAAGTAATGCCAACATGTTTGATGCTTTGTTTATAGGTAAAAGAAGATTTAATGTAAAATTATGGAAAACCTTCACAGATTGTTTTAATTGTTTACCGATAGCTGCTATTATAGATGAAAAAATTTTCTGTTGTCATGGAGGTAAGAATGAAGTATAATACTCTACTGATATTTCTGCTAAAAATATAATACAACATAAACATTAAAGTGTTATCAAATGGTTCTATTGAAATTCTAGAGAATTATACCAATTTGAAATAAGAACGAAAAAACATTGTAATGGGGGTGAAGTATACCTTAAAACCTGCATAGGAGAGTATAGCTTAAATTTCATGCAAGTGTATTCTTATTTGTTGGAGAATGTACCCTTAATCTCTTATGAGAGAGAAGGCCTTGGTGACAGATTGGTCTTCAGCATGTGCTGAAGGATCACAGCACGTCTCACTGCCTGGGTTCAAATATCACTGGGGGACAGAACCTAGTGTTAGAAAGTTTGCCGAGGGTCAGTAGTTTTCTCTGGACCTTCATGGTTTTCTTTCCACCCATAAACTGGCTGTCTCTATATATGACTGGGACATAAAACTCCATTACTTCATATCTCTTGTGACAGGTATACTGAGTATTTATTAAAACTGTGTTGTGGAGTAAATCTTAAAACATTTGTTAAATTTGCACATTCAGTATGTGTTTATTGATTATTTGTGTGATCAGATGTAGTTACAAGTAAAAGATCAAAGTTTAATGATGGAAGTTTAAAATTTCAGGTCTTTCACCAGATTTACAGTCTATGGAACAAATTAGAAGAATAATGAGACCCACAGATGTTCCAGACACAGGTTTGTTATACAGTTTGTTCATGTTATGTGATTTTCCCATAGCATTTTATATTGAATTGATCATTTAAAACAAATGTTTGCCATTTGCCAATTTCAGACTTTTCTAGGTAGTGACTTTTCTTTTGCCATGGCAAGCGTGGCTCATTTTAAGAACCCTCCTTGCACATTGCACTGAGTGCACTGCAAAGATAAAAAAATTTTATTTCACCTTTAGCTGGTTACATCTCAATATAAGTGAAATATTCTCAACTAGAACATAAAACCCTGTTCATTCAATAGCTCAATCAGTTTTAACTGATTCTGGATTATACATTGTATATTGTTAATTTGTCCTTACTTGATTATGTTACATATTTTACAGGTTTACTGTGTGACTTGTTATGGTCAGATCCTGACAAAGATGTACAAGGATGGGGAGAGAATGACAGAGGTGTATCATTTACATTTGGATCTGATGTTGTTAGCAAGTTCTTAAATAGACATGATCTGGATCTTATTTGTCGGGCGCATCAGGTAAAATATCTTATAGATCTATACATGTACATGAACTGTGTAGTTGTTGATTATCTCCCTTTTCTCATTCACATGACTTTTGTGATAAAAACTGATATATTGTTTGGCATTTTGTTCTCTCTTGAATATGTTGATACGATATTTTGTCCCCATTTTGTTTGGGGACATATTGTTTTGGTGCCAACATTTTGTCCGCCATTGCTCAAAAACTATTGAACAGATCTTTTTTAAAACATCACAGGAATAATATTTTGGTGGAAAAGATGTGCCATTGGCTATGTGTATTTTGATAATGCACATGATTTGGGATTTCCCAGTTGGATTTCATTTGGCTGAGACTTTTGAAATGGCACTCCAATTCAGTTGTACCTAGTATTGCTATTGTGCTTTCCTTCTGACTCTTTTGAGATGATATCAGAATTTCCGATATTTACATATTTAACACCAAAACCTCAGACTATAGAATGAAACCTGCACACCTTATTGAAGTAGTATTCCTAACCTGCTATTGTACACTATAGACCTAATTATGAAAGAGTTGGCCCAATTCTCCACCAGGAGAAATGGAATTAAGTAATTATGAAAGAGATGCATTTTATTTACTGTACCTGTATATAAAGTAGATGTAGATTAAACTAGGACAAAATACAATAGAACCTCATATACATTAACTTTAAGATTTTAATTTTAATGAACTAAGTCAATGTTTGATTTGCAGGTTGTGGAGGATGGTTATGAATTCTTTGCTAAGAGACAGTTAGTGACATTATTTTCTGCACCTAATTATTGTGGAGAGTTTGACAATGCAGGAGGAATGATGTCAGTTGATGAAACATTAATGTGCTCTTTCCAGGTAAGTTGTTTATACCTTGATTGTCAAATTTTAAATATCCACTTTTTGTGTAAAGTTAATGAAATTATATTAACATTTGTGGATTGGTAATGAAAATTAAAGACAAGTTTAAATGGTTAGTATTAAACAATCGCATGTGCTACACTTTGTATTCAATGCATGTTGGCAGGTGGGGGGGGGGGTGTATGAATTAGTTCATTTCACAAAAAATAAAGTAAATAAATGAAATAAAAAATAAAATTTAAAAATCTATGTAAACTCAAAAACCTAATTATGCATTCAGATTTGACCTGGTTTAGCATTTCCAATGTATATCATGTTGTCATGGTTTTAGCTTGCCTGTGCAGTTGTTATGTAACAACATGATGGGCTAGATTTGAAGACAATGTATGCAATCATATCATTTCTTGGTAGTTAATAAGAATATCACATTTAATAGATATTGATTTTAGAAATAATGATTTATCCTTATGTTTACACATGAATATAACTTTTTTCAGATTCTGAAACCATCAGAAAAGAAAGCTAAATATCAATACGGAGGATTGAACTCAGGTCGACCAGTGACACCACCAAGAGGACCTCAGAAAAAGAAGTGATAAAGTTACTTATATAATGTATCAGACACTTATATTTATTGTACAAAATATTTATCTGCTGACGGACAATTGTATGTTTTACTGCTAAAGGACAGAAGAGACGATTCAATATTCTTCCATGATGAATTTGGCATTAAGAGTTTTGAAATTTTTTTTTAGAAAAACCTTTAACTAAGAACCAAATGTTTGTTGAAATAGGCTACATGTAAATGAATTCGGCATTTAGAGTTTTCAAAAAAATTGGCAAGGAAAAAACCTTTAACTAAAAACCAAATATAAAAATGTGTGTTGAAATAAGTTAACCAAATCTTAGATCTTTTGACTGTTGAGAGGTCTACCATTTCTACAAATAGTTATTTAATCAGCTTCAGGGGTTGTGACGTTATTATGAGTTAGTCAATCTGGAGTTGGGTATTACCCGTAATGATATCGATGATAGATGACAGTATAGTGCTATAGTTGCACTTTATAAGGAGATTGATCTAAATATTCAGTTTCTTAATACATTTCAATAGCTACAGAACAAATGTGATTTTTATTTGTTTTGTTTTTTTAAATGCTTGTGCTATAAATGCATTTAGATAAAAAAATCACATTTTGTTACGTTTGTGTTTATTTATTTTTATCATTAGTGTTGAACTATTGTTTTTCTGTTTGATACATACATTGTATTTATAGATGCTTTGTTTCAACATAATAACAACTTCAATATGTTTCCCTAATAAAACCAGGGGTTCTAGGTTTATTGCTTGTTCTCGTTTCAGAGTTTACTATTTCATCCGTCTTAAATGGAAATCCGCTAGTCTTACCGTAATTCACATAGTGTGTTTATGTTAGGTGATATTCACTACACTTGGTATTGTTTACTATCCATCATTTTAGGAGTATTTTCAGAGAAAAATACTAATTTCTCATTTGTCTTTTTTCTCTTCGACTTTGTCATAATTTTTTTTTTTCAAAATTCATTCTTTCTGTTAATAAATTTGTCTTGTCACTTAACCTATTTTTTTTAGTCAATTTGTCTTAACTGTAACCCCACCGTGGATTTTAAACGATAAATCAGAGCAAGCCACTATATAAAACAACTGAGAACAATTTTAATACATTGTAACATCTATTGGATTAGATTCAATCACTTTAAATGAAGTTTTTTTTTCTTCAAAAAATGAGTTTTTATTAATTCACCCAATTAATAAAATGTTATACATGAACTTGAATTTGAATATTTCTGGTTTTAGTTTTTGGATTTACAATAGCCTTTCCAGTGATTATGTTTTTGTAGTACATGGTATTTAAATAAAAGTGCCTTATAAACTACAGTCAGTACAATTATTTGGTTTTAGTCTCTGTATAAAATACAAATGGAAATCGCCACCATACTACTGCTATATGATTCCCAATAACAGTTGTGTGGTAACAGTTGTGTGGTACTATTGGTTATACTGCTTTTGGAAAATGTTTATATCACTAATTTCTACAAAAACATCATTCTTATAGAAAAACTCAATGTTTATGCATTTCCACACCTAATTATATCCTGGTTACTATACACTGTTCTCATTGTTTTGGCAGAGTGAATAGCAAATCCTCAGATCCAAAGTTATAGTTTGGTTATTTATTATCATACTTTTTGTACCGTTATATTTTAATGAATACAATCAACAAGTTAGGTTTCACGAGTTTTTTTCTTTCGGTTGATTTTTGTGCTCATCTGTTTACCTCTGCATTATTGTTCTATCTTTATAAACATTCTGCCAAAGTATCATGGATTGCCTTTAGCAAATCTCTACAGTATAAACAGATCTCTTACATTTCTGTTTATAAATTGCCATATGTTTCCATTTTCAATTCAGTTTTATTTTATATTATATAATACCTCTTTAATTTTAATTGATCACAATATTGTTTCTTTATGTTATCTAGTACATATCAAGCATCTCTTTACTGTTATTAAAAAATGTTAGTATACAGTGTTTTGAGTTTGTAACCAAGTCTTGTGTGAACCCTTTGTAAACTGAAAACCTAAAATGTAACTGCTCTACAGTGACGTAAAATATTGTTTAAAAATCTTAACATACATGTAAATTAACCAAGAATTTTTCTGTCGTAAGTAAAACAAAATGTACAGTCTATAAGATGTTATGTTATAAGTAGTTATGATAGAGTGTCCATGCTAGGGAATGGTTAGCATGATTTAATACAGTTTTGTTGTGCAGCAGCAGCATTCATTATTATATAAATAATGGTAGATTTAGAGCAATTATTTGTGTATAAATATTACATACAAATTGTCTTTCTTGTAAATGGATATATATATCTTAATAACTCGCTATGCAAATTCATCAATATAGCAGATCGTATGTATGGTTGTTGGATAATATCAAGTAAGAGCTTGAGTATGTGTGTGTGTATTTGTTAAGGAGGGAGAGAGAGAGAATGTGTGTATGTGTGTAAGAGCAAGAGAGGGTGTACATGTTTGAAAGAGAGAGAGAGTGTGTGTGTGTGTGTGTGTGAAATAGCAAGAGAGAGGGTGTGCATGTGTGAAAGAGAGAGAGAGAGTGTGTGTTTGTGTGTGTGTGTGTGTGTGTGAAATAGCAAGAGAGAGGGTGTGCATGTGTGAAAGAGAGAGAGAGTGTGTGTGTGTGTGTGTGTGTGTGAAATAGCAAGAGAGAGGGTGTGCATGTGTTAAAGAGAGAGTGTGTGTACAGATTTATAAAGGATAATAATACTAGTATATAAATATTGCTTGTTCTTTGTTGTATTGTTAAGAGGGGGTGATCAATATTTTATGTTTGATTTTAAAGAGAAGCAGGATTGAATAATCTGTCATGATGAAAATATTAAAAATAGTGTAATAACAATGCAAGAAATGATAATCACACACACACACACACACACACACACACACACACACACACTTCCTTTCAAAATTTGAATTTTACATGTATTTCCATGTTGAAAGTAAAGAAATGATCTTAATTTTGGGACCATTTACCGTTTTTAGACATGTTTGTGAATTCCATAATTTTAGTAGATTTATATAAAAAAAATATTTGAGTTTGCAAATCAGGTATGACATTGTTTCATTAAACATTGTAAGCAATTTCAATCACTTAAAGTTCAACTAATTAGTTAATATGAAAGCTTTTTGGCTGGGTAGTAACACACATACACACACACACACACACACACACACACACACACACACAGAGGGTTATGGGATTTTGTCTTTAATTATTTTGTTGATTTTTGATTATCTAAAGGGATATACACCAAGTACACTCTTTTAATTTTAAATCTTTTTGATCTACCATGTATCACCAATCGTCGTGTCATGTTTTAAAATTCCGATTTTTTTAAATAAAAATCTTATGAATTCGGGTCTTGTTATACCATATAATCAATCCAGTTACATAAATATTATCAAGTTAATATGCTTTTCTCTTCTTAAAGCTAGTTCTTAACACTGTTTATTTGCTAGATAATAAAACTGTGTGTTATGCTCACAGTGAAAGCAAACTTTTTATTATTATTATTATTATTATTATTATTTATATTGTGAAGTTTTTATGTTTGAATTTAGTTGATGTTTGTTTGTTTGTCTTTTATAGTTGAATTATATAATACATGTAATAATACAATAAATATATATAACAGTTTATACAGAATTATTAAAAGCTTACGGTGCATTTAGCCTCAAGATATAACTCAATTTATATTTGATAAAAATTAAATGCCAGTTTTACTTTTGAACCTTTTTGGACAATTTTGCTAATGTAATGATAAAATTATTTGTACAGTCAAACCTTAAAGGCCCACCTCTATATAAAGGACAACTGCTTTTAAAGACCAGTAAAATTTTATCCCAATTCCTCTTTATTCATGTTATTTGAAACTGCATATAAGGGCCACCTGTCGATAAAGACCACTTTTACTGGTTGCCTGGTGTGGTCTTTATAGGTAGGTTTGACTGTAGAGTTTGGCTTTCGGATGATGTACATGAAATAACAAGTTCTAAATTGTAATTGGATATGTAGTGAACTAGCTTTTCCATAAAATTCTATGGGTATATAGATCTAGCTATCTTAATGGTGGTCAAGTTATTTTTTCTTGTCAAAATTTCAATATTAAAGAAGTAAAGAAAAGAACCATGGTTCAGACAGAATTTTGGCTTTATGGTTACATAGGTGAAAATGATATGTAGCCAGATTAAATGTAGTTTCTTGAAAAACAGTCAACATCAACATGTACTTGTAAATAAGTATCTGAAAACAGCCAGTACTTTACAGAACTATGTCAATATTGAGTTGTGGAAATTGTAACATATGTGAAATATAATGGGCATTATGACATGATTGCTTGTATAACCAAACATTTCTGTTTCTGATGACAAGCACCTGTTGGCATTTTAACTTTAGGGTACATATACTTGAAGAATTACGGATGTAAAGATGTCATCCATATGTATATAACAAAACAAGTCTAAAGGATAAAAATTTAAATATTCTGCAGAAATGTTGTAAAACTGTTGCTATAAAACATTTACAATGTATTGTCTGAATGTTTCTATTACTGGTAGGACAGTATTGATAGTGTATACTTTGAACGGTCCTGTTAGGTCATTATGAACAGTGTATACATATATTTTAAATGTTTCTGTTAGGTCAATTTTACACATTTAATATTGTTAAAGAATGAAAAATAAAAATGTTTCACTTTGGTTAAGTACTTTGAAACATTGAATATGACTAATGATAAATAAAAATTGAACCCCTGAAATGAAGTAAAGAAGAATGTATTGTTTTAAAGAACCTGTATGTTTCACAAAACCACAATTTTACTTGTGTATTGTACATGAGGAGTATTACTGTATTCAAACTGACTTTCTGTATAAGGTGACGGTATAATGTTCTATATGGTTCGTTATATATCACCTTTTGTTAAGAATTATGAAAGTATTTCTAAAAATTTTAACAAAATACAAGTATTTCTATAAATAATTTGTTTGTCTTCATTGTTATTTATAAAATACCATGCATGTTTTAGATTGTCTTAATTTAGTGTAGAATAGTTTTAGTCGTACCCAAAGGTGTGAGCAGGACTTAGATGGCAGATCTGTATAAAGTTCTGGCAAACATCTAGATTTGAATAATAGCACAAAGAAATTTATCTCTTCCATCACTGAAGCTCATGGTATTTTCCAAGGTATAGTTTCCTCCACTGTCCCAGAATTGATGTGCCCATTATAAATGAAATATTGTAACACCATTCAATGCGAGTAGGATTGACAGTATCCATATTATAAAGTTATTGGTTTAGGTTAACAGATTGAGTGGCATAATTGTGGTGTTTTTTACACCCAGTCAAGATGATTTCATTGGATTAAGGTGATCAGTTCAGGGATGGTGAAAGAAACCAGAGTGCCTGGAGAAAACAACTGACCTTTGGCAAGTAAACTAACATTCTCTCAATAGGATTCAAACCTAGGCAGTGAGAGGCACTGTGATCCATAATCCGAGCCTCAGATCACTCAGTCACCGAGGTCCAAGTTGATGGATTAGTTATACTGTGTTGAGCCAGCTTAAATTGATATGTTTTTAGTCTATTAAAGATCAGACATGGGATATAGAAGAAACTTGTAACTGGAAAAAGATATTTTTCATCTGTCCCAAGCCTAAAGGTTCATCAGGCCGGTACTTCATCTGGCTTAAGTTGTCTGAAGCAGATTTCCCCCTTTAATTTGGTTGGGGATACCAGGCCATCTCAAAGGTATCCCTACAGCCTTTGCATTTTTTGACGGAACCCTTTGAACAGATAAAAAAGTGAGCAGTAAAGAGCAAGCGCAGATGAACGTTCCTGGAAAAACTGAATGGATCGCTCTCCAATAGATTTAAGTAACTACACAGAACAAGACTAGAACATATATCCCAGTCATGATTCTTTCACTTGTAGGGAGGTGGTCCGTTCAAGAATAGTGGAAGAAACTGGAGAAAACCACTTTCGGAAAGCCAACTGATAAACTTTCATACACTAAGATTTGTCCCAAGTGGGATTTGAACCTAGGTTGTGAGAGACGCTGTGATCCATGAGCACCTACGTTAGACCACTTATCCATCAATGTTCCCACATCTGGATGAGATGTTATCAGTTGAGGCTCTTGATAGCATCTGGTAATATTGTAGAAGAGTTTTTCTCACACTTGTGGCATAGAAATCTCTTGTTTTTACCCATGTGGGATTTCCTTTTCTCACCCTAGGGTTGAGACAGCCTACACACTACACCTGAAGAAACAGCTGTTTTCTGTGACCCTGGAATAAGGTGTATGAAAAAGAATCTACCCCAACTGGTCATATGAGATAGGGAAATCTCAATCCTTGGTCTTATATATTTGGTCCAGAACTCAGCAAGCCTCATTCTGGACCAAATTTATAAGACCTTCGGTTGAGATATCCCTACCTCATATGACCAGTAGCAATAGATTCTATTAATCTCATCCCTTGCATGAACATCTGCGTGTGATACTAATGTCTAAAGCTTTGATGGACAGATGTTAAGAATTATTAACTTTTGCTGAACTACAGTACATGTTCAGGCAAACTGCAAGATATTGTGTCGCAGCATGATGTATGGAACCATAACAGAACCTTCACTACACACTTGACATTGGGACATTTCATAAATGTGACATCTTGATAATGGGTTTGTCGCTGTAACACATGATACCTTCTAAAGTTTGTGCAGAACACTTATATCCAATGGATGTGGAATGGCATAAGATTATGTTTCCCCATAAAAATGCCATTATTCAGGAAATTTCTGATGTTAATGGTTTCCAAAACTTTCCACACAAATGTTTAGAGATACCAGTATTGATCATGTGGTACAGCGGCGAACTTATTGCAAAGTCATTGAAATAAGCTAGAACATTGAATAAGTAACACCAAGCTTAAAAACTGCCCAGTAAATTTATTGTTTACGTAAATACATACATCACATTGTACCAGGGTACATGTAAAATATTGCTAAGATTATATCACATAAATTGTTGTTTTATACATAAACTATAAAATATAAATGCATCAATTAGATTTTTATTAAAACTTGAAAGCTGTTACATAATATTTTTTATTTCATGTTTTTATAGACTAGTACATCAGCAGTTTGTGTCGACAATTTTTTCAGCAGTATTCATGTGTTTCTACCTTTTCAGTCAGCAGCCGCATCTATGTGGTTTTTCCAAGTCATGTTTGCATGCATGATGATACCATGCTACAGTAAACTCCATATGTTACAAGTGTTTTTGCTGACAATACATTATATTCAAATGCTGTTTACCAGAAATACCTATGGTTTGCCATAACTCTTTCAAAATGAATCCAGAATCATTTACAATCACTGCTGTTGATCATCCGTTACTAAAGTGACAGATGACAATTGTAATATTGTCATAGAAAAGTAGTTGCTGATTTCTTGATTCAAAATTCTCCTGTATGATCTGTTTGGCTAGAATTTGTCTGACTAGATTAATATCACAACAGTGAAGATGTAACAAATGAATGTTGATATGTTATCAGGAATTGCAACTGTAATTTCAAAAAATCTATCTAGTGTCAAAATGTAGTATTCTTAATATTTAAAATAAGTTAACAGTCACAAACTTAAAAGTCAATGTATCTGAATGATGGATTCATTGGATCACTATGTACATTTCCAATATAAAACATCCAAGTTTAGTCCATTTTCAAATCATTTTAGATTTCTCATAAATATTTTAAATCTTGGAACTTTTCTTATATGTTTCTAAAGAATTTTTTTCCCAAAACTCAAAATCTGTTCCCATTGAAATAAACTTTTTTTAATCCGTTTTTGAAAAACAAATACAAACATATATGTGTACATTGAACTTGAACGTCTTCAATGCTAATCTTTGTAATCGACGGTTAAAATTTTATTAAAAACTGAAAAATCTGTCAACTGTGTCAGCCATTTTGGTGCACCATTAAGTCGTTTCAATCATATTAAAATATAAATGCGTAAAAATCGTTGATCATTGATTAATTTAAAATCACAGAAATGCTGATTGTCTTAATTTAATACAAGCACCACCAAAGCAATAATCTCTTAATATTGCTAGTTATATAAATACAGTTACACAACTAGGAATTAACTATCTACTACCAGTTCTGAAAAACAAAAATAAATAAATAAATAAATAAATACATGTAAATAATAAATAAATAAATTAATTAATTAATAAAAAGAAGTCAATATATAAAGGTAAAAATTTAAGGAATCGTTAAATAAAATAAGATTTTGAAATAGAGTGATGATAAATTGGAAAGAACCATTGGATCCAAAGGCTTAAGGCTTTGAGGACTCTCATTGGTCGAGTTGTCTGAAGTGTCCATTCATAGATCACAGTGCCTTTCACTGCCTAGGTTGGAGTCCCACTTTAGGCACATATTAATGTGAGAAAATTTGCTAGTTCTCTTGCCAAAAGTTGGAGGCTTTTCTCTGGGCACTTTGGTTTCCTCTATCATTCCCAAACTGACCACCTTGATATAAGTGAAAGAATCTTGACTGGGGGTGGGGGTGGTAAGAACACCATTACTGCACTCCACCTGGTTAATCAAGCTGTTACTGATATATCCAGTTTTCAGTGGCATAAAGCAAATGGCAACACCCAGCTTAGATGTGATGCTAGTCCATTACATGGACAACTTCCAACATTTTGCTGGTACGGTACCCATTAACAAAATCAACTGTGTGAACTAGAGCAATGTGAAATTGAATGTTCTAGTCATCTACAAACTTGAGCACTTAGCCAGATGTCTGCAGATTATACAGATGTTAAATACTCACCATTAATTAAACAAAGGTTTTCAGAAAAATTCTGGTTCAAAGAAATCAGCATCTCCCGTCAGCTGTATGTGACACACACTGTCTACAGGAAGTCTGTGGTTGTAATCTATGTAATGTTTACCATTTACATATGTCTGCAAAAATTAAACGAGAAAATCATAAAAAATACATCTTCACATAACCGTTGCTGGCTTAAAGGGCAATGTTCTTTGGAAAATTTAATGAATAAATCAAAGTTAAAATAGATGGCATACTGTATAAGAAGATACATTAGCGGTAGGAAACTTTCACGGTTTTGATCTTCTAAATTATTTGTCGGTAAAATTTTTTCACAATTCTGACTGGAGGGTATAAGGGAAATAAAAGAATATTCCCTAAGAAGATATATTTGTGGTACAAGGGTCCCCGTGAAAATCACAAATATATTTTTTCCTTGTGAATGTTTTTTTTTAATACGGTATAAAAGGAGTTTGTTGAGGCCTAAAAACCAATTTCTAATTACCTATGGTAATTAGTAATCAGTGTTTGGGTTACAATAGCTCTACTGCATAATTTATAACAAAATTAAACTAGAAAACATGAAGAGCTACAAACTTTATTGATAGATTATTAGCACCAGAGAAAATGTTTATGAACAGGTGTTTAATTTTTTAATAATCATGTTTTTGGTAGCAACATGGTACAGCTGTTGGTGAGACTCGGGTGCTTTGGGTTTGAAGGCAAATACCTTCAAATGTCAACCAATCTGCAATAGCAACCTTGGTTGTCACAAAACATTTAAATTAGGCACTAGAGTATTACTTACAATAAATTTATCTGGCCAGGCATTGATGGCTACTTCAAATGTGTCTTTTTCTTCAAATGGGAAGCAAGGTTGATCCCTCTCCTCATCCTGCCATCCACCACCCACACAGGCATTACGGACGGTGTCACCCTCATTTAGACGTGGGTTAAAATGGAAGGCAATGTCACTGTCATCATCATCAGCACAACGGAAATTGATGGCAAAACTATATATAAAAATAATACAAAGTTAAGATCATCATTAGCACAAGGGAAACTGATAACAAATTACAAATGCATAAATAGTCAAGCAGGATGCAAACATGGGAATATTTTTTCTTTCATAATTTACTCATAATTTGTCGGAAAATCAGTTCAATAACAAAACTTTATTTTAATTTTCATAAAAATGACTTTTCCATTATTGGGCAAATTTTTCTTTAAAAGATATAGTGTTCTAAAGGTACGGAAGATGTAGGGAAAATTAGACATTCTCAGTCCTATCCTAAAAAAAGTTCCCTTAAACAATGGTCATACTTTGACCAAGATTAATTTCAAACACTAGTAATACAGTAAAAGGAACACAGGAAAAAGACAACTATAGTAAGTATATACCCTCCAGATTCTTTCTTTGGAATTCCTGAAACAACAACCCATCCACCTTCACGGAAATTTCCTGGAATTCTTTCCCAGACTGGTTTATCCTGCAAGTAAACATGAATACGGATTTATACAGTCTCATAACAGGTAAAATGGGTTTATCTAATTCAATTACATGATATATGGAATTACATATGTATTTAAAATTCATTCTAGAAAGAATATGGTGGCCCCTAACTGACACCAACAACTGGTAAATAATGGTTTTTCCCTAGGCAGTGAGACGTGCTGTGATCTATAAGCATACACTTTAGACCACTCTGCCACCTAGACCCCCATAGGAAGCACAATTCTTTTACATGGTTTGTCTAGAAATGACAAAAAAGTTCAAGATTGGAAAAAATTAGGGGAAGTTTATGACACATTTGGCAGATTGGTTAAGGTCAAAGACTTGTGATTGTTAGTTCAAAAGCTAGTTTGGCTGAATGGCTTGTCCTTTAACAAGGAATTTAATTTCACAATGCTCCAGCCCACCTAGCTGTCAAATGAATGGACACCAACAGATATGCTGGGGGGTAATCAACATCTAATTCAAGGGGAAGTTTTGTACTATTATTGGCTTCACACCACATACCAGAATAGACAACAGGACTATTGAGCCTTGTTAGCTCAGGGCAGATTTTAACTTTTTTATGGGCAAGCAGGATTATTTACAGAGTAAATGTCCTTTAACAGTTCCAACAGATAGAAGTTCTTGTTATGACTTCATTTTTGACCCCCATCCATTAAAATCTATGAGGATGTTTTTTTTTAAATTAAATTATTTTCCACAGAAATGTTCAAATATACTTTATACAAACTCACTAGTTTTCTGAGCAGTTTTGTCTGATAGATAAAAGCGTCTCCTTTAACATTAACACCTTTGATGTCTTCTACGTTTCCCCTGGCACGGAACTTCATGTATTTTTTTCCATTGACATAGACCTTGAACTTGTTTCTCTTGGTTACGATCTTGACCTCAAATGGTACTCTGTCTGTAAAGGGTGATGGGATATCTTCTCTTTCCTCTTCACCCCATCCTCCGTCCATACAGCAGTTCATAACGACCTGTCCCTCCCCAACACGAGGGTTGATGTGGAAGGCAATGTCAGATCCAATGTCTGTGCCATTCATCAGATTGATGGAAAATCTAAAACAAAAACATTAATCGAATGTTACCTTCAACTTATAAATTGTATAGGTATGTAATGAATAAGATGCCGAATTGTGTCTTGAAAAGCAAAAATTGCAATATACAGTACTAATATTTATTTATAACTTTTACATGAAATAACTAGAAAATTAAAATAACTAGAACAGTTCCTTGAGAGACAAAAACCATCCCTCACATTGCCAAGTTCTCATTTCTAAGATTTGACCTTGTGACATTGATTGTTGACCTATATGCCTAAATTGACACATTGTTTCATGCTGTTTTACACTTGTGCCAAGTCTGATCAAAATCCATCAATAGACATGTAAGATATGGAGAGGATATGATATAAGAATGGATGGCATGACAAACGGCATACAGGATGATTCCTATATACCCCCTTAACTCTGTTCCTGGGGTAGCATAATAATTAAAATAAATTCACATCAATGTGTTTTATCATTATTTGAAAAAAGATTAAATAATCAGAAATATCCAGAAAAAACCAGAAACAGTAATTGTACAAATAACTTACGTATCTCCTCCAGGTCTCATGAATCCTTTAAACAGAAGAACATCACCTTTCTCTAAGCCTGATGGGATAGGTTTAACAAAATCATCATCCTAAAAAAAAATTAAAATGTTAAGTTAAGAATTGAATTCCAATTTTTTCTGGTTAATGATGTATGAACCAGATTTTAGAACTCAGCAAATCTAATGGATTGCAAAAAGTGGTTGTTGACAGTAGCTAATTTAAGTGACAATAAAACTTATTGTACATTATCATCAACATTACATAAACCTGGGATTTTAGACTATGAACAAAACATCATAAGAGTAAAACCTACATGGAATTATAATTCAGCTCCACAACTTTTCAACATGTAACTATATTATGTAGTCCAAAATCTTATTTCTTCTTTGTTTTTCTTTATAAGACACCCTAAATTCATTATGAAACCTCTTTATAATTTCCAAATCTGGCTGTACAAATGGTGACAATGAATGGAGGTCTTACTGTACTTTTAATACCAAGAGTCAATCACTCTTGATTCTGTGACTCTTTATCATGTACCGAATGCACTTTGGATATTGGTCACTGATGTTATTTTAGGAATTTGTGCCATAAACATCTTCCATATTGTTCCGCACAAACTATACCAGGTATTGATCACATAGTATGCTGGCAAATTCCATTTACAGGTAATAAACAGTATTTTATTATGGACTTACCATTGGTTCATAATACTCCACACTTCTAATGTCCATGTTACCCTGGACATGGAAATGGTTGACATCTGAAACACCACAACGGTGGTTAAAGTTGGCAAAATATTTCTCATTAATGTAAACCTGTTAGAAAAAAAAATCAAAATTATTGATTAAATTATGGCTGAAATGTATACAATAACAGATTATTTCTAATATAAGTTAAGATATGCTGCTTTACACCAAGACATGGGGTCTGGGTGACCAAGTGGTCTAAAGCACACACTACAGATCACAGTACCTCTCACCATCTAGGTTTAAATTCTACTCAGATCTTAGTCTTAGAAAATTTATCAGTTTGCTTGCAGAAGGTCAGTGGCTTCCTCAGGACACTCCAATTGGAGGATCGCCGTCCATGCCTACAATGTTCCAACAAAGGTCTGTCATACTTGAATTACAAACAAAAAAATGAAAACTCCGCCTAAATTGTGCCATTTAATGATGTCACTGACACTAGTATGTCATTAGCTGCCGTGACACTGCGTTGGTACTGTGATGGCAGCCAGTGTCGGAACATAAAAGGCAATGTCGGCGATGCATCAATTCTCTGTACAATCCCTGAACTGACCACCTGCATATAAGCATCACTGTGAAATAGGTAATCTTGACACAGGTGTAAAACTCCATTACTCCTCTTTCTTCTCCACTATTAATTTAAGTCAATATGCACAAGATACTTACACAATACTGGTCATCAGTACATACAAACAGGGCATCAAAGAAATTTCCTGGAGAAAATGGGAACTCTGCATCATAATCCCGTTCTTCTTCACCCCAACCTCCTAAGTTAGCATTCCTGATAACGACTCCCTCATTAGGACGAGGGTTAAAATGGAAAGCACAGGTCTCGTTCTCACAGTCACAGGCAAAGTTAATGCTGAATCTGAAACAGAATATTGAAACACAAGTTAGTATTCCTGATAACAACTCCCTCATTAGGGCGGGGGTTAAAATGGAAAGCACAGGTCTCGTTCTCACAGTCACAGGCAAAGTTAATGCTAAATCTGAAACAGAATATTGAAACAAAAATTAGCAGTTCTCTTGAAACATAATGTGACTGAAGGATTGAATAAATGAGGCTGTATGACTCAGTAAAGAATATTTTACTTGTATTGGGACACCATCAGCCTTAGGTGAAGTGCTTGAAATTTTTACCTTCGCAGTGCACTCGGGTCGGTTTGCACAGAGTGTTCATTAGCTTGTTATGCCTACTGTGACACATGACATCGGTTTTTATTGTGTCTTCTGAAGGTATTTTGACTTTTATTTTCTAATTGCAGGGTACTTGGCAAAAAAAACAGGTCACTACCTATTTTCAAGTCTTTGTCAGACCTGGACAGGGTTCAAACCCACAACCTCCCACATACAGAGCAGTCACTACCAACTGAGCTAATATAGTGTTACACAGAATATAAGAAAATGTGTATATCATTTGTTATTCTGTTATGATATGAAATAGTCAAACCTGTTTATAAAGACCACCCAAGGGAACCAGCAATAGTACCCTTTATGAGCAGGTGACCCTTATATCGAGGTTCAAGTAATATAAATAAAGATCACACTGAGATAGAATTTTAATGGGCTTTAAAAGCAGGTGATCCCTATATAGAGGTGGCCTTTAAGGCAGGTTTGACTGTATTAGACTCTTGAGACTAGTTAACCTTACCCATCATTGTCCTGTGCAGCACCAGTGATACGGACAGCTTTACCGACCTGCATACCATTAGGGATTTCTGTTCTGTATGGTAGACTCTGTGAAAATAAAAATTTAAATGTCATTACTGGTATTTTATCTTTATCTTATATATACAGTAAAACCTCATTATAAGGCCCCTTGATAACTTTGCCACCTTGTTTATTGCCACAAAATTTCATTTCTTCCACATTTCTTGGTATCAGTCTCAATCAATTTATCACTAATACCCTTTATCATGCCAAAATTTGAGTAAACAAATGGTGGCAATAATCAAGGTTTTACTATATTCAGGAAATGAGTAACTTAAGTTAATTGTCTGTGATTACTCGTGAACTCTTGATCTGTGGTACTTCGTTGTATGCTCATTTGAGATTAAAAAAAACAAATGACTGATTTTCAATTTGGCATTTTATTTTTTACCAATTTGATGATTTTAAGAGGATTTCAACAATTTGTGGGGTTCTGTGAATAAGGGAAGCGGGTTGTCATGGTCACAAAATTCCATGGGCCATTTATCATGATGAAAATTGTAAAGAATTCATTTTGTTTTCTTATGTTCTCATCTGAGGGATCATGATCATGTATATGAGTGGGGTTGTTACATTAGTCAAAACTTTTAGAGGATATAATGGCCTAGGTCCAAGAGGTCCTTGCTCTTAAAGTCAACGTAGGACTTAACTAAGGTTTTAAATTAATTTTAACATACAAACTTTTGCATTTTAACATGCCACTCTAAATACTGCCAATATACTTGGAAAGTAAACATATCCATACTGCCAATAAACTGACCAATAAACAGTGAAAGTAAGTAAAACCTAAGTCTTGTCTTCTGGTGACTTTAGTCTCTAGGGAAGACAGAAATTGTTGTTTCAACAATGCTGTACATTTGTACTTTTAATAATGACAATGAATGTACTATCACAATAATCAATCCACAATACATTACTACCTGTCATTAACCGTTTCATGATCCTCTATTTTTGTAAATTTTAATCTTATAATTAACAAGTACATCATGAACACAGGGCATTTACGGCATTTAAAGAACCAGGCTGTGAAAACAGAGTAGGCAGCTTTGACAGTGTGTGCCCAAAAGGTGCACATTTATGTCAAATGTGTGACAATCAAAGGGGTTGTTGTTGTACATTTTTGTACTCTTCTGATGTCAAAAAAATCAAAGTTACTGGTAGACTTTTCTAAATCATGATCAACTAAACGAAATTACACAGTACATCACAGATCATGTTCAATCAAATTTTGGCAGTTTAAAAGGGGTTAAGTTACATATTATACCAGTTTTAATTTTACAGCACTTAAGGGCCGTTTCAGAATACAATTCCCCATCAGTAGTGCATGATGGACAAAATTGTGAAACCAAATTTAATTTTCCAAGATGTTTATGTTAAGCGAGAAATTGAAGGAGGCTTATAAATAGGAACAACATGAAAGAAAGGGATTTTGAGACTTCAAATTAGTGTGCCGATTAGCAAGGCGGCAATTAATAGACGGGCATTAAAATGGGGGTTTACTGTACTTGTATAACTTCAATTGTAGGCAAATAGAGATCAAAGAATCTCTTGTAAATGTAACTGATAGAAACCCCTTTGAATTTTGATATATTAAAACACTGACAGTGACATTGTTTGTTGATAAAGTCAAGGGTTTCCTCATAAATACACTAAAGTAAATCAATACATCAAAATTGTGTTTGCTTTTATACATCAGAGAGAAACTGGTATATGTACCAGTATATGATAATTTCAAAGCAAATTAATTTTGTAAAAAAATAAAATGTGAACCCAAAAAGCATAGGTAAGATCAGGTATTAGTATTTGGAAATAGTGAGAATATTGCTAAAAAATGAGCGAGTTGAGTTGAGTAATGGTGTTTAAAGTCCCAGTCAAGAATATTTCACTTATATCGAGACGTCGCCAGCTATAGGCGAAGGTGCAGAAATTTTGCCTGTGCGTTGCGCTAATGGCATTATACAGCAGGGTTCTTTAGCGTGCCAAGCCCACCGTGACATGGGACCTCGTTTATTTTAAGTTCCCATCTGAAAGAACCGTGACTTTGATTTCGTAATGCAGAGTGCTTGGCGAAAGAACAGTCACTACCCACTTTCAAGTCTTGGGACAGACCCGGCCGGGGTTGGAACCCACGACTTCCCACTTACGGAGCGAGCACTCTACCAACTGAGCTACCACAGCTTAAAAATGAAGTGCCATACTGTACTTGATAAATAGTTACAAATATAGCAACACTGAACACCTGTGTAAATTGAACACTTTTTAGACCTAATATTGTATTGAGACCAGAGAAGCTTGTACCATGATTAATGGCATAAAAATTCTCTCTGAGGCCAAGTATAAAAAACCAATTGCAGAAATGTTTACCGGTAATAATTACATATGTACAGATTTTAGAAATTTCACATCAAATTCACACTTCCAAAATTAAAGAGCTTATGTTATGTCCTGCATTCTTGAGGGCTCTCTCTCACCCTATTGTGAATGGGGTCTTGCACTTGTGAAAATAAAAGCATCATAATGGCCAAAATTGTGTCAGAAAAGTGATCGAAAAATTTGAAATACTTTTAAAAACAGACATTTCAAAAATTGTGAAAATTGGCAAAGTGATTGTCAAACCCCCCCCCCCCATAATATTTTGAATCGTAAATGGGGCAGAATATTGCCCCAAAAAATGACCCAGCGAGAGCCCTGCTGTATATACTTACATATCTGTCCTGGAATGTGATGTCATAGTATTCTGCTCCATCGGTCAAGTGGAGATAATGGACACGGCTAAGGTCCACTCTGTGGCCAAAATCTATGTACGGTTTTCCATGGACATATGTCCTAAATTCACTATCTGTGACCTCAATACGGAGCAGGAAACTTCTTCCGTCATCAAACGGGAAATGTGGTTGATCACGTTCCTCGCCTCCCCAGTCTCCGTCACAGTGATTACGGACACACACTCCTTCACTGGACGAGGGTTAAAATGGAAGGCAACACACCCATCTCCAGCATCTGCTGCTTCTTGTAAATTTATGGCAAATCTGAAATTATAAATATCAACCATAGTACAAAATTGTTATGGACACAAATTGAGGATTTTAAATGGAAAACAAAACATCCATATCTCAAAAGTGGGGAGGTCTATTATCCTCTAGTTTCTTTTTTTTATTACTAGTATATGAAAACTTTGATTCATTGCCACCATTTATTCAATCAAATTTTGACATTATAAAGAGGTTTAGACTGATAAAGAAACCTTAGAAGAAATGGATTTTTGAACCTAAAATAGCGTGGTGTTAATTAAAGTGGCAAAGTTTTTGATAGACATTTAGGACTCGAAACTAACTTTTTTAACCACTTGCAGATTTTGCGAGTGACAAAAAATCTTACTTGCAAAAATAGAAAACTAACTTGCAGGATTTACAGAGACAATTCAATGTTCAGTCCCTTTTCCCATTTTCTAACTGTTTCAGGCTGGCCGTAGTGCCAGACTTCGCTGTTTTTGACTTAGAAGGGCCGGCGGTCTAATCATTACTCTGATCACTGGTCAATTGTGATGCATGGCGCTGGTCATTGACGTCTATCGACTTTCGCTTTAAAACTTTTGTAATGTCTGCCATCAGGATGCTATGCAGAAATTAACAATGGTTATAAGAAAACCGACGAGTATATTTGACTTGACTTTTTGGCTAATAGACATGCTAAAAACCCCAAGAGCTAACGAAATCGAATGAAAGATCACCACAATGCTTGTATTATATACAGCTCCATAAGAAGCGCTTTAACAACACAGAATGTATTGATAAAACATTGGAAATTGACAAAGGGAAATGAAACTGGTAAAAATAAATTGAGCTATGCTTTTTTTAACTTGCTAAAGACTTATTTCAACTCGCATTTTGCGAGTTTGCAAGCGTTAGTACAACTATCAACCATAGTACAAAATTGTTATGGACACAAATTGAGGATTTTAAATGGAAAACAAAACATCCATATCTCAAAAGTGGGGAGGTCTATTATCCTCTAGTTTCTTTTTTTTTATTACTAGTATATGAAAACTTTGATTCATTGCCACCATTTATTCAATCAAATTTTGACATTATAAAGAGGTTTAGACTGATAAAGAAACCTTAGAAGAAATGGATTTTTGAACCTAAAAATAGCGTGGTGTTAATTAAAGTGGCAAAGTTTTTGATAGACATTTAGGACTCGAAACTAACTTTTTTAACCACTTGCAGATTTTTGCGAGTGACAAAAAATCTTACTTGCAAAAATAGAAAACTAACTTGCAGGATTTACAGAGACAATTCAATGTTCAGTCCCTTTTCCCATTTTCTAACTGTTTTCAGGCTGGCCGTAGTGCCAGACTTCGCTGTTTTTGACTTAGAAGGGCCGGCGGTCTAATCATTACTCTGATCACTGGTCAATTGTGATGCATGGCGCTGGTCATTGACGTCTATCGACTTTCGCTTTAAAACTTTTGTAATGTCTGCCATCAGGATGCTATGCAGAAATTAACAATGGTTATAAGAAAACCGACGAGTATATTTGACTTGACTTTTTGGCTAATAGACATGCTAAAAACCCCAAGAGCTAACGAAATCGAATGAAAGATCACCACAATGCTTGTATTATATACAGCTCCATAAGAAGCGCTTTAACAACACAGAATGTATTGATAAAACATTGGAAATTGACAAAGGGAAATGAAACTGGTAAAAATAAATTGAGCTATGCTTTTTTTAACTTGCTAAAGACTTATTTCAACTCGCATTTTGCGAGTTTGCAAGCGTTAGTTTCGAGCCCTGACATTAAAACAAGGTTTTACTGTACAAGGCTACAAGTACAAGATCTGTTTTACTAGTGTCATATCCTGTTTTGTATGAGCTACTTCAGATAAAGTTAGTCAGGTTTACTTAATCCATGTTACAGCTTAAGTACGGTCAGGAAATAGCAAAAATGTAATCTACTATGGTTTTGTATCAGGATCATAATCATATATTTATGCATACAGTCCAACCTCCCCTAAAGGCCACCTCTAACATAAGGGCTGCCTGCTTATAAAGGCAAATAGAATTGCATTCCAATTGTTCTTTATTCATATTATTTGAACCTGTATATAAAGGCCACCTGCCCATAAAGGTCGCTTTTACTGGTTTCCTTGTGTGGCCTTTATAGACTGATTTTTCTGTATGCTTAAATTGATTTTAGGGTATCCTTAAATATTTAAGCATATGGGTAATAATATTTAAAGGTATCCTAAAATCATAAATGCATTTATATAATATAATGTGCAATAATATATTAGGGTACTTTAAAATCTATTTAAGTTATGCATAAATACATGTATGTAATTTTGGACCCGATACTGTGCCATAATCTACTTAATATTACAGCAAGTATAACACAGAATTTATTGCCACTTACAGAAAAGGTTTCACGAAAAGTTTACACACATTCACATGCTCAAATTTGAAAATTTTATTCAATTCTGAAGGAAAGGAGTAATGGTGCGTTACCCGAATATTGAGTGAGTGAATAATGATGTTTAACATCCAAGTCAAGAATATTTCACTTATATCGAGACATTGCCAGTGTGTACAGGTAATTTTGCAGGGAGGCTATCCAAGGGAACCGATAAAAGTGGCCTTTAGAAGCAGGTGACACATACATCCAGGTTCAAATAGCATGAATAAAGACCATTTGGAATAAAAATTTACTGGTCTTTAAAAGCAGGACAGGTGACCCTTTTATAGAGGTGGCTTTTAAGGCAGGTGAAGTTAGATTATAGTTATATACATGTACATGCAATATCTTTACATTTGCGGTTACTAGTATTATTTTTTTCCAGACAATTAAAGTTTTTGTTAAAAGGTGTATAATTTTACGTCATTTTGGTGACAAATTTTCACACTTCATTATCACCATGATGTAAAATTTTTTGTCTTATTATTTCTATGTGTATCTATATATAGATAAGATACATGCTCATTTACGTATGACATGGTCCCCTTAGGAGTAGTACATGTACTGATATGTTCAGTAAAGCATTTATATAACATATAACCTGTGTATAAAGACCATCCAAGGGATTGAACAAAAGTAGACTTAATAGACATTAGACAGGTGGACTTTATATAGAGAGTCATCCCGATGTCCAAATAAATTATTATTGTTAATACAGTCAAACCTGTCTATAATGGCCATCAAAGGGAACCAATAAAAATGACCTTTAGAAGTAGGTGGCACCATAAATACAGACAAAATAAAATTTTACTGGCCTTTAAAAGCAGGTGCTTTTCATATTGAGGTGGCCTTTAAGCAGGTTAGACTATAGATATATACATGTACATACATGCAATATCTTTACCTTTGTGGTTATTTTTTCCAGACAATTAAAGTTTTTGTTAAAAGGTGTATTAAGTTTATGTCATTTTGGTGACAAATTTTCACACTTCATTATCACCATGATGTAAGATTTTTTGTGTTGTTACTTGTACATGTATCTATATATAGATAAGATACAAGCTCATTAACGTATGACAAGGTCCCTAAGGAGTAGTACTGGTATGTTCACATGACATGTTAAATTACTATGGTATGTATGATTCACATCTCCCTATCTTCATGGTCATTTATAATGATCTGACTGTTTGATGAAGTACATAGGATACTAGGAGATAAAACTCCACTCATTATACTAATCTTATCTGACATGGAGTTACATAATAAAAGATAAAATGTTTCAGACATGTTTAGAAGCACAGGTATTGAGTTTATCAACTTCAACTAAATTATGTAATTCAGATACCTTGGTATCAAGTTAATTGTTCTCAGTCTGTTTTAAATACCAGTAGTAAGTGTCTTCTGCAGTACGTGCTCTTTACTCTATTCTTCAGAATAGTTATGGTGTCCCAAGGTGTAGTAAGACACAACATCTCACCAGAAAGACTGAGGTGTTCCTAGGTGATACTGTAGCAAGACTGAGTCTCAACTGAAAGACTTTAATGAGCTCCATTTAAAGCACCATTGTGGACCAATAACAAAATAAACTGAGAAATTTTATGTTCATGACAGGGGTTTGGACCCATGACTAGACTTTGAAAGTCAGAGATATATCTTGATAAGTCATACAGTTTAATGTATTTTTTCATTTTGTTTTTGTAAAATTTGGTATGTTTCAAATTTAGAATAAATAACAGCACTATTGTAAGTACTGAGATCCAGACACATGGCCTATAGTACTTGTACACCTGTATATACATTATCTTGCAGCATAGGTATAGTGGTCTTAGTCATTGTGAAAAAATAAGTGATAAACCACAAATTAACAGCAACACAAAGAAAAGGAATGTCAAAATAGTACCAAACAATAAACAAGCGCAACATCTCAGCCAGTTTTAGCAACATGATTGAGTACTAAATCAATGACACTAATGATTCAAAGGGAGACAACTCATTCCAAAAAACACTAGCATCGTGCACCCATCCACAGAGAGAGAGAGAGAGAGAGAGAGAGAGAGAGAGATGTAACAAAACAAACACTAGATTTCCCTGCAGTTGGACCTCAAATTTAGATAAAAGACAACCCAACAGGGGTTAAGACAGTGACATAATATTTGGAATACAGCCACCTGACCTTGTCTGGGAAAAAGAATAAATGTTACTACCAGTAGATAGATAATGATAATCAATGTAAATATCAAACACCTGTTTTGACAAGATACAGCATACTTTTAGCTTATTCTATCAAGTTCATTAGACACAAATTGATACACACACTACATTAACTGAGATGTGTTGTGTAGTAGGTGTAAATATATTGCAGGTGTTGGTTGTCCTAAGAGCACTATCAATCACATTACAAGTTATAAGAAATTTGTCTGTCTGATTGTTATTGAGGATTGTCAGAGCAGACTGTCTGATTCAAGTTGTATAGTGTTAGGTTCAATTTTAATTTATATTTTTTCTCTCCTTTAGTAGCCTCTGTGGCAGAGTGATCTAAAGCTTGTGTTTACAGATCAAAGCATGTCTCTATCCCACTCGGGCAGATCCTAGTGTGCAGTTTCCTGAACCATCAAACCCAAGACCCATACACAAGAAACTTTTCCTTGTTGTACTAGTTTTATCTTAGATATTGTATAACATGTACAGCTGATGGGGAAATGCAGGGTCATTCTGGAGATGAAACCCAAAACTTTGTCAAAGTATTGATTTTTTCTGATTGATTGATTGATTTAATGTGGTTTTACATCCCAGTCATATATACTAGTATTTCACTTTTACCAAGTTATCACCAGTTACAGCACCAGATATTCTTCAGTGTGTCAGGACAATGTGTAGGGAAGGTTCTTTAGCATGCCAGACCTAAAATCACATGGGGCACTGTTTTTAAGGTTCAAGACACCTGACTATCATTTCTAAATGTTGAGTGCTTGGCAAAAGAACAGTCACTACCTTTTTACAAGTCTTGGTCAGACTCGGTCAGGGTTCAAACTCCTACCTCTCACATAAGGAATAAGCACTTTTTTTACCAAATGAGCTATCATAGTGGTTATTTTATCTAACAAGAAAGAGAAAAAAAATTCTTGACAGACTTGGGATTGAACCCAAAACTTCCTGTTTGAGTGTTTCTATATTGCATTAATTAAATAAATAATGTGTATGCCGGAAAATATTTTGTTGCCATGGCATTATTAAGTTATTATGCACTAGACACAAGTAGACATCACTATGCACTAGACATAAATACAAATATTAGATAAAACCCAACTACATCTTAATGACCTTTTATTGACCCTCCCCCTTTCCTTCAAGAGCTTTATCATAAATAAAGTACAAATGTAAACAAAAAATATGTAGTGTTATAAATCACCGCTAGCATTTATTGTAGTAAAAGTTGAACAAGTTGTACAACTTGAGATGGTTGCATAAAATAAGTTTGCTCCTAGAATTTATTTACTAAAAGTGAACAAAAATTAACACTCTAGAAGGTTGCATTTGAAATTTAGTTTGCACCTAACATTTATATATTAAAAGTGAGCAGGTTGTAACACTTAAGACAGTTGTATGAAATTAGATTGCCTTTTATATAATATTTGAATAGATCTACACCATTGTGTTTTGGACAATTTTTTTGAGACAGATATTAAAATATTATATCAACAAACCCCACCCCCAGTTACTGACAAGTATAAACAGATAGAATGTAAGAAAATTTTTAATCTGGATTAATTGATAATTGATAAAGAAATCCCAGCATGCCAAGGTCATGCAATCCAGCTAGAACTTGTAGCACCTTACAAAGCTACAAAGAAAACTATGTTCCTGGGTTTAAAAAAATGGTCAATTAGATAGACATCTCCAATTAAATTTGAGTTTGTAAGTTATGATTCAAGATTTTCAGGTATTCACTCAAATGTCTGTAATTTAAATGAATAACTGACCCTTGTGTTAAATTGACCATAGTTTTAAACAGAACTCTCTATGATTCTCATAACATATTACATACAGTAGGCGTTAGCATTTTGGGTAGCTCACATGCAAATAGTGCAGGAGGAAGCAGGATCAATCCACAGTCCAGCCCTGCATTTTTCTCTTTCCTGTTGCAACCACTGCAGTAGCTCAGTTGGTAGAGTGCCCACTCTGTAAGTGGGAGGTCATGGGTTCGAACCCCGGCCGGGTCTGACCCAAGACTTGATAGTGGGTATTGACTATTCTTTCGCCAACTACTCAGCATTATGTAATGAAAGGCACGGTCATTTCGGATGAGAACTTAAAATAAACGAGTCCCGTGTCACAGTAGGCTTGGCACAACAAAAATCCCTGCTGTATAATGCTATCAATGCACAAGCAAAATTTCTGCACCTTTGCCTATAGCTAGCCACATGTCGATATAAGTGAAATATTCTTGACTGGGACGTAAAACCCCAATACTCAACTCAACTCATTCCTTTACTCTTTTACCACTTCATCTACAGCTTAGCTTGTGACATCAAGATATAAGTACAATATCCTTCATTAGTCAACAAATTAAACCAACATTATCTCTTGCAGAGAGTGAATTTATACTGACAGATTATCACCTTACCAATCACTGACCACTTATCACTTAACCAGTCATTCAATGTTTATACTAACCACTTATCATCTGACCAGTCAATGAACTAATGATTGCTAGTATATAATTTGATGCATCAAAAAGACAACAGATTGCCTTTAAATAATCATTGCTATTTTCACCATTATTTATTGAAGACTTATATATTTTTGTGGTGTACTAAATTTTTGCTAATTTGTACTAATTTTTCGATTGCCTCGTAATAGTAAGAGCAACAAAGAGTATGCCCCGCACAAAAATATATAAGAACTGTCTCTTGAGTGCCAAACACCCCCCTCCTCCAACATTTTGCATTTTCCCACCATGACCTTGACTTTTCGGATATGACCTTGGACCATGAAGATTATTCATGTCAAGTTTCATGACAGTCATCCAAAGGAATTCTAAGATATGGCCCTGAAATGAATTACAGACAGACATGCTGATCCTATATACCGGTACCCTCCTCAAACTAGTTTGCTGAGGGAGGGGGGGGGGGGGTTATAAGGAAGCACAATACAAGGCACAAAATAAAAACATACTGAAACCATAAACTATAAAACTCCAGACTTTTTAAGACAGAACCCAGACATAATAAAATTTTATATATTGGATTTATACAAATTGCTTTTGTAGAGCCATAACCATACTACTGATTTTTAAAATTTTAAAATATATTTTAACATATTTCAATTTTTAAAGTTCAATATATGATACAAAAAGATGCAAAAATAACTTGTCATGGGCCTGAGTCAGCAATAGATTAATACACATTAATACACATCACTGACAACAGGTGCTTCATATAACGGCACCAAACAGTGACAATAAGCCAATACAGTAATACACATCACTGACAACAGGTGCTTTATACAGATGATCATATAACGGCACCAAACAGTAACAATAAGCCAATATTAACTACACCCCAGTTTTCTTTAACTTAAATTTAACAAATTTTGTAAAAAAAATTTTGCAACTACTTTTAAATATTTTTGAAAAAACTAAAACAAATGTTTGAAGCTCAAAGTCATCTTCATTATGACATCTTAAAATCCAGAATTATATTAACAAAATTATTAAGATTTGAAATTTTTAAGACTTAAGATAAGGAAAATCTTAGCTAAGGAATGATTGTGAAACTAGGGCCATGTGATTTATACAAGTGATCATATACATGTACATATGTACACATAGATGGCACCACCCTGTATCAACTTTATACAGCAATACACCTCATAGAAAATAGGTGCTTCATACAGGTGATCATATAATGGCATCACATGGTGTCAATAAACCTGTTTTGACTTTATACAGCAATACACCTCACAGAAAATAGGTGCTTCATACAGGTGATCATATAATGGCATCACATGGTGTCAATAAACCTATATCGACTTTATACAGCAATACACCTCACAGACAACAGGTGCTTCATACAGGTGATCATATAATGGCACCACACAGTGTCAATAAACCTGTATCAATTTTATACAGTTATACACCTCATAGACAACAGGTGCTTCATACAGGTGATCATATAACAGCACCACACAGTGTCAATAAACCTGTATTGACTTTATACAGTAATACACCTCACTGACAACAGGTGCTTCATACAGGTGATCATATAACGGCACCACACAGCGACAATAAATCCAATGTCAACTTTATATTTAAAATTCCTATAGCTCCATACTTCTCTAGGATTAATATAGGAAATACTGATAAAGTTTTAATCATATATGACCAAATTCTAAAGTATGACCTTGTATTAAAATTCCAAGGGCCTGTCTAGCTCATCTGTTCACTTCATTAGTAGTTTATATTGTTTAGTCTGTTTCATTCTACTGATTGTAAGCATCCTCTGTAATGGCCATAGGTGGCCTTTTTTTTTTTTTTAACTCTACAGAGGTGTCTGTAGCGTGCACCGAGACACTGGACCTCGGTTTTGAGTCTCAACCGAAAGACTACCTGGTAACAAGCTTTATACAGCTGTAGTATGGGCAGGAAATGAAAATCATCTTAGAAAAATTTCGATGTGAGGTTCAAGCCAGTAACCCTTGACTTCAAACACCAATGACAGTACCACTCAGCCATGTCTGTCCAGACCACTTGCTTAATCCCTTAAACTGGTAACCCAACCTACATACAATGAAGACAAACTTTCTCATTTACAGCCACCTGGGGAAGAACAACAGCAGTGAGAAACCTGGGATCTGAAACTAACACTGCCACAACTCTCCCACTGAGGCCCCCCCCTCATTCCTGAAGATGTGCACCTGAAAAAAGTTTGAATGCAGTGAGGAACTCAGAATCTGGAGGCTAATGCCTTTACCGCTTAGCCACTTCCCCCCTTCTACCCCTCCCTGAAGATTTCAGCTGTAAAAGTTTGAGTGCATCATAAAACAATTTACAGCTTACATCTCTTCCAAAAATGTGCTGTATTTTTTTAAACGATACTGAAGCCAAAATATTTGCCCAATGTTCATGAGATGACAATGTGACACTAAACAACTCAAAATGTTAAAATGTAACTGTCATGTCTCACATAAGAATGTGAAACAAAACTAAAGTACTTACGCTTCTGTCCCCCATGTGACTCTCCCTCTGAGGATGATTTGTTTTCCTGGATGGAGTCCATTTGGGATGTAATAAGAGACAGGGGTATACTGAAAAATAAATCAAATAAACATTATATTATAATTAAGTTAATTAAGTATGCAAATCAGTCGACTTATTAATTACTGGTAATATCTTAACTGACATTTAAAATAACATTAATAGTTACTTATAATAATTACTGGTTATAAAATGACAAGTGTTTTATCAAAGTCAGATTTAAATTTTTCATATTTTTAAAATAATTTTTAACATACATGTATAACTGGGGCATTATGAACACTTACATATGGTATTTCTTGCACATAAACACACTGTATGTACAAATACACATTTCCTTTTCAATAATTAAAATATGTTGTTGCAGAATTTCTATACTTAAGACATTTTTATTGAAAGATATTTTGACCATGAATAAAATTCAATGGGGATATGCCAGGCAGCATAACATGTGACTAATACCCTAACATCCACTTATGTGGCAGCATAACATGTGACTAATACCCCTAACATCCACTTATGTGGCAGCATAACATGTGACTAATACCTCTAACATCCACTTATGTGGCAGCATAACATGTGACTAATACCCCTAACATCCACTTATGTGGTTCCACATTCAATGGGAGAACAGCTATGCCAAAACTGTCTCTTGAGAGCCAAACCCCAATCTAAGTTTTGACCTTGACCTTTAACCAACATAGCAAAATGTGGTATGCAGCATATCCTCTAATGTTGGTATACATTTGTTCCAAGTTCAATTTAAACCCATCCATAGATGTAAAAGTTATGGTAAGGAGTGGACAAATTTGCATGGAAGACAGACATGGTGGTACCTACATACCCCCACAAACTAGTTTGAAAGGGGGAATAAAAAGTCAACAACTACATGTAAAAAATTTGAAGCTTCACATTTGCAGATCTTCAGACTTTTAAAAAATGAAAAAAAGTCAAATATGAACTTTTTAAATCACTGAATAACATGTGACGATAAAAAATACAAACTTTAGGGTTTTTTTTATTTTAGATGATTTATTGCAGGACATGATTTGAAAAAACAATATATCACACCTATTGTACCTTGTCTGAATACACATCACTAAACACAACAGAGCATTTTAACATGTTGTACTGATATTGTTAAATATTGTACATTCAATCAAAAATAAACAGACCATTTACACATAGTTTGCTTGATAAACAAATATTTAAGGTTCTCTGAGAGGTAGTAAAATATTTATAACATCTCAGGTGAGAATATCTTGGTTTTGAAATGGGGTGTTGTCAATCATGTAAATAGGGTTTACAAAAAAATGTCCAAAAAATGAAAATTGAAGAATTTAACTTAATATTATTGTCTAATTGCTGGCAGAGCTGCATGTCAAGCTGCTTAATATGAAACTGGAAACTGGCCCCATTCCCAAAGTAGCAAATCTGTGTTTTCCCAAAAGAATTTTGTTGGTAAATTTATCCAATTAGAATAAGAACAATTGTATTTTTCTACAAAATGTGTGATGGACCGGGCTTTGTTGGTGGTGGTTTAGTTGGTTGTGCATCCCACAGGTGTTGGGAAGGCTATGGGTTCAAGTTCAGGTTTTGCCACTATATTTCCCCCTTTTTCTGTTACAGAGGTTTTAAAAACATGCCATTTAACAATGCAAACTTTTTAAAATTCTACATTCCCTAAACCCAGTACTGAAAAGGTGTGTGGTAGCCCTGGATGGTAATTCAAATACACCATAGCATCTCAAATGCCATTAAACATGTTTGAATTATGTTGGCTGGTGTAGTAAAAACATCTGACCAGTGAGTGACTTAATGAACTTGTATACATGATAGAAATATATAACTGTAGATGTGTATACATGTATATTGATTTCCATGAAAGGTAAGTAAAGATTAATGAGATGGAAAGAGAGATACAGACAAGATAGCAAAATATTAAAATCATAAAATGGAGATATTCCCATTTCTATCTGGTGACAATAATTTGTTAGTGTGGTTAAAATTTGGCTAGTTAGTGACTTTATGGACTTGTATATATGGTAGATAAAACTATGATCTATGTATATATTGATTCCTATGAAAGATAAATAAACAGTGGTGAGATGGAGAAAGAGAGATACAGACAAGATGGCAAAAGATTAAAATTATAAAGTTAGGATGGTCCCACTTTCTATCTGGTGACAGGAGAGGAACTTTCATTTCATATATAAGTATATCACATAAACCTAATTGTACAAGGAATATCCATTATTAATTAATTAAGACAATATATAGAGACCTACCTTTGGTGTGATGGTCTGCATGGTTATAACACAGCAGTACAAACTAACTGGCTAATACACATTTATTGATGAGTTAGAGTTAGACTTTGTAAGTACACGCCCCCACTTCAGATAGTCATTATAATTTAAATACTAGTATGTATTTACCTTCTATGTAGAGTGTTATACATACTCAGCTGACCATGACAGGGGAGGACTGAAAGTACTTTCTTTTTAGTGTAGCCAAACAACATTGACCTGTGCCTTTGACCTTTAATGCTAATAATTTTCATGGACCAGTACATTTAAGTAACAATGTATTTTTTCTACATAATGGGAAACTTGCATTTTTTTTAAAATTAATTAATTGCAAATCTGAACTCTGCCCATATATTGAGTGGATTGTTGTACCAAATATTCCTAGTAGAAGGTCAAGCAAACAGGTCAATGTTGTTTGCCTACACTCATTATATGCTATGGAATACACATGTACTTTCTTAATCTGATTATATTAAAATTTGTTAATCTGCATGCACTTTGCAATTACATGTATTTTAATTTGTCTATGCACATTGTGCAGGTATAATACATGTGTGGTCTCTCTACTCTGTATATATATTTGTGGACTTTAACATCAAATTCTCTCTCAAAATTCTGTAATTTTCACTTAATCAGGTAAGTGAACATATAGAATTTTGGGTGGGGATTCTCAAATGCGAGTCAAGCATGTTTGATTTCAGATTGATAAACCTTGTTGTTTGTTTGGTTTTTTTTTTGGTATATAGGAAGAGCAGATTTGTTTTAAAGATCAACTTTTATCATTTTTGTTATTTAATGATAGAAAACAGTAAATTTGTAATTTTTGAAAAACCTTTGAAATTATGAATTCTATTTAACATTTGTAGGTCTTCCATGGCAAAAATTTAGCTTTGAAGGCTGGGAAGATTTACAAATCAATTGACAAAACATCATTCCAGTGCACACGTCTATAGTTTACGTTTTTCAATTATAAAGTAACATATCAAGTTGCATTAATATTCAAAATGAAATAAAAATTGAAAATATGAAAAAAGCATGAAATTGTCCTTTCTACAGAGCTCTACTTTCATTCCCGTTAAAATTTCAGACAATGTCATTAAATTAAGAATATTTAAACTAAATTCATAAAATTAAATACAATGTACATTTTTACAATGATGAGATTAATCACTATTAAAGAGTGAGATCCAGAGATTTATAAAGATTGACTAAGCATACACTTAGAATGTACTTAAAATCAACTTAACATGCTTATATGTCTAACTTAAGGTACAATAGTATCATTGTCAACTTTATATACCTGTCTTTTGTAGTATGTATGAATCATTTCAGTTCACAAGTACAATGTATATAAAATCAAATTACAAATGTATGTACAATGTACTTTATCACAAAATGTACCAGAATTTAGTTTTATTTCTCTCTCTCTCTCTCTTTACAATACTATATTGAAATATGAATTAGGCTTCTGGTAATATGAAACACACTGCTACCTCAGTTTTGTTTTCAATAAAAATCGTATAAATTCAACAACAGCAAAGTTCCTTATTTTAAAATATCTGTCTCTCTCTCTCTCTTCAATGCTGTACATGGTTATATGGAACCTCAGTTTTTCCAATAAAATATTATTACAATAGCAGTAAAGTTCCTTCTGTCACTCTCTTTCCTTGTTTTGGCCAAACATCATATATTTGAGATTGTGCCTACATTTTAACCAGACAGAATATATCACTCACTCACTCAAACTTTAATTTCCCTTTCCTTATCTCATTGACTATCTGTACCATATGTTTTATTTAAACTGCAAGACAGTTTTATATGTAAATGACCCCAACCTGACCTAAGTAAATAACTGGCCAGCCGCTATGATCAGCTGATGATATCACATACAAGGTGCATTACTAAGCATCTTCTTAATAGTTCTTATGATAAGTTATATTTAGAAACAACCTGTTACTTAATATTATATCATTTCTGTGCAAACTTATTTTTAAGGAAAAAAGTTATGAATAATGTAACTAAACATGCAATCAAAGTCAGTAAAGTTTGTGAAAAATTTATCGTGTGAAACATTCAATAATTCACGTGTATAATATTTTTGCATACAGACCTGAATTGAAGAGATGTTGACGCTCATGATCACATCAAGTTTCAAGAAGTAAGGGAGATAACTCAATAATATTTTCCTGGTACTGATGCTGAGTGTGCATTTTTAAAACATGCTTAAAGAAGTTTAGTGATGTGAAAGATTAAAGTAATGCTTAAAATAGCCACAATTTCCTGTTTCTCTAAAAACAATCTTGGCTAAAGAATAACTGAAACAGGAAGTTTGAACGTTTTCAGAACGTTATATAACTTGGCAACAGTCAATAGTCAATGACGCAATCACAAGTTAATGAAAGAAACAGTAAAATAAGACAGAACAAGAAAATACATATTGCGCAAAATAAACTCTCAATAATAATAACAATAATAATAATAGGAACTAAATTTATTTAAATCACCAAAAATAGTAATAATGAACATATGAATGTGGTGTAATGGAACTGGTGTATGAGGTCTGGACAGAAATTGGACTGTGAAAATCATGCGGCATATACGTCAGTGACTGACAAGGAAATGTCAACAAAATATGAAAATACATAACGACTTACATCTCTCTGAAAATGGAAAAGTATAAATGTAAAGGTTAATTTTGAGTTTGAATACATGAATGACATACATAAAACATTGCATTGGTATTCGCGGTAGGCTGACCCATTCTGTAAAGGTTAATTTTGAGTTTGAATACATGAATGACATACATAAAACATTGCATTGGTATTCGCGACAGGCTGTTCCATTCTGTAAAGGTTAATTTTGAGTTTGAATACATGAATGACATACATAAAACATTGCATTGGTATTCGCGACAGGCTGACCCATTCGACGGATTTGTCCGTTTTCGACCACAAAAACGGATGTAAAAGTGTAATAACATTATAACATCGCGCGTTAAAATGGCTTTGCAGGTTAAAAATGTACAATTCAGGATAAATTAATAGAATTGGTTGGTCAGTCTGGTATTGATGCCAATGACGCTTCCTTCTATTGTTGGAATTTACGTAAAACATTACACTGTATCCATAGAAACCCCTTAAATTTTGCAGAAAAGCGTAACCCACTCGAAGTCAGTTTCATGACATCAACATCAAACATTGACATTGTAACTATAGTGACGACGCTTTGGGTTTAGAACGGACTCCCCTCAAAGTTCATAAAATCACCATTATATCAAAAGCAGTGTCTTAAGGTTTAAAATGGACAACGATCCATGCCCTTTCAAAGTTCACAAACCCCGTGTTAAGGTTAGAATGAACAACATTCCTAACTTAATCCATAGCGACTCCTTTAGGTTAATCGTTTCGAAGGAAGGCGTTCCTGGATCCATTCCACTTTGTTTCACCCACTCGTTCCAATCTTACAAAACGTGGTATTGATATCTAAGTCATATTGACGCCTTTAGGTTTTGAAAAAGAGACGTTCCTATTACTTTGGAAAGAGTAAAAACATACTACGTTGCCAAAGACAACATTCGTTGCGCCCCCAAAGTTGATAAGATTAACATTGATATTCAATTCATAGCGACGCCTTCAACCTACGTTTTAAAGAAAATCGTTCCTGAACCCCTCTTGCAATTTACATAATACATGTCAGTGCTATTTAATCCATATAAACGCATTAAGGTTTAGAAAAAAAGTTTTGGAAAGAGCTTACCAATACATAAATTCATACAATGTTGTCAAAGACAACGTCTGTTGTTCCCTCAAAGTTCATGAAATCAACATTGACGTTAATCCCACGCCTTCAAGGTATGTAATGATGGATATCGTTCTTGAGCCTTATGCTAATCTTTAGGTTTTGAAAGAGAGGCGTTCCTGTTACTTTTGGAAAGAGCTTACCAATACATAAATTCTTACTATGTTGCCAAAGACAACGTTCGTTTTCCCCCAAAGTTCATGAAATAAACATTAGTGTTAACACACTTGGAGAGAAAAACATGGTATCCACCTGTTTACCACCAGCGTTTACCGTCATGCTAGACACAGTTCTAAAAGGACTACCTGTCTCCTTCGGCATGAAAGAGAACAAGGAGCGTTTCACCTAAACTTTGGTGTGGGTGAAACAGGAGGCCCGGAAGGACCAGGACGCTTCCAGTCCCACCGACCAGCAAGATAAAGATGTGGATGACCCTACCAACGCCGTTGTTGACCCACCTAAGAAGAAGCATAAGTCACCTTCCACGCTCCGGCGAAACCGAACTCGCTGGAGCAGGAGGAAGAAGGTAACTAAGGAGCCAGCAAGGACCAGCCAGTCAGCTCCACAGCCAGCTAGGAATAACCAGCCAGCACCAGAGCCAGCCAGGACCAGCCAGCCAGCTCCCGTGCCAGCCAGAAAAACCCAGCCAGCTGCCTCTTTACCTCCAGTGGAGCACCCAGCTCCAAAAAAGCAGAAAACAGTCGCCCGCCACACCACCTCCACCGCCACAGCCAAAGCCATTTCTAAAAAGCAACCCGCCACCCATGGCCGCACCTATGTCGCACTTAGTATCCATGGCGGCAGTAGAACTCAATACACTACACGACGGAATAGGCCACTACCACCAGGCGAACGCGGCTTCAACTATCCACCGCCGGGTTGGCAGCGCTGAGAACTAGTGGCACGGTGATGTCATGCATTGGGTGCTTCCACGGTGCTTTCCCTCGGACGACGGCTATCTCCAGATCCTGTTCCAACCAATAGATGCCACTCCTGAACTCATCAAAGCATATGCAAAGTCTGCACATTGGGCATAAGCCTACATGCGGACGTTAAACTACCCAACTGTTGTTAGTGTTAATCCATAGCGACGTCTACGTTATGTTTGAAGGAAAGGCGTTCATGCTCCTTTCGCAAAGAGCTTACCAATTCATAAATACATACTATGTTACCAAAGACAACTTTAAAGTTCATGAAATCAACATTGATTGATGTTTAATCCACAGCCACACCTTTATGTTTTGAAAGAAAGACGTTCTAAAAGAATGTTACTTTTGCAAAGAGCTTACCGACTATGTTGCCAAAGATGACTAAGTGTAATAAATCTCAAATCCTGACAAATTAAGTTGTTAATTTACTTTTGCATTTAAACACACATACAGCACCGACCTGTCGAAAGTTTAACATTGAGCTATCGAAAAGGAATCGAAGCCGATTGCCAAGTGGCTGGAAATGGCTAGCTAGTGACCGAAAAGCAACCGAAACTAGATAAATAGCAGCAGCCGAAAAGTTGTCAATATGTAGCTAACGCGGGGCCGAAATGAGCTTCTGTTAATTTGTTTGATTAGTGTTATATTTTCGACAGGTCTATACTGTTTCATAACACCTTGATAAACCCCGTATCCATATAGAGTAATCCCATACATCGATTTTTACGACACCACGTAAATTGATTTTTGAAAATTTAAAGTTGCAATTTAATTTAAATTTGATCTTGCTGATGCATGCATTACATCTGACGTCTAGACAAAACCACTTGTGAATTTACACCAGATAAATGAAATAATATGAAATGCATTGTATGCTTAAATTGGACAATCTTGTTTTGCTTTAATCAACATGTATTTTCAAAATCGTGAGCTTGATTTCAGAGTCGTGCGATCGATTTCAAAGTCGCATGTTCGATTCCAAAGTCGTGTGTTCGATTTAAAAGTACATCATTCTATGGCATTAAAGGGTCTCCGTAACATTAAACGGTGTTCCCGCATATGAACAATCATGATTGGTGTCTCTTGATTTTCTTGATACCCCGTATTGCCAACAGACACAGTGAAGTTCTACTTAAACATGTGTGTTATTTTGTGAAATTTGTTTTGCAGATTTATTTGATGGTGAGGCAATACAAATAATACAAAACCAATAACATGATAACATGGAAGGAACATGTTCCCTAGGTTACATGAAGTGAAGAACCATTATAATTCAATAGACATGTAGTAGAATCCACAAAATAAGACATGACTACTGTACTCTATAGGAAAGGTTTAATTATGTTTTAGCATTTTAATAGAGCAAATAACCATTAAACCGTCTTCAATTTTGTCTAGTAACAGAAAATAAAGCGCCTAAAGCGAGCATGAAATTTGATTGAAAGAATGTGTTAATTGAAGCTAGTAGATCTAGGAGTATGCTGACAATTCTGGAAATGGTATATGCAACAAACGCAACAATGCTGCACTACGCGTTTAAAGAAATATTAGAGAATTTGGAAACAAAAATGTTATAACATTTTATAATACAAGTCTATTACTTTTTACATGTTTCACTTTCGCATAAAATCTGTTGACAGTTTGACCTACGTGTACTTTGTGGATTAAATTCATTTTGTGGAAATTCGTTTTATTAATGAAGGTACCCGGCCAATAACGACTGGTTGTAAATCCCATGTTTGTGTTAAAACCACATTGATTCATTAGAGAAAACTGTAAAATAATTTGTCATATATTATACTGACTTAAATAAACGGATTAAAATGGATGACGATGATATATTTATCAAATTGGCTAACTTGCCCCACTGACATAAGATAGGGTTAATATTGATTTGAATGAAATTCTTTCATGTTACTAAGCGTTATCATAATTTATTAGCCTGGCCTGGTCAAATTTGATAAAAATTTTAGATATTTCATTCCACCCACTTAAATATCTTTAAAATTTTTGACATTTTGTTTTCAATACGTGTCGATAAAAAGATAGAGTCATCTAAGGGCGATAGTTTTTGTCAGCCTCACCCATGCACGTACATATGCACGTAAATATATAGTTTATAAATAGATACTTACAACTCTGCTAATTTGGTAGGACATCTTATCCCTGTTTTAGCAACCTACAACAGGAAAAGTTTACAAATAACATGAAATAAGAACAACAAACATCAGCACTACACAAACTTGACGAATGCAATTAATGTCTTATTTTAAACAAACAAAAATACACAAAACCACTTTTAGCATTCAATGCAGTAAGAACCAGCAACATGATCATTCAATGCTTAAATATCCTTCACTGATATAATTTCAACTTTAAAATCTGAGAAATTCAATTTTATTGCTATTTTATGTTAATGGTATATTCATTTTTAAAAAAGCACACACAACCCCTAGAAGTCATTGTTACCGGTCTCATTTCCTTGTTTAAATTTCACGTGTTTACTCTTACTTGACAGTTTCAAAGTTTGCTTCTGGATTGTGATTTGGACATGGATTAGTATGTTTGTTTTTGATTACATAACTACAATATGTTTTTGCAGCTGGGAACTTGGAAATATTGGTATATAATGTGTGTTTGGTATAAGTCAGATGAACACAACAAACAGAACAAGATAAAAAAAGAACACAATAAAAAAAACTTGATATAATTTAAGACCATTTCAGGAATAAAACCTTGTTATTAACAGACTTCATGGTAACTGGCCAAAGTGCTTAGTATCTTTGTATGTTCCAAGGTGCCAAATGTAACGCATTTTGTACCTTCTAGTTTTAACAATAATTAATTAGTTACACCAAAGCACATAAATCGGGACTTCTCAATATGCGTGTACCATTTCAATGGTATAAACCAATAGGGCATGCAAGAATGGTCTAACATCTTTGGTTTTGTACCCAAATACTAAAATGTTCCTCGCAGCTTCGTGCCAGAGAACAAACGTCACCGTCGGTTACATAAAAAGACAAAAACCTGTGCGACGTCATTAACACTATTTCTAATCACGCATTTACTTTTACCAGTAAATTGGAAATCCATGCTGACCACATAATGAGGCTTTATTTGCAGTTGAAAACTGACACTTGGCAATATCTAATGAAACCTGGACAAGACAGGGCAAGCATACTGAAACAACTGAATATAAAACTCCTGACTTTGGCCAGGTACTAGATATAATGCCAGATAAACATATAACTACTGAGACCACTCATCATAAAACTGGCTTAGGGTGGCCTATTTTGCTTATTCAGAGCATTTAGACCCGATATGGTTTTTGTTATCGCAATTTTATATAACTTAGTTTATTGATCTTAATTCAAAATTTTTATCAGTGTGATCTTCAATTTAAATTCCGTTCGTTTGTCTTGAAGAGAAACTTGTATACGATAGGTGCGACTGTACGTAATACAATTACACATGAACATGTTTTTAACTTATTTAACCTAGAATATCCGGTTGTTATCTATATGCCCACGCAAGTTTGTTTTAAAATTTTACGGTCCTGTTTTTGTTTCTAGGAAGTTCAATCAGACAAGACATGACGTGACTTCTGCGGTTATGACACGTCTGCACTGTGATTTTCGTGGGAACGACTGAACTTAGTGATACTAGTGGGCATTGTGTATCGAATATGTATTAGCCTTACATACACAGACGGTCGATTCATTAATGTGTAATTCAGAACAATAAAGCAATTTGAAGCGACAGAAAAACATGAAAAACATATTTTGAAACAATAAATAAAAGACAGAATAAAACAAGACCTTATAGATGAAACCATTATTATGATTACCATGATTATTTAAACGAACGCGAACGGGTTTTTGATACATGATGAACACGCCATATTTGAAGCCTATAGCTATAGAAGATATAAAACATCTAACAAATATATAAAACGAACTTCAATGAACAACAATCCATCGTATATTAAATTGAACTACATAAAGGTTGCAATATACTACCACAAACTACCATATGCGCTGGTATATTTGGCAAGAGCCAGATCCAACCAAGAACATGACAACGAACCCAGCAATTCAAGAAACAAGACGCAACGGCAACACACCTATAGAGATCATAGGTAATTACACTTGACTTTAGAGGACCATTATATTACGGTCTTCAGCTTATCCACGTGTAATTGCGAGCATATATGCAAAGGTAACACTCTTTAATGTTCGTATATTTTGCATTAATTAATTGGGTATGAGTAATTAAGCTTTCTCGTTAACACAAATTGTCAGACATGTAGAAAATGCACATCGACTACCACACTCGGAAACAACATTTAGTGACATACATTACTATTAAAATTTGCCGACTAGTGAATGAATTGGTGTCTCTTATCAGCAATAAACAGACGGATTAAAACAAGGCCACTACAAAATTTACAACTTTATTACGTAAAGTCGTGTTTGTAAGTAACCTAGATACAGAACACTCTATACAAATACAGCAAACAAAAGTTTGTTAATAAGTTAGCACATATTGGAACAGTGAAATTAAAACATTTTCAGGAAACATTAAAATTCCAAAAACAATTTTGTTTTAGGACATAAAATAATTGCGGTTTTAAAGGGTGTTTCAAGTGTGCTTTGTGTAAAACATGAATTTTTAAAGTAAACGAAAAAAAGTTTAAAAAATGTGAAATATTACCTTCTATTTAAACTGTACGGAACTGTAGATCAGTGTTTCCTCCTTGACGCCGTATGTCCAGTCTTGTGCTGTTATCTGGTAGGGGTGTGTGCTCGGATATTAAAGCTTATATATGATATGTAGGCCGACTAAGATATCTAATAAACCATACTGACGACCATGTGATTGTATTTACACACCTTTTTATCCACACGTATCTTTACTTTTGAAAGGAATGTTATCTCATTTTCGGTTATTTATTGTGATTTCATGTTTCGATCGATATGAGGTAGCTAGACTGGCAGCTTAGTTATGAGGTATCTTGTGTAATAGTTAGTTTGATAAGAACTTAACTTAGTGGTGGTGTCATATTATAAATTATTTAATTTTCTGAATGAAATATTTAAAAATTTATAATATGACAAAATTTGAATTTTTGAATATTTCATTCAGAAAATTCAATAATTTATAATATGACAGTGACCGTCTAGTGTAAAATCCACTTGACAAATTCCATCAAGGTACTTTGTAAAATGAACTTACATGTAATTTAGTGGTGGCCCTCTCGTGTACGTAAAATGCATCTGACAAAATCCATTATGGTACTTTGTATTAGTCACATGAAAATAACCAATAACACTAAAAGAACAAAACCAGGCAGATAAGAGCTTCATTAGTGAACATGGACACAAATTGAAAAGCAGGACATCATGAGTGGATAAAAACGCAAAGTGTTTACCTTTGACAAAAAGGTATCCAATGTGATAACATGTACCGGTATGTGGTTCAGGTAAAGCTGTAGAGTCGTATCCGCCCCATTACAGTCTCAAGCCTCTTTAGAGGTTCGAACAGACCAATATTAGATGGATAGTTGCTGCTAAATCACACATTATTTCAAACTAGTTAAGTACACGTGTTTGATTTGCATTAATTTCACAGAAGCAGATTGGAGTAATTCACGCATGCAAATGAGGTAAAGTGGAATTAACAAATGTATGGAATAAATACATGTAATTTAATGAAAACGTTAAATGAATTAAAAGAAATCAACTCAGCAATAAGTGTAGTTCTGGGCCTTACTGTACACGTATTGTACATTGAGCACACACATTCTAGTAACAAATTGGTGTTCAGCCGAACATTTTAATATGTAAATACAGTCGATATGTAAATTCTTTTGATAAGTAAATGTGACTGAATGAAATGAACTTTTTGATTTACAATACTGCTCAGAGCATTTAGTAGTTTACAATAGAATATACTTATTTGTATGGAAGATTCAATAGTGACCGACTAGATGAACATCTCCAATCAAACTGGAAAGATGATAAGATTCTGGCCAATCAAACAGTTTTCATGACCCTTTTAGGCACTTGAAACACAACGGAACAAGACAAATGCCTTCCTGTTATAACCATAATGGTTGAAACTTGAATGTACTGAAACTGCAATGGTGAAATTTAACCAATGTGATTGACCAGAATGTTATTAAAACGGCAAACATAAGTTAGATTCACCGACGAGTATCCGTGTCCATTCTAGAAAGAATTCTGACACTTAAGTTAGAATATGGTTTCAGATGAGGAACTTTAAAACACATACAATGTACATTATAGAAACGAACTTTCGGGTGAAATGATTTTGAGGAAAGTCAGGCTGAATTGGCTAATTAAAAATCCCTAAAAGCTTACCATCTCAAACATAGAATATTTGGTTTTAAAATGATATACATTTATTGTAACCAAAACTTGAAGAAACTGACATCTATTAAGTATTAACAGTTTAATATAAAGAGTCTGAATGATGTCACAGAAAATGCAGATGTGATTGAAAATTTTGATTAGATTGTGTAAATAATAAAAGTGCATTCAGGATTGCACATGCAATGTAGCTTCGGTATGAATGAGGAAATTGATCATTCAAAGATTCAAGATAACATTAAATTTTCCTGTTCTACCAGCTGATAGAGAATGTTTAGGATTTCCTATATGTTATATGAGTAATAAAATTTTATATCAGCAGGCATACAAATGCTTTTGTCATTAATGTATTATACATAAAGTTCTGAGGACAACAGTAAGATAGGCCTTATGTACGTGTAATAGACAGAGAAGCAACCAAAAAGGTAAGAGAACATCAGACACAACGGCATAAAGTAACGGGCTCAAATACGTCTTTCAAATAATTTAAATCGAAAGAGCAAATATTAATGTATAAAAAACAAACATACTAATCCATGTCAGAATCACAATCCAGAAGCAAAGTAAAAACTTTGAAACTGACAAGTTAGGTTAGACACGTGAACTTCCACCCGTGAAGTGAGGCCGGGTGCTCCGGAAGGGTAAGCACCTCCTGTTTAGCTACCTACACCCATTGTTCAATAAAAGTTCTGAAAAGTGTGGTTTAAATTAGCTTCATAACCATGGAACTAATCAGTGTATAATTCAAAACGCTTACCATGTCTGGTTTTAATTTTTCAAGGATTTTCATTCAGACCATGAACCTTGATAAAGACTTTGTTTATAAAAAGTAAGCATGGACTTCTGATGATATTGTATCCATATTTCTCAAACACAATTATTATTATTTCTATTTCCCCAAATATTTGTATTTATTTTATATCTATATACATATTAGATAAACATATACTAATACATGTATTACATATTTGCTAATGTTAATATTACATGTTATAATGTTCTTACTGTTATATGTTATAATGGAGAGCACTGTTTACATTATTAAATTATATACTCGATGGTATTTTATTTGCATTTGCAGTATTCAATAAAATATTGTATTGTATTGTATTGTATTGTATTGTATTGTATTGTATTGTATTGTATTGTATTGTATTGTATTGTATTGTATTGTATTGTATTGTATTGTATTGTATTGTATTTATTCGTTACTGGACCAGGATTTATGTAAATCACCTTTACATCCCACCTGGACAGAGGGTTACGGTGTTCCAATATCAATATATTTTTGTATTCATATAAATCATGTCAGCACAGATATAGGGCTTAAAGTCGGAATGAGGAAGAAATTCCATATTTTCATAAAAACTATTTTAAATTTCAGTGATACTTAATAAGTTACTTAATGACAGGAAAAAATAACTTTGTATCAATTTTTGTAATTTTTTTTAACAATTTTATAACAATTATTAGGCCCTTCGTGGGCAAAACAACTTTTGGTCTGAAAGTTGAACAATATTTAAAATTAATCATATCAATCAATTGGCAAAAGTTCAGTCTAGTACATAGGGCCTTTAGATTTTTAAACAAACTTTAGGTTATATGATAATTTAACAACTTCTACGGTTTATTTGCCTTCTAAATATGCGTGTACCAGGCGTGATTCTTCATCTACTAAGGCTAACAGCGATTCGTGTATAGATTATTTAAGGGTCATTATTTAACCGAACGTGTCTTAAAAGTAGTTAAAGAATACAGAAACTTAGCATTTAAGGGTCATTTAAGTAGGAAAATTCAAGTGAAAACCATTTGGCTGAAAAGCGTAAAAGAGGGGTATAATTATGAAATTACCTACACAAGTGTGAAGATTTATAAATAAAAATAAAATAGGAATTGATAATTTAAGAGTTTATAAAATATTTGTTGCATTTTTTAAAGAAAATTGTGCAAAAAAAAACACGTGTTGGGGGAAAAAAGCTTACACCTTGTATAACGAATTAATTTTAAAAAATGAAAAGATATTAAGATGGTCAACGTCTTAGAGCAGTGCAAAGGAGCCAGAGTTTGTTAAAGATATACGAGGTTTTTGAAAACTCGACAATTTACGGTTGAAGTTATCTACGATTTATTTTCCTTTTAAAAATGCGTGTACCAGGCGTGATATTTATATTCTAAGGCCACTAATAATCCAAAATAAAACAAGTCACTAAAGGTGCACGGTCACACAATACTGTTCTATTTGAATTGAGGTGAATATTGTTTGGTTTCAACAATAGTGAACTATATAAAGCCGAATATGCCTCAACAATAATCAAGTAATATGCAAGCTTAGCTTTTATAATCTTCCCTTGGATCGTTGGTAGCCTTAGAATATGAACTATCACGCCTGGTACACGCATTTTTGAAAGGAAAACAAATCATAGAAAACCTCCACCGTAAATTGTCGAGTTTTCAAAAACTTCGTATTTCTTTAACAAACTCTGCCCCCTTTGCACTGCTCTATGACGTTGACTATCTTAATATCTTTTCATTTTTAGAAATTAATTTGTAATACAAGGTGTAAGCTTTTTCCCCAACACGTGTATTTTTGCACAATTTTCTTTAAAAAATGCAACAAATATTTTATAAACTCTTATATTATCAATTCCTATTTTATTTTTATTTATAAATCTTCACACTTGTGTAGGTAATTTCATAATTATACCCCTCTTTCACGCTTTTCAACCAAATGGTTTTCACTTGAATTGACCCTTAAATGCTAAGTTTCTGTATTCTTTAACTACTTTTAAGACACGTTCGGTTGCATATTGTTTAGCAATGTTCAAAATAGTCAACATTCGCCTTAAATATAGAACAGTATTGCGTGACCATGTTCTTTTATGATTTGCTGTATTTTGGATCGTTGGTGACCTTAAAATACGAATGTCTCACATGGTACACGCATTTATAGAAGGCAAATTAATCGTAGACGAACTCAAACATGAATTGTCCAATTTTCAAGAAAAACCCTCATATTTCTTTAATAAACGTTTACTGAATAAAACTATTTTACAGTTTGTGGGACACCTGGTCCAGATGCTGCTTCATTGAATGATAAAAAGAACACGTGTAAAAGTTATTAAGAACAATTATGATGATGGGTTAGCGCATTGACAAAATATTTATCAAAATGCGGATTTAAAAAATACAGAAACATCTGTGATGTTTTGTTGTATTGAACTCTGTTTGAGACCAAATGTTATTATATGAGTATAAAGACCATTGCTAAAGTGACGTCACTCATTTCTTGCTTATGTCTATACGCGTGACGTCATTCATAAGCTGTTCCAGCCAATTGAAATACATGTCGTATATGGCATGCCACTATAAACGTCATTTCTAGACAGTTCAATAGTAAATGAACGCAGACTGGTCATGAACTCAAACCGGCAAATAGGCCAGTATGTTTCAGATTTGAATTATTTCCCTTTGACCATATGCTATAAAAATGATATTATTATTATTATTATTACGTTCACTGTGTAAATGCCATTATAATATTAATGGACTTTTGTTTATACATTTTTCACAAACTTACTGACGTCAAATTGAACTTATATAAGATTGGAGTAGGTTTACTGATATTAATTAATTCACCATGTCTCTGATTTTACTTCACAATTAAAACAAAGTAATCATAAAATAAATGATAAACCAAAGGTAGAAATGAAGTTTCATCATGAAACAATTATATATTTATGCATCACGTAGAACTAAATGCTTCATTGAAGACTTTGTGTTGATTGACAAAACCGAGGACACCATAATTTTAACTGTCTAAGGTTTAGAGCAAAAGACGTCCAATAAACTAAATAATATTCCAATTTTTCAGATTTTTAAAGAAAATTTTAAATATAATTTCTTGTAAAATGTAGCTTGAAAGAAAAGAATCTGTCACCAAAAGCGCAACACGCACCTGTCCGTTAGGTAGCTATAGGTGAACCGAAAGTAGTCCGAACTCTTCCAATCGACGTCATTATTGTGTTTGAACAGCATGGCAAAATTTAAAGCGCCTCATTGACCTTGTCTTGTTTTTCATCAAGCAGAAGAAAAAGGAAGGTATTTAATTTTACAAAATTTGACACATAGAACCTTTTGTCTAAATATTAGATGGGTGTGTTTATGTGAGACAATGTAAGGCATAAAATCCTTCAGTTAAAACTTGTTAAATTTGTCTAAAACATGTGTGTCATCACACAATATCCATATCAAAGTCTGACAAAAGTTTCACCTGTTCACACTAAATTTGTGGCAGTGTTTGTTCTGCAATCTGTAAACTGTCATGCTACCAGTCTAGAATAGCAGGGGAAACGGATTGACATACCGGTAGTTGGAATTGAACCACTGTCAGTGACAGTGCTTGAAACTAATGCAAGTTGTTAGTGTAGCTATGATGCTGTTTGGTGATCCTGCACATCTTACAAGGATGTTTGGTGTTCCTGCACATCTTTAAAAGGATGTTTGGTGTTCCTGCACATCTTTAAAAGCAGGGTTCACACTGCAGTTCGCTTTTTTCGCAAAATGAGAAAAATAAATAAATTTGGCTATAAAAACTAAACATTGGCAAAAATGTTGGCGAAAAAAATATTTACAATAACAGGTTCACTGCACATCGCGGACATTAGCAGAGAGTTGTTAAAGCAACGGGTTTCCTTCTGGGTCTATGTGTTTATCAAATGATCAATCTAGATAGTTCCGAATGAGTATTTATTTGGGTCATCGAAGCCATGCTCATGATGTTGAATTAACAAAAGTCCACGTGTGAAGGTGTTAATTGCAGGTGGATTAAGCCTTTAACAAGATTTATTAACGGTGTCAGCAAGTGATTACCAAGCCGCGACCGGCGTCTGTGTAGTGTCCCAAGAGCATCTTTAATCAACCGATGGATAGACTTATAAATTGACTGTGCCATTATGTATGGTTAAACGTAAACCAACTGATGACTTGGAGAATTTGGCTAAAGCTCCAAAGTTGTCATCGAATGAAAGAAATAAAACAGGAAAACTGTTGTTGTTCTTTATGTCATCAGACATGCATTGTATTAGACAATTTTATTTCTCTTAAATTTTCGCTAGAAATAATAATTAGACCAGAAATACCTTTGGCCCATAAAAATTATATTTGGCGAAAAAAAAAAAAAAAAAAGTTCTGGCGAAAGTTTTGGAGAAAAAAAGATTGAAGTCAGTGTGAACCCTGAAAAGGATGTTTTGTGATCCTGCACATCTTAAAAGGATGTTTGGTGATCCTGCACATCTTTAAAAGGATGTTTGATGATCCTGCACATCTTTATAAAGATTATTCTCTTGTGTTACAACCAAACCAAGTAAAGATTTGTTTTCACTAAGAGATCAACTCGATATTGTTGTTGTCATGTAAAAATGCAATTTCTTTAAATTTTATCTTTGGATATAGATTCTAGAATGCATTCAACCCCATGTTCCACAGACGTAAACATTGCTCAATGATTCTGTGCAATAATGACTCTTTTTTGACGTATACTGCAGTGGCACTCAATTCAATCACAAGATTATAAACTTGAGATGTCATAATCAGTGCTGAACGCTTAGCTGAACTATGTATCAACTTAGATATAGACAACAAATTATCATTAAATTGAATAAACTTGTGATATACATTGTATCTGAAATTTTTGTAACGTTCCTGGAATTTCTCTGCAGAAAAACATTAGTTGATTTGGAAAGAGAAATCTATCATTTAGGCCCTGTCTTCATTTTCTAGATACAGCAGAAATATTGATGCACAGAATCATAAGACTTACCTGTACTGTTTATTTACCTTACCATTATGTTTCAGAAAGCAAAAGCGCAAACATTTTTTACAGATTTTCAATAGGATGGGTACAAATAGATAATTAATTTACTTACACAATTCAAGTTGTTGTTAATAATCTTGATTTGGCTCTATTTTTGACAATGTCAGCACCATTTGGCTAAATAATTATTACTATATTATTAAGGAGTTTTTGATAAGTGTACAAAATTAGGTAAACACTTTTTGTACGGCATTCACGACAATGAAAGTGTACATTGCTATCGCTTTCTGCCAAGATCGGGCTTCTTTACTATGAAATGGTAAGAAATGAGTACGCATGGAAATAGTGCGCCTGGTAAATGAACAGTGGCCTGATGCATAGGAAGTTAGTTTACAAATCCAGGGTCCCTCACTGCTGTGAGTTTGAGTTCCGCTCAGACTACATTTAGGAAAGTGAATTTTCCTTACCATTGGCCTTTACTGGTTCATGCAGTGTTAGAGGTGTAATGATATGGCTATATCATATTGAGACACATTGTGATACAATTTGTTTGTATTGCAATACATATTGCGATATATTTACAATTAGAATTGACCTTCTTTAGATGAACCTATTTGTTTTTACTGGCATTCAATTGCTCTTGAATACAGTGTGGGGTCATGACCTCTGATTATGTAACGTTTAACTATCCGATTACGTCACAGAATGTCATCCTATTATGTCATGTATTGTTTGATTGGTCAGCATCCATGTCTAGTCCCGATGTAACTATCCTTATTTGGAGCAAGGCTGTTCCATCAATCCGGTATGTTTGTCGGAATCTTGAATGAAATAAATTATTGTAGCGATAATTTTACATTTAGGACATGCTATTAATATTTTTTATGATTGTAAATATAAGAAATAACATTCTATTTGAGTGTATTCATTCGGTATTATGAATGAGAGTCAGGAATAGCATATTTAATAAACTGCTCTAAAGTATTGCCTCCAAAAATCTGACATGAAAATGTTGTGTTTTATCTATATATTACAGACATCTAAGTGACCAAAACTATCACCTGCATGCTTGTCAAAAACATTAATCTTGTCATTCTTTTTTAGGGTTCTTCATTAACTTTTCTCCTAACTTGTCCCATCTGATAAGTAGAAGAAAAAGTTGCTTGTCCTTCAGCAAAACGAAAGATCAAAGCCAAATGATATTAATTTAAATGTTATCGGGGGAAAATACTATGACACGAACCAATCATGTGTGCAAATCACAGTTTACCAATATCGTTATAAACCACCTAGTGTTAGTATAATATGACTGGGGGAGTGGTACGCTTGTTTGGTGCATACTGACGCTGTGAGCTAGCACCTTAAAGTTGCCCAAAGTGTCCGCTGGTACAAAGCACACTTTCAAACATACTTGCACTTCACACATACTTTGCCCAAACTTGTTCATAGATTAATCCATAGAGATAAATAAAGAAGTTCTTGTAGTGAATAGCTGAAAGTTTGCTGATGCGATGTTAAGCAACATTTAACAACATCTCACATCTACACTCTTTCAATGTGTAAACTTTAAATTCTTAAACAATAGTTTTGCCAGTCTTAACATAATTTTTCTAAAAGGTATATACATGAATATTGTTATTATAGATTATAGATAATACCTAATATAGAATGTTGATTATGTTTTAAATCTTAAGTTAATTAGGTAGTCAGTGACTGTGTTTCCATTAAGTTGCCAGTGTTCTAGTGTTTCATGATTGATGAGTTGTTTCTAGTAACATTTGTTCATTTATTGTTATTTCCAAATTAATTTTGTTTTGACCTTGTCACTTGAACTGGCAAACAACAAATTTTCTCCATGAACCACTGACTTATCCATAAAAAAAAACCAGTTAGTTAAAACAATTACCAATAATGGTAAACATTGGATAATGAAAATGCTGACATAATTCTGTATTCAATTAAGACTTATCTTTTGATGTTTTAATGAGGTTATTAGTCAGCAAAATAAAGCAAATTGAATTCAGTTAATATTTTCAAAAATGTTTACCTAGTAAATTGAATTCAGAATGTATGAGTGAAAAAATGTAGCTTTGACATTTGTTGACATTTGCTTTTGTTTTATCCAATTTGCTGTTGTATTTATTCATATAATAATAAGGTATAAGCTTGAACAGAAATTATTGGGTGTACAGTCCAACCTGCCTTAAAGGACCACCTCTATATAAGGACCATTTGCTTATAAAGACCAGTAGCATTGTATCCAACTGTTCTTTATCATATTATTTGAACCTGTATATATAGACCACCTGCCTATAAAGGTCACTTTTACTGGTTCCTTTGGGTGTCCTTTATAGACAGGTTTGACTGTATCTGATTTTTCTTAAATTTTACAGGCCTGACTGAAAATGTTACAGGCCTATCTCAAATTTACAGGTCTGATTAAAATGTTATAGGTCTGATTGAAATGTTACAGGTCTGATTAAAATGTTATAGGTCTGATTGAAATGTTACAGGTCTGATTAAAATGTTATAGGTCTGATTGAAATGTTACAGGTCTGATTAAAATGTTATAGGTCTGATTGAAATGTTACAGGTCTGATTAAAATGTTATAGGTCTGATTGAAATGTTACAGGTCTGATTAAAATGTTATAGGTCTGACTGAAATGTTACAGGCCTGGTTGAAATGTTATAGTTCTGACTAAAAAGTTACAGGTCTGACTGAAATGTCAAAGTCTGATTTAACTTCTGAAGCCTGTGAACTGGCATCAATTTTGCATCTTTGATGAATCCATTTTGTTACTTTAACCACATCACTGGTATTTGTCATTATGTCTGATGCCTGTCCAAAGTAAAGAGTGTTTTATCATAAGTCAACTCATTTGGTGTTCCTATAATGACATTAATGTCTTGTTATTAGTTCATATTTTGGTGTTTTTGTTGTTTTTAAAGTTTTGCTCTTCTTGGCTGTACTGCCTACTGCCAAGTTATTCAGGTGCAACATAGTATGGTGAATTAAAATGTTTTCATCTCATTGTCATCTTTTTCAAGGTACATATACTTCAGATAAGTACTTTTTTCCAGAGATTAATCCTAACTATTTTGAGTTAGGGGCCCAGCTCACTTCATTAAAGAATTTGTAATAGTAATAAATAGATAAATTGTGTAAACATTAAGGGGCCAAGACTGATTTTTAGTAGCCATTGGCTACTGGTCCCCGCTAATCTTCATCCCTGTTCTTCTCATTTTGGTCTGTTTCAAGGTACTTCAAAAGTTCAGATAAAGTACTATGTCCTGCCCATGTTGTCTGGACTACCTTCCTTAATGACACAAATTTCATTTGTTTAGAATTTACAAATCTCTCCAGTTTAGAAAATTTACCACACATGCATCAAATCCTATAAGCATATCTAAAATGCAAAAAAAGTTCTGGGGGTTAGTAAATGGTATTCACAGGTCTCAGTTGATACCCAGCCATTGTTCACATGTCATGAGCTTGTGTTCAACCTTTTAAGATGATCAAACTATTTGTTGTCTACTTTAGGAGATAAATATATTTCCATAGAGGTTTAATATCAAAGGGGATGTTTAGTTGTCTAATTGGAGAGTCTTAACATTAAGACATTTAAGTACTTATGGAATCTAACAAATAAGATAATGTTGTAAATGTTCTTTCTATTTCAGAATCTAGTAGTGACTGGTTTAATTATGACTGACTTAGTCGTCATATCAACTCAGGTCTTCATAGATGGAAGTTAAACTATTTAATATTTGAAAGGGTAAGTATTGGGTTATAATTTTAAGTGTATTACATAAAGATGGAAACACTTCCATTTAATTTCGACAGAATAAACCTAAAAGTGATTAAATTAAACCATTTTAAATGTATCTGACTGGAAAATATTTTTTTCAGAAAATTTACATGGAATTTAATGGGCAAAAGGAAGTCTTACCTTTATACTTTAAGAGTTTTAGTTTCATAAGGGTAACATTATCTATCTAGCTGCTAGATGCAAATGTTATGCCTTAGGAGTCGCGCTAAGACCAGTGGAACAGTTTGCTATTGTTTGAATCAAATGTTAAAAAAATCGGTAGGACATGATTTTGCACTCCCCTTCATTAAATTCTATGTAAAATGTAAATTTTTCTGTGACATTTTTAAAATAACTTTCTTTTGTAATTTTTAAAGGGTTTTTTTTCAGTCAAAATTAAAATTTCCATGGAGGGTATGAAAGGAATTCCTTCCAAATTTCATTTATACTGGACAGTTTTTTAGCTCACCTGGCCTAAAGGCCATGTGAGCTTTTGCCATCACTCGGCGTCCGTCGTCCGTCAGTCAGTCAGTCAGTCCGTCCGTCTGTCAGTCTGTCAGTCTGTCAGTCTGTCAGTCCGTCTGTAAACTTTTCACATTTTGGCTATCTTCTCTGAAACCCCTGAACCAATTTTAACCAAACTTTACAGGAATGATGTATGGAAGGTCCTTTACTTAGATTGCCGAAATTTTTTTGATCCGCCAAAAAACATGGCTGCCAGCGCAGAAGATAGTTTTACATGGGACCCTATGGGAAAAAAGCATTTTTGACTATTTCCTCAGAAATGACTGAAGCAAATTCAACCAAACTTCACAGGAATGATGTATGGAAGGTCCTTTACTTAGATTGCCAAAATTTTTCTGATCTGTCAAAAAACATGGCCGCCAGCACAGAAGATAGTTTAACATTAGACCCTATGGGAAAAGCATATATTTGCTATCTTCTTTGAAACCGCTGAGCCAATTTGAACCAAACTTTACAGGAATAATGTATGCAAGGTCATTTACTAAGATTGCCCAAATTTTTCTGATCCGCCGAAAATAATGGCCGCCAGGGCCAAACAAAGTTTAACATTGGGCCCTATGGGAAAACGCACATTTTGGCTATCTCCTCTGAAACGACTGAAGCGAATTCAATTACACTTTACAGGAATAATGTATGGAAGGTCTTTTGCAAAGATTGACGAAATTTTTCTGATTCGCCTAAAAATATGGCTGCCAGCGGGGAACATAGTTTAACATTGGACCCTATGGGAAAAACACATTTTGGCTATCTCCTCTGAAACTATTGAAGCAAACTTAACCAAACTTTAGAGGAATGATGTATTGGAGGTCCTTTACATAGATTGCCAAAATTTTTCTGATTGGCCAAAAAACATGGCTGCCAGAGCAAAAGGTAGTTTAACATGGGACCCTATGGGAAAAACGCATTTTGGCTATCTCCTCAGAAATGACTGAAGCAAATTAAACAAACTTTACAGAAATGATGTATAGAAGGTCCTTTACTTAGATTGCCAAAATTTTTCTGTTCCACCAAAAAAACATGGCCGCCAGCGCAGAAGATAGTTTAACATTGGACCCAATGGGAAAAGCATATATATGCTATTTCCTCTGAAGCTTTAGAAGCAAATTGAACCAAACTTTACAGGAATGATGTATAGAAGGTCCTTTACATAGATTGCCAAAATTTTCCTGATTGGCCAAAAAACATGGCTGCCAGCGCAAACTGTAGTTTAACATTGGACCCTATGGGAAAAACACATTTTTGACTATGTCCTCAGAAATGACTGAAGCAAATTGAACTAAACTTTACAGGAATGATGTATAGAAGGTCATTTACTTAGATTGCCAAAATTTTTCTGATACGCTGAAAAACATGGCCGCCAGGGCAGAAGATAGTTTAACATTGGGCCCTATGGGAAAAACACATTTTTGACTATGTCCTCAGAAATGACTGAAGCAAATTGAACCAAACTTTACAGGAATGATGTATAGAAGGTCCTTTACATAGTTTGCCAAAATTTTCCTGATCTTTCATAAAACATGGCTGCCAGTGGAGAACATTGTTTCACATTGGACCCTATGGAAAAAGCATATATTTGCTATTATTTCCTTTGAAGCTACTAAAGCAAATTAAATCAAACTTTACAGGAATGATGTATGGATGGTTCTTTACTTAGATTGTGGAATTTTTTTTTGATCTGCCAAAAAAGATGGCTGCCAGCACAGAACATAGTTAAACCCTATGTGAATAGCATATATTTGCTATCTCCTCTAAAGCTACTGAAGCAAATTGAACCAAACTTTATGGGAATGATGTATGGAAGGTCCTTTATTAGATTGACAAATTCAAATTGCCCGTTTCATTTACAATTAAGGCAAAACACTTAAAATCTCGGAAGCTGAAATTTCATTGGACAATAAATGTTACAACAGTGGCTCATTCACATATGCCCCTAAACTGTGTTTCCTCAGATCTCCCACTCCGCGCCTATATCAAAAATGGGAGAGCAAGTGAGAGAGGTGATTTTAATCAGATTGAAAAAAACTGTGAATGGTACATATAGTTCTACAGTGATTTCCTTAGCCATTCTGTCTGATATAAACAGTGCATTTTTTCCTCACTGGAATACAAATTTGCTTTAAAAGCATTTTAGTCAGGTGAGCGATACAGGCTCAGCCACACTGAGCCTCTGGTTTTTCAGATCAAAGGACTACAAAGATTTGTAGTTTTAAATATTGTTTTCTCTTATCTTTTAACAATATTTCATTTTGAAAATGAATGTACATAGATACATATAATGTATACAAAACATGTATATCGGTGACACTCATAGATAAAATTCAAAGCTGTAATCAACTTGTGTCTGATTTTCTCTTATCCATTCCTAAGATACTGTCTTACTTCAATAAAAGTCCAAACATATAACACCCTTTATAGTGTTCAAATTGACAAAACCATGCAAAGATATTGACTTTCAGTGGAGGGGGTGGGGTAGAGGATATACATTATACCAGTGTATTTTGTTCTCAAATTATCTACATTTGTCTACCAGTAATTTATGAGAAAAAAGGCTTCAAGTTGTAAATATCAGATCTTATTTTCATTGGCATATAGTGAGTATAAAATATCTTGATATTTTTAGATGTAGCATCCTTATGACAAGTAGTATTTAATTTGTACAGCACTTGGCTGTGATATGTACCACTGAGGTAGCTCAGTTGGTAGAGTGCTTGCTCTGTAAGTGTGAGACTGGGTTCGAACCCTGACCGGGTCTGACCTTGAAAATGGGTATTGACTTTTTTTGGCAAGCACTCTGCATTGCGTAATGAAAGTCATGTTTTTTTTGAAATTCTTTCTGATGGGAACTTAAAATAAACAAAGTCTTGTGTCATGGTGGTTGTGGCAGGATAAAGAACCCTGTTGTATAATGCAATTAGTGCAATGCACAGGCAAAATTTCCGCACCTTTGCCTATAGCTGGCCAGATCATTATATAAGTGAAATATTCATTAAACACCATTACTCAACTCAATTCTTGGTTGTGATGCCCCATAAGGGAAAATTTTAGGTCCTTTAATTTTGGAAAACAATCTATTAAATACTGTAAGAGATAACAGAGACATCCTTCAGTTGAGCATCTTGTCTCCCGCCAAGAAATCAGGGAGGGGATATAGTAATGCATTCTGTCTATCTGTATGCCACACTATTAATCTGCACCAATTCTCCAATGCTATCCATCAAATATTGATGACACTTTACAGGAATGATCATTGGAATGTGTAGCTGTGCATATCATTTGCCTGTTCTGGTTCATTGATTTTTCTAGCAGTTATGACCCTTTGAAATATTTCAATGATTACAAATACCTCTGGGTGGGGGATCTTGCTTTTGACAAAATCTCTTGTTGTTATTTGCAACTTTGACCTGTCTGTTTGACCTTTCATTAGGAATATTCATACAGAAGAGGCCACCCTATACATAGGTAGTAGTGAGATTCACAGCAAGATAAGTGATTAGTGTTTCGTATTACTTATACAAAGTAAACCATGTGATTCCTAGTTGTCCATAATAAATATTTAAATTAAAGGTCGAACTAACAAGTCAAAGTGGTTTGCCTATATCAAACCTTGACAAAGCAGCTATTAGTGTAATGATAGGAAAATAATTCATTACAGTGTTCATCACCACAATCATTGGTCTATTATCACCTTATCATAATAAAGTGGTTAATTTTTGTTGATTTTGGTAAGGCTATTTCTGTGTTTTTGTTTTGACAAATGTTTTGACTTTTCAATCACGTTAGAGTTTTGTTTCTATTTTGAACAGTATCAGTTTGGTAATTCTGCTATATTTCACAAACATGCATGGACAACTAATAAGTATCATTATAAAACCTTAGAATTCTGAAGCAGCTTATTCCAGTTTGTGGTGAACGAAAAAAAATCACTTGCCACTGGAATATATTTCGTTGCCACATAAAGTGCATCAGGTTTGTTTGGGGATGTGATTATTGACCAAATTTTGTCTAATATAAATAAATTTTGATAATTTTAATTTGAGTCTATTCAATATATACATATATTCATGTACTTGGTGGCTTAGTGGTTCAAAGCACATGTTTAAGGATCACACAGCTTTTCTGACTGCCTAGGTTAAGAATCTCACTTGGTACAGCGTCTAATGTGAGAAAGCATGTCAGCTAGTTTGTTTGCTAAAGGTTAGTTGTTTTCTTCAGGCATTCTTTCCTCCACTATCCTCTATTTGACCTTTTATTGTCCATTCTCAAAGTTTTTTGCATTTCCACTCTCTGTATTATCATTGGTTACCATAGGTACGTTAGGTAACATTAGAATGCATCAGAAAGTGATCTAATATTTACGCTGTTTCTAGCCAGAGATTGTTTAATTTTTCTGTTTATTTATACTCGTACTTGTGTTAAATTTTTACCCTTCAAATAAAAAAAAAAACATTTGTATAATGTCAGACTTCAACTGTTTCAAGTGCAAGTTAAATTTAAATAAATGACATGTTTCTTTTAAAGTGTTATATAAGTGAACAAAAGTTATCTAGTTTTAAAAACAACTTCATATTTAATCAGCTGTAGTGGAAATAATAAATTTACACAAACTGTAGTACTTCATATTTATCATTAACAACCAAACCCTGTAAAACAAACTGCAAAACTCAGTACAGTGCTTCTTTCAAGATAAAAAATGAAATTCAATAAATAATATGTTTATGCATGTGTGGGTGTGTCTAGGTGTGTACACACGTATGTTGACCACTCCCTACACATTGTACTGAGTGCACTGCAAAAGTAAAAATGTCTGTCGCTTTATTATAGCTTAGTGACATCCTGATATAAGTGAAATATTCTTGAGTGCAACATAAAACCCCATTCAGTCAGTCAATCAATCAATCAATCAATCAATCAATCAATCACCCAACAACCGATTGATCAATCAATCAATCAACCACCCAACCAACCAACCAACTAACCAACCAACAACCGATCAACCAATCAATCAAACAACCATCCAACCAACCACCCCAACTAACCAACCATCCAACCAACCAACCATCCATCCATTCATCCATCCATCCATCCATTTATCCATCCATCCATCCATCCATCCATCAATCAAACAAAATCAATCAATCAATCAACATCTAAATGATTTATATATTATCTTCAGTAAATCAAATATGTTGTAGACATTTAAATCACACTTTGATCTGATATATATCATATAGATTGACTTCTTGCATGGCTATAAGAATATTATACTGTTTTAATTGTCTTGATGGTATTAGGGCAATAAAACATGACTATAAGATGATTACTGCAAGATAATATATGTCAGATATGTCATGTCATTATTATTTATTTATTTTATAAGAAATCATTAATCTTAATAAAAATGTCTTCAGATTTCATCCCCATTCTTTCATCTTTTGAAATAACCAGATTTTGGATAAATCCTACTATATATGTATTAAATGCTTTAAGTTTTATATTGATAGCATATTTTATGTAATCAATCTTCATCATATGAACCATCAGTTCATGAAATTCATCATTTCTGTTTTGTTTCTCTGCCTTAAGATAAACTTTCATTAGAAACTTATATTTGAAAATTGAAAATAGGAAGTTATACAGGCTGACAAAAGTCTAGAGATCTATTGCTGTTAAACTGCTATCTCATCACTAAAGTGCGTGTTAGATTTTCATACTGGTGTTCCATCCCATCTCATACTATGAGATCAATGTTAAAATTTTGGAGTTTTCTTAAGTATTGATCTTCTTGACAAACTAGGCCAGATTTGTTTATAGGGTCATATTGGGTCAAAAAGTAGGTCACTAGATCAAACCATAGAAAAAGTCACATTTTTAGTAGAATTTTCTTCAAACTTGCTCAAAATGATCCTCTTGGCAAAGGCTAGATCAAATACCCTGATGGGTTATGTTGGACTGATATTGGGATCATTTAAGAATTGAATTGCACTTTTTACGTTGTTATCGGGGTGTAACAACGTGAAAATTATCACAAATTGTGTAAAAACGCGTAGCGTAGCGATAACAACGTAAAAAGTGCAATTCAATTCTTATAATTACAAACCCAAAATTTAACATTTTTTAATGCTGACCTACATTTCTGAACTGATCAGCTGATTTTCAGAAAATCGACGTTACAAGGCTGAACTGCGTAGTGATACAATAAATGACATCTTTATAAAACGATAAAATATCTGATAAAAAAGCTAAAATAGTTTTGAATTTATATCTTTTTATTCATTTTTTAGTTATTTTCAGTCAACATATAAATTATGTTACATTTAAATTTATTGACAAAAAGGAATTATATTATGTCTCGCAATCATGAAAACAAACAACACTTTGTACAACGTAATACGTGACGGCCAAACGTTTGTAGGACAGGCGTGTTTACATTTTGATTTTACCCATAACATAAGAAAAACTACATTGGTTGAATGAACAGTGTGTTAAACAAACCCCGAAACCAACTATTGACATGGAATTAATGTTTTCTTGGATGAATCAATGTTTTACCACCTATGGAATGGATGCGAGATGAGGAATTCTGTCACCGGTGGTAGCTGTTTGGCTGATCAGGGACATTTTGAGAAGGTAAACAAGCGGTACGGGTGAACATTAGACTGGAATATAGTATGTTATCAATTTTAATAAATTATTATTGGCAGGCCTACCACTGTCATTATCATCAAGATCCAATTCAGAATCAACCATCTGACTTATCTGCACACTGGCATTGCATTCTTCAAAATATTTATCCTGATCCGCGGCTATACATTGTCTGGGGGGAATAAAATGTCTTTGCTTTCAAAAGGATGCGTATGTGATGAATTTTAAACGAAACACCCCGCACTGAGGTTTGACATCCGAGAATACCATGGTGCGTGTCATATTGCTTATACTTAGTAGCCTATAGACACGTAAAATGCTCGGTGACGATAAAATGTCGATTTTGAAAAATATTTCATAAAAATACAATCTTAAATGTAAATTATTAAAAATATCGGTGAAAATTAATCAGAACATGTTTGAAATAATTTTTCAAATTTGAATTTATAAAAAAAATCGGAGTATTTTAATGTTTCTATGTGAAATCGTTCCCGACCTCCCCGTTTGTTTACAATCTTAAAATGGGTAATCCCTGAAACAGGCTCAAAGTAGTTCTGGTAGAAAACGTTGTTATTGGAAAATAACACCGTGTTTTTGCAAGACGACAACCAATGAAAATGCTCTAAATTGTGTAACAACGTGAAGTTTGTAATTATTAGGTTATATCATCTATGTTGGACCAATATTTTGGTTACTAGGTCAAATCATCAAAAAACATGTTTATACAATAGCAGTCATAATTAGGGCTCAATCTTCATCAAAGTTGCTCAACAAAGGCTTTTATGTCATGTTTGGTCAGCATATAGGTCACTAGGTTACATCATAGAACACCCTTGTATACACCTTTTAGGTAATTTATTTAGTGCACTTTTCCTCAAACTTGGCTGGAAGTAAAAAAAAAAAATAGGTCACCAGGCCAAATAGTACAGTCACCTTTTGAACACTCTGAAAGTGAAATGCATTTGGCAGTGTTCATCAGACTTGCACAAAATGATCTTCTTTGCATTAGCTAGGCCAATAAGTAAGTCATTGGTTCAAACAATTGTTAACTCTGTAAATGCTCTATAGGTTATGTTATTTCAAAGTTGAGCTAAATGCAAACTATTATCAGGTGAGCACCCAAGACCCTCTATACTTTGTAAGTTGTTAGACATATGTGACAAGTAGCACAGCACACCCTTGTCTTCTCACTGCTGTCAAATTCATATGGCAAAACTGATAGACATTTTCTTCACAGTCATGTTTATGTAATATTCCACCTACATAATCATGATTTTGTGATTGATTTGTATGACATGAAGAAATAGATCTTTACATTAATATTTGTATAAATGAACATTTTATAGATATTGAGATATATATATGCAGTATAGAGAATCAAATTTGTTGTGTGTTTTCCTTATTTCTTCATCAGTTTTTAGATGAACTAGATGTACAGCCAAGCTATGATTCTTTTAACAGCTCATTTCTTTTTTATCTTCACTGGAATTTATGATCTAATACCCCTTTTTCAGTCTTTCTTTGTTTTTTGCACATCATAAATGACCAGCTGAGCTGTTTCCCTTACAGTCCTTCTCTTTTGCTCACTTGCTTGCTTATCTTGTTCAGTCGGCTTCATTTGCTTCTAATTGTAAAATCCCTCTGTAGTGGCCACATGTGACCTACCAGTAGTAGTCCAGAACTCTGTTTCGAACTCTACAGCAACAATCATGAGCTGAGCTGAGCTTTCCCTACAGGATAAAGTTACAAATTAATTTATCAGAAGCTTACTAAACTTTAGAGACAGTATCAACAGTGACACCACTATGGTAGCTCAGTTCTCTGTATATAGGAGGTCAGGGTTTGAACCCATGGGGTCTGACCACGACTTGAAAAAAGGTAGTGAAAGTTACAGGGTCCTTAAATAAGCCCTTAAAAAACACTGTGCCATGTAAAGGTAGGCATGGCATGTTGAGAAACCCTTTCTGTACACTGTGCTGAGTGTACTACAAAACAACTATACCTATAGCTAATTACATTGTGATTTAAGCAGAAAAATCTAGACTGGAACATAGAAACTCATTCAATCAGATCAAGTTATGGCTCTTTGATTTTTTTAAAAGGGAAATTCTTTTACAGGATAAATCTCCAAAACAATTTCTTAGACATTTTCAAAACTTGGTGAATAGAATCAACAATGATCAAAGATGTAAACATTATTACAGTAACCTGAGCTTGTGTGCCAATTTTCATTGGAGTTAAGGACCTTTGAGAAGTTTTCAATTGAAAATTCTTAACCAGGGTAACCTTCCAAAGTTATTCATATAAAACTTTATTTAAAGTAAAAAGAAAACTTTGTAGAAAGTATCAACAATGATAGAAGATAAGTTTGCATATTATTTGAACATGAGTAAAAATCACAAAAAAAATCTTCTGGCAGGGATCCTAAATTTTTTAAATTTGCCAGTTCTTTATCTAATCTGATTTAAAATAAACTCGGTATTTCAATTTTATTGATCTTTCCTTTTTTCAGTAGTTGTTTGTTATCCAAAATACTACGACCCAAATATTATTGATCCTACTTCGTGCAGAATAAACAACAAAACTGTGACATTTTTGATCAGTTTTTATCCTATCTATCTATAATTTATAGACGTGATATTTAGCTGACAATCCCCTGGTTTTGTTACATAGGATGAGCGTTTTTCAGCTGATAATGCTGTTATAAGCAGCTTTATGATGTATTTAGTATAACATAAATATGTAAAGCTTACTACTGGAACAATAGCTGATCAGGATTTATCACTAATTGTAAAATAATTGGGATGTATGATGAAATACCTACCAGTACTTAACCTCTTCACTTGAGTTTTAGCATAAGGTATGTAAGCACAAGATTACTCAAACTCTTTGCTTCATGCTCTACAACAGGCAAAGTTATTCCCCATGTAATAAGGTTTGCCGATGTACCATGTGATCAACACATTTTAACATTTGTGTTGAACATTTTTGAAAACCTTTATTTCGCAAATTTCCAGAATACTGTAAAGGGGATTATTTTCCTGAGATGAAAATTTAGCGATTTCTGAAATCCGACATTTCGCGTGGGTGTAATTTCCGTCATTTTTAGCTCACCTGACCGAAGGTCATGTGAGCTTATGGCATAGCGCAGCGTGTGTATGTGCGTGTGTGCGTGTGTGCGTGTGTGTGTCGTTAACACCTATTTTTAACTTCTCCTCTGAAACTACTGGACAGTTTTTAATGAACTTTGTCAGAAGTATATATGGGCCGGTGCAATTCAGATTTGTTCGTGGCGTTGCTATGGCTACCATAACTAGGTCAAGGTGACCTAGGGGTGCAAAATCTTAAAAATCTTCTTCTCCGAAACCAATGATTGGAGAAAAAATCTGATGTGATATTTGGCTTCTTTAGGGTCTTAAGCCTATAGTTTGTTCATTTTGTGAAATTCGGATAAAAAATAGGTTACGCGTTTTTGCGTTTAATTTTGAAAAAATCGTAAAATAGCTTCAAACTGTTATAACTTGACTATTTGACCAGATAATGACATGGGGTTTTCAGTTTTGACATCTTCTTGTTAGTATCTTCAAAATGAGGTCAAGGTCGATTGTGAAGGTCGTGACCTAATTTTTTTAACCTCTGATTATAATTATTATCTCGAAAACTATAAACTTTTTGTATAGGCATGTATATTAGAATGTTGTTGGTATTAATACAATGATCATTTTGATGTATAGAAAAAGGTCATGGGTTCAAAGGTCAAGGTCAAGGTCACAGATACGAAACAATACCAAAATGGTTAATTATCTAAAAAACTATAAACATTTTGTATAGGCATGTATATTAGAATGTTGTAGGTATTGATACAACGATCATTTTGATGTATAAAAAGGTCATGGGTTCAAAGGTCAAGGTCACAGATGTGAAACAATACTGAAATGGTTAATTATCTCGAAAACTATAAACTTTTTGTATAGGCATGTATATTAGAATGTTGTAGGTATTGATACACCGATCATTTTGATGTATAGAAAAAGGTCATGGGTTCAAAGGTCAAGGTCACATATGTGAAACAATACTGAAATGGTTAATTATCTCGAAACTATAAACTTTTTGTATAGGCATGTATATTAGAATGTTGTAGGTATTGATACAACAATCATTTTGATGTCTAGAAAAAGGTCATGGGTTCAAAGGTCAAGGTCACAGATGCGAAACAATACCGAAATGGTTAATTATCTCAAAAACTATAAACATTTTGTATAGGCATATATATTAGAATGTTGTAGGTATCGATGCAACGATCATTTTGATGTATAGAAAAGGTCATGGGTTCAAAGGTCAAGGTCACAGATGCGAAACAAAACCAAAATGGTTAATTATCTCGAAAACTAAACATTTTGTATAGGCTTGTATATTAGAATGTTGTAGGTATCGATACAACGATCATTTTGATGTATAGGAAAAGGTCATGGGTTCAAAGGTCAAGGTCACAGATGTGAAACAATACTGAAATGGTTAATTATCTCAAAAACTGTAAACTTTTTGTATAGGCATGTATATTAGAATGTTGTAGGTATTGATACACCGATCATTTTGATGTATAGAAAAAGGTCATGGGTTCAAAGGTCAAGGTCACAGATGCGAAACAATACCAAAATGGTTGATTATCTCAAAAACTATAAACTTTTTGTATAGGCATATATATTAGAATGTTGTAGGTATTGATACAACGATCATTTTGATGTCTAGAAAAAGGTCATGGGTTCAAGGGTCAAGGTCACAGATGCAAACAATACCGAAATGGTTAATTATCTCGAAAACTATAAACTTTTTGTATAGGCTTGTATATTAGAATGTTGTAGGTATCGATACAACGATCATTTTGATGTATAGAAAAAGGTCATGGGTTCAAAGGTCAAGGTCACATATGTGAAACAATACCAAAATGGTTAATTATCTCGAAAACTATAAACTTTTTGTATAGGCATGTATATTAAAATGTAGGTATTGATACAATGGTTATTATGATGTAAAGAAAAAAGTCATTGGGGTTTAGTATTTATGTGTTCTTTAAATCTATCAGCTAGCCATTAGTTATCAGGTGAGCGTATCAGGCCAATGGGCCTCTTGTTACAGGAAAGCTTCAACTGATAAGTAGCTCAGTTGGTAGAGTGCTCGCTCCGTAAGTGGGAGGTCGTGGGTTCGATCCCCGGCCAGTTCTGACACAAGACTTGAAAGTGGGTAGTGACTGTTTTTCACCAAGCACTCGGCATTACGAAATGAAAGTCACAGTTCTTTATGATGGGAACATAAAATAAACGAGGTCCCGTGTCACAGTGGGCTTGGCACGCTAAAGAACCCTGCTGTATAATGCCATCAGCGCAAAGCACAGGCAAAATTTCTGCACCTTTGCCTATAGCTGGCGACGTCTTGATATAAGTGAAATATTCTTGACTGGGACGTTAAACACCATTACTCAACTCAACTCATACCACATGGAAATTGTTCCCCTCAAGCGTAAGGGAGTTATCTTTTTAGGTACCATGAAACTAACTCATGTTCTTGATGTGAAATCTCTTCCTCTCTCTCTCTTTTGTGTGTGTGGGGATAGGTGGTGGTGGTCCTGCTCTTAGGTAGACCCTCTACAACTGAGCAACTGAGTCAGTTATTTTTTGAGGTGCATTTAAATGAATTAATTTCCCTCAAGTCTTGATGTGAAAGTTCCCTCTCTCTCTTTCTCTTTTCTGTGCGGAACAATGTTGTTGGTGGTCCTGTTCCTTCTTTTTAGGTGGGCCCTCTACAACTAAGCCACTGAGGCACTGAGGCAGTTATTTTTTGTGGTGCCATGAAATGTACCCCATGTTCTACAAGTCTTGATGTGAATGTTCTCTCGCTCTCTCTCTGTTTTGTGTGTGAAGGTGTTGGTTGTGGTGTGTGTGTTATCAAGCAAGATTACTACATTGTGTTTTTCTACAAGAAATTAATGGAATACACAATCAATTACACCAATTTGGGTCAATATTTTTGCATTTGTAATCAATCAATGCCATGTACTAGATTTTGGATATATAAGCTAGCAGTACATACCTTTTGTAACTTAAATAAATGACATCTATCACAGGTATTATTATACTCAAATTTTAGTTAATTAGTAGTTCATTCACAGATCAATATGTGATAAAAATACATATCTATATAGATCTACTAACAGTTGTATATATAAATTATTGCAGTATTATATATTATTGTGTTATGATATTGTTATTATTAACCTGATGAGTATGTCCTGTTCTATATGTCACAGTCGCTACCTGTGGTCATCATCCTCTTCATTCTCCTGTCTAGGTACCTGGATATTACACCTGTATAATGACACCTGTTTATTGATCTGATTAATGTTGTATAGATTTGTAATCATTCTAGACATAACATTAAGGTGTGTAGTAGTATACATGATGTGTTTTATCATTATAGTCACTACAAATCGTTTTTAAAAGGTGTACATTTTTAATGATGTGTTTTATTTCTTCTATTTAGGTCACTGTTTATAAGGTCTTCCAATCTGTTTGAAAAGGAACAGGGGTAAGTCTAGCAATTTTTTAATTTTTTTAAAATTTTTTAGCATAAAATCTGAAATATATATACATGTAGTAATATAATATCTAATTTATATGAATGAAATATACACGTTGAATAGACATATTGTTAAACATATTGAATGAAAAATACATTTATTTACCTTGTAAATGTGTTTAGTGTATAGAAATATATGTCAAATTCTTTAAGATGAAAAGGTTAATAGTAAAATAATTGATGTAAAATTTACCACCATCTACTAGTATTTTGATATTTTATATTAGACAGTAATGTTAATTATGTCAAAGAGAGGCTGTATTTATGATGATCATAATTACCAGTAGGTATCTATGATAACCTTTATTAATAGTTTATGAATAGTGGATTCACGATAAATCACGGATTGATTGATCTCATGAAATTTTGATAATTATGAAAAATACTACAGTGGCCACTATCATTATGAAAGGGAGGGGGTTTCACTGTCTTTTCTAAAATATGGTATTGGATATGATACTATGATAACCTTTCCTGGATGGTTACTATGATAACATTTCCTAATAGTTTATGAATACTGGATCCATGATAAATCACAGATCAATTGAATTGATCTCATTAAATTTTGATAACTAAGAGAGATACTGCAGTGGCCACTATCATTATGAAGGGGGGGGGGGGGGGGGGGGGGGGGGGGGTGGCTCTGTTTTACTAAATATGATATTGAATAAATTTTACATTATTAATGATCCTATAACAGTTTATAGGGAGGGGGGTTAGTTTAGCAGATACAATTTTACTATGTGGGTTGACACAGAAGAAAAAAATGTGTAAGGGACATTACTAGTTAAATAAAATGTAAAACATAACGGTAACATTTGCCAGTGTCTGATGTTAAGATGATGGAAGGAAACTGAAGGTCTTGGAAAAATTGCTATCCTAATTTGTAAATACTAGTATGGAATTTCAAATATTATCAAGTTGTATCTGTAACAGTTGATGTAGAAATGGGATGAATGGCTGAGTGGTGGAGTGACAGAAAACACCATTGAAACAGCTTGAGTAATCAACAGTCATTAAGAAATTATGACCAATATCATGAAGATTTGTAGTTGTGAGATGAAGTGGGTTGTTGATGGATGGACCCCAGTCAAGATTATTTCCCTCATATTGAGGTAGTCAGTCCTGGAATTGGGAGGAAATTGGAGGGCCCAGAGAAAAACCACCAACCTTTAAAAAATAAACTGGTGAACTTTCTTATATTCGGATCTGCCATGAGTGGGACTTGAAACTAGACTGTGAAAAACAACTAATGTTTTAGACTTCTCAGTCACTGCTGAGGTCCTGGGATGAGGGGTGGGGGGGGGGGGATCAGGATGATTAAGATATTTAAATGGCATATGCAGTTCATTACATTTTACTGTGTTGTGTGCATTAAAAGAAGCCTTTTATTTAAATGTGGCCTTCTGAAAGGGGGATATGGAAAGTTTTTTTGGAAGAGGCCATAAGGGGAAATGGAGAGTTGATCTCTTGAAATGGGTTTTATAAGGGGATGTAGACTGTTGCCTCTTCAAAGTAGGCTTATAAGGGGTATGGAGGAGTGGGCTGTTGAAAGTGGGCTTATAAGAGGTTATTGAGGGGTTCAAATTTTTTACATATAAATCACCAAACCTCAAAAACCATTTCTTTCATGTTAACAAACAGTGCTGTTTGTACCAAGAGAAGTATGAGAAGTATATTTTAGGACATTACTCCACACCTAGTTGTGTATAGATTATATCTGCATAAAGTATATCATTAATATTCATCTTCTTAATTGATGTTTAATGGACACGATTTTGTTTTGTGCTTTGTTCAATGCCTGATAGAATCTGAATTAAAATATCAGTGTATAATATGGACACTTATAAATCATTAATTGACTCTATAAGATACAGTATTTGCTGTATATGAAATGTTTACAAGTTTTTCTTTTATCAGTCTCTGATAAAAAATGATGTCCTTGTATGCAGTGATGCTGAATATGGTTTATAGTTACTAATATATATTACACAAGCTTCAAGTTTTTGGGCCTTTATGTTCCCAGCAAGAAGTTGTTTAAATGTTTAAAAATTCTTGTTATTGGGAATGACTGTGAACCTAATAAATTCCCAGATCCAAAGCATGGGATATAATAATACAGTCCAACCTGCCTTAAAGGCCACCTCTATATAAGGGTCACCTGCTTATAAAGGCCAGTAGAATTGTATCTAAATTGTTCTTTATTCATATTATTTGAACTTGTATATAAAGACCACCTTTTCATAAAGGCCACTTTTACAGGTTCCCTTGGATGGCCTTTATAGACAGGTTTGACTGTACCTTCCAATTATTTGTATGTGTGCATGTCATTGTCAGGCATGTACCTTGTACTCCTTCTACAGCATTGTACTAATAATTTATAAAAATCACTACCATAACTTCCTTCTTATCTGCAGATGGTCCTGTGACATTTCTGTGCTTCTGTGATTATGTTTTTGTGAGTAAAACCCCTTTTGAGATATAGAATTTTTCAACATCAGAAACAAACCAAGTTATTACTAGGGTCATCTAATTACTAGTTCTGAACAATAGAAGAGTCAAAATGGACATCATAAGATTTTGATTCTTATATACTTTTTCCTTAGTCAGGTTCTGCTTAGCTGGTTCCACTTGCCTTTATATTTTATGCTATTATAGGCATGGGAAATGACTAAAATTATAATATTAAGGTGTTGTAAATTCAGATTTAAAATGTTATTTCCTCTGAACAATACAGCAGGTGGTAGGGGATATAGTTACTTTGGTGTCAAACTATTGTTTACCTTTGGCTATATTAGACCTTCAAAATTTTGTAATTTTAAGACAATCTTTAACCTCTTGTAATAAGATAAATTCTGTTCAGTATAAAGTTTTATATAAATGCACTACTTGTCACAGATTTACCTGTCATGTCAACTTAAAGTTGTGAGCATACCTAGAAATTTTTGTTCATTTTTGGTACATGACTCTGTTTTGTGATTGAATTAAAAAACAAGTTTAGATGAAATGAATATCCATAAATGTCACCTACCGGTATTATAAAAAGATGCACATGTAGTCTGTAGATCTCAACAATGGTATAATGTTAAATGAACAAAGCTTAACATGCCCTAAACCCCTGAGTTAGCTCAGTTGGTTGAGTGCTGGATCTGTAAGTGAAGGTCGTGGTTCGAACCCAGACTGGGTCTGACCCAAGACTTGAAAGTAGGTAGTGCCTGTTCTTTGGCCAAGCACTCGGCATTACAAAAAAATGAAAGTCACGGTTCTTTCGGATGGGAACTTAAAATAAACGAGGTCCCGTGTTATGGCAGGTGTGGCAGGATAAAGAACTGTATAATGCCATCAGCACAAACACAGGCAAAGTTTCTGCACCTTCAGCTATAGTTGGCGACATCTCAATATAAATGAAATATTCTTGACTGGGACGTTAAACACCATTACTCAACTTGACTCTTAACATGCCCTATTTTCTGCATGGTTTAAAACCCCAAATTTGTTAATATTGTTTTGTTTTATGTTGCTAAGTCTGTTTCAATTGCTTCTAATTTTAAGCATCCTCTGTAGTGACCACAGGTGGCCTACTCTTTTTCAAACTCTACAGAAGTGCCTTGAGCATGCACTGAGACACGGGACCTCGGTTTTGAGTCTTGTCCAAAAAACTAACTGGTAACAAGCTTTTTGCAGCTCTAGTATGGGCAGGAGATGAAAATTTCCAAGTCCTGAGTGAGGTTCAAACCCACAACCCTTGACTTCGAAAGCCATTGACAGTATCACTCAGCCATGTCCGCCCATTGATATTGTCATTGAAATGAATAAAAAATAGTTGCAGCACTAGTTTTAAAGTTATATATGATGAAAATTTACATTAATATGACCGACATAACTAATATATATTACTTTTTAGATTGGGACAGTGTCAATTATTTATCTGAAACTGGGTGCATGTTATACATGTATAAATATTTACAATTGTAACTGCTTTGTTCTATGTAAACATCGTAGCAATTTCGTTGTTTATTTGCCAATAACGTCAGTACAGAACAACTAAGAATCTTGACATCAACAACAAATAGGGGAGGAATACATCAGAAAAAAATTGAAAAGGATTTTGACCTTTCTATTTGTACAAAAAGATGTGTCCTCATCTCGTGATTCTGTTTATATTGCAAGAAAACATTGTTTACTGTCAAACATTTTTTCACAAGTAAATTAAACAAACAAACAGGGTATGCAATTTGCACATGCTTTGCCATCATTTATCACCTCATAAATGACACAAAACACTATGCCAATTCTTAACAAAACCTTAATGTTCTCCTTTCATTTCCTAAAGTTATTCCCCTTTAATTTGAATACCAATAACAAGAAAAACCTCATGAAAATAATGAACTAATATTAACCTAAAAGTGCAATTCACACACTATTAAGTAAGTACAAGAAAAACCTAGCTGATTACGTTCAAAAGATACGTCAGAAGAGTTTATATGTCTCATGTGACATTTTTAATTTTGCTTATATCTATTAGTAGAATTAGCATTTGTATAACACATCTATAACGTCTCTCATAGTGTTACTTGTAAATCTGATTGTAAAACAGATATGAAATAAGAGAAGTATATCATGGTTATAACATCCTTCTTAACTTCCTGCTGACTACAAATAGCTGTAATAATGTCGATAAGCCTTTTGGTCCCATCTAGTGCTCAAGTTTCATTTCTATACATCTAGGATGTCACTCTTTTCACATTACAAATGTTGATGTTATTTTGTTAATACCCTGATAGACGTCATCCATTAATACCCTGATTAATTTTAATTCGGTTTTATTTTTTAAGTTTAGTTATATAAGTGACAGTTTACCTTTATATAAGTGCAGCACTTAGTACATACGGTAGGTTCTAGGACTTGAGTGTTCACAACTTAAAGATCCAGTATTCTAAGTTGTGGTCTCTGAGTGCCTTTGTCTTTGTGTTAATGTGTTCATTTTTCAGGAAACTCTATACAAAATATTTATTTACCTAAAAATTAAGTTAAGGGAATATATAAGAATCACCCTATCCTCATGACCTTCCATCAAAATACTGTATCAGACCCCAGTTTTACAATTATTTCCCTTAAATTAAATCTGGCAAATTTAAAATCTGTGTTAGTTTTCAAGATATTCATGAATTAAAGGTGTCATTTTGAAGATCATTATGACCTTATACCATATATTCTATTTTTGTTGAAACTTTTTAGTTTTAGTATCATAAAAGATCTACAAAATTTGCCAGATTTTAGTTAAGGAAAATCTTAGTTAAGAAATGATTGTGACACTGGAGCTTGCTCCATAACTTCCACATCTTTGGATGAATTTCAATCAAACTTTGCACAAATGTAAACCAACGTCAGATGATGTGTTGCATTCCAAATTTAGCTGTGTAAAAAAAAAAATGAAGGTCACAAGGTCAAATAATAGATTTTCGTAAATTTGGTCCCTGTATGCATTGGGGGTGTTATTTGTCTCACAGGAGACTGCTCTTGTTATTATGGCGTAGAAAGTAAAAATAATGATGGTTGTAGATGTATAGCCCTGAACTAGCTAGTTTCATTTCATTCTAATGTAAACTCATCATAAGACAAGTTCTTATCCGAGATTTGTTTATCGGGTAAATGACTTTTGGGAATTTCATGGACTGCATTTATATTGTTTAATGTCCTGGCAAGATTATTTTTATCCAGTTGGATATGTTAGTTGTTCATATGTTAAAAGGAGTTAAGCTGTTAGTGCCATTGCCTTGAGTGTACATGTATGATACCTAATATACCATCTACTCATTAGTTCACATTAGAATTAAATTGACGAAGCTTTTTCAGAGCACCTTTACAACCATTATCAGTTTACATTATACTTAGTTTATTTTAAACTTGAGCATTGTTCAGCATTGTCTGAAAATCCTACAGTTTCAGCTCACACAGTTTGCTTGTAAGACTTTAGGATGGGATTACAGTCAAACTCGTCTATAAAGGCCACCCAAGAGAACCAGTTAAAGTGGTCTATATGAACAGGTGACCCTTACATACAGATTCAAATAACATGAATACAGGCCAATGGGGATAACATTTTACTGGCCTTTTGAAAGCATGTGGCCCTTATATAGAGGTGGCCTTTAATGCAGGTTTAACTGTAATTTCAATATTTTCTCATCAAAGGGAGGCAATTGTAGTTTTGACCTAGCATATACTTTGTACTGTACTTTAATGCGATGTGTTGTATGATGAACAAATTAACACCTTGTCTAGATACTTATAGTAGTGCAGCATGATTTTCTTTTTGCAAGTCACATTATGTGATACCATTTTAATGTCTGACTGTCCATTTATCTCTGTGGTCCCCATGATGGATTCTAGATGGTAATTATCCCCCTGCCACCAGTGGTGAGGGGGGATATAGTAATACCGCTGTCTGTGTGTTTGTGTGTGTGTGTGTGTGGATCCGTCCCAGTTGGTTTCCGCTCATTTAAAAGAAAACCATACAAACTTGGTCAGTTGATTAGTTATGATAGTGATTGGTGTGGGATTGCTCGACAGCATAATTGTACATCCAAGATGGCCGCCATTACTAAAAATAGAATTTTTCACCGATTGCATGGTTTCCGTGCATTTTCAAAAAAAACTGTACATCCAATGGAGCTAAAACTTGGTCAGTTGATTTGTTATGGTAGTTATTGGTGTGGGATTGCTCCAAAGCTTTATAGCATATCCAAGATGGCCGCCATTACTATAAATAGCAAAAACTTATAAATGGCCATTGCAGCCTTATTTATGTACCCTGTCCCAGTTGATTTTCGTGAATTTAAAAGAAAACCATACATATGATTGAGTTGAAACTTGGTCATTTGATTCGTTATAATAATGATTGGCGTGGGATTGCTCAACAGCCTTATACCAAGATGGCCACCGTTACTATAAATGGCAACAACCTATAAATGGCCATTGCAGTCTTATTTATGTACCGATTTTGTTGAAATTTTAAACATAGAAAATAAAACTCAGGTCATTAAACATTTTTAACAGGTTTTTCTGTAAAAAGTTTTGTTTGCAAAATATAGTATATCTTAAGTTGGCCACTGTTTCTATAAATAGCAAAACTGACGAATGACCATTACATATTTATATACCAGTTTCTTCAGAATTTTAAACATATGTAATAGATTTTTCTGTTAAACTTTTAGTTTGCTTAATATTAATGACATATGCAATAAGGTGTATTTATAGCCTAACTCGTTAATTCTTTGTTATGGTTTTCGATCTGGTAAATGAACAAACCACCCCACTTAACAACCAGTGTTCCATAAAGCATATTTCACCTTATATGGAATTCACTGATCTTCACCTTTGCGGGGGGATAGTGTTCTCTGAACACCTTGTTTAAGAACAGATCAGATTACTTTATTTCCTTTGTTTTATTTTTGAGATATATGAAATTTAGACATATTCACATAGTTAAATTTTCGCTTTTTTAAGTATGAACAACACAATTATCAAAAAAAAAAAAAAAATTGATAGGTATTAATTTTCATGCAAAACAAATAACTGCCAAATAAGAGAAAATTAGTACATGTGAAATAAATATGATATTGTTTACTGGCTATTTGTGTAATACAAGTATTCCTTACTTGTTAATCTGTTTATTAGTGTTATTGTTTTGTTCACAAAAATTCTCCTTATGTAAGAAATGTGTTAATTGGTATTTTTGTCTTACAAAGATAATCGACATTTAGCTATCTAGAACAGAAGTCATTGTTCTGAACTAATAAGATCATCTATTTGAAAGTAGGACATTGCTTGAAAATGGAATACCATAAAAACCGTTATAATATATGCACTTTTTAGCTCACCTGAGCCGAAAGGCTCAGATGAGCTATTGCTATCTATCACCGTCCGTCGTCCGTCGTCCGTCGTGCATTGTCCGTCGTGCGTCGTCCGTCGTGCGTAAACTTTACATTTTAATCTTCTCCTCCAAAACTACTGAGCCAAATTTGATGAAACTTGGTGATTATTATGCCTGGGTTACAGCCTTTCAAAATTGTGTTCGGGGTTTGACCACGCCCAACAATATGGCTGCCGTTACTATAAATAGCCAAAATACAAAAAAATCTTCTTCGCTGAAACCAAAAGGTGCAGGCAAATTTTGATTAGATTTTTGGATTTAGGATACCTAGATACATTAAAATTATGTTTTTCATGAAAATTGGACAAAAAATAGGTTACGCGTTTTTTGCGTAAAATTATGTAATTTTTAAAATGAGACATTTATTGTTATAACTTCATAATGGCTGAAGATAATTGTATGGAGTTTTCACTGTTGATCTTGTCTTGCGATTTTCTTCCGATTGATGTCAAGGTCATGTCCCAGTTTTTGACCTTTGATAAAAATTCTATTTCTTTAAACATTTCTGGTGATAATGACGTAGGATTTTTGGTTAATTGTAGGTATTGGCATGACGATCATTTTGATATAACGTTTAAGGTCATGGGTTCAAAGGTCAAGGTCACAGATGTACAAGTTTACCAAAATAGTTAATTATCTGCAAAACTATGAACTTTTTGTATAGGCATGTATATTAGAATATTGTAGGTAATGGCCCAATGGTCATTTTGATATATGAATAAAGGTCATGAGTTCAAAGGTCAAGGTCACAGATGTAAACAAGTACTGAAATAATTATTTATCTCAAAAACTATAGACTTTTTGTATAGGCATGTATATTAGAATATTGTAGGTAATGGCCCAATGGTCATTTTGATATATGAATAAAGGTCATGAGTTCAAAGGTCAAGGTCACAGATGTAAACAAGTACTGAAATGATTATTTATCTCAAAAACTATAGACTTTTTGTATAAGCATGTATATTAGAATATTTTAGGTATTATCCTAACGATCATTTTGATATATGAATGAAGGTCATGGGTTCAAAGGTCAAGGTCACAGATGCGAATGAATACCTGAATGGTTAATTATCTTGAAAACTATTAACTTTTTGTATATGCATGTATATTAGAATATTGTTGGTAGAGGCACAATGGTCATTTTGATATATGAATGAAGGGCATGGGTTCAAATGTCAAGATCACAGATACAAACAAGTACTGAAATGATTATTTATCTCAAAAATTATAAACTTTTTGTATAGGGATGTATATTAGAATATTGGCCTAATTATCATTTTGATATTTGAATGAATCTCATGGGTTCAAAGGTCAAGGTCACAGGTGAGCGTTAAGGCCCATGGGCCTCTTGTTTTGTAAAAATAAAATTGAGTGTTAGGGTGTGCATAAATTACATGAGTGGATTGATCATTTGTAATCAACAGGCTTTGATGATTAATTGATGAATTAACAGTATTTAAAATAACATTTATTTAAGTAATAAAATTAATATAACATACTGTGATAACAAAATGATTTGAAAAATAACAAACCACTATGGTAGCTCAATTGGTAAAGTGCTCTCCTTGTATGTGGGAGGTTCCAAGCCTGGGCGGATATGACCAAGATTTTAAAACAGGTAGGGACTGTTCTTTCGCAAAGCACTAGGTATTAGAAATGAAAGTCGCAGGGTCCTTCGGAAGAGACCTTAAAAAGAGATGTTTGTGTCATGGCAGGGTGGCACGTTAAAGTACACTCCCTGCACATTGCTCTGAGCGCACAGGAAAGGTAAACATTTCTGCAACTTTACCTATAGAGGGTGATGTCACAATATAAGTGAAATATTCTTGATTGGGATCTAGAACTCCATTCAATTAATCAGTCAAAACATAACAACAAAAAAATGTGACACTGAACATCATATTTGCTAAATAAATGTTGTAAACTGTTAACCCATCTTTGCATGTGGATCTTCTGGTAGTATTGAGGGCAGTAAGAGTTAATTCCCTTTACCCAACCAATAATCAGCTTTGATATTCCAAATTGGATGGATTGGGGGTGACTGACAATGGATTATTTGCGACAGCCAGGACCTTATTACTATTTGACATTATAAAGGGGTATCTAATTATGAGAGGTACATGATTGCAAGTTGATATGTTTTTATAATGGGTGGCATGTGTAGAGGAACCTTATGAAAGAAGTTAATTCTCATGAAAGGTACATGCACAAAAGTGGCCTCTTAGAAGGGACTTGCTACCTGACAGGAATCTAATTATAGGGTTAGCCTTATTAGGAGATACATGCACACATTACAGGTGGCATCCTAATAGGATTGGCTACTTGGCAGGAATGTTATTAGAGGGTTAGCCTCAAAAAGGAGATACATATACATGTCACAAGTGGCATCAGACTAGGATTGGCTACTTGGCAGGAATGTTATTAGAGGGTTAGCCTCAAAAAGGAGATACATATACATGTCACAAGTGGCATCAGACTAGGATATACTACTTGACGGAAATCATATTATAGGGTTAGCCTTTTAAAAGAGATGCACGCCCACTAATAGTGATCTTTTACAGTGAATGACCTAATGTATGGAACCTTGTGACAGAGGTATTATCTCATAGGAGACAGATGTACATAAGTGGCGGTTTATGAAGTACTGTAAACGTATTTATTTTCGTGGTGAACCAATTTTCGCTTATTTGGCTGTCATTTGTTTTGCGCGAAAATCAGTACCAAGTGAAAATTATATTATGGTTATTGTGTTATATTGCATATTTTAAAAAACGTGAAAATTTAACTTAGCGGATATGTCTGAATTTCCTATACCACGAAAATAAATACACACAAAATTAAATATGTTTACAGTATGTTTCTTGAGGGACCTTATAATAAATACATGTCACAGATAGTCGATTATTAACTGGGGCCATAGGAGGTATGGATTAAGGGTGTCTAGTTGCTTATAATGAAATGCATAACAAAATCACTATTGGGTTATTCATAAAACTACTGAAATGAATATCATAAGAAACATATTGTATACATTTTTGGATTACTTATTAAACATGTATATGTGTAGTTGTTAGGTGTCCACAAATTTAAATAATCAGTAGCCAAATTAGTCCTTTTTAAAGTATTATTTCTTCATATATTTGCTAAAAAAGGTTACTTTTTAAAAGAATTTATAAGAAATTACAGTCCATCCTGCCTTAAAGGCCACCACTATATAAGGGCCACCTGCTAATAAAGGTCAGTAGAATTGTATCCCAATTGTTCTTTATTCATATTATTTGAACCTGTATATAAAGGCCACCTTTACTATTTCCCTTGGGTGGCCTTTATATACAGGTTTGACTGTAGTAGGCATCAGTCATTTTGGCTACAAGGAAAAGAAACAGAGTTGTTTGATTTGTTTGATTATAGTTTATATAGTACTTCAAACGTTTATGTTTAGAATCTATTTATTTTCTACTTTCAGGTTATGGATTTGAATCATTTAAGACTTAGTCATAATGGAAAATATCAGTAGAAAACATGAGGAGACTGAAGAATCAACATCAACACCCTCATCAGAGATGTGTGATCCTGATAGTATGAGGGACACAGAATTCTGTTTTGATGTGACAGCAAATTACAAGTCTACTACTGCTGCTGGCCAGTATAATCTGCCGACTTATCAGAATCAGCCGATAAGGTCTCTTTCTCCTCATCATCACGTAGATAGAATGCCAGATTCTACGATGATGTCAATAAACACCTGCTCACATTCGCCAAAACATGACAGCTACTCACCTTATCTCGTCAGACTTAAGACAGATAATGATGACTATTTAAATGATTTATGCACTAGTATTGGTCAACAATTGTCACATGGTTACAGTAAGACTGACAACCTAAAAACATTCATAAGCAAGAAAAAAGTCAAGCCTTCCCATAATATGTTTTATTTACCATCTGAATATATAGGTGATGATGCTACAGTGTCAAGTTCTGTATTGCCTTCCAAAGAAACAGTTGATTCACCATTACGGTTATATGAATCTAAGTCAGAAAGTCCAAGATCTGCAAGTAAATCAGGGTACATAATGAAATCAAAATCGCCAGAAAGTCCGAGAAATATGGAGGACTTTCTTACACCTTCATATTATCCATCTCATCATAAATCAGGAGAGAAATTGTACCATAGTCCTAGATCAAAACCATCACTTAGTGTAGACACTTCCAAAATTACAATGTCTTCATCAACTCAGGAATCGCCAACAAAGACAAGATATGAAGGAATATTACATCATCATCAACAGCAGCAGCTTCATCCACAGCAGCAACATCATCATCAGCAGCATCATCAACATCAACAGCAGCAGCATAGTAGAATACATTATCGATCATCAACATTTTCAAAAACTCAAACAAAGCCCATGTCCGAAGAATCTGAATTTCAGCAAAATACTAAACAACAGCTACCTTCAATACCATTTATTCAGCAACAAAGTGAACCTTTTGTTGAAGATTTTCCGAAGCCAATAACAAGATATAGATCTAGTTCTGAGAGTAGATTATTATCAAGTGATAGGTTTATATTGGGTCTAGACCCAGAACTTTGTCCCCAAAGTCATATACCCCTGAGTCCTAGGGGAAGTAATGGCAGCATTTGTAGTGTTAGGTCCAGTAATGCAGATTCCGCCGTAGACGTTTTAACACCAGATGAAGATTATCATACCAATGAGATATCAGCTACCGAGTCTGTGGACTGGTTTAAAGGGACCACCGGTAGTAACTTACACCAGAGTTTGGACCAGAAAATAAAAGAGTCCTCAGAGACATTAAAAACTGAATGTGAAGATGTGTTCAATATATCTAGTCATATACGTAAAATACCATCAGTTGTTATTAGTGACCATAGTGAACCAAGCGTAATCTCTAGGCTATCACCAGAATGGTCGACAGAAAGTGTCAGTAATGAAGAGAATACTTCCTCTTTGTTAACCCTTCAGAGACAGTGTTCATCTCAATCTCTAACATCAGAGGATTCCGTCACCAGCCTCTCTAGTTTGTCATGCAGATCGGACTCATACTTATCTCTAACAGATTTCACAGACAGTGAAGAGGCCCAAACCCCAAAACCAACAGTTCCTAAAGTAAAGGTAAGTCTTTGTTTTTATTTACTTAATGATGAGACATAGTTTCATGTTCTTTTCATTCTCAATTTGTATTTTACACATGGGGTGTAGCTGAATTGTAGCTACTCAGGAGGTGCTGCTTATCTATCTAGAGCACATAGTCCGAGTTTCACAATCATTTCTTAACTAAGATTTTCCTTAATTAAAGTCTGGTACCATTTCAAATTTTCATAATTTTGTTATTTTTTACTTTAAGATATTCAGGAATTTAAGGTGTCATTTTAAAGATTATATCATACTGATGACATTTGCTTTAAGTTTTGACATAAATATTTATCTGTAGTTCCAAAAAGAGCTTACCAAAATTTGTAAGGTTTAAGTTAAGGAAAATCTTAGATAAGGAATAATTGTGAAACCGGGACCTGGTCTTACTTCTATGGTGGAAGTTCACTTGTTCGACTTTATGTGACATTTTCAAAGTTTTCACTTTGCCTTTGGGATTGTGGTTTGGAAGTTGACAAGTGTGTTCACATTTGATAAGAAACTGTGTCTCTGTATATAAAAATACCTTATATGTTTATTCTACTGTCACCAGCTGGTTTCCTATTGTAAGGTTCCAATTTTAGCTAGCCCTGATATTGATTTGTTCACAATTCTTCAGTATATGACAAGTACAATACTTTAGTTAGTATTTGTATACTGTTAATCCAGTTATTTTTGTGACACTTTATTTTCGTGTATCACGTTCATGAGATTTATTCACAGGAACACGAATTCAGGTTTCATTCACCAGTTATTGACTAGCAATTTAAATTTAAGCTGAATACTTTTCATATGGGAGTGTTTTGAATTCATGAATGAATTAAGTGTGAATTAATGTGAAAATTAGGTTCACATGAATAAAACTGGATTTACAATAGTTCAGATGACAAATTAACTCGCCCTTTCCAAAAGTTCAGCTGTTTCAGTAATACCTGCTACAGCTACCACCTCTATAAAGACCACATGTTCCATTAAGACCATTGTTTTCAGATCCCTTTACCAAAAAATCTACCCGTCCATTGTTCATTAACACTTTCATAATGAAAATACTATGTATACTTTTGAAATATATGTGAGAAATGCCTTCTGAGAAAGCATAAATCTCGATTGTTTATAACATATATGGCAGAACCGGTAAAGGAGTTCTCTCTTTCTACTTGTGATATTCATAGTTGTATGCAAGGCGTTTTTCTTCCACACCATTTCCTGTCTTGTTTTTAGCACAGAGTACATTTCATCAACTTAAGTAACTGAATTTTTCTGTTGTAACATTTCTGCCTGTAAATTTGAAGTATTATTGTAATGATATAGTTAACATCATGTTTGAATTACCTCCCTTGCAATATTATGAAAATTATGTATGTAGTATAGTGTCATGATGGTTGTCTCCCCTTATGTACAAGATTTTAATTTGCAAATTATTAGATAAAGGAAGTTCAGGTTTTAACTCTTTTGTAAATAACATCATATTTGAATTGTCTCCCTTGCAATAATATGTATTTAGTATAGTCATGATGATTGTCTCCCCTTATGTACAAGATTTTAATTTGCAAATTATTAGATAAAGGAAATTTCAGGTTTTTACTCTTCTATAAAAAAATAAAATCATATTTGAATTTTCACCCATCAATTATATACATGGTATGTAGTATAGTCATGCTAATTGTTTCCCCTTATGGACAAGATTTTAAGATGAATCAAAGAAGTTTTGTTTAAAATTGCACATTATTAGATAAAGGAAATTTAAGATTTTAAAAGTTAGGTAAGACTTCCTTTTGTACCCACAACCATAAAATTCTATGTACAATTAATTATTTTTCACAGAAATATTCTAAATGCCTTTAATCTGTCAATTTTAGGCTGTTTCAGTCAAAATTATTTTTTTTAATGGCGGGTACAAATGGAAGTCCTTCCAAAAATTATTATTAACTGGAATAATATGAATCTTGAAATATATAAATTTTTCAAAATAATCCCTCACTGATTTGTAGTAATAGCAGAGGCTTGCTTGCATCTCAAATACTTCATTGTAATAATATTTCTGATTCTGAAGTAGAGACTTGCCTACATCTCAAATTGATACTTTAGTTGATAATACATACAGGAAATATTATAATCTACAGTTTCTTTCTTTTTAGTTTGAATGTTGGATATGGGGATTTCTAACAAAACTTACCAATATTATAAAGGTTTTATGTTATTTCATCGTAAGTAGCTAGTTCTAAAATGCTAGTTCTAGCTTACAAGTTTACAGTGTTTTTTAAAATTTGTGTGCCAGTATATCATGATCTTCTAGGTGGTAGTTGGTTATTGTCTGCTTCAGTGCTCTTATAATGTCCCCCAAATGAAGTGGGACATATAGTGTTTACTCCATTTGTCTGCCACTTTTCTCAAAAACTATTTAACGATTAACAATTGAACTGTTTTAAAATGGCATTCTTAGTCAATATGAATGCCAAACCTTTGCGCCACAAACTGAGTAATGCGGGATCAATAACGTCATTGATTTAGTGCACATCCACTGGATGGATGCAAAAGCATGTCCGATGATCATGAAAAAAATTACAACATGCATTACAGAAACTATCTAATTTGGCAAGGAAAATTTTCAATTTACACATGGAAACTTCCAATAGACTTTGTGAAGTTGAAAACGACTTGATCATCAAACACAAATGCATTCGATACCCCAAGAAATAAACCACCTGGGAACATGGAGGCAGCCATTTTGTTTACCAGGCTATAGTTCCCCAGAAATATGTATTGCCAACATTAATATTCAAATGCAATGATGCAGTCTTTTGGCATTTATAGTCCTATGAATGCAATTGCTCTCAAATTGGAAGAATAATAAATGCACAAGGCTAAAAAATATATCTTTATGAAACTCCACAGGACCAATCTTTTGGCGGAGTAGAAGTGTCATTGCCTATTTGTATTTTTGTCATGCATATGGTTAGAAAAACATGGATTTCCCAGTTGGGGTTCATTTAGGGTACACTTTTGAAATGGCTTTCATTTGTAATTTGTGACAATGTTTTGTTTGAACTTCAATAAGCCATTTTACAAAAAGATAGTATTCATAATGTAATTGGTTTGGAAGTGTAGCATACTGGTAGAGCTAGTTGTGGTTGAGTATACATAGTAGATGTAATAGACTGATTTTCTGCCAGATGTTTGGTCCAAATTACTCAAATTATTTAGCCTAATGTTGGAAGGCTAATTAGTACTTTTACCTGGAAGGGTTGACACTAAGACAGTGCTCTCATTCAGGAAGTAGACTTCCATTCTCTTTAGAAGTTCTTTTCATGAAATTTTGAATGTTCATTTAGCCTTACTATTAATGAATATTGCAGAGATGATGAATATTTAATGAGTCATTGTTTTGCAGATACGTGTATTTACACATTGGGCAGAGGCATTGCAAATTACATCTAACAAAAGTTGTTTGATCATCATCATTCAATTATCGAGTAGCTCTATATGTAATTCCACCCACAAACAAAATGAGTTCACCAATTATTGACAATTAAAGGTCATTAATATAATTACCTAAAGTCTTGTTTGTTTATACAGTCAGTGTACATGGATAAAGCATGTAAAAGTGCATGGTATGTTGCTAATACACATACTCAGTAATTTCTTCGACTATTCCTGTTTCCTTTGACATGACTCAAGTATTATGGAGAGCCCTAAGTACTCTAAGAAGACTTGGTGGCTGAGTGGTCTAAAGTGGGTGCATACAGATCACAGTGCCTCTCACCACTAGGTTTGAATTTCACTTAGGGCAGATCCTAGTGTGAGAAAGTTTTTAGCTCACCTGAGCCAAAGGCTCAAGTGAGCTTTTCTGATCACAATTTGTCCGTTGTCTGTCGTCGTCGTCGTCGTCGTAAACTTTTCACATTTTCATCTTCTTCTCACGAACCACTGGGCAGATTTCAACGAGACTTGGTCAGAAGCATGTCTGGGTCGGTGCAATTCAGATTTGTTCGTGGCATTGCCATGGCTACCATAACTAGGTCAAGGTGACCTAGGGGTGCAAAAATCTTAAAAAATCTTCTTCTCCGAAAGTATTGATTGGAGAAAAAATCTGATGTGATATTTGGCTTCTCTAGGGTCTTAAGCCTGTAGTTTGTTCATTTCGTGAAATTCGGTCGAAAAATGGGTTACGCGTTTTTGCGTTTAATTTTGAAAAAATCGTAAAATAGCTTCAAATTGTTATAACTTGACTACTTGACCAGATAATGACATGGGGTTTTCAGTTTTGACATCTTCTTGTTAGTATCTTCAAAATGAGGTCAAGGTCAATTGTGAAGGTCGTGACCTAATTTTTTTTACCTCTGATTATACTTATTATCTCTAAAACTATAAACTTTTTGTATAGTCATGTATATTAGAATGTTGTAGGTATTGATACAACGACCATTTTGATGTATAGAAAAAGGTCATGGGTTCAAAGGTCAAGGTCACAGATGCGAAACAATTCCGAAATGGTTAATTATCTCGAAAACTATAAACTTTTTATATAGGCATTTATATTAGAATGTTGTAGATATTGTTACAACGATCATTTTGATGTATAGAAAAAGGTCATGGGTTCAAAGGTCAAGGTCACGGATGCGAAACAATACCGAAATGGTTAATTATCTCGAAAACTATAAACTTTTTGTATAGGCATTTATATTAGAATGTTGTTGATATTGATACAACGATCATTTTGATGTATAGAAAAAGGTCATGGGTTCAAAGGTCAAGGTCACAGATGCGAAACAATACCAAAATGGTTAATTATCTCGAAAACTATAAACTTTTTGTATAGGCATGTATATTAGAATGTTGTAGGTATTGATACAGCAATCATTTTGATGTATAGAAAAAGGTCATGGGTTCAAAGGTCAAGGTCACAGATGCGAAACAATACCGAAATGGTTAATTATCTCGAAAACTATAACTTTTTGTATAGGCATGTATATTAGAATGTTGTAGGTATTGATACGACGATCATTTTGATGTATAGAAAAAGGTCATGGGTTCAAAGGTCAAGGTCACAGATGCGAAACGACACCAAAATGGTTAATTATCTCGAAAACTATAAACTTTTTATATAGGCATGTATATTAGAATGTTGTAGGTATTGATACAACGATCATTTTGATGTAAAGAAAAAGGTCATGGGTTCAAAGGTCAAGGTCACAGATGCGAAAACAATACCGAAATGGTTAATTATCTCGAAAACTATTAACTTTTTGTATAAGGATGTATATTAGAATGTTGTAGGTATCGATAAAACAATCATTTTGATGTATAGAAAAGGTCATGGGTTTAAAGGTCAAGGTCACAGATGTAAAACAATACTGAAATGGTTAATTATCTTGAAAACTATAAACGTTTTGTATAGGCATGTATATTAGAATGTTGTAGGTATTGATACAATGATCATTTTGATGTAAAGAAAAAATGGGGTCATTGGGGTTTAGTATTTACGTTGTCTTTAAATCTATCAGCTAGCCATTAGTTATCAGGTGAGCGTATAAGGCCCATGGGCCTCTTGTTCAGTTAGCTTTACCCAAGGAGGTCGGTGGTTTTCGCTTGGCACTCGGTTTTCTCTGCCATCCTAGAACTGACCACCTTGATGTAAGTAAAGAATCTTGACTGGGGTGTTAAAACATGCTCCGCTCCACTTCACTATTAGCCCTCTCTGTATGGCTATGTTTCCATTCATGATAGTCAGAATTTCCATAGGGCACTAATTTCCGACACATTCTTCCAAAAAGTAACCTATTTAGGCAATTTTCCAAAAAAAAAAAAATAAATAAAAATACTTTTAAAAGAGTGAGTGAGTGAGTGAGTTATGATGTTTAACGTCCCAGTCAAGAATATTTCACTTATATTGAGACATTGCCAGCTATAGGCAAAGGGGCAGAACTTTGCCTGTGTGTTGGGCTGGTGGCATTTTACAGCACTGTATCTTCAAAATTTTTAGAAATTTGGCAACCAATAATTTGAAATTTGTTGAAAAGTAGGTATGGCTCCCATCTACAAATGCAATTTATTTTGATAGCTCAGTCTGCCTTCCTTGCATAAAAATGAAGGCATTGGTGGCTGATTGGTTTAAAGTGCACATATGCATGCACTAATAATGGATCATATTTTCTTCCATCTTCCTATGTTTGAGATAGGAATTTCCGCTTGAATAACCAATAGTAGAATGGTAGAAATCTCTATCTTCACCTCCACGTGCGTTTATCTTCACCTACAGATTTTCAGTGACGATTCACCTACAGATTTTCAGTGACGTCACAATCAAAGAACAATTGAATGGCGTCATATCGTGGAGACATGACATCGTCTTGCGGGAAAATGACACCTGAGTCTCCAAAATTTAGAAAATTTCACTGCGTTTCAAATGTTTATTTTGGGAGATTAGAATAAATAGGTTTGTTTTCTAGTTTATACATTTTATATAAACCAAAATCAGGTACATTCTGTCCGATGGTCATATTTATTTTTATGTAAAATGATAAATAACAAAGTTAAATTTACAAAGATGGCGTCGATGTCGATGTGACTGATACTTCAAGCCAAAAATTTTCATCAAAATGGAAGAAAAAGAATCAATTATGAGTTTATCCATGTAGGATAAGGAATTCTTACCCTCGGGGTTGAATATTTCTGTCAGAGACTCTGCAAGCCTCGTCTCTGACTGAAATATTCAACCCCTTGGGTAAGATTTCCCTATCCTACATGGATACTTATGATAGATTCTATTAGTCTCTCACTGCGATTGTCAAATCCCATTATGAGAAGTTCATTGACTGGTTTTCTCCACTATCTAAGAACTAACTGCCATGATATAATTGAAAGAATCTCTACTAGGCTATAAAACATCATTCCTCCACTACACTCCTTGCATTAATAAATACATTACTAAAGGGAGATATTCCTTTATGATTAGTCTCTAATGTAGTATACCATTATGTTTCATAAAACAACAAACGCACTTCTTATGACAACAGTTTCCTTTTTATGATATTTATTTATAAATAACAACAAAATAGTATAAATCATACATGTCTATCTTTAGCGTTGGAAGGAAATGTCATGAAGAATCATATAATAAGAGTTTTAGATAAATGTTTACAAAAAATGAATTTATAAGACAAGTGTATAGACAACATTGACCTGTCCACTTGATCTTCCATTAGGAATATTCATATTAGATGGGTTTCTCCCTATACATGGGGAGTATTAGTATTCCCTGTTATCTTGTGTTACTTTTACATCAATACACTATATTTAAGATTATAAAGGTCATGCAGACAGGTCACTGTTGTTTACCTATACTACTGACATTCAAATATCAACAAGTCTTATTTGACAAAAGTATTCAGAAGTTTATCAGTTTCACAAAATAAGTTTGGTTCAATTTATGCAGTTTGTCAGAAGTAGTCACAAAAACACATGGGCGTTTCCTGATTGCAGCTGTAATTTTTCTGCATAAAAGTATAAAAAAAAAAAAGAACTTTGTAAATGATCAGGGTTTAGACAGGTTAAAAGACAGAGGAATGTCATTTATGATTTTAGATCACCACTGATTATAACTAGAAATAAAATCAATGGTATTGTAAAGGCTGTTAACAGGCCCTATACCAATCAATAGTATATCACTTACATGTTAGAACAATGGCAATTTATATAGATGGCCATCAGAGCATTCAAGCTAACAACTGATTTTTTAAATAGAAACAAAACCTTGATGACAAGCAGGGTTTTTATAGCTTGAGCAATTATTATTATCAAAGTACTGAATAATTTATGTATTTTAACCTGCACAGTCAGGTAGTGTAATGCTGCGTTGTTATTGAAAACAATGGATAAACAAAAGTGATAAGGCTCGCACCGGAACTCAGAGAAATATTATATGTTGTTTGTAGTGTTATCCGGTTTCACAAAGTACTTAAGGAAAGGGTAAAAATGATTACTAATATTTTACAAGCGGAATTTGAAATGGAAACACAAGAGATATTACAAGAAACAAAATTGACGGGCAAAAGGTCCAAAAAACGTGTTAAACTGCGGAAAATTGTGCGAGAAAAATGTGATTTAAGTTTTAATAATGTGTTTGTGGATAAAGTGGTTAATGAGATTGAAGAATTAAGGCAATCTATTTCATCTCTTACTCCGACGGTAAATGACGAGGCTGAGGCTGACAGTTCTGAAGATGAAAACAGTATTCTGGATAAAGAAGTTCTGGAAATTTTACAAAAATCTACTTTTATTCTAGAGAGGGCAAAAACAAAACAGCAAGTTGAAGATGTGTTGGGTTCATATATTCAGAATGAAAATAAGTCTGAGAAGAATTTATTAGAAACCTGTATTCAACATGTAAATAAGTCTGAAATGAATATATTTGAAACTTGTGTATCTAATGGAAATAAGCCAGAGAAGAATGCATTTGAAACCTGTGTTCCTTATGAAAATAAGTCGCAGAAGAAAGCATTTGAAACCTGTGCTCCTAATGAAAATAAGTCAGAGAAGAAAGCATTTGAAACCTGTGCTAATGAAAGTAAGTCGCAGAAGAATATATTTGAAACATGTATGCCAAATGGAAATAAGTCTGAGAAGAATATATTAGAAAGCTGTATTCCTATTGAAAATAAGTTGGAGAAAAATTTATTAGAAACCTGTATTAACCATGAAAATAAATTGGAGAAGAATATATATGAGACATGCATTCCTATTGAAAATAAGCTGGAGAAAAATAGATTTGAAACATGTGTTCAAATTGAAAAAATGTCAGAGAAGAATAGATTTGAATCCTGTATTACTCTTGAAAGCAAGTCCCAGAAAAATGTATTAGAAACTTTGATTCCTGTGGAAAATAAGTCAGAGAAGAATATATTTGAAGCTGGTATTCCTAATGAAAATAAGTTGGAGTTGGAGAAAAATATTTTTGAAACCTGTGTCCCTATTGAAAATGATTCGCAGGAGAATATATGTGTTCCCAATGAAAAAAAGCCAGAGAAGAATCTATTTGAAGCCAGTGTTCTTAATGAAAATAAATCGGGAAAAAATGCATTTGAAGCCTCTATTCCTTATGAAAAAAAGCCAGAGAAGGATATACAACATGTACATGTATTTGAAATTTGTATTCCTAATGAAAATACTGGTAAAGCCCCAGAGTCAAATATATTACCAGTACTTACAAATACACTTAGTGTAAACAAGTCAGAGAAAGTTCAACCAGAGATAAATCCAGATTCAGTACTAGATGTAAATAAAACCATGAAATTAGTTGATGTTAAGATGAGCCAGAGGGGTTTGAATGACATTTGTGGTCAGGAATGTGATATAAGACAGGCTCAGATCTCCTCAGAAATAACAAGGTGTCCCCATAACCTGAAAGGTAATCATCAAGTGATTAGTTTACCTACAGCCTCAGGTGAACAACGATCAGGTAGAAAATCTGTCCCACACATTACAGAGAACATTCAGTCAATCAGCACACAAACTGATATAGATAGTAGTAACTCATCCCAGTCCCAGCTCTCTACATCGAGTTGGAGTTGTCGTACTGATATTACTGATAATTCAGATCTTGGTGTGGTCAGTGTTAACGGCCAGGTCATGAACAATTTTATTACCACCACTGTGTCAGATAAAGATAGTGTTCATATGAATGGATCAGCTGGACTTAATATGGATCAGAAATCGGTTTTAAACTGTCTTAGTTCAAGTAATAACAGTACTACTACAGGCACTGAGGATAAGTGTAAACACTGTCCTTCTTTATATACCAGTACAATACAGCAGGAAAAAGATAGCTGCAGCAGTCAACCTGATCATACTGCTCAACTAAATCATAATTCAAACTGGAGGAATGACACTAGTACTTGTAGTATATTAAGTGCAGGTATAAATAGTGATTTTAAAAAGGTGAACCTACTTCTACTACTAACACTACAATTTTACCTGAGATGAATAAATACAATGATGACATGAACAACGGTAACTATACCAGTGTATCATCACCAACTTCTTACAGTGCTACGACAGGTCTGTCGTCAACGTCGTCGTTGTTACCTGTCGAGTTACAGCAAAACGAGGAAAATATTGACAACAATAATGTGACTGTAACAACAAAAACAACAACAACAGCCACTAAGACAGTGACAGCAGCTAAGAAAACAAAAGCTAACTCTATGGAGGAGGGAGACCAGGAAGGTGGGGGAGGACTAGGATTGAGTGGACAGGAATTAGACGAACCTCCTCCCTGTGAATGTGATGAATGTTTTTTAGGAACTGATGAAGTGTCACCACCTCAGCCTCGTAAATGGAATAGGGTAAAAAATATTTATCTAGTTAGAAGACATTTATCTTGCATTTTGTTTATTACATAATTGTTTTTAATAGCAAAATGAAATGATTTTTCAAACAGGTTATGCATATGGATACATAGGTTCATTATTTAGTTTTTCTTCACCCTGGGGGCTGGATATAAGCTATAAATAGGACCTTAAAATGTAGCATGTCCCAGAGCCTCACCCTAAATATGAACTAGTAATTTTGATAAATTGTACATGCAATATATTTTAAGTGAAAATCTATCTAGGATTTATGATATTTTCTTTCTTTATTTAAGACCCGTAGATAAATGAATATTTCTACATGATTACACCACCAGCTTGTATTTCTGTGTTATATTTACTTAATATAATACAAAATCCATTTATTTATAAGTAAAAGGTTGAATTGTAGGTGGTCACAGGTGAGTGGATATAGGATACATAAACAAGAAGTGTATATGCATATATATGCTTGATTTAAATTCTCTATAGCTATATCAAGTTTTTCAATTATAACACAGTGCTGTGAAGGGGTTTAAGAGGGTTTTTCAAGTGAGTGGTTTCTTATCGTTTTTTATCATCCACTAAAACAAGGCATATTTAATAAAATTTAAATGTAAATTTAAAATATAAATACACTTTAAATGCGACTTCATTTATAATGATGTTATTAGTTTGTTAGAGGATAAGTGTGTCCAGTGTGTCAAAATCTTCAACCAGTTGAAAAATGTTATTACTTAGTCAGTTGCAGGTGCAAAATCTAGATATCCAGTTTTGTCAGACAATCACTTTTATGCTTAAGGATACCTGCTTTGTAGAAGTGGAGTTTGAGGTTGGATCAAATTATGACCCAGCATACTTCCAGCACAAGAGTGAGCTGTCTTGTAGCAGTCTGGGATGCTCAGTTGGTAGAGAAATCGCCTATAGTGCAGGATGCCCAGGGTTTGATCCCTGACCCAACCTTGCATTTTTCTCATTTCTGTTGAAGTCAAACTATGGTGCTAGGTCATACCAGTGAGATCACACTATGTTGTACTAGCACCCATACTCTGACTTTTAGGTGTTGTTTAGAGACAGTGATTGCCGAGGGTGTTGTCTCAAGAGTTCATTACTAGTATACAGTAATATTGCAAGCCGCCCTCAAAAATTTTTATGGATATTCGTCACAATAATGTTAATAAGTATTACCTGTATGTCTCTGTATCTCAAATAACCCTGGATATATTTGATGTCCCCCTATAGTTCCATGTTCCTTTCATTCTCAATTTTGATTACACATATGGCGGATGTAGCTTAAGCTAAACAGAAGGTGCTTATTCTTCCAGAGCATTGGGCCTCACTCAGTTCCCTGGTGGAAATTCACATGTTTAACTCAGTATGCCAGTTTTGAAAATATTTACTTTGCTTTGGGATTATGATTTGGAAATGGATTTTTACTTATGATTTCTTATACCGGCACATTTAAACCTTAACAGGGATTGTACATACTGTCTATGGTTTTGAGTCTTACACTCTGCAACACCTTGTTTGGCCCCCTTTACTTGATTTGCTCTGTATAATTTAGTGGTTGACCTGTCATTGTTTTAGTGAAAGGTTGTTGAACCAGGAATGTGTATTTTTCATCTTGTGTTTATCTGTAAATTATTTTTTTATCCCCGTGTTTATTAGAGTATGTGACAATCAATTTTCTTTTCTGTTCACATCTAAATATTTTGCAAAAATTTTTGAAAAATGGCTGCCTGGTTCAAATGTTCATACTAAGATTTTGAAAACTAATTGTTGGGCTTTAAAAAGCAGCCTTTTAATTCAAAATGCAGGATCAGTTTTATCTTTTACTGTCACAATAAACTTTGATTTGGTTGCATTGGGGTTTATAGGTGTTTACTCCACTTTGGTTTCATTGAGGTTATAAAGCTTGATACCTTATAATGTGGAAACTATCATTTCCATTGGATATGGAATGACATTAATTGACATTATTCCATGAGTTTATGCAAGGTTAATGTTTTTTTTACATATCTTTCCAGACAGTCTTTATGAGTATTAGTGATGTGGTAAGCAGGCAAAACCCATTTTGTTTTATCTTGCCACAACCAATGGATTGTCACTTTGCTCTCAATTAAGTTGCTATGTTACTCAATCTTGTGAAAGTGGCCTCTGCGGCCAAGCGGTCTAAAGCATGCATTTACAGATAACAGTGCCTTTCAAGGCCTAGATTCGAACCCTACTTTAATCAGGTCCTAGTGTGAGAAGCTTGTTAGTTCACTTGCTGAATGTAGATGGTTTTCTCAGGGTACTCCAGTTTCCTCCACCATTCCTAAGCTAACTGCCTTGATATTAGTAAAAGATTCTTGTCTGGTGTGTAAAACTCAATTACTCTATTCTACTCCACTCCTTCTTGCTATACAATCCACAGTTTTTTACTTTTCTTTCATTTAAGTTGCAAAGTTGCTCCTTTGCGCCACAAACCAAAAGTGCCTTGTGGAGTAAATAGTCTATCCATGTGTTTTATTTAACAATCTGCAGAGCAATGTATTATACTTATCTCATGCATATAATAGGAAAAATTGTGGAGCTTATACCTGGTACTTGGACAGGAAACTAACCCTTTTGTATAATACAGGTACCTTTAAAACATTCATAACTACTGTAAAAAAGAAAAGGATTTACTAAAATTAGATTTATACCTTTACAAATATTAAGTAATGTTTCGTAGTTCGACATCTAGAAGATTTGAACTTTCAGTTTCCATGGTAGCAATAATATTCAGCTCTCGACTTCAAAAGGAAAATTGTATGAAAGTAAAGCATTAAGTATTCAAGATATATTAAACCCTAAGTTATTTATGGTGCTGTGTCTTCAAATATTGAAGTTAGTGGTTAAAACAAACACAAATCCTTATTTATCAATGTTACAAGTATTATTGGAGCATCTTGTCGGAGAGAGATTGACGTCATACCCAAATTTTACATCTTACTACCTGGCTATTTCTGACATATAAAATAAGTACTTGAAAAATAAATTGAGTGAAATTACAACTCTAATTTTAGTTTATGGATCAAATTTATTTGCATGCTTACCAAGACATTTTAACATTTAAGAGACGTGATCTTTGTTTTATTATTAAAGTTTTAAATATATTTAAGATAGATAGATAGCGGCTGCTTGAGCGAGTTTTTATGACCAAAATTTAATAAATGGTCATATAATTTGCATTATATTTACATTACTTATATTGACTTTGATATCTCGCAAATGGGTGTGTCACGTTTTTCTTATGGTGATATTACCTGATAGACAAAAAGAATAAAGGAATTAATCCTTGTTAGAAGGCATATTAGAAAAACCTGTACATACAATACAGACCTGTTGAAAGTTTAACAATAAGCTATTAAATTAGTGCCAAATTGGCCATCTTGACAACTTTTTAGCACTTGGTATCTTTCGACAGCTTTTCGGCTACCAGCTCTTCATATCCTAATTGGGCAATTGGTAGTTGAGCTCGACTCCTCTACTCCCCTTTTGCTATTTCAGTGTTAAACTTTTGACAGGCTTGTACTGTAAGTAGATTTTGTATGAAACACTTTAAATTTACCCCAATGTTATTTAAAACTGTAAAGACCATTGGTGTGCCTGGCAACTACAGATACTTAATTAGCACATTAGCAGTTGATCACAGGTTGTAGCTGCAAGACATGTTCATAAAATCTTAAAAACATCAACAAGGAGGAGTGATAAGAGAGAAATAGAGAGAAAATCTTCTCTGAGACAGTCAGTTCCAAGATGGTAGAGGAAACCTGAGTGTCCGGGAAAACCATGAACCTTCCACATGTGTACTGACAATTTTTCTGAAACTAAGGATTTGCCCTGATTTACAAGCTTCATCTTCCTTATTTGAAAGATTTTACATTTGATTTTGTTGAAAACAAGTAACTGTTGTGGTTATATATATCCTGTTCTGTTACGAAAAATTTAATATTGAAACCACAATTTTCTTTTCAAAATTTGTTTACTTATTTTATTTTTAATAAAATACCGGTTCTGGCATTTTGCCATTGAATAACAGCACTCATCAACATAAGATTTTACTCTTGGACTACTCTGAACAATTGAGTTCAAATAAGGAAGTTATAACTGAATGATGTAATGCGGCTTTATACACATATAGGCTTTCAGATCTTTTCAATATTTATAGAATTGAATAATTACATACAGTATATTTAATTACATGTATAGTCAAACAACATTGACCTGTCAGCTTGACCTTTCATTAGGAATATGCATATAGGATGATCAATTGAATAAATAGCTAGTGTTAAGATTTGCAGTTTATACATTACACATGTTTACTCCTTGAAAATAAAGTTTCAAAATATGTAAATACGTAAATGTACTTGTCCATAATAAATATGTAAGTAAAGGTCAAGCAGACAGGTCAATGTTGTTTGCTTATACAAGTTACAATTGAATGTTGCTTTACCTGGTTTATTTAGTCAGTATAAAATAAAATGAGACCATTGATCTGGTAATGGTAAATTCATACATTTTTATCCAAATTTTGAAAAAATATTTTTGGATAGATTTTGTTTTATTTCTTATTGTTTTGTGAGAGACACCCGTTACTTAATTCAAAAACTTTTGTTTAAAACAATGCATTCGTTAGGCAAACTAAGGTATCAGTGGCCACTTCTAAAATGAACACTGATTCAGTTTATCAGTTGCAATTTCAAACCTGATCATATCTTTAAAACATGACTAAAAGTCTAAGATAGACTTAAAGGGGGGGGGGGGGGTGCAGACTTTGATGAAAAGCTAGGAGTTAATTTAATATTGCCTGGCCCCGGTTTCACAATCATTCCTTAACTAAGATTTTCCTTAACTTAAATTGAGCAAAATTTGGTAATCTGTTTTTGGAACTACTAATGAATATTTTTGTCAAAACTAAATGCAGATGTTTTAATCTAGAAGTGATCTTATGATTGAGACCATAAATTACTGAGTATCTTCAAAATTAAGAAAATCATAAAAGATTGAAATTTTGCAAGATTTAAGTTAAGGAAAATCTTAGCTAAGGAATGACTGTGAAACCGGGACCTGATTGTTAGTTATATGATACAGTTTGATTTACTGTTATAATGGCTTTTTACCTGGAGAGAATCGGGGCTGTACCCCATACCAAGACATCTAATAAATTTAAATTGTTATATAATCATTTTTATATTGATACTTAGACAAGGTTAAGACATATTTTACAAATACAAGGCTTATATTTTATTCTATATCTCAAAAGGGTTTTAGTTCCCATCTTTTAAATTCTATGTAAAGTTTTTGAAAAATGATTTTTCACAGAAAAGGTAAAAACGGCTTTTTCAGCCATTTTAATGATTTTTAACTCAAAATTTTTGTCGGGATTGGTTGATTTTATAATCGATTGAATGAATTAGGTGTTAACTTATATGACCCAGTCAAGAATATTTCACTTACATCTAGACATCACCAGCTATAGCTGCAGTGCCAGAATTTAATGGAGGGTTCAAACATCTCTCTTTCCCTTTCAAATTAAATAAAAGGTATTTTAAGAACATCAGATTATTTGTGTGCAAATTTTTAAATAAAATTAATGCATTGTATAGTGTTTGATTTAAGTTTTATCATTTATTAGCTGCAGTTTTGGGCAAACACTGCAATGTTAACTAACCTTTATGTTTAATTTATTGAAGTTGTCTTATTTAAAAGCACTTGTTATGCAGTAAGAGCTGTCAAATGTTCCCAGTTTTGATAGCTTTTACAAGGTCTCCCACCCACTACTAATGTAAATGTAACATGTATGTTTGAAGTTTTTTGTCAACATGAAGTTTTTATGTGTATATCTAGAGACATAAACGTTTTGTGATTATCGAGTTCAAGATAAATAAACTCTTGTTCTTTTTTCTTTATGTGATTACATATGATGTCATGACATTACTTTGTAATTAAAATCTTTGCTTTGGTTTAATTCTGTCAGTTAATGAATTTGTCCCACTGATCTACTGACCTGACCTAATTAGGGAACAACCATCAGAATCTGGGTCATTGTCCTGATAGACAATACCTATTATGTAGTTGTGTTGTCATGGATGATGGCTTAATTTAATCATAGGGAAAGGTAATTATTGCATTTTAACAACTTTGTTGACCTTTTGATATTCACGTATGTTGATGACACATTCAAAAGTTTCGGTCTCTAGGAGAGAAGACACTGTAAGGAATTAAGAAAAACAGCTGACTGATTACATTAAAATTGACGCAAAGTCATTCTGGAAGTATCTACAATCCAAAACCAAATGTTACTGCTTTTCTACGCAAAAGCAAGATCAAAGTTCAAGGTCACGACCTCAATTATGTAATAAGCTTTAAATTTCTAAATGTGACTATAGAAATTTTAGTTTGTTATTTTCTTGAAACAACTTTCAAATAAGGTTGATTTTAAAGATGGACTTTGTGCTTTGACACTTTGATATAAATTTTTAATGAAAGAAAAGAAGATTCAGAATTATCTCTGTTTGATTGCAGATTAGGAATAGCATCAAAATTTAAAAATTAATGAGTCGATAGGCAATACTTCAGCATCTGAGTCTTGTTAGAATGGAAATAGAGCATTTCACTTGGCCATTTGTACCAGATGAGCACTTCAGGCCCATTGGACTTTCTGTTGTAGGAATAACCTGTAAAATAAGCATTGTCATAGTAATATTAAAAAGGTGTGATTTACTGTCTTGCAGATATGGCCTGCATCCCGTGTATGTGTGCCTACATAGCTGTCAACACTTTGAAGCTAAATTTACCAGTAAAATAAGCATTGTCATAGTAATATTAAAAATGCTTTATATCTATATGTATACCTGCTGCAAGGTATAACCCATTTTAATCACTAGTTTATCAAATATCTTTAGTCTGTAGTTCTTATAGAAAATAGTGATGCAATAAGCCAAAATATCATTAACATATTGAGAATATAATGACATCAGATAGCAAGATTAGCACAAATCATAAAATTATACCTTGGATATGATAGCTAGCTAGATATAGTGATGTATTACCATACACTTCCTTGTCAGTTCGTTAGCACTAACAATACAGTGGAACCTATACAAACTAAACACCTTCTAGACCAAATTCTAGTTTGAGGGTGGTATTTCGAAATCACCATGTTTGTCTGTCTGTTTGTCCATCCATTTGTGTTAAATTATTTCCAGGCCATATCTCATAATTGCTTTGAACGACTGTCATAAATCTTCATGGTCCAAAGGTGTGTCATGACCTTGAACCAAGGTAATATCGGAAAGCTGAAAGTTGCATTGGTTCGTAATGAATTATGAAATTTGGATAGACAAGTCACAGGGTCCTTTAGATGAGATTTTAAAAACTGCTGCCCTGTGTCATGGTAGACATAGCATGTTAAGAACCCTCATTACTCATTGCCCTGAGCATACTGCAAAGCCACTTGACCTGTAGATGGTGATGTCTCAATATCGGTGAAATATTCTTGACTGAGATATAATATATCCTCTTTATTCAGACTTAAGACTTAAATACATAAAAAATTATTATTGGAAAAAGCCATCAGCATTCAAACTTATACAACTTCTCAGTGTTCAAAATTTAAAAGAACTTTGTAACCTTGCACTTCTTGTTAATGCAACACTATTAAGACAATATCAGCCACAAATTTACTTTGTCCATCTGCCACCATGCCTCTTTTATTCCAACAGTTTACTGACTTTCAAAATAATTTTGTGTTTATTTCTTTCTTTACTCTCTTTTCTCTTTATAAACTTATGATTTGCTACCATAAACTTATAAGTGTACCGTATGCTTTTGGTTATAATAAAGGAAATGAAATCCCTTTTTAATCAATCGTTACAAGAAACAGCAGTTTACAAAGACTAGAGGGATGTAAAAGAGTTTTATATAGTAGTTTAATGTATTCAGATTATTTTTTATCATTGACACATTTTATGGATGTGTAAAACAATCATTGACATTGTCCTCTTCCTCCCACACTTACATGTTACCACAGTATATAAACATACATTTATAGATATACACAAATTTACATGAATATCTATATTGCTATTTCCCCCTTTATTTTTTATGTCCTTGGTGACCAGAGATATTTAGCATCTTGTTTATGTCTAAACTTCTGCAATTAATGTATGCACTATGAGGATTGGATTAGATTTGAAAAATCATTAAAATGAGTGGACATGGCCGAGTAGCACTGTCACTGGTTTTCTAAGTCACAGGTTGTGGGTTTGAACTTTGAAATTTTCTGAGATGATTTTTATCTCCTGTCCATACTGGAGCTGTAAAAAGCTAAGAACTAGAATATTCTCTTGGATGAGACTCAAAACTGAGGTCCCATATCTCGGTGCATGCTGAAAAGACACCTCTATAGAGTTTGAAAAAAGAGTAGGCCATCTGTGGGGCTACAGAGGAGGCTTACAACTAGAAGCGATTGAAACAGACTGAGCAAAATAAGAAGAAGGTAATGCTCTCCAAAATATTACAAGGACATACAGTGAATCCTTGGTATAATGCCCTTCAATTACTTTGCCACCCCCCTTAATGCCACATCATTTTGAAGTCCAAAATCCATATATTCTATTTTTAGCTCACCTAAGCCGAAAGGCTCAGATGAGCTATTGCTATCTATCACCGTCCGTCGTCCGTCGTGTCATGCGTCGTGCGTAAACTTTACATTTTAATCTTCTCCTCCAAAACTACTGAGCCAAATTTGATGAAACTTGGTGATCATTATGCCTGGGTAACAGGCTTTCAAAATTGTGTTCGTTGTTTGACCACGCCCAACAACATGGCTGCCGTTACTAAAAATAGCAAAAATACAAAAAAATCTTCTTCTCTGAAACCAAAAGGTGCAGGCAAATTTTGATTAGATATTTGGATTCAGTATACCTAGATACAATAAAATTGTGTTTTTTGTGAAAATTGGACGAAAAATAGGTTACGCGTTTTTTGCATAAAATTATGTAATTTTTAAAATGAGACATTTATTGTTATAACTTCATAATGGCTGAAGATAATTGTATTGAGTTTTCACTGTTGATCTTGTCTTGCGATTTTCTTCCGATTGATGTCAAGGTCAAAGGTCAAGGTCATGTCCCAGTTTTTGACCTTTGATAAAAAATGTTATTTTTTAAACATTTCTGGTGATAATGACGTAGGAATTTTGGTTAATTGTAGTGTAGGTATTGACATGACGATCATTTTGATATATCAATTAAGGTCATGGGTTCAAAGGTCAAGGTCACAGATGTACAAGTTTACCAAAATAGTGAATTATCTGCAAAACTATGAAATTTTTGTATAGGCATGTATATTAGAATATTGTAGGTAATGGCCCAATGGTCATTTTGATATACTGTGAAATCATTAATTTTCGTTGGGTACCAATTTTCGTGGTTTTAGTGGACAGCCTTAACCACGAATTTACAACCACCACGAAATACTATCCTCAAGTAAAAAGACAAGATATATATGGACGTGCATATATGTACCATATTTTATTACTCTAGCGTAACTCGCACATAAACACAAACTTTTCACGAGGTAAAGATACATGGATGTTTAATTTAATTATGAAAATTATAGTCAAAGTAAATATATTATGTTTAATAAATTCTTAATTTATTTTTTAAAATGTTTAGATATATATCTATTTTTAATTTGGAACTGGTCGGTAGGATAGGGACAACAGGTTTCTAACCCTAACTTTCATCATCAATTATGACCTGTCTCATTTAAAATTCAATCATTCCGATAACATATTAATTAACATATTAATTAAATAAACATTTCAACAATCTCTATAAACCTGTTTTATATATTTATTATTACAAAGTCAGCCATTTGATTTCTAAAAACGAACCTTCATTCAAGTCGGTAAAGCTGCCATTGTTACTCTCGTAAACAGCTGATTAGGTCATCAGAGGTCAATAATTAGACTTTTTATAAAGTTGCCGATATCACAGAAAAAACCCCAGTTTTGCGTAAAGGGATTACAACACATAATGATTGATGTTCTATGCATAAACTTCTAAATCTAAATTAATTACGCTTAATTGTACAACGTAACAGGTAGATCTACTCAGGCCAGGTGTCACATCGCTTGTGAAGTTAAGTGTTACTGATATACTAATTACAGGTAATTAACGCCTACCCGAGACTTAGTCATTAATCCGTGTCTCTGTCACGGTTTATTGCTTTTGTAATTCCACAAATAACTCATGCTATAGGTGACGATAAACAAACAAATGATGACTTCCTACCCCTTATCAAGTCTCAAAGGATAAACTACATGTACATTTTTGACATTTCAGTAAAACCACGAATTTACGTCCCAACGAAACGCTATTTTTTACCGATTCCACGAAAATTGGGCCCAACGAAAATTAATGATTTCACAGTATAAATAAAGGTCATGAGTTCAAAGGTCAAGGTCACAGATGTAAACAAGTACTGAAATGATTATTTATCTCAAAAACTATAGACTTTTTGTATAGGCATGTATATTAGAATATTGTAGGTAATGGCCCATTGGTCATTTTGATATATGAATAAAGGTCATGAGTTCAAAGGTCAAGGTCACAGATGTAACAAGTACTGAAATGATTATTTATCTAAAAAACTATAGACTTTTGTATAGGCATGTATATTAGAATATTGTAGGTAATGGCCCATTGGTCATTTTGATATATGAATAAAGGTCATGAGTTCAAAGGTCAAGGTCACAGATGTAAACAAGTACTGAAATGATTATTTATCTCAAAAACTATAGACTTTTTGTATAGGCATGTATATTAGAATATTTTAGGTATTATCCTAACGATCATTTTGATATATGAATGGTCATGGGTTCAAAAGTCAAGGTCACAGATGTGAATGAATACCTGAATGCTTAATTGTCTTGAAAACTGTTAACTTTTTGTATATGCATGTATATAAGAATATTGTAGGTATTAGCCTAACAACCATTTTGATATATGAATGAAGGTTATGGGTTCAAAGGTCAAGGTCACAGATGTGAACAAGTTCTGAAATGATTATTTATCTCAAAAACTATAAACCTTTTGTATAGGCATATATATTAGAATATTTAGGTATTATCCTAATGATCATTTTGATATATGAATGAAGGTCATGGGTTCAAAGGTCAAGGTCACAGATGTGAATGAATACCTAAGTGGTTAATTATCTTGAAAACTATTAACTTTTTGTATAGGCATGTATATTAGAATATTGTTGGTACTGGCACAGTGGTCATTTTGATAAATGAATGAAGGGCATGGGTTCAAATATCAAGATCACAGATACAAACAAGTACTGAGATGATTATTTATCTCAAAAACTATAAACTTTTTGTATAGGGATGTATATTAGAATATTCGCCTAATTATCATTTTGATATTTGAATGAAGCTCATGGGTTCAAAGGTCACATGTGAGCATTAAGGCCCATGGGCCTCTTGTTTCTGTATACACATAAGCCTTTTTTGATTTATCAACAAACAGTTTATAATGCCAAAATTACCAAGGCCTTACTGTATGTCCTGAAAATGTCCTAATGAAATCTAGTTTACCAGTATGTGACCTAAAATGTTCTAATAGAAGTTTCAAAGACATGACTTTTAATGAAACAAAAACAAATAAGTTCATTTAGGTATATTAAATTTTGTACATTTTTTTGAAATGTGTAAAAATGAATAAAATGGCAAAAAACGCAAGAACTATTAGTTAAAATTCATAACACAGTTATAGGAATTAAAGTTTAAATAAGTAATCCTTTCTTAGTGAAGTATTCATGTTAAGTTAAATTAAAATTTGATTGCAACAACACAAGTCAAACTGTTTCTACACAAAAGCACAGTAATGCTTACGTCAGCAGTGAATGATTGCAATGTCAGAATCTGGAGATGTTTGGATGATCTTAGTGAATTCTGTGTAGGTAACCTGAATAGTAATCCAGTTGTTAAATGCAGAGAGGTATATTTGATTTAAGATTACACATTTGAGTTAATAGTATCAGCATGTAATATAAATATGAATGAAAAGAAAATAATGCATAAAGATTGTGATTTTTTATTCCCCTGGTGCTCTGGGAATGTCCAATAATTTTGATATACATTTATAGTTGCAAGCTTGCTCCAGAGTGGTGAAAAAAACCTCAATCAGCAATATTTCACTATACCAAGTCAATACATGTATCATTTTAACCACATTTAGGTGTGTAGGTCAAAGGTCAAGGTCACAAGGTCAAATTTTAGTTTTGGTGTTCAAATGTTGTGTCTGCTCCGTAACTTCAACTTCTTTTAATTGATTTTGATTTAACAAACCTACCTGAATGTATACCAACCTGAGACAATGTGTTGCATAACACACTTAGGTGTGTAGCTCAAATGTCATGGTCACAAGATGAATCTTAATGTCAGTGTCCAGATCTAAATAATTTTTGCAAATTTGAACTTGAATATCTGAATGATGTTGTTTCTTACATATTCATAAGCACAGAGAGAGAGAGAGAGAGAGAGAGAGAGAGAGAGAGAGATGCTTTTTAATGGCATATTAAAAATAACTCTCCATAAACTACATCATTTGTTTTAAGTGAAATGACCACAGTGGTTATTATGGGTTATTTTTCACAATAACTTAATTCATCCACACCATAACTGTAATGCTTTACCTGCAAAAATACATTAATATGATTGAAAACAAATGGACATGAGTGTTTTCTCCATAAAGTGGGTAATAAAATGGACATAATTCTCCCAGAATGAGGAGTTAAGATGAGTTTTGGTACAATTTTGTGGGTGTTTATATTACTTTATATTCTCCCACTCTGTGTCACATAACAATTTGGATTGACAACAAGATGACATTTAGCACATTATAATGTTTATATTATGTACAACTATTTATGATTTATATAATGCATGACAGTTTTCCTAATTTCAGTTTATAATTTGGTTTTTGCTCTTTATTTTGGAGGGCTTTTTGTTCCTTATTTTTTGTTCCTCCAATGTTCCATGTGATTTCTTAACAGAACACAGAGAAAAGCCACAATAGATCCATTCTTTCTAAAACAAAACACAAGGTATCTGTATATAAGCTCTCTGCCACCGTGGTGTACTTTTACCTTTTTGGCTAACTGAGGGAGGAAGTTTTGAGAGCTTATTGCTGTCTGTAAATCTGTATGAACCATGTTAGAATATTTGGGTGTATGTATTTCAAAAAGTTTTGTTTTTGTGAGCTACACGTTTTGAGAGCTAATTGCATGAACCATGTTAGAATATTTTGGTACATGCATTTCTAAAAGATATTTATTTTCAAGGTTTTAGCTTTTGAAGTTTCGAGAGCTTATTGATGTCTGTCCATCTGTATGAACCATGTTAGAATGTTTGGGTACATGCATTTCTAAAAGATATTTATTGTCAGTGTTTTAGCTTTTGAAGTTTCCAGAGCTTTTTGCTGTCCTTTCATCTGTATGAAACGTGCTACATGTATTTCTAAAAGCTATTTATTGTAAAAGTTTTGGTTTGTGAAGTTTCGAGAGCTTATTGATGTCTGTCTATCTGTATGAACTATGTTAGAATGTTTGGGTACATGCATTTCTAAAAGATATTTATTGTCAAGGTTTTAGCTTTTGAAGTTTCGAGAGCTTATTGATGTCTGTCCATCTGTATGAAACATGCTACATGTATTTCTAAAGGCTATTTATTGTAAAAGTTTTGGTTTGTGAAGTTTCGAGAGCTTATTGATGTCTGTCTATCTGTATGAACTGTGCTAGAATATGTTTATACATGTATTTCTAAAAGCTATTTATTGTCAAAGTTTTGGTTTGTGAGCTACATTGTCATCTGACAACTTTTGCTTTTATCTGCATCCATTTTGAAGGAGTTTGCAATGGACAATTTGGCATCAATGGGTTGTAGTACAAAGCAGATTAGAAACACTACATACAGCTACATAAATATTTGTATAGATAAACTCTTGAGATTCATATTAAAAAAAGAAACAAATAAATAAATTAAAAAAAGGTCTTCCATCACTAATGGTTAAATTAAATCCCAGAGATTGATGTTAAATAAATAAACAAACAAACAAACAAACAAACAAAAAAACAAAACAAAACAAAACAAAAGACAAATAAATAAAGGTCTCTCATCACTAACGGTTTAAAAGAATCGCCCAAAAATATGACATAAAACACAATATTAAAGCATTGATTATTGAAATATGTCAACTGTAATAATTTATTGTGGAGTATAAAAAATCAAAACTTTGGCTGGCACCACACATTTTTTTTTTATAAAATTAGACCCAGGGATGTGGTTGAAGTAAAGCACCGCAGTACATTACCTGAAATCAATTTTAAATTCTGAATTCATATACTGTAAATGTATTAATTTTTGTGGTTTACTAATTTTCGCTTATTTTGCGGTTGTTTGTTTAAGCAAAAATTATATCATGTGTTATAGTGCATATTTAAAAATGCAAAAACTTAACTACGTAGATATGTCTAAATGTAATATACCTCGAAAAATAAATACATGCAAAATTAAATACATTGACAGTATTTGGACAGGTATTTAGGTCATCACTGTTCTACTGGTGTCCTTTAAGCACCACTGTTACCATGTAAATTTTATATACCTAATCAACTTGAACGCAAAGAAAATCAAAATCGGTGCATTGACATACATAATAGTTCTATAACAGATCACTGACACATATATGTCAAACATATGGAATTAGGTTTTCAGATGTAACATTTCATGCAATGATCAAGGTATTTTTATCACCTTAGTGCACAACAGTTGTCAGTTTGTACAAATTTTAATAAAAACTGTAAACATAGAAACTGTACCAAAACATTTGATGTATTTGTCATTGTTTGTGTGAGATTCAAGGGATGAGCTAGATGTATCCATCTCAGGTTTGTTGATGTTTATTTTGTTTTTAAGGATGGTGGCTGCCTATGTTATGAATCTCACTTGATCTGTATATATTGATGTTTCACACCAAAATCTAAATTTTTACTCATATCAAGATTGTCAGTTCTGGGATGGTTGAAGAAACTATGGTGAAGGAATCCCGAGTAACCGGAAAAAAAAACCCAGTGACCTTGGGCAAGTGAACTGACAATGATTCTCTCATTAGGATCTGTCCTGAGTGGGATTCAAAGCTAGGTGGCGTGAGATGCTGTGATATGTAATCATGTGTTCCTAATATGAGAAAAATTTGCTTTGCTTGCTGAAGTTTGGTGGATTACGGTAACTGGTTTCCTTTGGGTGCTTCAGTTTTCTCCACCATCTTGGGACTAACCACCTCAATATAGATGTGGTTACAAAAGTATTGACTTCGTATAAAGCCGTGATTTTGAAAAATTAGTTAAGGGAGTAGTTATTTGCTATGTCATTTTGTAATGCTTCTTGAGCATAGTTGAAGATGGTGCTCTGTAAGTTGGAGTCTGGTTTTTGATGAGACTTCATTTGTTACAGACCACTATGGTGGCTTAATGGAAGATTACTTGCCTAGAAAATGGGAAGTCATCAGTTTAAACCCTGGATGAGTCATACATAAGTCATACATAAGGCTTTAAAATTTGAGATACTGCTTACTCCCTTGAAGCTCAGTATTAAGAAGAAAAGAGTATCAACTGGTTCACTCGATGTCTGAGTGTGTGCTAGAACAAAGAGAGAGTAGAGTAATGGTGTTTGACGTCCCAGTCAAGAATATTTCACTTATATCGAGACATCCCTAGCTATAGTGAAGGTGCAGAAATTTTGCCTATGCGTTGCACTGATGGCATTATACAGCAGGGGTTACTTATCGTGCCAAGCCCACCGTGACACAGGACCTCGTTTATTTTAAGTTCCCATCTGTAAGAACCATGACTCATTCCGTAATGCAGAATGCTTGGCGAAAGAACAGTCACTACCCACTTTCAAGTCTTGGGTCAGACCGGACTGGGGATGGAACCCATGACCTCCCACTCACAGAGCGAGCATTCTACCAACTGAGTACCGCAGTGGTTTGTGTGCTAGGACAAGGCAGACCACAAAACACACTTGTGCATCTCACATACACAAGCTTGTTCTTAGATTAATCCTTAGAGATAAATGCTGTTGTTGCAAAGGGCTGAATGATTGCTGATGTGAATTTAATAATCTTACAACACAACAATTTTAATTTTACTTAACATTCAGAAGTGGAAGTCCTGAGTCACATATAAGTCAACACTGAACTTTGGTTGAAAAAGTCTAGAAATCTTTGACAATAACACCACAATAAATGTCAAAAGACCAAGTCAAAAGACTTTGGTCTTTTGGAGTATAATATTAAGGTCTCACGGGTTTTGGTAAGAGTTCAGAGTTAAAAAAGTGTAAGTTGTTTGTCTTTTGGGGTATAAAATGAAGGTCAGTAACTTTAACGGGTTCATGGAATTTACAATAATTCAAATTTAAAAAGTGAATATCACTTGTCTTTTGGACAAATGAAATTAACAAGTTTATAGCTTTGACAGTTATAAAAAACCATAAAGTGAAAATAAGATGTCTTTTGCGCCATAAAATCAAAGTTCATAACCTCCATAGCTATTTTATCACTATTTTACATACCAACAGTGTGTGGTACATAGTGATGACATGCACATACAGTTGTGTTATGTAAAAAAATGCTGTTAATAGGGTTATGAACTTGAGGTCTTGGTGTCAGTTGTGTCACCATAGACAGTTACAGGTTATAGACCCAGTCCTGTACTTGTCATGCATATATTGGTTTAAATTTTTCCACATGCTAAGTGTGGATTCTATTTTACTTCATAACACCAAATGTAAATTTAATAAATGACCTTGACAATATCCTTGACAATGACAATAAACTCATCTAATCATGCAAAAAAAAAAAAAAAAAAAAAAAATGAAAATTAAGTGAAATCATTCAAAACAAAAAATCTCAAAATTTGACAGCAGTAGTCTATTCCATTCTGAGTACCGGTACTATTGCGACGCAGGACTCAGATCATCCGGCCTTTACTGGATTTTATGTAACCTTATTCTCCCACCTGACAATATTTTGATTTTTGTCCTTTTTGGTGACATTTTCGGATGAACTAAAACCTATTTTGACAGGTAGCAACAATAAACAAAACAGTTGAATGACAAGTTGATCTTGGTATATGATGGATTACCTGGTATAATGAAGACTGACCTAGATCCTGACTATGTTTTCATATAAAAAACCGACAAAGTCATAACATGTAGGTGGTTGTTGAAGAGATGTCTAAATACACTAATATATAAATGTTATATGTCGGGGATCTATCTATGTGGTTTGTTTTTGAAGAGTTATATATAGGTACACAGTGGACCATTCTCGCTGGACAGTCCAAAACTTGTAGTCATGTCTGTCGCTGATTTTGAAATTATGTCAAACAGTAGTCATTTCCGAGGGAATTTTAATATTACATATCAAGTTCAGGGGAGTATTATTGTTGTGCCAAATGAGATTGTTCAGGAACAGGTATGTAATATTTTCTACTATTCATTAAGTAATGGAATTTTGTACATGACAAATAAGTTTTAAATAAAAATCAAACTATAGTTTTAATTTTCTTTTTTTCTTTAAAATAATTCTAGAATATGTGATGAAAACTAAAATTCAAAATTTCTTCATTTTTACCAAATATGTATTAATGTATGTAATTTCTCTGTATAAAATTTTCAAAAATGTTCAGAATTAATTTTCACAATCATTTCTTAAACTAAGATTTTCTAAAACTTAAATCTGGCAATTTTGGAATCTTAATAATTTTGTTATAATATCATATTCAAGAATTTTACAAGGTGTCATCTTTAAGATCACTTTTAGCCTATAACGTTTGTATTTAGTTTGTGAAAAATGATATTCATAGTTCTAAAAAAGATTTGCAAAATTTTAATTTTAAGTTAAGGAAATTCTTGAGTTGAAAAATGATAGTGAAACTGGAGCCAGATTTTGTGTCTCTATAAGTTCATTTGTTTCTTGTAAACTCATCTACTAAAACTAAGCAGTGTCATATAGTACAAAAGCACATTGTTGTTCATTTATTTTCAACTTTTACAAAAACTACGATGAATTTGTTATTGCTTCAAATAGTTAAAACTATGTTTCATTTAAATTGTTTAAAATGTTAAAAACATTGTACATGTATTACTGAAATGTTGTTTGTCAAGAAACATTTTCTCAGTTTACTCATGAATGTTGTTGTTTTTTCCTTGGGCACACCTGTTTTCTCCCCCATTTCAGAATTAATTGTTTCAATAAATAATAATTAAATAATTTTCCTTGGGCACACCTGTTTCCTCCGCCATTTCAGAATTGATTGCTTCAATAAATATGAGAAAAATATTTTTTTCCTCAATCATTCCTGTTTCCTTCACTATTTCATAATTGATTGCTTTAATAAATTTCCCTGGGCACTCCTGTCTCCTCAACCATTTTAGATTTATTAAATAGATATGAGTACAATGAACTTTACTATTGCATAAAAACCATTCCACCGCCATCCCTCAAAAGGAAGCTAGAGATTTGGTCAAAATAACTTTCTTCTGCCATCAAATATTTATTGGACATGAGATAATATTGGAGACCTGTAGGGATGATTTGTGACAATAAACATCAGAGAGTTTAGTAGAATTCTGGAATTTATTCATTGTTATTAGAATTTGAAAATCACCTAACCTGTCAGAAGAATATCTCAGCTTTCTTGATTTAATAAAAAAAACCATAGAACATAGGATCTTTTTAAAGTACAAAAGAACCAAAATAGTAAATGTCCTTGATTCAGTCGTCTTCAATTACTTGGCCACTGTCATTGGTAATCAGCTTATCTGAGTGTTTCTGTGCGATTGTGTATTTTCATCTATCTTTTCATTGTGGGAATTAAATTACCATCATTACTATATACAGTTAAACCTTTCATAACCAGACATCTGGACTGAAGACTTTGTTCCAATAAGTCTTCAGGCTTTTGGTTACTCTAGGTTCAGTTTTCACTGTATTGTGTATACAGGAAACATTTTCAAATATTTTTTGTTTAGCTATGCTGTAAGATATATAACAAGCCAGATCCGTGTGATTACTGACTTTCAATACCTTCATCAAAGGTTGTAGTGAAAATTTACTGCAAAGTCATAGGGAATTTCATTGTAAAAGTTTGAGAGTTTACTCATGATGAAAAATTTGTAGTTATTTTTACACTCTTTTTATGTTTGGATCATGACAAATAAAACTTTTCCATGAAGTACACATATTCTATTTAAAAAAAAACAATATTTCACAATACCCTGTCAATCATTTTAAAATTTATTGTTATTTATGCATAAATTAATGTCATTATTCATTTTGACATGATTGGTTAAATGTCCAGTTTTGACGTTCATTAATGAAGTAATTAGCATGTTACTTACACTGTTTAAAAGACACGACAATTAGCTGCCACCCACGCCAGCCGAGTGTATAGAACCATGTATACCTGTCTACAATGTTATACCTAGGGCTATGACAGTGATACATGCTGTCAATGATAAAAGAGAATACACCTCCACTAAATTTTAACTCTATGTTCATTTATATCATAAAAATTCTCCATCTCCTTTGGCTAATTAGCAGCTTTTGGTACTTTCAAATTGAAATCCCTGCCAATGGGAAATGTGATCTTTATTGTCTTAGAAATCGGGGGCAATACAAAACGTGACAATTATACCAGATCATTGCTGAGATCCAGGATCCTGTTCACTAAAGAGTTTTAACGAGGGGTCTTTTTGAAACCTGCTATGAATGTAGGAGGCTTAGCTTGTTTTTTTTTCTCCCTGCACGCGACGTGCCAAAATATATATATATGGTAGGTGTCAGGACACTTAGTTCTCACATCAGCATTTCTTACCAAAACATATAGGTGTCAAAATAAGTTCTGCTTTTGGATCTGACCAATTTTGGATCTGATCAGTGGTAACTGGTTTTGATAATGACTAAATGTATATCATTGAAAGTGGAGAGCATTTTTGCAGAAGTGGTGTCATCATTTCTCTTAAAACTAGTAAGTAAGTACAATGAAACATCAGTTTATAAGCACTTCAAATGTGCATTGCAGTTTAGTGCTTGCACTATGGAAATAAATGCAGTAATTTGTTAAGTGGGTCAGTTTTTGAATACCTGGACAAACTAAAAAGCATGAGTTTATTTTGATAGACTATTTTTGTAGGCACACTATAATGCTCTATGCTGACAACTTTTGTTTTAGCACCCTGAAACATCAGTTTATAAGCATGTTAGGCATGCATTTCAATTTGGTGCTTGCAATAAGAAAATGTATGCAGTAATATGCTAAGTGGGTCAGTTTTAAATTGCCTGCACAAAGCTAATAAAAATGAGTTTATTTTGATTGACTAGATTTGCAGGCAAGCTTTACTGTTTTATGCTGACAGCTCTTGTTGAGCACAATGGAACATCAGTTAATTAATAATCATTTTAGGCATTCATTTCAGTTTAGCATTTGCATTATGAATAAATATATATACACAGTATATGTATATATATATATATATATATATATATATATATATGTGTTTAGCAACTTGTTAAGTGGGCCAGTTAATAGATTGCCTGTACAAAACTGTGTAAAAGCACAAGTAGTTATTTTGTTATTTTGCAATCTATATTGTTATATGCTGACATCTCTTTGTTGGACACAAGTTTTCAGAGTTGGAACATTTAGAAACTGGAACAGATTTATTTGGATATGATATTTATAGGTAGTTTGCATGAGGTTTTCTTTTTAGATTTTTATAGGTGGTTGAGCTATACTGACTATGCTGACAGCTTCTTATTGTAAACCAGTTTTCAGAGTTGAATATTTAGAAACTGGAGCAGATTTAATTTGATATGATAATATTTGTTTGTGGTTTGCATGATTTTTAAATGACTAGATTTTTAGGTTTGTGAGCTATACTGTTCTATCCTGACAACTTTTTATTGATAACAAGTTTTTGGAGTACAGGAGCAAATAAATTTTGATATGACATTGTTAGTTGTTTGCATGATTTTTTTTAAATGGACTAGATTTTAGGCAAGCCTAGATTTGTAAGTGAGCTACTCTGTTCTTTGCCAACATCTCTTTGTTGAACACAAGTTTTGCTGAGTTGAACTTTCAGAAACTGGATGAAGTTTATTTTGATATGATAATATTTGTTAGTTGTTTGCATGAAATTTTTTTAATGGGCTAGATTTTTAGGCAAGTTTAGATTTGTAAGTGAGCTATCCTGTTCTTTGCAGACAAGTCTTTGTTGAACACAAGTTTTGCAGAGTTGAACTTTTCGAAACTGGAGCAAGTTTATTTTGATATGATAATATTTGTTAGTAGTTTGTTTACTATTTGATAAAAAGTTGTGGGTGGTGATTATACTTACATAACTGTGGTTTACATACTTTATCAAGGTACAGGTAACTTATCTACCAAAAAATCACAGGTGTTCTTAATGTTGTGTAAAAACACTTAAAATCCATACAAATTATCAGGTAAAAGTAGGCATTTATATGAGGGTTCAAATTTGTTACTGAAATAAGATTAGACCTTTTATCTGTCTGTGGTTTTACATTGTAACCTCAAAAAGTAAATATAAATGACAGAAACTCTACAATTTAGGATTTCAGAAGTTTATTTTATTAGGTTTTTAGTAACCTCTCTTTGCACTACCTATTGTTTTTGCCAAAGGTTTTCTCTGCTAAATTTTTATAAGGTTTCTGACATTGCTACTGCTCTTCCCTGGTTTATTAGGTTTCTATTTGACACTGTTACTCCCAGTATTTTATTAATGCAGTTGCTACTCTCTTTAGTGTTTAAGTGTCTTATCCTATGTGACACTGCTACTGTCATGGTTTGGTACTGTTGTTTTGTGTTACTGTGTTACTGCTTCTAATAGTTTAGGTTTTTGAATTTTCTGGTTTAAGCAAATTGGCATATTGCTGTGGCATTAAACTCTGAAATGGACTCATCATGAGAAGGGTATGCAAACCATCCTCAAACATGTTTGAAATTTGACTGAATTGTAACAAAACAAAATCTCAAAAATTCAATGTTTCCCACAAGATCTTATGTTTAAAATTCTAAAGGCCAAACTGCAAAGTTAGTGTTGTGGACTGGCCTGAATTATTACTTTCAGCTGTTGCAAGCATATTCTAAATCTATTGTTAGAGTTTGAAGGATATAAGGGTCAATAACATTCCCTGCTAATCATCTGTAGGGCATGTGACAAATTGGAATAAGTTCTCATAGACCATTTATAATAGTAGCTTGTTTTAAAGTATCAGTATGATAGCGTAGGCTTATATGAAAATGTAAACAATAATTATATATTGTCTGTAAGCTTATTTATTATGTACCGGTACTTTGGCTTAGTAAATTTGAGGAGGTTGACAAATCATGATTCCATGTTTATATACATACATGTAATTACCATAATTTTAGATACATGTATATAAAAAAATATGTCATTTTCCATATGTTCAGATATTGTATATCAAAAAAAATATAGAATTTTCCTTATTTTTAGATATTGTGGAATTATTGTGGGATTCATGTTAAGAGATTTATCATATTTCATTGTAATCATTCTTACTTATGACGTATACAATTATAGTAATTAATAATTGTACCGGTACCCATTGTTGTTTTAAAAAATCATACGTTCATTGATGAAAATGACGTGTTTATTGAACATGAACTGATGATTCAATTTGATATTGTATTTCATGTAATATCGATATAGTAAGAAACATAACAGGAATCGTGTGTTTGCAATAAGGTATAAATGGATGTTTTTATTTAGGTTCTATTTATGCTTACTGTATCTTGTAAAACTCTAATAGTGTTTGTTGGCTTTTTGGGAAGAGGTATTTGTGTGCACATTGAACGATGAAACAAACATGACATTTAAGGAAAAAGTAAGAGATTATTTAAGACACTTTTATTCACATAATTCAATTCACATATCATCTTTGGTAAAAATTTAGTAAGGCTTTCTTGTCTATGATGGATTTGTGTATGTGTAGTGGTCTAGTGGGTTTGTGACAAAGCTAAAAACCATAGAACCTTCTGGTTCTTGAGGTCTATGCTGGCTATACATGGACATATATGTGTAGTGGTCTAGTGGGTTTGTGACAAAGCTAAAAACCATAGAACCTTCTGGTTCTTGAGGTCTATGCTGGCTATACATGGACATATATGTGTAGTGGTCTAGTGGGTTTGTGACAAAGCTAAAAACCATAGAACCTTCTGGTTCTTGAGGTCTATGCTGGCTGTACATGGACATATATGTGTAGTGGTCTGGTGGGTTTGTGACAAAGCTAAAAACCATAGAACCTTCTGGTTCTTGAGGTCTATGCTGGCTATACATGGACATATATGTGTAGTGGTCTAGTGGGTTTGTGACAAAGCTAAAAACCATAGAACCTTCTGGTTCTTGAGGTCTATGCTGGCTATACATGGACATATATGTGTAGTGGTCTAGTGGGTTTGTGACAAAGCTAAAAACCATAGAACCTTCTGGTTCTTGAGGTCTATGCTGGCTATACATGGACATATATGTGTAGTGGTCTAGTGGGTTTGTGACAAAGCTAAAAACCATAGAACCTTCTGGTTCTTGAGGTCTATGCTGGCTATACATGGACATATATGTGTAGTGGTCTAGTGGGTTTGTGACAAAGCTAAAAACCATAGAACCTTCTGGTTCTTGAGGTCTATGCTGGCTGTACATGGACATATATGTGTAGTGGTCTAGTGGGTTTGTGACAAAGCACAACCATAGAACCTTCTGGTTCTTGAGGTCTATGCTGGCTATACATGGACATATATGTGTAGTGGCCTAGTGGGTTTGTGACAAAGCACAACTATAGAGCCTTCTGGTTCTTGAGGTCTATGCTGGCTATACATTGACATATATGTGTAGTGGTCTAGTGGGTTTGTGACAAAGCACAACTATAGAGCCTTCTGGTTCTTGAGGTCTTTGCTGGCTATACATGGACATATATGTGTAGTGGTCTAGTGGGTTTGTGACAAAGCACAACTATAGAGCCTTCTGGTTCTTGAGGTCTTTGCTGGCTATACATTGACATATATGTGTAGTGGCCTAGTGGGTTTGTGACAAAGCTAAAAACCATAGAACCTTCTGGTTCTTGAGGTCTATGCTGGCTATACATGGACATATATGTGTAGTGGCCTAGTGGGTTTGTGACAAAGCTAAAAACCATAGAACCTTCTGGTTCTTGAGGTCTTTGCTGGCTATGTGTAGTGGCCTAGTGGGTTTGTGACAAAGCACAACTATAGAGCCTTCTGGTTCTTGAGGTCTATGCTGGCTATACATTGACATATATGTGTAGTGGTCTAGTGGGTTTGTGACAAAGCACAACTATAGAGCCTTCTGGTTCTTGAGGTCTATGCTGGCTATACATTGACATATATGTGTAGTGGTCTAGTGGGTTTGTGACAAAGCACAACTATAGAGCCTTCTGGTTCTTGAGGTCTTTGCTGGCTATACATTGACATGTTCTAGCAGTCTACTTAATTATATGGAACACTCTATGGAATATTTTGAGTACAGGTACTATAAATAATACAGAGTTGGGGTTATTTTTTTTTCTGCTGATCCGTTATGTTCATGAACTAATATAAGAACTGTCCATTTTTTATATGGACTACCACCATAGAAGTCACACTGACTTTAATAGGTAACTTGAACTTTTATTTTATTATCTGTAGGCTTTTGTTAAAAAACCAAAATAGAAATCATAATGAATATTAATAAAAATTATAGACATTATATACCAGTACATATATTGGTTTTCAAGAGCCAAAAGGCTGTTTTCTCCTGATTAAAATAACTTTGTATTGTGTTATATTCAATGATGTATATTTAGGGAAATATAAATATTAAAAAAAACTATATATATACGCTTTGATATTGGATAAAATATCTGAATGATCGTGTTTAGCTATGTATAGCTCAAATCTATCACCTCATTCAGGCTAATTTTTTTTAAGTCATTGTGTATTTGTCTTTTGAATGCCCATTGATCAGGTCTATTCTGATTTCTATAAGTTTTATTCTTGGAAATGTATCGTGTTCCTCATCATAAATCAAGATTTATAAGAAGTTCAATATAAGAATAGAGTTAAAAGGTAGTTTATGTGTCTCTATTTATATACAGGTGTAATTTTTATCACACTTCTAGAGATATATTTAGACAGTCTAGTTTTAAATTTAGAAGACAATTAAATTTATTTCCTTTAAGACATACAGAAAAAGCTAAAAAGTCTCAAGTATGATACAAATATAAATCTACATGCACTTCTTAAACTTGTGTTTATATTGAAGAGGCTACTAGATAAATATATTGTTAAAATCGTGATTGTATCACACTTTAGATTACCTAGGGTAAAATCTCATATATATAACAATTTGATTCTTTTGGTGTCTTTATTTCTACAATTTGTATTTCATTGCAAAAGTATTTGCATATATAATGGTATATAGAAAATCTCCAAGTAGAGATATTCTAGATCACAGATTCAAATATAATGGTAGGTTGGCAGCATAGTCCAACCCAGGAAAGTGCATCTGTTAGCATTGCTTCTAAGCAAAGATATTGTTTTCTACCTTTTCACCAAATGCTGGGGACATCATAATATTACTTTAATGCAATAGAAAATTGGTAACTTGAATGTTGTTTTCTCAACTATAATGAATAGTATAGAATAGTCATTATGGTTATTCTTTTTCTTTCCATCAAATTTGATAATTAGTCAGATCAGATGGAACATGCTAGTGTACAGTGCTTAATTAGTTCATCAAAGTGTGACCATTAAATACATTTGTTTCGACTACTGTTTGTGGTTATGTTATATACAGTGAAATTTTGATAATTGGAAGTGCAAGGGACTTTTTTTTTTAACTTAAAGTTATCCAGGATTTGGAGCTTTTTAATTGAATTTATTCAAAATAACAACTAATAAAAACTGTTTGGACCCAAATAATGACCTTATGTTGTCCATGATATTTTTGAGTTACAACAGGAACATTGAGATGATGAAAAAGTTAAAAGTTCAGAAGTGTCTTGTGTGCAGTAAATGCAATTGTTATATCAATAGTTTGTTTGTCATTGTGTTTATTATTGTCTATTCATTAATTACATTTCATTTTGTTTATTTCAGCAGAGTTCTTGGAGAAAAATACGCAATATTGTCACATGGTCGCCATTTATACAACAGTTTAAAAAACATAAATATCCATGGATACAACTTGCTGGTCATCAAGGTAAGCATTCTGAATCATTTTACATTAAATCTCAACTTTGCCATTTAATCATGCAATATTATGAAGTCATCTTATATTTTGAGGGAAATCAGATAATGTCACACCCAGTAGTATCATGCAATGAAGTAATTGTGATGTTACTGATTGTTTGTAAGCATTTCATGATGTCATGTAGTTTGAAGTCACAATCTGGACTTTAATGTGCCATTTGAGACTTATTTCAGAAATAGTTTTTGTTTGTCTAAATATTGTTTTACGTCATGATAAAGATATTTTTGCCATTTTGATTAAAAAGTAAAAATAACTGTCACCAGAGTATAGATATGATAAATGCATTTAATACAGAACATAGGTGTGATGATATAATGTTATCTGTAAAATATTACATCACTGCTCTAAAATTTTTTTATAAAAACGAAATTATTATCAGTCATGAGCAATCAAGTTGTTGTCTAATTGTAGCATAATTTACTGTGAAATCATACATATTTTATTCCTCCCATTAATTTTGAGAGATATTACCACAATGAAAATGTTCCAGAAAATATTCTGGAATGAAATTGTCTCTGTAAGCTTTCTTTCAAGGTCACCTTTATTTCTAGTATAATAAATGAATGTACAGCAAGCTTTGTAATAAAATTGTTTAATTTTAATGCATTTTGATTCAACAAAATTTTCAATGATTTAAAAAAAAAGTGAGAATGAAGTATGTCTCTTTCCCTTATATGTAATAACACTAGATACATATAATTTTGTGGTGGTTGCCTTTCTACATGACCTTGAACCAAGGTCATATAGAAAGGTTAAGGTCACAGGAAAATATTAAACCCTTGCAGATGTTTAGGGCTCAAATATTTGGCTCTCAAGAGAAGTCCTAGTTTGGTCTGTTCAAAGTGCTGAACACTTCAGTTACGGTTCATTTAATTTCTGCAAATTTGACATTGATTTTTCACTAAAAACAAATTTCATTTCTGCTTTAAAAACTGATTATAGTTAGTTAGTCTCTGAAAGCTTCCTTTTTCAACATTGAATAAAGTAATAAGTATATGATTATATTATTCTTTAGATCAGAATTACCTGTAACCTTTAACTGATATACTCAACAGCAATACTTACCTGTACAGGTGAAAAAATAATGATTGAGGAAATGAAAAACATAAAATAAATTAATATGGGAATGATACCATGACTTTGTGAAATAATTGTAGAATTGCAATGTACCCTTAAAAATTAGAGCCCCATCCCCACTCATTAACACTGGTATTCAGATATGTTGTTTAAGGACCACTGTTACAATTTTTCAGTTATTAATGTTTTTGATGGACTATGTGACCAGATGAGCTACACTGTCCTTTTGACAGATCTTGTTTAGAGTGGATGCCAGTATGACTGATAACAGTTGTATTATTTTATTTTGTTTACCACAATTAGCTAATCCATAAAGAACAGGGCTTGATATTAGTACTTATTATTAATGTATAATTTCATTTTTCCAGGAAATTTTCAAGCCGGTGAACCAGGGGCTGTATTAAAGAAACTTGATTCAAGGGAACAGAATTCTCTGGATAAGTTGATGAAAGACATACTTAGACCATATGTGCCTCAGTATAAAGGGCAGGTAGAGAAAGATGCTGAACGTATCCTTTGTTGAGACAATACATACATTAGACATTGATCGATTGATTGAATGGGGTTTTATGTCAAGAATATTTAACTTATATCAAGACATCACCTTATAAGTAAAGTGACATAAACTAGGAAATATCCAAATAGGGTATGGAAATCTTCAATGTAATGATCAAATTTTGTATAATATCTAAAATCTGATTTAACTTTTGCAACAGATTGCAAATTAATGCCAAAAGTGTAATTTGAATGAATGATGCAACAAAGTTGATATAAGGAAAATTTGGCTTGATATTTGGTCCCATCCTTTAGATATTCAGAGGTTGTGAGTTCAAACCTGACTGGGTCATACATAATTTAAGACATTAAAATTTGAATACATTATAATAACTACTGGTAATAAACTTTCAGTTAACTATTGTATTCAAAAAAATGGAAATGAGTTCTGATATATATGTCACATTTCTAATTAAATAGTGTTGTCAGTTTTAAGTAATGATATTTCCTTAATGAAATGTTTAGAATATGCAATTACAAGACTTACTGTGTGATTTTTGATGAACCATGTGTAATGGACATTAAAAATGGGAACCAGAACATATCTTGAGGAGGAGCTGAGAAAAGATAGAATAAAACCAAAACTCAGGAAGGTCAGTCAGCTTCAAATCATTATAATTTTATTACAACAGGCCCCGATTTTCCCTAACTTAAATCTAGCAAAATTTCAAATCTTTATGATTTTGTTTATTTTAAATTCAGGAATTTAAGGGTGTCATTTTTAAGATCACTTCTAGATTAAAACATTTGCATATTTTTTTGACAAAAAATATGCACCAGTGATTCCAAAAAGAAATAACAAAATTGGTTAAGTTTAAGTTAAGGAATATCTTAGCTAAGGAATGATTGTGAAACCGGGGCCTGTATTTATAGTAGTACTTTGTATTACATGTACTTTGTTTAGATTACTCCACCCTTTGTCTGCCCAATCCATCCTCACTCCTGAAGTTTATATACATGTACTTTATCTCTTAATTATATACCCTTCCCAAACAAAACTATATGGATGGACACATAGAATCAAGGTTGTGCATCCATTTTGTTCATCCAACATCAACCAGTTTTTAGCTCACTTGACCGAAAGGTCATATGATCTTATGGCATAGCGCAGCATGTGTATGTGCGTGTTTGCGTGTGTGCGTGCGTGCGTCATTAACACCTATTTTCGACATCTCCTCTGAAACTACAAGACAGATTTCAATGTATATATGGGCGGTGCAATTCAGATTTGTTCGTGGCATTGCCATGGCTACAACTAGGTCAAGGTGACCTGGGGGTGCAAAAATCTTAAAAAATCTTCTTCTCCTAAAGTATTGATTGGAGAAAAAATCTGATGTGATATTTGGCTTCTTTAGGGTCTTAAGCCTATAGTTTGTTCATTTTGTGTAATTCGAACAAAACATAGGTTACGCGTTTTTGCGTTTAATTTTGAAAAAATCGTAAAATAGCTTCAAATTGTTATAACTTAACTATTTGACCAGATAATGACATGGGGTTTTCAGTTTTGACATCTTCTTGTTAGTATCTTTAAAATGAAGTCAAGGTCAATAGTAAAGGTCGTGACCTAATTTTTCTTTACCTCTGATTATAATTATTATCTCGAAAACTATAAACTTTTTGTATAGGCACGTATATTAGAATTGTAGGTATTGATACGGCGATCATTTTGATGTATAGAAAAAGGCCATGGGTTCAAAGGTCAAGGTCACAGATGTGAAACAATACCAAAATGGTTAATTATCTCGAAAACTATAAACTTTTTATATAGGCATTTATATTAGAATGTTGTAGGTATTGATACAACGATCATTTCGATGTATAGAAAAAAGGTCATGAGTTCAAAGGTCAAGGTCACAGATGCGAAACAATACCAAAATGGTTAATTATCTCGAAAACTATAAACTTTTTGTATAGGCATATATATTAGAATGTTGTAGGTATTGATACAACGATCATTTTGATATATAGAAAAAGGTCATGGGTTCAAAGGTCAAGGTCACAGATGCGAAACAATACAAAAATGGTTAATTATCTCGAAAACTATAAACTTTTTGTATAGGCATGTATATTAGAATGCTGTAGGTATTGATACAACGATCATTTTGATGTATAGAAAAAGGTCATGGGTTCAAAGGTCAAGGTCACAGATGCGAAACAATACAAAAATGGTTAATTATCTCGAAAACTATAAACTTTTTGTATAGGCATGTATATTAGAATGTTGTAGGTATTGATACAACGATCATTTTGATGTATAGAAAAAGGTCATGGGTTCAAAGGTCAAGGTCACAGATGCGAAACAATACCAAAATAGTTAATTATCTCGAAAACTATAAACTTTTTGTATAGGCATGTATATTAGAATGTTGTAGGTATTGATACTACGGTCATTATGATGTAAAGAAAAAAGTCATTGGGTTTAGTATTTATGTTTTCTTTAAACCTATCAGCTAGCCATTAGTTATCAGGTGAGCGTATCAGGCCCATGTGCCTCTTGTCAATTTTGCTTAAACTTTAGAGACATTTCTATATCTGGAAACCTAAGTACCTGCCATTTTGGTTAAAATTTACTGCCTACCAGAGTTATTGTGTGTAGTGAACATGGGTATGTTACAATTGACCTATATATATTTTTTTTCAAATGAATTTGGACAGCAAACATTCTGCCGCTTGGTTTTAGTGAGTGGTGGTATTGGGATGGGGATTAATCAACATTAGATTTAACTTTTACTTATAATTACACATGCTCAAAATAGAATGTTTTATTCGGTCTTAAATTTCCAAATATCATATTCAGAGTTTAAATACATGCATGCAAATATCAAATTTCGAAATTATTTAAAGAACTGCATTTATTGTTTTAGGATATGTATCAGAAAATGATTGAAGTTGACCCAAATGCACCAACACCAGAGGAGAGAGCACAACAGGCTGTTATAAAACCAAGATATATGCAATGGAGGGATGAAATGAGTTCCTCGGTAAATCTAGGATTTAGGATAGAAGGAGTTAAGGTATGTTATAGTTATACATGTTTGCTCAGTGTGCTTTAGTATGTTAGTAGTTGTATTAATAATTTGTCCTATGTATAGGCTACAGGTGGAACACTGTACACATTTTTCAACTCTAAGGAGGTGATTTTAGCTCATGCTGATCCATTAGACCTCAGTTCTCAGTTTCCTCAGAATGATCTTTTCTTAAATGCAGGCTTTTGACAACTCAGAAAATGAGCAGGAAATGAAAATTACTGTGAAAATTTCTAAATCAGGGATGAAGATGAACTCTTTCTTGAATGGGAGTAAACAACATTCTATCCTTCCATTCTGGTATTTCTTATCATGTGCTTGAAGGGGTTCTACCGGTACATTTGGAAAAACAATTCCGTAGCCATTACACATAAAATGGTATTGGTTTATGAAAATATTCTTTTTTTTTCAACAGAAAACAGGAGGCACATCTACTAAAAACTTTAAAAAGACAAAAACAAGAGAAGAGGTGCAAGAGGCTTTAAAAATTTACATAGGAGAAAACCAGAATATACTTGTATGTATTTAATGTGAGTGAGCTGGTGGGTGAGGGAGTGAGTTAGCTGGTGGGTGAGGGAATGAGTTTGCTGTTGGGTGAGGGAGTGAATTAGCTGGTGGGTGAGGGAGTGAGTTAGCTGGTGGGTGAAGGAGTGAGTTAGCTGGTTGGTGAGGGAGTGAATTAGCTGGTGGGTGAGGGAGTGAGTTAGCTGGTGGGTGAGGGAGTGAGTTAGCTGGTGGGTGAGGGAGTGAGTTAGTTGGTGGGTGAGGGAGTGAGTTAGCTGGTGGGTGAGGGAGTGAATTAGCTGGTGGGTGAGGGAGTGAATTGGAGTGAATTAGCTGGTGGGTAAGGGAGTGAATTAGCTGGTGGGTGAGGGAGTGAGTTAGTTGGTGGGTGAGGGAGTGAGTTAGTTGGTGGGTGAGGGAGTGAGTTAGCTGGTGGGTGAGGGAGTGAGTTAGTTGGTGGGTGAGGAAGTGAATTGGAGTGAATTAGCTGGTGGGTGAGGGAGTGAATTAGCTGGTGGGTGAGGGAGTGAGTTAGTTGGTGGGTGAGGGAGTGAGTTAGCTGGTGGGTGAGGGAGTGAATTAGCTGGTGGGTGAGGGAGTGAATTGGAGTGAATTAGCTGGTGGGTGAGGGAGTGAATTAGCTGGTGGGTGAGGGAGTGAGTTAGTTGGTGGGTGAGGGAGTGAATTGGAGTGAATTAGCTGGTGGGTGAGGGAGTGAGTTAGTTGGTGGGTGAGGGAGTGAGTTAGTTGGTGGGTGAGGAAGTGAATTAGCTGGTGGGTGAGGGAGTGAGTTAGTTGGTGGGTGAGGGAGTGAGTTAGTTGGTGGGTGAGGGAGTGAGTTAGTTGGCTGGTGAGGGAGTGAATTAGCTGGTGGGTGAGGGAGTGAGTTAGTTGGTGGGTGATTGAGTGAGTTAGCTGGTGGGTGAGGGAGTGAGTTAGTTGGTGGGTGAGGAAGTGAGTTAGTTGTTGGGTGAGGGAGTGAGTTAGCTGGTGGGCGAGGGAGTGAGTTAGTTGGTGGGTGAGGGAGTGAATTGGAGTGAATTAGCTGGTGGATGAGGGAGTGAATTAGCTGGTGGGTGAGGGAGTGAGTTAGTTGGTGGGTGAGGGAGTGAGTTAGCTGGTGGGTGAGGGAGTGAGTTAGCTGGTGGGTGAGGAAGTGTGTTAGCTAATGAATGAAGTTGCATCAATATCACATGTGAGATCAAATGTATAAAATGAGTTAGCTAGTGATTTAAATTGCATCAGCATCAATTGTGAGTTTGGATGTATCAATTGAGCATACAGGTACTTGTATGACAGATACAACTACCATGGTTGTATTGCCAATTACCAATGCATCTTTTCTAAATCAAATGAGTGAGGTATCAAGTTTATACAGGTTAATTTAACAAACAATGTTACCAGTCTAGTCCAGTAAAGTACAGTTTTCAGCTTGAGATTCTCAGGGTTCAGTTTACATGGGTTCCACTGTATTAGATGAACCGAAGTATGGTCACCTTTACCTCCACCCCCTCCTTTTGCCCGACTGGAGTATCAAAATTGGAGTGTTTGCATATTGTCTGATTTACTACATAAAGAGTCAGACTTTCTGACTATAGTCAGGGTTATACTCATAAAATTATATGTAATCAAAACAACATGTCAATCATATCATATACAAGTACTACAGCTGTCAGTCCCAACTTCTGATTTGAAATCAACAACTACCTACTATGGCAGTCAGAATATACATCTATACATATATATACATGTATATACTAATGACATATGTACTCCAAATAACCTACTTTTACTATTATATGATATTAGTGTTGTTGTCATGGTAACAGAGACATTATTTTGTTTTTTATTTCTTTTTATAGAACAAATATATCAGAAGGTTGAAAGCAATTAGAGCAACTCAGGAAAGTTCAGAATTTTTCCGCAATCATGAGGTGAGTATAAAAATTAATGAAAAAAAGGTTAGATTTAAAATTTTATAAGGGATTTTTTGTCTGTCTAGGTCATTTGTGGTAGAAATGGTTTTAAAAACCATTGTGTAATGTGCATTGCTTAATTACAATGATTAGCTACTTCAACCTCGGCTAATGATGTCTCAATAAGAGTTTTATAATCTAAAAAACTCAATTCAATCACTCATGTCAGTTCTTACAACACAGTAAAATTTGATAAGTTTAACACTGTACAGTAAAACATGTTTATAATGAAGCCCTGGAGACTATTTTTAACTTCTTTATAAAGCGAGTTTCTTATGTTGTTATCAATAGACTTATATAGAGGAACAGTCATGCCCAATGCTTGACTTCGTACTACCCATGTATTCATTGTAAGCATGTTTGTTATCTTGTTTTACTGTATATCACATATTTCATCCAAATTGATATTTGTACTTTTGAATTCTTAAACTTCAAATGCCCTGATAACTTCAAGTCGGAATAAACTTCCCATAATGCACTTTCAGTTATTTCAGTTTTCATTGTTCTCTCAGGTTGTCATGTGACCATCTGGGTTTTATGGGTGTTTGAAATATTGTATTCCAAATTTACAAATAAAATCAGTTTGTGTAGTGTTGGAAATACAATTTTCAACTAGCCTTTGTCTGATAATTTCAGCATTTTCTGTTGTGGTACATTTTAGATTATTGAAAAAGTAATCAGTTCTAGCCAAAAGTTATCAGTCTTGGACTGTTAGAGTGGCTGTTATTTCCACACACTGCTTTCAGCATATAATGACCAAGTTACCTATGATAAACATAGTCAAGTACTGGTAGTAGTCTACTTTAGAGTGGCTTTAGGTAGAGAAAAACTTGCAGTTTTAAGAATAGCCATGTAATTGTTAGTTATATTTTTGGTGTACACACATTCTACACTTATCTTAATTTGAAATTTTTTGTAATTTCAGATAATTGGAAGTTCGCTACTTTTCGTTCATGATAAATCAGAGAATGCAAGTGTATGGATGATAGACTTTGGTAAAACAGAACCATTACCAGAAACAATAAAAGTTACACATCGTAATAAATGGGTAGAAGGAAATCACGAGGACGGATATTTAATGGGACTAGATCATTTAATATCTATATTGGAAGAACTGTCATCCACAAATCCAGACGATTAAAATTGTAGAATGAGATTATCATCGTAGTTTACATATATTATGCCACCATCTTAGTTTACATATTTTATGCCATTCAGATGCCGCCATCTTAGTTTAGATATATTATGCCACTCAGATGCCGCCATCTTAGTTCAGATATATTATGCCACTCAGATGCCGCCATCTTAGTTCACATATATTATGCTACTCAGATGCCGCCATCTTAGTTCACATATAACGCCACTGGGATGTGACCATTATTATCATCCATCCCCCATATCGATCAGTGTTCATATATCATGTCTCAAATCATCCAAGCATTGCATCCGAAAATCACACCCTTGCTCTTTTATCATTGTTACATCATCTGAACATAACATCATTATTCTTTGTTTAGCATCCAAACATAGCTTCATTATTCACAATTCACCATCCCAGGATATAGCACTCTTAATTTTAATTTTTATAGCATCTCGGATGTCACATGATTACTTTCAGATATCACATGATCATTTTCAGATATCACATGATAACTTTCAGGATATCACATGATTACTTTCAGATGTCACATGATTGCTTTCAGATATCACATGATTACTTTCAAATGTCACATGATTTATACTTTCTATTTATATTATCCCACTCAGATCTGTATATGTAAGATCTGATAAATACATATTTAAATCTCTGCTTTTAATTAATATTATTATATATTTTACTTTAATTTTTTGTTAACAAATATAAGATTATGATACTGTTTTGAAATTTTAAACCTTGTATTTGATCTGTCCTAGGAATATCAAAACTTATAATTTGACATAAAAGACAACTATGCCTGTGTTTTGTTGCCTAAAACTTGCCTACATTTTTTTTGTAATTTTGCTGTTATATTTATATTTTTCTGCTCTTTTAGTTACTTAAGCCTACTTTCATTTGTGTCTACTTTTGCAATGTCTTACCAGGAGTGCATTAAAATTGATACACATGCAGTGAATTTACTCAAATTCTGGAGTAAGCATAGTTTCATGATTTTTAATGCCCTTATGAAATTGATCATGAGTAAAAGTCTGTTTTTTTTCTCCATTAAATATGTCATTCAGTGCCTTGTTTCTTTTTTATGACCACATTCTGTATTTTAAAGTTACCCAGTAATTTATTTTGTAAGTACTTAATGTCTTGTCACATATAAATTTTATCAAAATTTAAAACAAGTTGATCATTTTCCCTACCAATCACATTTATTTTTTTTAGAAAATTATTTTTGTTTCCATGACTATCTACAGTACTGTGGATGTAGAGCTTTTGATGTTTCACCGTAATTGTTTTTCATTGAAATTGGCAGAAAAATTTTATGGTAGTTTTACATACTTTTCTGTTTGAAAAAAGTCCACATATTTTTCAAACCCTAAAAGAAGTCCACATATTTTCAGACCTAAAAATTCCACATACCGGTATTTTTCAGACCTAAAAAAGTCCACATATTTTTCAGACTTAAAAGGGCTTCACATGTTTTTCAGATCTTAAAAAATCCAAATGTTTTTCAGACCTAACAAGGCTTCACATGTTTCAGAGATAAAAATGTGCTATATATTTCCCATTGTGTCTTTTATTATACACCTGCAATCATATTTTATAATTCATTAATTACTTCTCATTTTATGCCATTTCACAAATATGTAAATATTAAAATGACGCTTCATTGTCCGAAATTTAGCATGTATTTAAATTATTATTAATGTCTTCTATCCATAGTGTCTTCTTTTAACCATTTTGTTCAATTTTGAACAAGATGACATACTGTATTAAACTTATTTTAAATGCGAATCAAAATGTGCAATTTTGGTTGAAATTTCACTCAGTGGTGCTGAAAAAAAATCAGTATTTTATTTTGAACATAAAGTGATAAAATTTAATGCTTAGCATAGCAAGATTAAGAAGCCTTCAGTTTTCCATGTTGATAATGCATGTTGTTGTCAACAAACTCCATTGTAATTAATAAATTCTTTTGTAACTTTTTTCCTATATTCCTTTCATTAAAACATTTTCAGTTTTTATTTTAATTTTTGGTAGATTTTCCTTTTTGAAACTGACACCAAAGCAAATGTGTAACTTGCTTTGTTTTGACGAATAAGTTAATGCATCTTATTATAATCCTACATAACACCATAGTCCGTTTAAGCACCACTACCACCTGCCACCCACCCCAGGATTTACTTAGATATTTAATGATGGGGTAATTGTGCATTGTAAACTCAGTATATCAGCAGTATAAATATTTTGTAAATTGTTATAAAAAATTGTTTGTTTACCATAATGACAGAATTTGTTTTTCTCTGGGTAAACCCCATTTTAACTTACATTTATTTCTGTTCATGTCCTTATTTATGATTTATACTATTATATACATGTAGTTTAAAATATACCTAAAATGTTTTCTCCCAGAATAAGGACAAAAATAGGTTTCTTATAATTTCTCTTGTGGTATACAGTCAGTTTGTGTCTTCAAATAAATGGTAATTGACTTATTTGTTAAAATGAAATGAAAAAAAAAGAAAAGAAAAATATTGCTTCAAATTGTCTGTACATTGGCCAACAGGCCACATGTAGATACATTGTTGAATAAAACTCTGTCAGTCAGCTTCTATTTTTATTATTGTACCTTTTAGGGCTATTAAAACTGCAGTGTTTATTTTGCCTATTATGTCTTAGAAATTTTATAATATGTATGAAGCATCTTTTTTATTTCCAAACAACAATTTCTTACAAAATAAATTTGGGGGTCAAAAGCACTGAATATCCATCTTTTAAGAAACATGCGTTCAAATCCCAGCTAGACTGTCTGGTATGTTCTGACATGTTCTTGAACAAAACATTTTATTCCGCATTACTTGTTCCAGATGATAAATGATTGGGTACAGAAAAATATGCTGGGATTCACCTTTGTCATGGGGTATTGTGTGTTCTCAATTGGTTCATGCCAAGCACGGACCTAAGGAACTTTCACTTACTGGTATCTCTTAAGAGGATGACTGGTAGCATAACATATATTGATTATATCATTAGATACATGTATCCCAATTTAATTGCTTCTAAGTTAACTTGGAGAAATGTGTCTGTCTGTTATGTCACTGGTTACAAATATAAATAGCAATAAATATTGGTAAAAAGTGATGCAATACATTCAGTGTGTAACATGTTTATTTGTTGATTTGTATCACTCTCTTCTATCACACACACACACACACACACACATTTTAAATGTTTGTATATAATTTTAATTGGTATTATTTATACTTTGGTATGAAGTAATTAATGTTATATGAATTCTTTATAACTTACAGATTAATCTTTTGCCAAGCAGTTTTGTACTTAATTCCCAATATCTGTACTTTCTGTTTCTCAAAATATTTTTTGTTATTCTGGGCAGGTTGCAATTATGTTTTCATTGGATCAATTTTTAAATTTTAAAAAAACTAAAATCTAAGTTTCTTGGAAGTGTAATGTTATAATATCTACATGATGTTTACATTTTAATGTGTCTACCAGCCAATATAGTGCTATATATTTGTCTAGAAATATTATAAAATTTAAAACAGTCTATGAACTTGTTTGTCTGTAATAGCTTTGTCTAAAATTTACCTTGTTTTTGCTAGTTGCACATGACTTTATTTCCATTCCAAAGTCATTAATATCTGTGAAAATAAAATAAAATTTAAAACGGTCTATGAACTTGTTTGTCCTTTATAGTTTTGTCTAAGAGTAAACCGTTTTTATGCCAGTTGCTTATGATTTATACAATATTTCCATTCCAAAGTCACTTTGCTGTGGCAAGATTTGAAAATTCAAATATGGGATAAGCCTGCTTGACCATAAAAATTAAAATGAATATACAAGTATTGATTTTTTAAAAAACATATTTATATTTTAAAATCACTTTAGATTAATAAAAATGGGAACAAATTACAATGATGTTTACACCTTACATTAAAATCAACATTCCTTTTGTACCTTCTGTATTTTCTGTCATCATTCCTTTATTATTTAAAGGGACCATTATTCTGTATGGCATTTAGCCGTTATTTTAAGTTTTTAACCTGTTCCTTTGTTGCGTCAGAGCATGTTGTTTATTACTGTTTACATGTCCACTACCAGGTAAAACTGATTGTATGTTTTCTACAAATATGTATATGTATATATATTTTTGTGATCATGTTTCTGAAAATATTGTTTATAAAAATTCCTATAATAAATAAACATTTTAACTATTAACAATTTTGTCGTATTGTTATGTATAAATGTTGACATAACCAATGAATGGAGTGGAGTGGAGTAATGGAGTTTTACGCCCCAGTCAAGATTGTGTCACTTATATTCAGACAGTCGGTTCAGGGATAGTGGAGGAAACTGAAGTGCCAGAAGAAAACCACCTACCTACGGCAAGCACATTAACAAACATTCTCACACTAGGATTTATCCTAGGTGGGATTCAAACCTAGGGCCCAAGAAGTACTGTGATCTGTAACCACATGCATTAGACCACTTGGTCACTGATTTAAGGACCTTGTGTTTGATATCAAGCTAGACATTGTGTTGGATCCATGCGGCAAGAATTGTGATGTTACACTGTTCCTGTCCCCACCTGATATTCAATGATACAAGTAGAAGTGTTTGATTTGTTATAATCACAACATTTACAGCCACTGATCAAGTGTGAAAATAAATCCTCTACAACAGTAAATATTCATATAAGTTTTTGTACACCATCATGAAATGGTAAAAGTTTCTACCAGTGAAACTGCTGTTCAAAATCATTTACAGCTTCATTCCTAAACCTACAAATAAAGTGCATTGTTTATAATAATATTTAGTCACTAGTTTTCAAGTTTTGGGTCAGATCAACCACCTTTCCATGAACAGGGTCCATCCCTTCAATAACGTGGAAGCAGTGGATAAAAATTATGGATTAAAGGGAAATAACTCCTAGGAAAATGCACCATTAACAAAATGAACATCTGTGCCTACTCATAAAGAGATCAATAGTTGCATTCTGTGTTCCTTTCATTCTCAATTTTGATTTTACATGTGCGTGTAGCTAGCTATAGACAGGAGGTGCTTACTTTTCTGGAGCACCCAGCCTCAATTACCTGGTAGAAGTTCATGTTGAGTTCTCAAAGTTTTGGTAATGCTTTTGGGATTATGGTTTGGACATGGACTGTTATGATTGTTTTTGATTCCTTCAGTAACTTCAGAGGAGTAGAGTGATGTTGAGCAAAGATTCTTTTACTTATGCAAAGGCAATTAGTTGGAATGGTGGAGGAAACTGAAGTATTACCAATCTTCAGCAAGTGATCTGTATGTGTGCGAGATATGAACCTAACAATTCAGTATGTATATGTTTATTAACTTTTTAAAACATACATCATGGACCATAGACAGGCAAGAGAAAATTGTTTGATTAACAACATAACAATGGTATTATTATAATAATGATTTTATTATTAAATGAAGCAGATGAAAACCTTTTATACATGACCTCCAAAACAAAGAATAATCATGTAATGTATCTTCTCATCATTCACTAACAAACAAAGCAACAAACAAACACAAAATATTATAAATATATTATCTTAAGGTCAGTTGTTATACTTAAACATTCTTAACTTAAATACTTACATTACAGGAGAGTTCCAAAACCTTAAACTACATATAAGCATGTATAGGTAAACAACATTGACCTGTCTGTTTGACCTTTCATTAGGAATATTCATATAGCAGGATCCACTAAATACAAGGGTAGTGTTAGGATTTGCAGTTGATTATAATATCTTAGCACATGATTTATTGTTTTTGGTATGCATGTGATACCTACACATAAATGTACTCCATCATAAATATTTAAATTAAAAGTCAAGAGGACAGGTCAATGTTGTTTGCTTATAACTATCAGTTAAATGATATAAAACAGAAGGAACCAGAGCTAAACACTATACTTATATTTAGACAAATCAAAAGGTCTTGTAGATGAAATAAAGTTAAAAGTGCATCAAGTGGCCTTAATCCAAGAAAAAAGAACTATAAAGTCTGTATATCCAAGAGAAATCCTTATTATGTACGGTACTTTCATAATCAAAATTTATAAAGAAGTTTCTGCAGAAGAATAACAAACATTCGTAAAACATTCATCTTGTATCATACATACACAATGCATAACAAAGTAACTTCAATCATTTAAACAAAACTAACTACAATACAATTTGTTCCCACTTTATAACATGTGACGTGTCGGGCAAAAAGCATACTTAAGGGCCATTTCATCTAATTTTTCACCAGCCTTTTGAAGGAAGAGGGGGATATTAAATTAAAGTTTCTGTCCGTCTGAAAATCTTCTCTGCTCAAATTCTCCAAAACTATCAAGCACTTTTTCTCATGAAATTTGGTGCAAAGCATCAACACTGATAGGAGATGCATATACTGTTTATCCAAGTTGGTTTGCTCATTTTCCTGGGAGTTATTGTCCTTTGAACATAAGTCACACAAAAAAGAACCTGCTAGCGGGGGATCCTAATTCACTGAATTTGCTCGTCATATTTTTGTATCTAAAATCATTTCAATTTCTGATAAAGATGATATATGAGATGTACCTAAAATCTTGAAAATAAATGCAGAATCATTAGATTAAAAGTCATTGTACACCAATGATTGAAAAACGATATTGACATGGTGAAAGATTTATGCTACATAATGTCATCTTTTGAGAAAATAATTGTCCATATCTTAATTTTTAATGATATTTACAATTAAATTATCTTAAATTTATTTGACTATGTATATTATAGATGTAGATTGTCAATTAATACTGCAGCAATAAATCCAAGATTTGGTGTAGTCATACATAATTACAATAATAATAGTTTTGAAAAAAAGTCACAATTTTCTGACGTCATGTTTTGCAAAATAAAACAAACAAATAAGTATGGTTTTTGCTCGACACGTCACACACATTTTGCATTCGATTAATAGTGATACATATATAGATCATCTGTAGTATTTTGGTACCGTTTAACATTTGACGCTAATGGTAGTCCTTTCATGGTAGTCTGTAGTATGTTTATAAGCATAAAAACAACCATGATAAAAAAAATGCAGCAGCCCAATTTGTGATATATCTGCAAGTTATCATGTATGAAAAGTGGACGTGTAAACCACTTTAAACCAAAATACATAAGACAATCTATTATTAATATATTAAATCATACACAATAAACAAAAATAGATGAATAAATTACTCTGTATGAAAATGATCATGTATCATTCAATATTTAGATATATAGATATATATGATCTAAATGTCTATTTTTCTTTATATCTGTAACAAGTAAAATGTAAATAACAACGAAATATTAAAACAAAAACCTGGATATGCAGATACGTGATGCCAATGATTCACCATTTTTTGTTTGAATGACAATTTAGGCATTATAAGTCAAGAAATGAAAGAGAAACTTGTATCCAGTCAAAACATGATGAATGTGCATGAGTGCTTCAAACTAATGTGTTGTCTATATAAAGGAACTTAAAATGGAGAAAAAATGAAAACATATGATAACATTAATTTTGCCAATATTACCCACTTATTCAACTTATAGAAAAATAACCAATTTATCCAAACTTGCCATGATAAAAAATTTAAGCAAATCCTAGCAGTTCCAAATTATAAAATGTAATTACTAATGACGCTAAACTGGAACACAGAAAGAATAGTACTTAAAATTAACGGATAGTACTTACAATTAATGAACCCAAAATAGAACTTTTTTAAACCTATTAAATTACCGGTAGACATTCCCAAAGTGAGACAAAGCAAAATGAATCTATTGCTACCAACATAAGGTAGCAGAATAGATGTAGGCAAACAATGTTGACCTGTCCATTTGACCTTTTATTAGAAATATTCATATAGGACGATCCAATACATGGGTAGTTTTAAGATTCCAGTTAATACATACACAGTGTACAGGTCTACTCTATGAGGTGACTATATCTCATGATGTATATAACATTTACATGCATGTTCCTTATACATAGATGTAATTGGTCTGTGATAAATATTTAAATGTAAGCTCAAGCGAACAGGTCAAAATTGTTTGCCTATAGTAATGTCAATTGTCATGTATTGCACCAAAATAAAAAGAAATAATTAAGCATCACTTCATGCAGTCTACACATTGGCACACAGGCCATCATCATATGTTGATGTTAAACACCTACAATCACCATCATCACTTCATGGTGCAATCATGCATGGATTCACAAAAAGCAAAATTTGAGAAACGGAAAATGTGATGTATGGATGACTTAAGAATTGTAATTCCTTCAACAGATGTGAAAAATATAAATATGATATACTTGGAAAAAAATAAAATCGCAAACATCCTTCAATTTTTGTTTTCATATACAACAAAATCTGGATGCATTCACAAATATTTATATACAACTATTTTACATATGTACATGTACAACAACAAATATATATACAGCATATACAAGTAATTACAAAACATACTGTAAATGTAGTCAATTTCAAGAGGCCAAATTTTCAGGTTTTACAAATCTCCGACCTTTTCACGGAGTGTAATTTCCAGGATTTATGAGTTTGGCAAGACAACTAGAAGATCAGGAAAGTTAAGGAATTGTAAGAATTGAAAATATTCAATTTAACTTTATAAGTAATTTTCATTTTGTGCTTATGGGTGAATGTGCATTGGAAGGAGGGGCAAAATAGGGGCATGGTTCAGTCTAGGACAAAAAAGGGGCATGGTTTAGTCTGCAAACAAAATCGATTTAAGTTGTGTAGTAAATAATTACAGATGTATTACCAAACATGTGGTACAAAATTTGGGGCACAATATTCAATCACAAAATACCTGTAAGTGAAAATTAGCACACCACGGAAAAAACTACATTCACAGTACAAAAATGTATATCGTAACTACAAACAATAATTCATAAATATATTTACAAATCCACCTCAGATATACATAATGAATAACAATTTATCTCCCCACATCTATCACATAAAAGTGTACCATCTATAACTTAATAAAGCCTCTAACAAAACTTGCAAGTAATACGTCAAATTTCATATAAATTTTCATGACTGCTTTTATTAAGATATTGTTTGAACATTTTTTGAAAGGTTACTGGTGGCTTGATTTGTAAATTATTCTGGTGTTTTGGCAATGCTTGTTCAAAAAAAACCAAAAGTTTTATTAATATCGGTATATATATATTAATTTATTTTTGTAGAAAAGTTAAGTTAAAGTCTGTCCCGAGCCATTAGGCCCATCAGGCCGGAGCTTATCCCGGTTTCGGTGGCGTTAAGCGACTGAGAGTACAAGACTCTCCCCTGAATGGGACGCTGGTCCATCGCAGGGTTAACCCCCAGCATTTTGCTGGTACTCATTTAATATTTTTCAGCTGAGTGAACTGGAACAACGTGAAATTAAGTGTCTTGCTCAAGGACACAACACATCGCCCGGTCCAGGGATCGAACCCACGACCTTCGAATCATGAGTCCAACGCCTTAACCACTAGGCCACGCGCTTCCACTGTAGAAAAGTGTGTTATGAAAAATGTTTCTGCTGGTTTAGATAGCTTCATTGTTCATTAAATTACATGAATGGATTTCATAAGAATGGATATTTACATTACTTACACATGACCTTGATAGGCTGACAAAATTTTTCATGAATCTACAGTTACTTTTAATCTAGAACCTACAAACACATAAGGAATTCTATCCAAGATGGAGGGAGGTATGAGAGACGTAAAGCTGTGTACTTTGTACTATGAAAATCAATTACACATTCTCATTTCTAAACCAAAAATAAACAAATGACATATTTTCATAAGTGTTTCCACACTATACAATGTCCGGAATTTAAAATAAAATACAACTTACTACTTCGTGTTTATATTTCTCTATGAAATAATAATTGTCGTTTTTATGAGAGACACTGACTTTTAAATCACCAATTGTACTTACTGGTACACTGATACACATTGTACTTACCAGTACAATGATACACATTGTACTTACTGGTACACTGATACACATTGTACTTACTGGTACACTGATACACATTGTACTTACTGGTACACTGATACACATTTTACTTACCAGTACTATGATACAGTAACAAAACAAGAAATAGAGTAACATTTATCAGTAGTTCAAGACTATATATCAGTACATTCTAATATAAAACAAGACATCAAGTAACATATACCAACCTGGGCCCCAGTTGCACAAAGCATAGAGCTAATTATTAAGAAAATAATAATTAATGCAATGATACATTATTTGCTAATTTCTCGGATTGTGTGTGTGTGTGTGTGGGTGTGTGTGTGGGTGTGTGTGTGCAATGGTTTAATCAGAGGTTATCTTCAATTAAGCTTTGTGCAACTGAACCCAGCATTTGAAGACCATACATTAGAACTTTCTTACATACATATAAATAAAGCTTAATAAAGCTCTCAAGGAACTCTTTCATGTAAAACAATTAATGTCACCGACGATTTTACATCAAGTTGTCATTAAATCTCAAAACAGTCTCTATATTACTGAACACTTAATACACCACACTAATTTTTTATATGGACCTTTTATGCAAGAACTCATTCAAAACATTCTTTATAAGTTACATGGAATAAATGGATCAAGTATCCTTTAAAACTAATGATATGCAACTTGCATACAAAATGTGTACAGCATTAATTACTGAAAGTAAAATGACAACTTGCATACAAAAAATGTGTACAGCAATAATTACTGAAAGTAAAATGACCCCATGTGAAATGATTAAGTAAACACCTTTTACCCCAAATTGCAAATGCACCTTAAACTTCATAACTCCTTAAAATTTCCATAATATCCTATTGTTGTGATGAAAACTGGTGTATAATCAATGACTTTATTTACATTTATAATGGTATAACTATATAATATAGTGAACTCAAACTGAAACAAACATTGTGGTCTTGTTGAAAATTTTGTATTACATTCCATCTCATTTTTAAAATGTGGCACTGTGCTGACTGATGTTCCGATACAGCTAAATGAGAAAGCTTTTCAGTCTCTTCTTGGACTAAATCTTTTTTAAATGAAAAACTTTCTCCATGAACAAAGTAAAATTCATATTCAATGACTAGCAAAATCATTTTGAGGATTTAAAAATTCTGTGTCAAACAGCACCAATGTCGAATCGCCTTGTCCGATATTTACTTTATTCATACAAGGCCTGTATGCTTGCTCATGGTTAAAACTTATAGTTGACTAAGTTTGTACTACTCTCTGAAGCTGACAAAATGAGAGTGTTATAATATGTCAGTATATGTATCACTAAATCTACAATAGAGTCCTGTTGTCTGTCATCACTGCATCTTGGACATCTCATATTTTGTTGTCATCATCTCCTCATCAGAGTCTAATAAACTAGGCAGTGCTCTGAAACAAAAAGATAAATTTTATAATCCAAATAAAATTTTATAACAAAATTGGTAAATGATATGCATTTAAAATGATGCAATACATTTTAAAAACATAGCAGAATAAGGCAACTTATTAAAAATTATAAACATGAATTAAATTTGGTCAAAAACTTGTTTAAATTGAAAATTATTAAAATATACAATTTTTTAGAAAAACAAATACTGTCAAAGGCACACGTCACCAAGAACATCTTTAAACATCAAAATACTTCATCCAAAAACGTTTAAAGGTGGAGTCGAGTATTGTTGTTTTACATTCTAGAAAGGATCTCAAGACAGTCAGTTCACTGATATAGGAGGAAAACAGAGTACTGTAGAAAACTATCAACATTTGACAGGCTATCTGACAAACTTTCTCATCAGATCTGCTGCCAAAGTGAGATTCAAACCTAGACACTTATAGGTGATGTGATCAGATAGCTGGCTCTTCATACCTCTCGCCACAAAGGCCTGCCAAAATTTTAGCAATGATGTTAAAGTTTCATACTGGGGATATGGTACAAACTGCTCTGTACTTAGTTAAGACAAGCTAACCACAAGGCTGATGTGTAAATGACTAATAATATATATGAAGTAGGCAATGCTTGACTCAATTTTCCAGTTTTATATGTATAACTGTTAGCAAAAATACTGAGGAGTAAAAGTCACCTAATAGAACTGTTATAACAGTTTTTAGTTGTTAATTGTTTGAAAATTTGTTTTCAAATGCTAGTGACAATACAGGGATTTGACGTTACTAATTTATACAATGTTTCATTATTAGTGACTTATACAAAGTTTAAACATGAGTAATTTATACAATGTTTCTTACTTATCAGTCACAGAGGTTGGAATGTTTTCTTCTACCCACTTCAAATCATCATCCTGAAATAAAAGGAAAATACACATATTTATACAATATATAAATCCATATATCACACCTAAAAATTTCATGATATGATAGAGGCTATCGGTAAGGTGTCATGCTTTATTATTTTGATGCATTAAAGTTTGACTGTGTATCAAACAGGATATATTTACAAATTTATAATATTGCAAACTTTCTTTTCTTGAATCAAAAGTACTAAATTACATGCATGACCTAACACCATCTCTCTGTCATGTATTTTCAATTATGTGAGGCATCAAATGAGTATGAATGTTTGAGCACATGTAGTTGTAAAAACTTTGAAACAAGAGTCTCTTTTCCCATTACAAAGATGACAAATCCTTTTAAGACAAATTCCTCAAGTTCAACTCATTGAAATTTAAACTACAGTTCTTTTAGACAGAAAAAGTCTCATTTATAACACATATGTAAATCTATATGTAATATAAATTTTCTCTCTTTTTCTGTATGTTTATGTGTGTTACAGTACTTACAATACTCCTCTGTTTTGGTGTGTGTGTGTGTGTGTGTGTGTGTGTGTGTGTGTGTGTGTGTGTGTGTGTTACAGTACTTACAATACTCCTCTGTTTTTTTGGTGTGTGTGTGTGTGTGTGTGTGTTGTGTGTGTGTGTGTGTGTGTGTGTGTGTGTGTGTGTTACAGTACTTACAATACTCCTCTGTTTTGGTGTGTGTGTGTGTGTGGTGTGTGTGTGTGTTTGTGTGTGTGTGTGTTACAGTACTTACAATACTCCTCTGTTTTGGTGTGTGTGTGTGTGTGTGTGTGTGTGTGTGTGTGTGTGTTACAGTACTTACAATACTCCTCTGTTTTGGAGATCCATTAGCTTGCTTTCCTCTCATTTTCATTCCCTCTGTAAGATATAATGTTATTGAAGATAAGTCTTAGTCTCGCAGATTGTTCAGAAGTTCCAAGAATCCTACATGTATGTTTTCAATAACTAGCCTTATAATATGTTTTACTGACTCTTTAGTTCTCAATTACAATCTTAGACTATATGTTTTGGTTTATCACTACTCAGAAATTTTCATTATTTGTCAGGTGGTGAATATTGTTATGTTGACTGGCTGTTCATGCATTGTAAATTGTCAAATTACATGAGATTGGAAATTGATCAAGCATAGTTAAACAATTCTGACGATATTGTGAATACTTGAGTTTATAAAGCTTGAAGTAAGAATTTAATACATTGGTTAATGGCATTGTATATCTACTCACCAAAAGCATCATTCATTGATGTCTCATCTTCATCTTCATCATCTGCTGCATCCAAAAGGGGAGAGAAGGCAAATCTAATATAGAAATAAAATTGCACACAGGTTAGTGATAATAATTTTTAACAGGTTATCATTATAGTGTTAAGATTCAAAATTCAGTACATATGAAACTTAAGTTATAATTATTGTAAGGATTAATGACCCGCTTGACCAAAATCTTTTCCAAAAATAGTTGTGATGCAATATTGGTCACTGATAGTGGTATTGAGTATGGTCAAGAGGTTAAGGATGCTGACTCTTGATAATAAAGTAATGGTTTCAAGACTGCTAGACAAAATATTGTGTCATTCAGCAAGACATCTCAAGCCTCAAACTACCGTACAAATGAGTATCAGAACCTTTGCCAAGGTTAATCATGTGACAAGATTATGGCCCAATCAAAACCCTTCAGACAAAGTAATAATGTTGAGCAAATATTACTTCTGAACATATTTCTAGACAGCATAATGCACATTATTGGAGAAAACAAAAATGATTCTTCATTTATCATGTGTATAACTTGCTTACCTTTGATTATTAGCAGTAGGACGCCACAAGACCATAATTACAAGTAATATAACTGAAAACAACAGATGCCAAAAGGCATCATCAACCCATAATTCCTTCCAATCCTGAAAATTGAATAAATTAGTGTTAAAAGAGAGCATGTATAATAGCCTGTTTCCGGGATAGTCCGGAATTCCATTTTGTGTAGTATAATATCGGGTCACGTGATCAAATTTTTAGGCATCCTTACTTCCGGTTTACTTCTGTTTAACCCTTATGGAAATGCTTACGGCTCATTAAAATTTGTCAAGGATGGAGTCCATAGTATTAGTTTAATATTGACTTGAAAATAATCAGGACTTTAAATGTCTAACATGGCTTACTTAATAGTTTGCTTTGAACTTGTCAAACTAAGTCTAAATTGATCTTACAACAATGCCATGGTGTACCTTTTACAGGTATAATCATTCAAGTCTTGGGCGCCTGCAAATTTAAGTATTGGCCCTGGTTGGTGTACCATCACCTTATTTATTCCATGGAAATAGTTCTGGACCCATTTCAATGCCAACTTCACATCCTGTGCCAGGGTTTGGGTTCGTAGTCGAGAGGACGTCTAATGACATTTAACCATTTCCTCCTTTCTCTCGCGTCTTTCTTAATTGGAAATGGTAAAAAATTAATATCTTGCAAGAAATGATATTTTCTTATGTCTTTACTGTCATCGAAATTGCATCCCGGTACCGAACACCAATACTTTGCCCTCTGCATATTGACAATCAACCGAATGTACCGGTATTTGCGACTAAGCGTCCTTGACAACAAAAACCGGAAGTAGGTATGCCTAAAATTTTTCCCGGAAGTGTACTATAAAATACAGAACCGGACAGGATATTAGGTAACCCAGAAACGTCCTATATCACATGTCACATTAATCAGAAGAACAACATAACTTGCCAGCACTTCTAAACCATGAAGAACTTTCACAGATGTCCATTAAAAAATTCAATTGAAAACTTTATATACTTCAAAAAATTGAATTAGAAATGTTCAATGAAGTAGAAATCAGGATAAGATGAAAAAGGAAAGAAAACTGGTTAAATCCATACAATTATAAGAATACCCAGTACCAAAATTCAGCAACTTTCTGTAAGAACTAAAGAAATATTGTAAAGCAGATGTGGCATGGTATGGTATTTTGTATATAGCTTAGATAATGATGATGAAATACTTACCGTCACACATGTCTTCATTTTGTGTTGTGTAATAGACCATATCATGTATATAACTGATGCTAAAATGACAAATATACACATATCAAAATACAGTAAAACCTGTATATAAAGACCACTTAAGAGGCTTAATATATATATAAAGGGTTATTACTGGTGAAAATCTAGATAAAATGTTACTGTTGTGTACAAGGATGAGTGGAAAATTAAAAGTACATGATTGTACATTTTTGTAAATTTATTACACTTATTTATTTGTTGTATTTGACCGTTTCAAATAATTAAATTTAAACAGTAAAGGAAATTGTTTCAAAGACTAAGCTTCACACTACATGCAGCATTTGATGTGTGTGAGGACACCAGTGTTAATCTCATTATTGCTTTGAGTCTTCTTCTAAGTCATCTAACTCATTTGCATCAAAAAATCTTTCATTTCCCTTCAATTTATTTTTTACTCTTATCCTACAGATAAAATGTCTCTACTTCTATTTCTGTACTGGACAATGCCATAAGGCATCATGTCCAATGGTGGTGTCATTAAGTAGCTGCAAACCTTTTGCCACCTCAGGTTAAAAGCAGCAGGAGTACTGCAGCATATTACAATTGAAACTGACAAACTTGCTTTTTAGAAGATAGTCTCATTGATATATTAAATTCATAAAGGAGATAGTGATTGTTTTAGTGCAATTACTGTGTGTGTGTGTGTGTGTGTGTGTGCATGTGTGGTGTATGTGTGTGTGTGTGTGTGTGTGTGTGTGTGTGTGAGAGAGAGAGAGAGAGAGAGAGAGAAAGAGAGAAAGACTTACCTAACACAGCAAATATAAGGGTATTTGTAAAATGTCTATATAGAGACAGTTTTACAATATTTCTTCTTAATCTTAATGTTCTTGTTGTTTGGATTAAACTTGAAAATATGTATCAACAGTTAAGGAAATTACTACACATGTAGATGTACACTGCCACTACTATAAAAATACACTGTAACAATGGCAGTGTGTGATGTTCTTGTGTACCAGTTTTATGGGAGGAACCTACCAGTAACATAATATTGTACTGGAATAAACATCATGAAGGAATGTACTAAAGTTTTCAAAATAACAGATTCTTTTCATAAAACCAACAAGCAAATTCAGTGAGGATTTGCAGCCAGTAAGTACATTTTTGTGATTTGCATTTATGTTCAAAGGGTAATAACTCCCAGGAAAGTGGGCAAACCTAACCAAATACAAGCATCTCTTATAAAGAAATGTCTGAATAGATAGAAAGACAAACATATGGACAAACTGATGGAAGGACAGAACATCAAATTAAAATCTGCAAGATGAGGGATAAAAAGTATGACTTTCGTCCATAGAATCACTGTAGGAGGTTCAGTAGTTTTAGTGTCTCTAGTAAAATTGTTTTTTAACACATAAAAGGATATCCACCAGCAGATAGAGGCATCAACAACAGCAAGGGGTACCGCTGCTATCATTACATCACTGGACTGGTCACCTTTAGGCTGAAATCACAAAAATACACATTTACACAAAGTATATGACTGATCACCTATAGGCTGAAATAAAATACATGAAATAAGTAAACAGTTAAATCTGAAAATCTTTATGTCCCAGTCAAGATTGTTTCACTTATTTTGTGGCTATCAATTCATGGAGGGTCAAGGAAACCTGAGTATTCAGAGAAGAGAAAACCACCAATTTTCGGCAAGTGAACTGACAAACTTGCTGACACTAAGATCTGTCATGAATGGGATTTAAACCTAGGCAATGAGAGGCACTGTGATCATATGATCATAAGTGCACAGTTTTGAGGCTATTGAGGCCCCTACTGTATAATTGACAGTGTGAACAGCGCAGTTTCTAAAAATAAAAATAGTTGGTGTAGCCTTATTCATGAAATACTTATTACCTTGAGTGCTCTCATACAGCCTTCTATTGATCCAAGTATGAAATACACACCACCTACACATAATACTTTATGGAATGCTGGTCCCAATCTGGGTCTGTAACATAACACAATATACTGTAAACCATTCTATATTAGCGCATAATAATGTTATTAAAGAAAGGACGTCCTAAAACACCTGGAGAAGGGACATAAAATTGGAAATGAAACGGAAGGGATATATATGGGCGGATGTTGATAAACTTGCACAAAATAGAGACAGATGGAGGGATTTCATCAATGACCTAAGCTCCACTGAGAGTTAAAGGCCAAAGTAAGTAAGTAATTATAATTTTAGTAATTTTACTTTACGGAAGGAGTAAGTTCATTTTTATTTTAGTGCATGTCCAATGTTTTGTTTGCACACTGAGTACCTTGTAGTAGATTTTATAAGGTATCGCTGTTAACATTTTTTGCCATTAAAATGTTGGTAAAGATCACAAAAGCATGATAAAAATTCAAATAGAAAAACATGATGAATTTCAAAGAGAAACAAATGTGATTACAATTTCAAAACGGCACAACAAATTTGCACAGAGTTAAGTCCTCTTCTGCTGGCAAACACAATGTCATATCTTGGTAATCATGTACATCAACTTTAGTAAAAATATCTATAACAGTGTTGGTTAAGTAGGCTGAACAAACTATTATGTGACGACAAATGGACAGGGTATGTCCTGTTTCTAGAAATGGGTGTATAAAAAAACTCCTTATATGAAGTTCTTTATTGTTAAATATTGGACAACTTGGATTTTGAAATTGCCAATGGAACAACTGACTTAAAATGTACAATTATTGGCATGATTAAATAAAATTTACTTACTTGACTATTCCAAACCCTAAACTAACAATTATAACCAACATTCTGGCTAACATTCTCTTTAAACAAGACACTAACTCGGCAAACACTACAGCACCTCTCACTGAAATACAAAAATGATGTAATGTAGTTGACCAAACACCAATACAACCACTAACTAATACAATCTTGATTAACATAACAAAATATAAATATAAAATAAAATAAAGTTGGGAATTTGTTAAAATTTTGAAGAACAATATCTGGACAAAGGGAAGTAACTCATTCTACATAATACTTGGACTACATATAAATTTTTTACATCTGTTTCTTGTTCACATTAATTTCATGATTACAATGAATGTTGAAATGACAAATGACCAAATCAATAAAGAAAAAGACAGGATCAAGTGTAAAATACACAAATGCAGAAGAATGTTCTTTAAATATAGTTTTATTTTCTAGATTCTCAACTACTTGAGGGTATTTATTTATTTTTTTAATTTTGTTTTCATCAATTTAAATGTTTCCCTCTATTCATATTCAATATTCACATTAATTTCATCAACCTTAATTTAAAAACATAAAGTCTGGTAAAGGCAGAAGAAATTGTCTACAAATGATATTTTAGCAACTATGGTAAAGGGGAAATTTCGTGGGTATAATTTTCACTTCAGGGTTTGTACAGACATTTGGACTCCAAATTTAAGGACTTTTTAGGGTCTTTTCATGGTCTTCTTTGCAAATTTAAGGCCTAATCAAAGGTACAATTGTAGCAAAAAAAAATATTGGTGCAAAGGCAATTAAATCAATAAAACAATTACTTACATGTCCATAGTAACAACACTTGAAGTGGATAAGGTTGAAGTTGGGCATATGGAAGGGCCAGGTACCTTTAAATTGCTCCTTTCAAGTAACTTATTAATTAATATTTATTTATTTACATCAGTCTATTTGCAACCACTTAATATCCAAATACAGACACCCAACTGCCCAAATTCAAGGGCTTTTTAGGGTTAGACTGGTTTTAGGGTCTTTTTAGGGCAAACCTCAAAATTTAAAGACTTTTTCAGGCCTGTACAAACCCTGCACTTAAATCTGCCTAAAGAAATTATCGCGAAAATGTCAACCATCCAGATTAATATATCATAATATAAAGAAATATACACCCATTTATATTGGTTAAGCAAACATTTCACCCACCCGAAATGCCATATTTCAAAATCACAAATCTTCACCCCACAAAAATAATCCCCTTTACAGTATATCTTACCTGATTGCCCTGTGTTAGTAATACTTTGATATTCTGCATAGAATACAGCCTTCTCCAACATGCCTATAAGAAACAATATAAATACAACATGTAAAATAAATAAAAAAATAAATAAATAAATAAATAAATAAATAAATAAAATAAAATAAAATCTACATGGATATTAAATTTTTGAAATAGTTAAATCTCATTATATTGAAGATATTTTGAATTTGAAATAAATCAAACTTTGCCATGTTTATAGGAAGGCATGAACAAGCTGTTCTTTGTTAAACTGAAATATGTCCCATTATTTTGAATAATAAGTTAGAGTTGAGTTGACTAATGGTGTTTAACGTCTATATCACTTATATAGAGACATGGCCAGCTATAGGTGAAGGTGCAGAAATTTTGCCTGTGCGTTGCACTGATGGCATTATACAGCAGGGGTCTTTATCATGCAATGCCTACCGTGACATGGGACCTTATTTATTTTAAGTTCCCATGCGAAAAACTGTGATTTTTATTTTGTAATGCCAAGTGCTTGGTGAAAGAACAGTCACTTTCAAGTCTTTGGTCAGACCTGGTCGGGGATCAAACCCACAATCCTCCACTTAGGGAGCAAGCACTCAACCAACTGAGTTACCGCAGTGGTTCAAAGACGAAGTTAGAAAAGTAAACCTTAATGTTTATGAAACAGTGATGTATGTGTACTTCATGCTCAAATTTACAATTAGTTGTCCAACAAGGCTATGACTGATAGAGTCAATGATTTAATCAGCATATATCTGTCTTTTTTATATAAAATTTAGTTTACCCAGAACAATAACACCACCAATCCAGAACTGTACTCTTAACAAGTCTCTCCAGCTACAGGCTAACATTACCAGCCAAACAATACCATAAAATATGTATGTGATTCCCATCACTCCATAAAACTGAAAGAAATCCAGATATTTGTAAATAACTTATATTAGAGATGACAAATTGGTAAAAAAAACAACAACTAAACAACTATATCTACTTGTTTCTTTCCTGATCAAGCACCTGATTACTCAAAAACTGCCATGGTATATTGATCAAGTCCAGCAATAAACTTGATGCTTGGTTGGTTGGTTGGATGTTGCTTAACGTAGCATCAGCAATTTTTCAGCTATTCGCGACGAGAACTATTTAATTAATCTCTATGGATTAATCTATGACAATTTTGTGTATGCATGTGAAGTGCGAGTGTGTTGTATGGTCTGCCTTGTACTAGCGCGCACTCAGGGCGACTTTACCGTGCTAGCTCAGAGTCAGTACGCCGCAGAAAAGCGTACCACTCCCCCAGTCCATTATACTGATACCAAACTTGATGCACATAGCTATGTACTATATGTATTGAGGTATCAACATAAGACATGAATGAGTGGAATAATGGAGTTTTATACCCCAGTCAAGATTTTTTCACTTCTATCAAAAAATCAGTTCAGGGATGGTGGGGGAAAAAAGGAGTGCCTGGAGAAAACCACAACCTTCAGGAAGCCAACAGAAAAGCTTTCAAACACTAAGATTTGTCTGTCCTGAGTGCCAGTGAGTGGGATTTGAATCTAGGCAGTGAGAAGTCCATGTATGAATGAAATTAGATTTATTAAATTAAACATGCATGTACATACAGTACATTTTATTCACATAAAAAACATCTTCTTATACATGTTTTAACTGACAGATGATTTTTCACCTTACAAAATAACAAAACTATTCAAACTTACAATTAGTAAAGGCCATTCTACAGCAGAGATGTAACCATATTTTCCAAGCATGCTAACTTGAACTGTTAAAAAAAGAACATTTGTTAAAAACATACAGAAAATCTTAGTTATTATTAGTTTGTTCTTATTTTCCAGCAGAAATGTGCACAGGTATATAGGTGTGATACTGAAAACAGTACTTGTTTAACTGAAACATATATGTTTGTCCTAATTTTTCAGTATATACATGTACGGTGTGATACTGAAAAGGAGTCTCTTACTTGTTTAACTGAACTGTATACAAAATTTCAGTGAACAAAAAATAAGATTTTTGTCACCATATGGGAAACACACTTACTTCCCAACTGTGGCCAAGAAATTCATTTAATTTCATTTCAAATTATTTAAATTTATAAATCAATTTAAATAAAAGTACGACATAAATACCCCCCCCCTTGATTCAGTGGACCTTAAATAGAACATTAAAGATGTTGCTGAGTAAGACAATTAACCACATAACAATGCTACAAAAAAGATAGCATTTTCTTGAAGAATAAAGGAACAAAAATAATATTTGAATACCTGTCCAATAAATAGAGAATGATACATAGAGAAATCCATATCATATGCCATATCTGACTGAGACTGCCAATATCAGACTGAGGGCTTTACCCAAAGGTTGATATTGGCCAAGGTCTGGTGTGTGACATATGATCTGGATTTTTTCATGTTCTCTTCTATTTATTATATGCTTAAAACTTTCACCATGTAGAAAAATACATGTATTACAGACAATTGTACAGAATATGACAAATAAAACTTTCACCATGTAGAAAAATACATGTATTACAGACAATTGTACAGAATATGACAAACATTGACCAAATTGCTCCGAGTAGCTGGTCTGATATTGATATCAAACAGCTTGGTTGGTCAGTGATATGGATCATGATTTTAGCCATATTAAAGCATGCAGAAACTACGAATTTACTGCTAAGTGTAATATAAATACTAAACAACAACAAGAGGCCCATGGGCCTTATACGCTCACCTGATAACTAATGACTATCTGATAGATTTAAAGTAAACGTAAATACTAAACCCCAATGACTTTTTTCTTTACATCAAAATGATCATTGTATCAATACCTACAACATTCTAATATACATGCCTATGCAAAAAGTTTATAGTTTTCAAGATAATTAACCATTTCGGTACTGTTTCGCATCTGTGACCTTGACCTTTGAACCCATGACCTTTTTCTATACATCAAAATGATCGTTGTATTAATACCTACAACATTCTAATATACATGCCTATACAAAAAGTTTATAGTTTTCAAGATAATTAACCATTTCGGTATTGTTTCACATCTGTGACCTTGACCTTTGAACCCATGACCTTTTTCTATACATCAAAATGATCGTTGTATCAATACCTACAACATTCTAATATAAATGCCTATACAAAAAGTTTATAGTTTTCAAGATAATTAACCATTTCGGTACTGTTTCGCATCTGTGACCTTGACCTTTGAACCCATGACCTTTTTTTTTTTGACCTATGATCGTTGTATCAATATCTACAACATTCTAATATAAATGCCTATACAAAAAGTTTATAGTTTTCAAGATAATTAACCATTTCTGTATTGTTTCGCATCTGTGACCTTGACCTTTACACCCATGACCTTTTTCTATACATCAAAATGATCGTTGTATCAACACCTACAACATTCTAATATATATGCCTATACAAAAAGTTTATAGTTTTCAAGATAATTAACCATTTCAGTATTGATTTGCATCTGTGACCTTGACCTTTAAACCCATGACCTTTTTCTATACATCAAAATGATCGTTGTATCAATACCTACAACATTCTAATATACATGCCTATACAAAAAGTTTATAGTTTTCGAGATAATTAACCATTTCTGTATTGTTTCGCATCTGTGACCTTGACCATTACACCAATGACCTTTTTCTATACATCAAAATGATCGTTGTATCAATAGCTACAACATTCTAATATACATGCCTATACAAAAAGTTTATAGTTTTCGAAATAATTAACCATTTCGGTGTTGTTTCGCATCTGTGACCTTGACCTTTGAACCCATGACCTTTTCCTATACATCAAAATGATTGTTGTATCAATACCTACAACATTCTAATATACATGCCTATACAAAAAGTTTATAGTTTTCGAGATAATTAACCATTTCGGTACTGTTTCGCATCTGTGACCTTGACCTTTGAACCCATGACCTTTTTCTATACATCAAAATGATTGTTGTATCAATATCTACAACATTCTAATATAAATGCCTATACAAAAAGTTTATAGTTTTCGAGATAATTTACCATTTCAGTATTGATTCGCATCAGTGACCTTGACCTTTGAACCCATGACCTTTTTCTATACATCAAAATGATCGTCGTATCAATACCTACAACATTCTAAAATACATGACTATACAAAAAGTTTATATTTTTCGAGATAATTAACCATTTCGGTGTTGTTTCGCATCTGTGACCTTGACCTTTGAACCCATGACCTTTTTCTATACATCAAAATGATCGTTGTATCAATACCTACAACATTCTAATATACATGCCTATACAAAAAGTTTATAGTTTTCGAGATAATTAACCATTTCAGTATTGTTTCGCATCTGTGACCTTGACCTTTGAACCCATGACCTTTTTCTATACATCAAAATGATCGTTGTATCAATACCTACAACATTCTTATATACATGACTATACAAAAAGTTTATAGTTTTCGAGATAATAATTATAATCAGAGGTAAAAAAAATTAGGTCACGACCTTCACAATTGACCTTGACCTCATTTTGAAGATACTAACAAGAAGATGTCAAAACTGAAAACCCCATGTCATTATCTGGTCAAGTAGTCAAGTTATAACAATTTGAAGCGATTTTACGATTTTTTCAAAATTAAACGCAAAAACGTGTAACCCATTTTTCGACCGAATTTCACAAAATGAACAAACTATAGGCTTAAGACCCTAGAGAAGCCAAATATCACAACAGATTTTTTCTCCAAACAATACTTTCGGAGAAGAAGATTTTTTAAGATTTTTGCACCCCTAGGTCACCTTGACCTAGTTATGGTAGCCATGGCAACGCCATGAACAAATCTGAATTGCACCGACCCAGACATGCTTCTGACCAAGTCTCGTTGAAATTTGCCAAGTACTTTCAGAGGAGAAGTCGAAAATGTGTGTTAACGACGCACGCACGCACGCACGCACATACACACGCTGCACCATACCATAAGCTCACATGACCTTTGGTCAGGTGAGCTAAAAAGACAATACTTACTATCCACTTCAAATTTATTTTTAGGATCCTCAGGCTGAACCTTCAGAATAAACAGGAAATAGCCATCTCTCCATGTCTGTGTAACGTAATGATGGTCAATCTAAAATCATATATATATGTATATTTTATATGTAGTATATGATAATGATCAATTTCAAATTATATACAGCACAAATAACACTGTCAAATTTAAATAATAAATAATAGGAAAGATCCTGATGATGACGAATCTTTACCGGCCAAACTAGTAGATCTAATAAAACCTGCACATGCAGTCAGTTGATTCTTAAGTTCTTTCCTATTATTTATAATTTATTATTTATTTAGAAAGACTCTACTGAATCCAATCGGATCCAACAATGGACTTTAACAATGAATCAACACAATCAGGGTTCAACCAGGGTGTTGGTTCACTTTATTATGGGTTAATACTGTCAAAATTAGAGGCATTTTCACTCAATCTGACCAACATATAAACTTTTTGTGCATAATCTCAATCTGGGTATTGGATCATAGAAGAATTAACTACAGAAGTTTCTTGAGAGACAAATTAACCCTCATCAAAATGGCCAGGCAGAAGGACCGAAGGATACTCAATTTGGTATATGACACACTGTCACATGTTGGCATACATTTGTATCAAGTTTGATAAAAATCCATCCATAGACATGGAGGATATGGGATGGACATGATAATTATTTAGACATATGGCTAGACAAAGTGACAGACAGGGTGAATCCTACAAACCCCTAATCTTTGTTTGTTGGGGGTGTAATAAACAAATTTAACACATCTTTTTAGATTCTATGGTCCATTCATTTTCTATATAAAATATGTCAACAAAACTTCAATAATTTGAACCTCTTAAAATAGAATTTATGTACCGGTCAGGGCCCCACAAATCGCCAAAATCGGCTAAAAATCACCGAATTGGCAAATAAAATGCCGAATTGAAATTCGGTCATTCGGTTTTTTCCCCCCTATAAACCTTCTAAATTTTGTCTGTCAATTACGATTAGTTCACGATCGAGAAATCACACAAGACTTTAAGATGAAGCCACGTGTCCCACAGGTGTACAATCGGTGTGATAATTAATTAATCATTGACTGTGTATAATCAACACCAGAGTTAATCCTCTAATCACTTAATTATTACCGAGACCACGTGTGTTCAAGAAACCGTGTAAACAAAATACCTTATGAGGCATCAGTTTTATTTATGCCTCGTCTCATGTTTTAAGGAGATGATTCAAACAGCGAGGTGAAACAAAACAAGAGCTGAAAATAATACCAAATTAAGCATTTGAATATTAGTTGGCTGTTATTCGAATCCTATTTGAATATTCGGCACAAAAAAGAAAATCTCCATCTGTTCTGGAACAGAGCTACTGTAGGCAAACGATGTGTATTGCACAAGGCAGATGAACAAAATTACCTTATTATATATTCCTTATCCTTTAATATTCTTCTAAATAAACCCAGATTTTAATGATTAAGACCATGTAAGCAGTAAAACATGCGACAGCCATATTTTCTTTTTTACTTTAACCCGACAAATAGTCGTTACCCACTCTGCTTTGAATAACATGTATTAAAGGGACATAATCATGATAGTGACAGAAAGTAACAAAGCACATGGCTGTAGTCTTTCCCGACTTTGTGGTGACTGTTTGGATGAATGAAGTTTTTCATGAATAAAATGAAGAAAGAAAAGAAGCATCTGAAAGTAGATTTTTGCTGTGTAACATTCCAGACGAAATGTAAGCTCCACCAAAATGCTCTATAAACCAATGAAGAAGGGGCGGGGGGGGGGGGGGGGGGGTGGTGGTGTATGAATGAGGTTTTTTTTTTTTTTTTTTTTTTTAGCGGTGATTTTTACCGCCGAATGACCTTATCAGCATTTGGGGGGGCCCTGGTACCGGTACTACATATTATTCACAAAACATGTCTTTATTCACATAAATTTTGGTGTTTGCAAGCATTTGATCCGATAGTGTCAAATTCAACATCTGAATGTCCAGATAAATAGATCCTGCACAAAAATAAATGGAATACAAATATTCCACAATTAACAAAATTAAAATTGGTAAATGTTGAATATGATATTACATACCGCACCGGGTCCTGAGCTGGTGTAGTCTGAAATGAAACAAAATACTAGGTATTAAACAAATAAAATATCATTCAATTTTATTTCTTATCTTGCTCAGTCTGTTTCAATAGCTTGTAGTTGTAAGCATCCACTGTAGCGACCACAGTTGGCCTACTTTTTTTCAAACTCCACTAAGGTTTTTTTAAGCATGCACTGAGTAAAGGGACCTCGGTTTTGAGTCTCACCCAAAAGACTATACTAGTACTTTAAGCTTTTTACAGCTCTAGTATGGACAGGAAATGAAAATCATCTAAGAAAATTTCCATGTGAGGTTCGAACCCACAACCTTTGACTTAGAAAGCCAGTGGCAGTACTACCCCGATATGTCTAAATTTCGTATACAGTGAAAATAAATACATGCAAAATTAAAAACGTTTACAGTATTACATCACTATCCTATCTACAATTTTGATGATGCTTTTCCTTTAAATAAACAAGTCTGATTGTAAACAAAAGCTGGATTATTATAATGTTGTATAGGCAAACAACATTGACCTGTCAGCTTGACCTATGAATAAAATATTCATTATTGACAAGTAAATTTAAGTAGTAGGGATCATGCGTATATATTTCGTTTATATACCGGTAATGTGATCACAGGTCAATGTTGTTTGACTATAAAATTTACATCATTATTTGTTGCAGGTTTGCCTTTTTGAATTGCTGCCCTCTTAGATTTTTTGCTTGCTTTTGCTGTTGTTGCAATTGTTGTTGGTTTTGGTGTTGTAATTTTGTCTTTTGATTTCTGAGGTGTCCCTTCTGTTACTAATTTAGGTGTTCCCGCTTCATCTGTAGCATTTAACTGAAATAAAACAATAATTAAAATGGTGTAAGAAAACTTTAACCCTGCCATAGCAAAACAAATAAGCACACATCAAAGCATACAAAATCCAAATTCAGTGAATTAGGATCCCCTGCCAGTAGACAATTTTTTATGACTTGCACTTATATAACTCCCAGGAGACTGAGCAAACCAACTTGGGTTAATAATATGTGCATCTTCTATCAATGTTGATGCTTTGTAAAATAGTGTTTCATAGTTTTGGAGATTTACTGTGGACAAGAAGTGTCAGGATGGGTGGAAGGATGGACGGAAGTATGAATTTAACAGAACAAGTTCTGTCAAGATCAAAAACAAACATACCAGTCAATGTTCAGATCACAATCCAAAAACAAAGTCATAACTTAGAAAATGGGTCAAAGACTCAATGGGCCGGGTTGCCATTAAGTCAGGTGCACATCTTTGATAATCTTTTGATATATACAGTACAAAGTGACTAAGTTTCAAAGTCTGGAAAAATGTGGAAAAAGACCTTGAAATATTTCCATAAAGTCAGGTGCACATCTTCAATATATATAGAAACATTCTGTGAATTTTCAAGGTTTTTGGTTGAAAACTGTAGGAGGAGTTGAGTTCACAAAGTAGGTACCTCCCATTCAAAAACTTGCTAAAAAGTGACTAAGTTTCAAAGTCTGGAAAAATGGGAAAAAATCTTGAAATATTTCCATAAAGTCAGGTGCACATCTTCAATATATATAGAAACATTCTGTGAAGTTTCAAGGTTTTTGGTTGAAAACTGTAGGAGGAGATGAGTTCACAAAGTTGGTACCCTATTTTCCCCATCCGCCCGACATTCACCATACTATAAACCGGATTTGCACTCTGTGCAACCCTGCCAAAAACTGGCAAATTTAGTTAAAATGTAAACTTCCACCTGGGAAATAAGAACTTTCTTTTTGACTAATGAGCCCACGAAGTGTGAACTCAGTTTTATTTTAAATGAATGGAAACTATGTATTAATTTTCTTTTTTGTTTTTTGACACAGAGGGTATGGCACAGGGGTATCAAGCATAACCAAGCCATGGATTGTATTTGTCAAGAATAACCTCACCGTGTTTGTTTGTCCTAAATAGGAAAAATGATTCACTGATGATTAAGTAAAAAGTGACCTACCTTTCTTGTTACAATGATTGGTTTCATCTTTGTTAGATCCTAAAAATAAACAATACATAGTTTACTAATAAATACATAACTTGTTGGAACTCCGGTCTGTAGAAAGTGTTTCAAACTTGTAGTGACCGACCATAATGTATATTTCTAACTTAATATTTGTTATTGGGTTGCGCATGCCACGTCATTAATACATGTATATGGATTGTCGTAATTCTATTAAAATATGTTAAATCTATTATGTTTGGGTAAAATTTGATTGGAATGTTAAGCCATTCTTTGTTTATTCTTAATTTGAAACAGTTCAATGATTTAGATTCTATAATACTCTCTGAAAAACAGTTCCAGTCATTAACCATGAACAATCCTGAATGCAAAGGAATTTGACAGGTGATTGACATGTGACAAACAGCCTGTATTTGATTTTCCAAAAAAAAAGAGTTCAAGCATTATTGATTTGTTTAAGCATAGTACAAATGGAGTGATAAAAAACTAGCCATGTTTTATTCTGCAGCATGGGCACATGTGATACAGATTTCCATTTTGCCAGCTTGTGATTCATTCTATCACATGAGCACATTGAACCACATATTATTCCATGAAAAACACAGGAAGATGTTGACTTTTTCTGAAACGGAGCACATGTTTATGTTGGCTTTTTTCAACTCTTTTCATTTTTATTAATATGCTATACCGGTAGCACAATGGGTACTCCACTGCATATTGCTGTTGTCTCATTCCATGTATACTCAAAAGTATCATACTTGAATACATCTATCATCTGTCTGTCAGGTTTTTCATAGTAAACTTCTGCAGCTCTCTGTTAATAGAAATAAAATATCAGACTATATCACATATCAAACTATAATAAACACATTTGTAATTTTTATATAAACACTGAATAGAAGTTTCATATAGCATAAGTAAGAAAATGTTCACAAAAAATTGTGAAATTCTGAGAGGTGGTCAAGATGGAATTTTTTTTGTAACCCCCACAAATAACCTGCACGCTTCTTCTCAAATTTTTATTTTTTATTAGTCTCTAGAGCTTATGTTTATATGTTATTAAAACTTGACTTTATATAAAGATTTATTATTATTATATAATATTAGTTTGGCTAAAACAGGTTTTAGGTTAGTAAATATGCCTTATTGGCATGCATAAAACCCACCCTGGGACATAACTTAATTTGTCTTGTTCTTTGATAATGAAAAACACTAGAAATCTAAAAACTTACAACATTTGACTCAAGTCCTATATATTCTTCAGCACATGGGGTATATCTTAGTACCCATCCAATATTTAATTTAACTCCACCTGTTTGTGATTTACATTCAACTGAAGAAAAAAGAAAGAAAGAAAATTGGTACAATTAATACCTGTACATAAGTCAACAAAATATATGCACAGCATACAAAATAGATTATTCTCAACAGTTCCTATACAGTAGTTATTCTGTTGGTTGAAAGCTGCAAGGTATCTTTGCTTTTATCTTTGTCTTACATGTACAGTCCAACCTGCCCTAAAGGCCACCTCTAAATAAGGGACACCTCTGCTTATAAAGGCCAGTAGAATTGTATCCCAATTGTTCTTTATTCATATTATTTGAACCTGTATATAAAGGCAACTTTTACTGGTTTCGTTGGGTGGTCTTTATTGACAGGTTTGACTGTATGTGTATATCTCTGTCTTGTGTGTGATTCTCTGTCTTTTGGATTGTGAAGTCATTTGATGATGTTATAAAATGCATAGTTAAAAAGTTTTTTGAAAAGTAAAATTGTAGAAAACTATAATTTGCACAATTGAATTTACATGGGGAATAAGAGAATCTTAACTCGCTATGAGTGTGAAATAGACTACTCTGAACATGTATCACTACAGCACCTCAGTGGTAAAGTGCTCATTTTGTATGCAAGATGTCATGGGTTGGAATCCTTGCCAGGATCTGACCAAAACTTGAAAAAAAGGTAGACACTGTTCTTTGGCCAAACACTTGGCATTTGAAAATCAAAGCCACATGTTCTTAGGAAGAGACCATAAAGACTAATGCCCCGTGTCATGGTAGGTGTGGCACATTAAATAACCCTCTCTGTACATTGTCCTTACCGCAATGCAAAGGTAAATATTTCTGCCACTTCACCTATAGCTGGTGATGTCTCAATATAAGTGAATATTCTTGACTGGGATATAAAACCCCATTCAATCTATCAATCAATCTCTGAACAAGTATGTTGACAAAATCATTTACGACCAGATTGTTGAATCAGGGTGGTTTATACAAATCAATCTCCCAAAATTTTTTCTTACTGCATACTGCTCACAAACCCATCGCCTTCACTAATGGAATACATACCTTTCAAGGCTACCCTTGTTCCCTGGTACATACTTTTATAAACTGCATGATAGTTATCTTTCTGAAATACAAAACATCAATAAATCAATCCACTGAGTAATAAGACTTATGCCTCTGGATTCCCTTGGGAACAAAGGGCTAAAACAACATCTCTACACCGGACAAATCAATTCATTGCTTAGTCATATGTATAATCACATTTATCCATAAACAAAAGATGTTATTCAAGTCTGATGATGTCATACAAAGTAAATTGATGTCACAAAAGAAATATAGAGACTTTTGTAAATAAAGTACACTTTGACAAATCACAGTTTTCCTTAAACTTGTTAAAGTCCCAATACCTTCAATACACAATAGATATTTCAGGGTTCATATGCCCAGGATCAATCACAATTTAATGAATTTTAAAGGATATTTTCATCATTTTCCAGGACATAATTACAGTCAAACCTGTGTTAAAGACAACTTCCATATAAGGACCTCCTGCTTATAAAGCTCAGTAAAATTTTATCCCAATTGCTCTTTATTCATATTTTGTCAACATGTTTATAAGGGCCACCTGCCTATAAAGCCCACTTTTACTGATTCCCGGACTGATTTCTTTTTAAAAATCTCCTATATGACACAATAGAAAATGTTCCAAAGGACAAAGACAGTTTGAAAATTTCCACCTAATTCCAACACTGCCATCAATAAATAAACAATAAATAGTAAAATGTTAAGATGTATTACTGGTATATAATTTGGTATCAATGTATTTTGAAGGCTATAACATGTTCTTTTATTTCCTACAACTGTAAACAAATAGGAAAAATATGCCAAGTTAAGACATGTAATAGCTAAAGGGCAGTAAAAATCATCCATATTTACTAAAACATCTGTTACATTTAATCAACCAATGCCTCGTATCATTCATCAAATCAATGGCTAATACTTATTTTCTGTTATAAAAAGGTGAAAAAAATACTACTTCTTAATGAAAATGTCACACAAGCCATTAACACTCACTAATTGATATAACACTAAAAATTAGTGCTGAATTAGGGAGCCTCTCCTGTCAATGTTGGAGAAGCCTAATGTTAACCAGACTGTCATTAACACTATACAGCCAAATTTTGTTCATGTGAGATTTTATATTGCGAGTTTAACATATAAGCTCGTTTCATGTTAATTTCATGTGAAATTCACATAAATTTCATGTGAAACACACCTTTATTTCATGTGAAACTCACCTTTATTTCACGTGAAACTCACATGAACAAAATTTAGTTGTGTATACAGCATAAATGTACTCTGAACAGTTTTCTACACTGAGAAAAAACATCAAGAATTGGTTCGTTGATGTACCACATGATCAATACCACTAAACCTTTGTGCAAAATGTTTTGGTAAACATTAAACATCACAAATTCACAGAATAACATCATTTTTATGAGATAACCTGAACTGATATGATTCCTGAAATTATTGTTCTGCACAAACCTTAAGTTAGGGGTTGAACCACATCAGAAAAAAACGCAGCACATTTTTGAAAAAAGTGTGAAATTTCTAGCGTTTAGGAATGTTTAGATTCAAAATTTTACAAATATAAGGCATTACGAGAGAAACAAAGGGCTTGGTGGTAAGGGATGTACATTTCATTAAAATGTCACTGTAATGAACCGTACCGGTGGTCGGGTAATAATCACGAGTGACAACCCGGAGATGATCAGTTAGATACGTTTTGCAAACAATTTCTGAACCTTTTAAGTGTGAAATATCTCGTGTGACACCTTATGTTTGTTTCTTACATTGTTAAATGAAAGTTGCCAAATCCCTTGTTCGGGCAGAGCTAAGACACTGCCTAATAACAAAATAAGACAGCCGAAATTACACTTCATTCTGCCTCGTCAATATTTTCACGGAAACCAACAAATCATGATATGTCGTTCCGCAGTGAATTTTGACGATACGTGTAAAATTAGAATAAATTAAATAATTGAAGAATTTTATCAGCTTATTGTAGTTATCAGTGTTGATACAACATAGATGTATTAAATTGACAAAAACTATAAAAAATATTTTATTTTATAAAATAGTGAAATATTTTGACCAATCAAGTATTGACATTTATCGTAATTCCTCTGCTTGACAGTAACATGGTAGCCCCCAGTAAAATGTAGCCGTAAACAGATACACGTCAGTTATTTTTGCACTGTTTTAGCTAAACTGTTTTGTACATAGGATAAACAAACTGACATTCTTGGTATTTATTTAAAAAAAAATAACAATTTGTTTTCAAAAATTCACCAAAATGTTGCATATTTTGTTAATAACGATCGGCATATTTTTAGAATACACAGCATCTGTAAATCCATTTATGGACAGTGAGTTACATGCGATCGACTGGGTTGGAACAAGTATCGACAGTGTAAGTGATGTACATTTTATTAAATGAAAAAGGTGATGTAGTCCTAAACTAACATTTCTATGGAGAAAGGGGCATAACTCCTTGGATTGGTTAGCCACATTGGCAGCTCAGTTGGAAGAGCGCTTGCTCCGTATATGGGAGATCATTGGTTCAAAGCACATCCGGGTCTGACTAAACTTGAAAATAGGTAGTGACTGTTCTTTCGCAAAGCACTCCACATTATGATAATATGAAAATAGGCATTGCCTATCCCGGGAAATGTCCAAATTTATTATCGGGTTATTGTGCACACACACCCAAAAAAGGGATGGCACACATTGTTTTGTCTCACCAAATACTAGTGGGACTGACTATAGTTAACTACCGCCGAGTTCTTGCGTCATCTTTCAATCATGTAACTGAGTTTTGGTATGATCTTTCCAGGGACACAAAAGGCTATTCAATTACCCAATATAGTGAATATACTAATCCATACCACGACAACATTCTCACGTTGTAATGTCTTCTCATCTGGAGTCACCTTTTACCATACCATGTGAATAATTTAATCTACTGATTTATGGATTGCATAAATAACTACTCCTGTTTCTTAAAACAAGATGTGTATCATTTCACAGTTCAAGATTGTCCCATTCAATTAATGAAGCAGTTATACCAATGAAAAACAAACATACTAATCCATGTCCAAATCACAATCCAGGAGTAAAGTGAAAAAAAAACTTTGAAACTGACAAGTTACTAAAAACGCGAACTTCCACCAGGGAAGTGAGACCGAGTTTTCTGGAAGGATAAGCACCTTCTGTTAGCTAGCTACACCGGCCACGTGTGTAATCAATATTAAGTGAAGGGAACATGGAACTAAAACATCCAGGTCAATATTGGACACAGAGACATCAAACTTGTCAACAATACAGTGATGATGGCCAAAACTTTTTGCCGAAGGCCATGATAAGCCTAGGCTTGCAATATCCCTTGGTCAACAATCTATTTGGTTTGTGACCGCCTTGGTTGCTCAGTGGTATAGCATCCTCCTGGAGAGTGGAAGGTTTTTGGTTCAAACCTGACTTGTGTTATACATGACAATACTTTAAAATTTGAGTTACTGCTTCCTCATTTTGCAAGCCACATTTGGCTTAGAAGATAGATTATCGACTGGTTATAGAATTATATTAATTGGGAGTGGAATGCTTGTCTGTGACTCTGTTAGGCAGCACCTTTAACCCACAACCCGATATTAATACAGTGGTATGAGGGTAAGCTCCTCTTACACCTTCAACATTCACAGGCATATAGTACCATGATGAGAATTTTCTAAAGCACATACCATTGCAAGTAACAAATGATATGATTAAAACTTGACAGGCTTGTACCGAAATAATGTTAATTTTAGCCCAGTCCCTTTAAGTTTCACTGCATGAAGAGCCCCAGCCCCGGAGAGTTGAAAATGCTTTTTCATTTATATCGAGACGTTTAATTCTAGGATGGTGGGTTGGAGTTTTTTTTACCCCAGTCAAGATTATTCATTATTCACCTAAATTGAAATGAAATATTCTGGGATGATATACTAGAAAGATGGTGCGTTAAGATTTATATTGAAATGGTCGCTTATGTGGATAGTGGAGTGGAAATTGGCATTTATTCACTTATACCAACTTTTTTTTCGAGAACCAAGTCTGGGATATTGAAGAAGGTAATGTTGATTTTATCCTAGTTAAATTTTTACTGATATTCATTCCAAGAACTAAATTATTGAAATCCCCTGCCAGCATCAGTAGTCCAGTCGCCATCCCTGGAGGTTTTCAAGGAGTCAATTCAGACCTTACTTAAGTGGATCTCAACTACAGTCAGCTGCTAAACTCAACATGAATGTTTTATTGTTATTTTCATCACAACTTTTTGGGACTGCGGTCCATCTCATTGCACAACATGTACAGTTTCCTCATCAGTTATGTCCAAGTTAGATTTTTGATGAGTGCAGCCATTGTAGTTGAAGTCAGTTCTAGTCAGCACCTTAAAGTCAAACTGGTCCAGCTCGATCAGCTGATCATGATATCCACGTCACATGTAAACAAACAAGAGGATTTGTCAATATTTACATTAAATTCGGAATAAATTCAATAAATTTTATCTGTATTTTCATAAAAATGATTATTGGGACGAACTGTTAATTAATTCTTTTGAAAAACGCATTTTATTATTTTTCTTAAAAATCGATCGTTTGTGAAAACGTCTTTCCCGTCCTGACGAACGCCATTTTTGTTTACACCGCATTCAGCGAGGGTCACAGATGCACTCAAAATTTGGATTCAATTAAGTAATAATATGTGAAAAAGATTTACCGTAGAAGTCGTATACTGTGGTTATGCTAACCTCGTGAATAGTTTTGTGTCAGGTAACTATGGTTATCGATTTATCTAACTTGAAATCGGCAAATTTTGTATCTTCCCGCATTGTATACTGTGTGATCATGGTTGATGCACGTGGGAAAGTCGGTCGCTGATTGGCTTGCAGTGGTTATCGATCTGAATTGAACTTTGACCCAATCAAAAGAAATCACGTCATCGCGAATCTTGAAACGCTACACTTGGAGATCAGCCAGAATGGCGAAAGAAACGTAAATATTTGGTACTCGATCAACCTATTTAAATTATTACTTGTTTCAATGAATAACTATCACGATAATCGTTTCTTGGTTTCATTTCTGATGTACGAGACGGGCGAGATTTCCCCCCATATGGAGCTCACTTCCTGTCGATTTGACCCCTTCAATGGCCTTGAGAAAAAAAGTGAAAAGTGGTGCACGCGCGGCGTCAAATGATTTGGACGTACGGTCTATAGAATTTTTACACAATTTTCTATGACGTCATAATACATACGTGTTACCTATAGACGGGAAATTCCCGGCGCGAAGCGCCGGGACATTTCCCGTATGAAAGTCACAGGGTCCTTTGGATGAGACCTTAAAAACCGATATCCCGTGTCATGGCAGGCTTAACACATTAAAGAATTATCCTTGCACATTGCCCTGAGTGCACTGCAAAGGTAAAAATTTCTGCCACTTAACTTTTAGCTGGTGACGTCTTGATATGAGTGAAATATTCTTAACCGGGACTTGAAACTTCATTCCATCAATCAATCAATCCTTGGATTGGTTGTGTAGTGATATACCGGTTGGTACTACATAGCACAGTGCTCTGCCTAGTCTGCGTTTTTGCGTATTTTAGGCTTAATCTTCTTGCAGCCAAATTAAATTTTAAAACAAGTGCAGAATAGGATTCTAATGCAATGTTAGCAGTGGCAAATTGAAGTTCATAAAGCTAATGCATAAAACGTCATTTTGTAGTCACATGACATAATAATTTAATGGTATTTTTATACCCCCGCAAACGAAGTTGGGGGGGGGTTATATAGGAATCACCTTGTCAGTATGTCTGTCTGTCCGTCCTTCCCGCTTTGTGTCCGGAACAGAACTTTTGTACCGTAGCACCTAGGATTATCAAACTTGGTATGTGGATGCATCATGGGAAGGCAATGTGTCATGTACCAAATTTAGGTCACTGTGACCTTGACTTTGACCTTTGACATCTATGATATGAGGGGTACCCATTTTGTGTAATCAACTCTCTTACAGCTTTTAACCAAGAAGTCTGAAACTTTGCAGGATGTTTCTGTATACATTGAACATGTGCACCTCCTATTTTGGTATTACATGTATTATATGATTTTTTTTCAGATTTTACAGGTAGTTGAACTTAATCATTTTTCAACAATATTCCATATGAGGGGTACCCATTTTGTGTAATCAACTCCTCTTACAGCTTTTAACCAAGAAGTCTGAAACTTTACAGGATGTTTCTATATACATTGAACATGTGCACCTCCATGTTTGGCTGGATTATATAGTTACTTAATTATATATGATCCAATTTTTTTTAAAACTATGCATAGATATTGAGCATCATAAGGACATGTGCACCTGCCATTATCGGTTTCATCGCATGTATTTTGCCGAATTATTAACATTTTCATACACAGTATTTTTCACATTACAATTTGGCCATACATACAATTTGTCCCCAGATCAAAAGTTGGGAACGGGGGTATTAGCCTCTTTCAGAGACAGTTCTAGTTTTTATTCTAATTGTCAACTTTTGCATTTTTGTTTGCTTCTTAAAAATAGTCCTTTAACCAAGAGTTGTCAGTTTCACTGAAAGGACATATGTGTTTCTGTGGCAAGCTGTCACATATAGAAGACACATGTCTGGTGACAGTCTACCATTAGATAACACATATGTCCCTTTGGTAACAGGAGGGAAAAAGTGAAAAATAAATTCCAAAGTTTATTGAATAGCATGATTTTCAACCAACAAAACAGCCATGCCAGTGCAACCATGTTTGTGGAACCTCAAAATTCACAAAAGTGTAAGGAAACTGAGGGCTCAAATTCAAGACAAAGATACTGCCCTGTTTTAAAAAAAATCACCCTAAACTGTCTCAAAAGTGAAGATCTAGTCACCCTAAGTTTTTATTAGTTTATTTAACTCTATATTAAAGCCATTGTGTTTTAACTCAATACTGTTATTAGCCACACTGAAGACCACAAACACGGTTGGAATTGGTTATTATGTTGGGTGAAAATTACACTATTTGATAAAATTTTATAATTTTAAGCTTAATGTTCAAAAATACAGTCAAGGCGGAGCATTGATGCAGTTTATGTATTCAGGTTATTGATAGTAAAGTAAAATCTTAACTCGTTACCACCATTTGTTCAATCAAATCTTGGTGTTATAAAAGGGTTTAGTGATAAGTTGAGGGAGCTTATGAAGAAAAACATATAAGAATTTGATTTTCATCTTCAAAATAGTGTGTCAAAGATATTGAGGGACATTAAAACAAGGTTTTACTGTACATATACATGTTTCTGTTTTACAGGTTGGTGATAATGTTTTATTAATGAAAACTAATTATAATGAAGAGTATAAATGTATCTTACCAGATGATCCAACAGTAAAAAATGAGGTAACTAAAATATTTAAAAAATAATGTGATGGAGTACAGTACACCTGTATACAGCATGATATGTGCTAATGTTTAGCACTGAATTATTATTCCCACTTATTATGGAAAAGAGTCCCATTACATTTTTTCAGAACAGAGAACAAGAGAACATAGAATTACATATCCAGTAATTTTTAACCAGTCCTTGTCTGATAACTTGAACAATTTGACCCCCAGACTTTCAGAGAAAGAGGGGGATATTAAATTTGAGGTTCCGTCCATCCAAAATTCTTGTCTGCGCAATTCTCCAAAACTATGTCATGAAACTCAAAGCATCAACATTGATAGGAGATGCGCATATTGTTATCTTGAGTTGGTTTGCTCATTCCTGTAAGTTATTGCCCTTTGAACATAAGTGCTAATCACAAAAAAAGAATCTGCTGGCAGGGATCCTAATTCATTAAATTTTCTTGTCTATTATGGTATATAGGCGACTTGAAAAAAAAGTAACCAGTCTTCCCAAAAGTTACCAGTCTCGACCTGTCATCCTGGTTGTTATTTCAACCACTGGAAATCAAATATCGCTATATATCAAAGAATGAAGTGTAGTAAAAGAATATAAATATTGCAGTAGAATTTTAATACATGTATTTATTTTGTTTGTTATTTTTTCAGGATGCTAAACAAAACTACAATGGACCAACACCTGAGGAACTTTTATCAGACTTGTTTACCCAGAGTAGTTGTTCATACAGAGTATGTACTATAACCGTAGATCTATCAGTAATTTGATGTTTGTTTGTTTGTCTATGGTTGGATTTTGATCAAGCTTAGAACAAATGTAAACCATATAAGACAGTGTGTCACATACCAAATTTAAGTGCATAGGTCCATGGGCAAGGTCACAAGGTCAAATTTTAGAAATAACAACTAACTTGGCAGTGTTGGAAATGAGGGGTATTTGTATCTCAAGAGACTACTCTAGTTTAACTTTTTTTCAATTATTAAATACCTTAATTCTTCTATAGCAAAATAATTATCATTTTGTTAACGTGGAATTTACATTGACTCTTGACCATTGTTCAGGTGTTATATTTTCTTATAAAACATACATTTTGGTAAATATTCCAGCTTACTAGTATTTGTTGAAGATAAAAAGAACACTACTACATTTTTCATTCCAGACAGAAAATATCATATAAATGTGTCAGTTATACAGCAAAATTGTTCATAGGGAGCACAGCATTTTAAATCAAGTCTAATTTGAGAATATGAACACATATCAGTATGATTTACCGGTACTTGACTTAGTTCATGAATTAGTTAGTGAATAACTTAGTGAAAGTTAGTGAATAACTGAAACTGCATTTCCACAATCTCCTTGGTGACTTGTCAAGATGGGTACTATTTCAGCTGTCATTGTTAAGCCTTAAACATATACTTTTCATGAACTGCAATTCCTAGTAGCTTAAAACCCGATATATAGCATTAGGGCATAAGTCTCTACAAAATCTTGGCTTCATAGTGACCAATAATAGTAAAACCTATCATAAATTAAAGACTTAAATAAAAAACTAATGTTTAAGAAATAATATAATTTCATTTAAGATTTCCATAGATCCACCAGCCTCTTGTTTTAACATGCCATACCTTGTGTACAGGTCTTATTTAATTTTTAACAGATAGAAAGTTTTTGGAATTAGAAGTGTTGACTTTGTCATGGAAAACATCTCAGACAGTATCATGAAAGCAAGGAGCTCAGTCAAGTAGGTTTGATTTTCAGTAATTATGAAGGGGTCCAGGTCTCGTCATTACAAAGCTAATACCACTAGCTGCTGCTGCCAGTAACCATTCTACTAACAATACGACACTGTAGACTAATAAGGAGAGTAATGGAGTGTATTAATAGAGTTTTTATGCCCTAGTCACGATCCTTTCACTTACGGTATATTGTGGCAGTAAGTTCATGGATGGTGGAGAAACCTGAGTGCCTGGAGAAAATAAACTGCCTTCAGCAGGCAAACTAACAGACAGACTTTCTCACACTAGGGTCTGTCCTGTGGGTTTCAAACTGAGGCGATGAGAGCGCTGTGATCCATAAACATGTGCTTTAGACAACTTGGTCACTGAGACCCCCAATTAAAGATCCTGGCCTCTTCTTCACAATGGTAGCACACCTAGGACAGTAACCATCTACAGTATAACACGCAGTAACCTACATTTTAAAATCAACAAAGGCGGATTTTCTTTTTCTGTCATTTATGCTGCTTTCTCTGTAAAAGTATAAAAAACATCCAAATATTACATGTTCTTTGAGGACAGGGCTAGTCAGACACATATCAACTAATTATTATCATTATTATGTTTATTTTAAAAAGTAATTTGTAAAGTATTCAAGGTTAGAAGCAATTATCATTTGATTTGAATTACATGTATTACAACAAATATAGTATACTATTGATAATAAAATATTTTAGAAAAATAGTTTGGAAATTCATTATTTTTCTTCTTTTTTCGTTATAGAAAAAACCTAAGTTCAAGAATTTTATTTAGGATTTGGGGAACCAAAGCAAAAGGTAAGTTTTCACAACTATCAATAGTTTATTTAAGCCAAACTGATACATTGTTATTAGGACAATTAGACATTTTTTTGCCTTTTATATGAGAAAATGTGCTTCACTATTGTTAACAACTTCATCTTGCTTGTTTGTGTATTTCCAACTACCAGTACTTGTTTCATATTTTTCAGGCTGTTGATGATAGTTTTCACCATTTTCAGACAAATTGATTTATAATTTTGTGATATAAAATCATACCCCCCTTTGTCATCTGGAATATACACCATCTTCTGGCCTTCATTTAATCTGTCATTCTGTTTCACTAATTATTTGCAACCCTGCACCTTAAATTTCAACAAGAAACCTTTTGTCTCTGTGATGTTATGGATTACAGGTCACAGTGTGTCTCACACCAATCAGACCAGATCCCAGTGTGAGAAAGTTTTTTCATTTCACTTTCCAAAGATCACTGAATTATTTTTGGTCACTCTGGTTTCCTTTACCATTCCAGAACTAAATTACCATTTCAGTATTAATAAAATAATCTTGACTAGGAAGAAAACACCATTCCTATCAAACACAGACACCCCAGTCTATGTCAAACTCACAATCCCAAAAACAAAGTAGAAACTTTGAAAACTGGTAAATAAAGTTAAACATGAGGCTAGGTGCTCTGGAAGGGTAAGCATCTCTTGTGTAGCTATCTACACCAAATTAATGAATCAGTCTTTAAAAATATTTTTGAAAGGCCCGAAGTGAAGAGCCCATATCAATTATTGATCTTTGTTAAAATTGTAATGTTTTCTTTTATTTGTTATAGGTGAAAGTAAAGCAGAAGAGAAACCAGTCATAAAAGAAACCAAGGTTTATCTTTAATTCTTTTTAGTTACCGAGTAGGCTTTAGTAAACCATTTTTTTACAAAGACTTAAAGTGTATGTAAATTAATTATAAGCATCAATTACAATAACTTTGAGATTCTGGTTTCTGTTTTTTACCTGGTGCTTAGCAAATTATCACACAAAAATCAAACTGACAAGGAGTGAAGGAAATTTGAATGCAATATGTTTTTTTTTTCGGAATTATGAAATTTAATTTAAATAAAAAAGTTTTTAATTGAGAAACAATTTACTACATGTACGTGTATATATCAAGTAAGAACTGATATGGTACATGTACATGTACTTTACTTAGGCAGAGAAAAGTTTTTAAAGTTATTTATAAAGTTTCAGAATAACATGTTTTTTAATACTGTAAATGTATTTATTTTCGCAGTGTACTAATTTTCGCTTATTTTGCGGTCGTTTGATTCGCGCGAAAATTATATTATACTTATTATGTTATAGACCATATTTCAAAAACGCGAAAATTTAATTACGCGGATATGTCTAAATATCCTATACCGCGAAAATAAATACACGCGAAATTAAATACATTTACAGTATATATGTTAATTCAGAAATAAACACCCCTACCCCACATACATACACACACCAGTTTCAGTATAAGTAAAAGTTTTCAACCAGTCATGGTCTTGATAATTTTCTAATGTGGTTTATAGGAGACTATTGAAAAAGTAACCAGCTACCAGTCTTGGACGGGTGCAAGACGTTTCGTCCCATAGGACTTTTCGTCCCATGCCATTTCGTACCATATTTAGGACATTTCGTACCATATTCAGGACTTTTCGTCCCATACTCGCAAGACGTTTCGTACCATATTCAGGACTTTTCGTCCCATGATATTTCGTAACATTTTCAGGACTTTTCGTTCCATAATTTTAAGATTTATCATAACATTTCGTACCGTTACATTCCTTTTAACTTTTATGTTGGTGTTATTGTGCGATTTTTAATGGAAATTTGATGATGTCCAGAGCACGAACCAATAGTTTATTCACGATTTAAATTAACGTATTTAATAATTTTTCTTATTATGTATAAATAGATATTAACTGTGCTCGGAACATTGTCAAATTTTTCGTAAGAATCGCAAATAACTGGATATTCATGTTCGGGAAAGATTGTCTCTTAACGTAAGTATATATTTTGTTCAGCTACAACTCCATCTTGTCATGTACTATTTGAAATCTGGTCTGTAATAATCTTGACTGACAGAGTAAAGGATAAACAATACTAAAGATCTATGGTATAGTTATTTATAATAATCATAAGTTTTACAATTACATCGATCACACACACACACACACTATAATTTAATCAAAAAGGTGAAAAAGTGAAATAGTAATGGTAAAGGTGCTTTTTTATTCAATTTTTCTTAATTAACAAAGAAGCCGCGTGCTTCGGTACATAAGCTTCGAAGTTTATACATATACTATATCCTTTTCATAAGATTTATTTGAAGTTTGCAATTCTCTTTTGATGCCCCGCGCTTATTCGTGTTTGTAGAACGTTTCCAGTGAAACGACTATCCCAAATATTTTGCATCTTAACCCAAGCTGTTTAACACACATACCGAACAACAAAAGCTTGTGGAAAAATGGTTTGTTTTCATTTTTTGTAAAAAAAAAAAAAAAAAATAATAATCAGTATTCCCGATCAGTTTATCCACAGGGGCCAGTTTCATAATAAAATTTAAAAAATACCGATAAGTATATAAAAAAGAGTACTTTTTATATTCTTATCGGTATTTTTTAAATTTTATTATGAAACTGGCCCCTGTGAGTTTATCAAATATAAATACGCAAATATAAAGCGTGGTTAGTTAAAGTCAAATAATAATTTTAAAAAATTATATTATTATAATAATAATAATGAATATATCCAAGCTGTGTTTGACTTAATATAAAAATAATTAAATTTTATTTAAAAAAAAAAATTAAATAAATATCTCCAAGCTGTGCTTGACTTAATATAAAATTAATTAAATTTTATTCACAAAACAGTAACAAAAAAAATAAATAAATAATATTTATTTATCTCTTTTAAATAATATAACAATGTTACGAAATGTCTTGGGACAAAAAGTCCTATGGGACGAAACGTCTGTAATTCTCTTGGACTGTGATATGGGACGAAAAGTCCTGAATATGGTACGAAATGGCATGGGACGAAAAGTCCTATGGGACGAAACGTCTGTAATTCTCTTGGACTGTGAGATTGGTTGTTATTTCAAACACTGCATGCATGCTTCCCCCAACACATGCAAAAAACACCCTGCAGACACAAACACACATGCACACTTCTCCCCTACCATGACTGTTATTTATTTATTTAATATATTTTTTGCAGATAAAATCCAGGAAAGTTGATGGTATAACATTGCCTTATTTTGAGTTCAATATGACAGATGGAACCCTTTGTGATTTAATCAATGAACCACGACATGCACGTTTACAGTATATATGTCAGCCAGATGGAAGAGGTGAAATATACGAGCTGAAAGAAACCTCATCATGTGAATATGAAGTTATTGTTTTAACATCAGTGTTGTGTTCACATCCAGAATTTAGGTTAGTATAATTTATACAATTAAGCAGATGATTTGTTCGCAAATATGATTTTAGTACCTGTAAGTTTTTATTGTATACCAGGATATAAAAATGTTCTAGATTTCCACAAATTTAAAATGATAAAAAGCCAAAATTGCAGAACTTTAGGAAATATAGTTATTTTAAGAGTATTTTTTCACAATTTTGCTAAAATATGTTACTTTTTGAAATAATTTCCCATAGATAAGTAGCCAAAGGCAATTTTGGCTACCAGCTTTAAACCACTCTGCCAGTAAGGTGCTCCTTTGTCTTTTGGAGTATGACATATAATGGTACTAGATTAATATAGTTATTATTATATTCTGCTAAAGAGAGAAACTTGTTTAACATATTGACATACCACCATGTCTTCTGACATTTTTAATTGACTTGGGGTATTTTTATTATTTCATATAGGCCTAAAAATCCACCAGTTAATAAAATAACTTGTCATGCATTAGAAGGTTCTCCTGAAAAACCAAAGGAACTTACAAAATGGAACAGCGAGAAAAATGATTATAATGCCAAAGTAGAGGTAAGCCATTTTCTTTGACATATAATTGTATTGTGTCTGCTTTGGTAATTGAATATTGCTTCAGGGCTCTCGCTGGGCTATATTTGGGACTGATTCACAATTAAATTTTTTTTTTCACAAAACCTTATTGTGATTGTTTTGTAGTTTACTTTATCTATTATCCACCAGACTATTATATCTTTCTAAGACAGTTTTAGCAAGTTATAAAGTAATTTGTCAGTGGTCTATTTATAAAAGTAATGTACTGAAGAACTTGCTATGTCATACACTGGTATTAGCTTCTGCATAAATTTTACATGTAGTTTTTGGTCAATATTGGTCGGATGATTGGACATAAAAGTACTTGTAAGCATGTTCTTTTAACAGCCCTTGTTTAATTTGGATACTCATTTGCTAAGTGGTCCAAAGCATGTGCTTATGGATCTAGGTGCCTCTAACCACATAGCTTCAAATCCCACTCAGGACACATCCTGCTGTGAGAAAGTTTGGCATTTCTTTTTCCTTTGCAAATAAATGGTGGTTTCCTTTGGGCACCCCTATTTCCTCAACCATTCTTAAACTGAACACGTCAGTATAAGTGAAAGAATCTTGACTGGGGTGTAGAACTCCATTACTCCATTGTTTAATGCTAAAGCCATCATATATTATTTGTCTATTTGTTTTAGTTTATCAAACATGTTACAACAAAAGATATAGATGAGGAAGAAGAAGAACCAGAATCAGAGCCAAGTATTTCTGATAAGCCGACTGGTAGTCAACGCATAGATACAACACTAGGTGACACTACTGATAAACAAGTACTGAGGGAGTTCTTAAGTGGAGATTATTGTCTACAAGGGGTAGGTGTTAAGAATACTGGTGTAACATTATACATACTGCATATATTCAGAGTGCTAACTCAATTTTGAGTCTATGCCACTGGTGTATGAACAGATCAATACCTGTACTGATTTATTGGTTACCAATGAGTCTTCTCATTATCATGTGTGCTCCATATGTTGGAGGTTGTGGGTTCAACCTGGTAGAGTCCGACAAAAACTTGAAAAAAGAAGTGATTGTTTTTGCCAAGCACGTGGGATGTTCTTTTGCCAAGCACGTGGGATTTAGAAATGAAAGTCATGGGGTCTTTTAGAAGAGACCTTAAGAACTGATGTTCTGTATCATGGCAGGCATGACACATTAAAGAACCCTCTGTGCACATTGCTCTAACATACTGCGATCACTGACATCTCAATATTAGAGAAATATTCTTGACTGGGCAGTAAAACACAATTCAATCAATCAATCATTATCATGTGGGGGCCTTGGTGGATAAACGAACTAAAGTGCACACTTGGGTATTACAATGCCTCCCACTAGCTTAGTTTGAATCCCACTCAGCCAGATCCTATTATGAGAAAGTTTGTCAGTTCACTTGCAGTCTGTGGTTTTCTCCAGGCACTCTGCTTTTCTGCACCATCCCAGAACTGACTGCCTTAATATAAGTTGAAGAATCTGAATAGAGCATAAAACACAGTTACTCTACTCCACTCATTATTTATTGTTTGACATTGTCTGTTTCTTTAGAGTTGTCTGGATACCCCTCCATTGTAATTATACCCCCCCCCCCACCCGGAAACTAGTTTGAGGGGGGTATATAGGAATCAACATGTCTGTCTGTCTGTTCGTCCATCCGTCCTTGAATCAAGGTCATAACGGACAGGTCAAGGTTGCGGAAAAACATTAAACCCTTGAAGATGTTGGGGTTTTAGTTTAATATACAGGATATAATTCTGAAAATATTAAATACCAACACTCTCTATCCAATCATGGGATTCTTTTTTGTTAATCAAGTGTTTTTGGTTGACTAAATGTGAGATTAGATTCATGCAATTCTCCTGACAGTTGGTTTTTGATATTCATGTGTATTATTAAATATTTTTATTCATTCCAAATTGTATGGCATTTCTTACATTTTCAGGGAAGTGGTTGGTGGATGCATGAGTTCTGTTTCGGACGATATGCAAGACAATTTCATGATGTGAGTGTATGAATAAGCAAAATAGTGACAGGTGACAGGGCTTTGTTAGAGAAATTTAACTGGCTGACTGGATTACAACTACATGTAAATGCGTAAATCATATTGGCAATATGCACACAAGATTTAATTAATTTTATCATTCATACTTAGAAAGATATACATGTGATATAAACAGAAATTTTGCATATTGCAAACAGCTGGTTTCAGAATTTTTTAAACCATCTATTCAAATTATGTCTTTGGGATGCCATCTTGAATCTAAGGTAAATACCTTTTAACATTGTCTGCTGTACACTGCATGTGCTCATGTGAACAATCATTGTTGAATGATATGTTTGTCAAAATAATTGTGCACACAGGCACTGTTGAAATGGCTTCAGTACTGTAACTTTATCATGTTTATTGCACACAGGATGTTGTTAAAGTACACATATTTTTAATGAAGATTTATATTTCTGTTACTTTTAGGATAAAGATGGTAGAACAGTTATATTTTTAGGTAGATGGAATGAAGAAAAACATTTAAAATGGTTAAAATTAAATCCATCAAAAGCACCAAAAGCAGTTGGTACAAGAAGGTAAACTCTTATGACCTTTCTATATTACCTGATTGACACATAAACTAGGTGTTTTAGTATAACTAGGTATTTGTAATAGCACACCCCTTACATCTTTGTTGTTGATTTTATATAGAGCCTACCATCTGGACATTAAAAGCAAACCCAGTAAATCAGTTCTAAAGTGACCGATAAAACCTTAAGTCTAAGTCTAAGTTTCTATTCCTGGAAGCCAAAATCACCATTGGTTACTAATTTTTGAGAATTTCTTTCAAAAATAAACTTGTTTTAGTCAATTCAAAAAAATTAAAAAGGACTTCCATTTTCAAAAATGTCTGTGGTTAGCATAGAACATTTCTGCACAGAGTAAAACATTGGCATTATGGGGATTTAACTTGTTGAAAAACCAGGCAAATGGCAGATCCCATTGCGCATATGACGTAAAGCGACACCAAAGACACCACTTCTGGTGTAAAAATTGACATTTTTGCCATGTAACGTCAATAGTGCCAATATTTCTACAGAAATACTTTATGACAATCGATGATGTGCATACACATTTTCAGTTATGCTAGGCACAAGTAATGTACAAAATGTAAGTGAACAATTCATTGTTGGATGTTGCAGAGAACTGGATTGTGCAAGAGAAAACCAATGGTATAAAAACCAACAAACTTTCTTACATTGAGGTAATCATGTCCTGAGTTGGAATCGAAACTAGGTAGTTTAAGGCCACTTAACTCCTGAAACCCCTAATAGGTTTAATGAAATCAACCTGGAAAACTATAAAATTTTAAACAACTATCGGTAGTACTGAATGATATGTTACATTTATAAAATGTTTATCCTGGATTGGTTTCATAATAATTATATGTATTTTATTTTCTTTTAAATTTTAGATCTTTATCATTACTACATACAGACGGTGACGTATGTGACGTCACGGGTAGAAAAAGACATGTAGAAGTTAGATTAAAGTAAGTATATGTATTGTTCATTCTAGAAAGGGGCATTGATCCATCATTTTGCCAAATGACCCCATTAATAATGCCTTAATGGGCCATATTTTATCTTACACAAATACAAAAATATTGATGTTATGGTGTTTTAGACAAATGTTTTTGGAACTGACCACTTCTGAAAAATCGTACATTGGACACTGTACGTGTATTATCAGTTGTGCATCATATAAACATTTTTGACAGAAATTTGAACACTCACAGATATGAGAAATCTAGAACCATAGCAAACAATATAGGTACATCAGGGATTCGAAATTTCCTGGGTCTGAGGTCCAGGACCTATTGATTTTACATTGGGACCCTTGACATTTAAACTGTAAAAGTCTGATGGAACTGCCCTTTTTTTAACCAGGACAACACTAATTTTTCTACATGATAACATAATTGAATATGGACCTTTCAGTGACTATATTGAACCTACCAAAAATAAAGGCAAAAGGTCGTAGACCTTCCATTACATAACAAAATTTTGAATCCCCTGTACATGTATTCGCCACTGATTTCTGTGAATTGTTTCAATAGCCATTTAGCTATCTTTGGAAAATTTAATGACTTAAGTAGTAAATTCTTTTAAAGTGTAAGTTAATTATTTGTAAGTAATACATAAATAATGTCAACCCTACAGAGTCATTTTATGGGTTTTTTACTGCAATTGAAGTATTTGATTTGAATATATGTATACAAGTCGTTATATTTTTTATTTTTTTTGTTTCTGTTTTACAGATGTATACAAAATGTTAATCAGCCTCATGCTGTCTCTATATATCTTATAGAACCAAAAACATGTGAATATATACTTGGTGTAAGTATGATACAGTATATATATAAGGGCTTATAGAAACATTTGCAAGGAAAATATATTCACGATTTTCATGATAACTCATATACCGCATATCCCTACACTGGGAACTGAAAATTTCTTACAGTGAAATAGTTCAAGAAAATCATAAACATGAAAGTTTCTTTCTGCTAATGTTTCTTCTTATATAGTATGTTGTGAGCCTCTTATTGAACGAAGTTAGCAATGATGTCCTTTTCAGTCCTATTATTCCCTGATTGTTGTGGTATTGTGAAGTTGTGTATCACCATACTGGTGTCCTTAGGTCTGTTAATATTGATGAGCACTCAAAAGTAAACAAAGCAAGTGACTTTTGAAAAATAGGCAAAATGTATGAAAGAGCAGTAATCCAATATTTGCATAAGAAAGATTTAGCACCTAAGGATATCCATACTGATATATGGTAGCAACACTAGGCAAAGATGCCCCTTCAACATTTTTGGCTAATTTTTTATAACATGAATTGTTTGTTAATATACATTTTGATGATGTCCACATTCAACTTCATTTTCATTCTGGTTGTACTTTTAACTTGATGTACATGTATCTTGCAAAGTTAGGGGGTGTATTTGCATAATGAATGATAACTAATACTGATGGAAAGATTTTAAGTTTACATAATGTATGAATATTGCATCCCAACCTTTATATGTCAGTATTTATATGTATAATCGGTTATATTTCACAGTTTTATTCCTTTTTTTTCAGGTTGAATCTCCTATATTGTGTTCTGTGATAGATAAAGCCGATAAAAATGGATTAATTAAAGACTTTGTACCATAGTTTGATGCACTGGGTTATCTTAGAAGTAATATTCAATAGAACAAATTCCTTTCTTTGCAATGATAAATCACATCCTAACATCGAAACAGTAATGTTTACAGTTTTCGGTTTGTTAAAACAGGGTGCTTTCTTTTACTATTGAATTGGTTTTCTTCCAATGGTAAATTACATTTCAACAATTTTCCGTGTTGCTAAAATGGAGTTCTTTCACCAATAAATTGGTTTTCTTCCAATGGTAAATTACATTTAAACAGCGAAACAGTTTACAGTTTTCGGTGTTGCTAAAATGGAGTGCTTTCTTTTACTATTAAATTAGTTTTCATCCAGTGGTAAATCACATTTAACAGTTTACAGTTTCCAATGTTGATAAAAATTGAGAGCTGACAGTCATGCCAAAGTTTAAAGTAAAGATGAGCTTATCTCTTCAGATCCTTAACTTTTTGTGTCTTTGGTTTTAAATGTATGGTTCTGTAGTTATTAAAACAACATTGCTGAACTGTTGAAATTTATTTTACACTGTGGACAAATAAGTGCAATAATTATTTTCTCTAATGTAATTCTGTATGTAAGAACTACAGTCAAAGCTGTCTATATTAGTCTAGTATCAGAGAAGGTCAAGTTGACCATTATAGACAGTTTTCTTTATGGTATGTTATTATCTTTCTTTGCGTACAATTTACTGTATTATAGTTACGTTTGTGTATAATGAATATACTGTCCAACCTGTCTTAAAGACCACCTCTATATAAAGGAGACCTGCTTATAAAGGCCAGTAGAATTGTATCCGAATTGTTCTTTATTCATATTATTTGAGCCTGTATATAAAGGTCACCTGCCTATAAAGGCCACTTTTACTGGTTCCCTTGGGTTGCCTTTATAGACAGGTTTGACTGTAGTAGGGATATCTTGTATAAACCTTAGATAAAAAGTTATCCAGTTTGAGGTAGCTAATACTAGTAAAGATTATACTATGAATATTAGGCCTAAAAATGTGTTTCCCCTGACCTGACCAACCTTAAATTTTTATGCCTGCCTTAAAGTTTTTATGACAATATTTGTGACAAAGCTGTTGAAGTTGCCCATGCCCCATATGGTCAATGAAAAAAACACCAATTGCTTACCTGCAGACCCTATGGTATTTTTTCTATGACAGTAAGCAGAAACACATTTGTGTTTTGACCTTTTCCGTGAAAGATGTATGATGTGATTTTTAAGTGGAGCATGTAATAATGGTTCAATTGTGTGTCATAAGATACCACAATATGTTAATGTTGCAAAATTATATGGAACATTACTGCTGCTCATTATGGTAACCTTTTGTTTCATTTTCCCAAAATAATCTCATGTTTATAAAAACATCACATGTGATTCTTATTCCAATATGAATGATAATTTGGCACAAACATTACAGGTTATCATGCATGCAGTATCCTGGTGAAACTACTAAAGTCTTTTGTATATAAGTCTCCCTTGGTTTTTTGCCAACATCTTTATAATGCCAAAATCTGATTGTACAAATGGTGGCTATGAACCAAGATTGTACCGTAAAGATGACAAAGATGTTTTCCATGTTCAGATTTAACCACTCTGTAAGCACAAATTTTTGAAATTTTTGATCAGGGTGATACTATGTAATGGCAGCCAAACAATGTTTTGTCAACATCAATGTTAGGAATATATTAACTTATGTTACCAGCTGGCAGACAATTATATTAATGGTAATATACCAGGAAATACACACAAACTTTTGAATTACTATTATTTATTGATCCCTTTCAGTACGAAATTTTATTTTTTTGTCTTTCTTTTTTGACATCATTAGATGCAGAATTTAATACTGTTTTAATATTATTAAACTTTTTTCATATTTTTAAACTGGAGACAGTATTTTAATTTTTTTGAAGTCATTGATTTCACCTCCAAGAATTACGAAAAAAAGAGTTTGTGTCGTACCCTTGATGTTAGTGTAAACATTGACATTTAAGGGTTAAAGTTTTTTTGATAGACTTCATGTGCAGGTGTCTAATAGATATTATTATTTATCATATCAAAGTTAATGGTAAAAAACTACATAAATTAACATGAAATGCATGGATTTATTATGTGTGTGTATGTATGTATGGAATCTGGGTGTACATGTTTATGGAAAGACTGAAGACATGTTTGAATGGAAACTGATGTGTGTGTGTGTGTGTGTGCACAGTGTGTGTGTGTGCGAGCAATTGCTTATACATGGGTTAACTGTTATGGGTCTTTTTTTATCTGGACTAAAGTTTTTTCAAAGCTTGATTAGTTTAATCAATTGATTAGTCAAAAATTGTTTCTTGTATAGCGTAAAATATTTTGTTGGAAAGACAAACCCAAAGTGAGTAAAATTCCATCAAACTAAAACAGATTGTTTAAATATGTGGTTTTATAATTATATGTTCATTCTTAAACATGTTTTAAATATATCTGCTAATATATTGATTTAACTAATCAAGCTTTGAATAACTTGGCCTTGTATGTGTTGTTTAATCTACATATGCAATATAAATATACCTATGGGGATTTTAGACAAAGAATATACTGTACTGGTAGTATTTATACATAATTAAATTAAATACAATGTAATTTAAATTGAAAAATATGGAAATATTTCCTACTGAAATCCAATGAATATAATTATGCTTTTTAGAATATTAAAATGGTATGGAAATATTGTATTTATTTTTATGTTAAATAAACATGTAAAATTCACAAAAGAATACTAGTATCTGTTTTAGTGTTTTTGTGAGCTTTCCGTCATATATTCAGATAAATAAGAAAACTTGTGGATTTTAAATTTGTCGAATTTTTTTCTACATGTGAGTAGAAACTTAATGAGCAAACTCACTGCACTAATGGGGGGATTGGTGTCAGGGTGAACTAAAGTGTGACTTACAGAGAACCTCTCACTGTCTAGGTTTAATTACTGATCAAGGCAGACCGTAGTGTGAGAAAGTTTGTCAGTTTGCTTGCCTAAGGTTGGTAATTTTTCAGGGACCCCTGTTTCTCTACCATTGCTGAACTAACTACTAACCGATGGCACATTGGTGGACTTTAAGTTTTGAAGTGGTTTAAATTAGTTCCAAAGATTGGATTTTCACACTTGCAACAGATCCTAGTATACAAAGATTGGCAGTACAATTTCCAAAGTTTATTGGATTCTCCACCATTATTCAACTGACCACCAAACCACAAGTGAAAGAATCTCAATGGGGCAAAAAAAAAGTCATTCTATTCAACCACAATTTTCATTTTACTCGAGATTTTGCATTAGTTATTTAAAAGCTACCATGTTTCTAAAGTTGATTGACCTTAGCAGGCTGACCAATTTGACCTTTTTTATTTTAATCCATCCGTTTATTCGTTTTTATGGTACAAATCTGTCAAAAACGGATAAATCCGTCAAATTGGTCAGCCAGCCTTAGACATCATTTAAGGTCACTTTGTCTTTCAGTGTTAAAATCTTTAGTCTTTTTTTCTGCATTCGAAAACCTGTGAATTGAAGCAAGCAAAAAGTGTATACTTTGTATTTGATTCAAGGGTATTGTCTCTCCAATAATGCATATTACCCAGGTGAGCATTTAGGCAGATTGGCCTTTTGTCTAAAATTGTATAGGTCTGCTTCAGTCTAAAAACAAACTATGACTCTTAATTGCAAATCACTTGAGCAGCCTATTCTAAAACTACTAATGTTTGAATCTTACTCGTAAGTGCCACATTGATTTTATCATAACTGAATAGATGAATATCTCCAATAAAACCAGAAAATGTAAGACTATGGTCAGTTCAGTACAAGTGGCCTATTTGAAAAGAAATTTCATTAAGGTCATCTTTAAAGCAGAATACGGTAGCAGTTTATTTGATTCAATACATTTCTGTCATTCCGATAATGAAACAAAGTTGTGTAATGGTGTTTAACATCCCAGTTAAGAATATTTCACTTATATCGAGACGTCGTCAGCTATAGATGAAAGTGCAGAAATTTTGCTTGTGCGTTGCGCTGATGGCACTTTACAGCAGTGTTCTTTATTGTGCCAAGTCCCCATCCGAAAGAACTGTGGCTTTCATTTTGTAATGTCGAGTGCTTGGTGAAAGAACAGTCACTACCCACTATCAAGTCTTGGGTCAGACCTGGTCGGGGTTTGAACCCACGACCTCCCACTTACAGAGCAAGCACTCTACCAACTGAGCTACTGCAGTGTTTGAAAATGAAACAGAACACATGATGTTAAACAAAATATAAGTACATGTACTGTGATGTGACTATGATTGATTTAATGGCCATTAATAGGGACTAGATCAAATCATTAGCTGTAAATCATAAAAATGTATCAAAAATGTATCAAAACATGTGAAATTAACATTTATAAATACATTATATAAATTACCTGAAATAAAATTCATTAAACATACATTGTATAGATATTGATTTACAAAAATTATCAACAGTCTAACACGTTTGTAAAAATTTCAACACTTTTACACTTTTGCTGGATTATAAATCTCTGCAGCATACACAACTATTAACACATTTACACAGAAATGTACCATAATGTACCATAAATAACTTATAAAACTCACATCACATTTACTGTCTGTTCCACTGTGTTTGTGCAAAATTATCCAAGAATATTCAATGAATTTCACACAAACATTTTCATATAGTATTTCTTCTTAATATCCAAAATTTTTTGCGATGTTTTAAAGCTGAAATGTATTTTTCTAAAGACGTTTTCAGTTTTCATATCAATGCATGCAATTCCGTTTTATAAAATTGAAAATCTCTGTTTTATAATCTTATAACATTAATCTATTATATCTAGAATGACAGAAGCTGATTTATTAAATGTAAAAAATTATTAATGATATACCCCTAGCAAGAAATTTAAGTGACTTTTTCATTTAAAACAGATGCAATATATGTTCTGAAATATGTAAATGGTTATTTCTGAAGCAAGATGTAAGTATAAAAGGTTTTATTTCATATGAACTATCGGTAGTTACTTTACCTGATTGTCAGTTTAAAAATACATGTAGTTAATGCCACATCCCATCATGTAAGGGGAGTACAATAAAACCTCATTATAATGACCCTCATATTAGTTTTGTCAACTTAAAAATGCCACACTATTTTAAAGTCCCAAAATCCATTTCTTCTATGTTCTTTTTTATAAGTCCCTCTCGATATACTGACAAACCCTTTTATAAGTCCAACATATGACAGAACAAATGAAGGTAATGAATCAAGTTTTTCTGTACAATGGGGAGTCTACATAATGCTCCATTTGACAGTTTAAAGCCAATTTATAATAATTCTGTGGCTAAGTCTGTATTCAAATACTATAAGTGTATTTTCATTCGTGGTGTACTTATTTTCACTGTTTTCACAGTCAAAAATTGTCCACGAAAATTTGTACCATGCATAAAATAATGTATATTCTCGATCTTACAGTCAAGTCCATAAATACACGAATTTTACACCCCGTGAAAAGGTTAGAAATTACAAAACCGCAAAAATTTGAACCCATGAAATTAAGTACATTTGCAGTAATAGCTTATGTCATAGGGTATATAAACAATTTGTTTTCCTATATTTCCACCATTCATCACAGATACAAAAGCCTTCCCAGCGTTCTCTAGTCCCTCTGTAATTGTTTCACGGACCTACAACAAAAAAATAAAAATTATTATTTAATTTTAATGGATGAAAGGAAATTTCATGCAAGTATTAATGATATAACAAACAGTCTACAATGTTTGGACAATAATGGTTTAAATTTCACCTTTTGTTAGATAGAAAATTTCCCTTATTTAATGCCAACAAGGGGTTCACATGATTATCACCAGTTACCGTCTGTGCAGGATATTCTGGAATATGTTTATGTCACAAATTTCTGGAATAACATTGTTTTTACTGGTAAACATGAACTAATATGATTCCATATCCAATTGAAATAAATGTTCTGCACAAACATGGTACGCTGATGAAGTCAATTCAATCTAAGGAATTTTTTTATGACACTGAAGAGCCAACAGAGCTAAAACTCTCAGGGTGTGGTAAACTATGAAAAAATTTATTTTTTCAGATACAAACTGTATTCGAACATTACCTTTATTTTCCCCTGTGATACCCATTCTGCAAGTTTCTGTAAAGCTGCATCAAATTTCTCTGGATAATTTAGTACTAAATACCTATCTCTGAATAAATAAAAAAATTTCAATTAATGAAAAATAACAAATAATTCGGTACCGGTAATATGAATGATTATGGTATGACTTTTATTTAGTCAACATGTTTCAATAGCAAGATGTTGCCACCATCAAGACTGATTAATCTAAAAACAAGTTGTGGTTGTGCATAGATTTTGTGCAAGTGCTTATGGACATCCTTTAAAGTATTAATACATTTGCCTACAATTCCACAGATTAACATTGCAGACGACTCTGTTCATTATACTATGTAAACAACAAGTAGAGGCCTAATGGCAGGAAAAATCGTTATGGAAAGGGTGTTGAATCCACATCTGAGAGATGTCTTGATTTTGAAGGTTCATACCTTAATCACTCAGCCACATGGCCCCTCTGTTTGAGCTATGGGGATAGGTTAGTTGGTAGGTAACTCTGGTTAAACAGGTATGACATTTAAAATTAATCTTGTTTCTACATTGAAAAAAGATGACTAAATAAACTATTTTAAGGACATAAGTGGGGGCATCGGTGGTCTTAAGTGCCACCTCACAGATCATAGTGCCTCTGACTGCTGTTAGATCCCAATCCCATTCTGGCAGATCAGAAAGTTTGTTAGTTCACTTGTTGAAGGTCAGTGGTTTTCTTTGAGCAGCACTCCAGTTTTCTCCATCATCCCAGAACTGACCATTTCAATATAAGTGAACGACTCTTGACAGGGGCATTAAACAGCACCACTCCACTCCACTCTATTGTCTTCTTTTTTTGAGCCTGAGTAAGATAACAAACCTAGTTATATCTCTTTCTGATATAATTTTTTCTACATCATCTGGTATAGGTGGTGGATAAGGAAGATCTTTATTGTAAACTGCTATCTGTCCACACAATATCACATGTGATTGTTTATTCATCTAAAAATACATATGTCATAAAATCAAACAAAAGCCTAGTTTTAGGAAACAGTTGTTGATCTACGTATACAGTCAATCTTTGCTAAAGCCAATCTTTTTATAAAAGGCACCCGTCTATGTTTCTCAATTAACACAAGACCTATAATTTTTCAGTTGTACCTATAATACTTAGTAAATACTCTTATATATGTTCTTACAGAAAACATTTAAAGTTGTAATTCAGATTCATCAGGATTCCAGCCTAATTTCGGACACTGGTGAAAAGACAAGCTCACACTTGTTTAATTTACCACCTACCTGTCTTATTACTGCATTACTTATATCACCGCCTACATTATCAAAATATACATCCACACCATCTGGACATGACTCTAGTATACTATTTTTAACAACTTCTGTTTTGTAGTTTATAGCACCATCAAAGCCGAGCTCTTTTGTTAGGAAGTTACATTTTTCATCTGTACCACAAATTCCAATGACTTTTCCGCAACCTTGAAGTTTCGCAATCTGTAAAATAAAAATACAGGTACAACAAACAAACAAAAAAGAACAGAACAACAATTGTTGGAAGAACAGCGTAGCTGAAATCTACATAGCTAGTTCATCCTGGTCTAAACATCAAAATTACATCTATTTATTGAATAAATAGAGTGGAGTAATGGAGTTTTACTCCCTAGTCTAGATTCTTTCACTTATATCAAGGTCATCATTACTTGGATGGTGGAGGAAACTAGAGTGCCCAGAGAAACCCACCAACCTTCGACAAGTGAACTGAAGCTTTACCACACTATTCCGTCCCTAACAGGAATCGTACTTAGTGAATGAGATATGCTGTGATCCATAAGCATGTGCTTTAGACCATTTGGCCACCAAGGCTCCCTATTAGTGAATATTAGTAAATAGACTTGAATGTTAACACTGGTGATGACAGACAAACTAACACTATAAGTTTAAAATGAACTCTGTCTTGTATACTTGATACAGGTGAGCTACAATGTTTATTTCATATTTGACCTATCAGCTAAAAATACTTAAAAGTAACCTAAACATAATGCTGATGTGAACAATAACTTAAAAGATACCATCCTTATCTTGTTAAAACAAACCAATGAGAAATAGTCATTTATAACCTTACCTTACCTATATATCAGCAACATGGATTCCAGTTGTATGAAGTGACTTTATATGTATAAATTCTAAATCAATAAGTTCTAAAACTTGTTAACAACCACCAAATGATCAAATTGCCCCAACATCAACAATGACCTTACCTGACCAGCCAATGATCAACATGCCCCATCATCAAAATTGACCTTACCTGACCCGCCAATGATCCACATGCCCCAGCAGCACCACTGACCACAAAGGTCTGATTTTCTCCTGGATTTATGTTACCCTTCTCTGTCACACCAATATATGATGTTAAACCTGAGGTTAAGCTAAGAACACTTAATAACAAGGATGGTCTGTCACCACACTGAGCTTTGTCTACCTATTTAAAAAATAAAGAATAAAAATAAAGTATAGTGAGTAAGTATATTTTATGTTTCCATTCCTGGTAGCCAAAATCATCATTGGTTACCTTATATTCTCACCTAAAACCTGCCCCCAGTTCACCCTTAACATCCCAGTAATATTTATATTCACAGCAAATAACTGCACCCAGATTCTATCATACTGGTACTCATTTTAGAGAAATTCTTTGAAAAGGCAACTTATTTTAACAAATTTGAGAAAATACTTTAAAAAGGGTTTTATTTTCACAAATACACCTGTATTTTGAAAATTTGTCTTCTAGGAATTTTGAAATTGTGGAAACCTAGGTATTTGTAACTATTATAAAGTTAAAAGCTGTCCCAATTTCCCAAACTTAGAGGCTACATTCTTAAGCACCATTGGATGGTGGTCAGTAGAATTGCAATGAAATTATATCAAAATCAATATAAATATTATTTGCAAATTTACTCAATAATAAAATGAACACAAAAATTTCCAGATTTACATTATTATGTTCCTACCTTGATAAGCTTTACGTCTGTATCAGGTTTAGTTTTAAAATATAATTTCCAAGGCCAGCCAAACTGTGACACAACCATATCGCCTTCTTGTAGTGTTTTATTGGAACTTTTTATCACTACACCTATTCCACCAAAACCTTGAACTGTATCACCTATTTCAAATGCTTTCATATAATCAACACCTGAATCTTCATTTAAACGACATCTCTGGAAATTCAATAAATTGTTTTATAATTATATAACAATGTTAAATTACTGTATTATATATACACCACACATAAAAAAACACTAAATTACAAAAGATAGTGGTCTACTGGGCAGCTAAAGGGAATGTCCTTCACATCATAACATGAAAAATTACCATTTTTTGGTAATTTTTCTAACACTGCCGTAATGCCTCCTCAATATGAGAGACATTGTGTTTCTCATGGAGAAACAATGCTTGTGGTGATAAATTCTAGAAACAATGTCACTCTTACCAGCTAGAGAATATCCAGGTTCTAGGGTGGGCACCAAATGTAACAGACATTTTTGGGGTATTCACTGAGATTTAAACCTCAATGTTCTGTTGATCACAGCATGAAGAATCTGCAAATACATTATCTAATACAAGATGAACACCTCCAATCAAACTAGAAATGGCAAGCTTTTTAGTTTACATTATTAGCTTATCACAGCTTGTCTATGAAACATATCTCAGTTTTTTTTCTTATTTTTTTCTTTTTGGAAACTTAGAGGCTGAGTGGACTAAAGCATGCATTTATGGATCACACACTTCTCACTACCAAGGTACAAATCTAACTCGGGACATATCCTAGAGTGCAAAAGTTTGTCAGCTTGCTTGCTGAACTGGTTGGTGGTTTTCTCCTGGCAGATGGTGATCCATGAACTGACCATCTCAATGTATGTGAAAAATTTTAACCACTACCTGGTACCCTACTCGAGTCATACAACAGAGTAATTAATACATGAATAAATGTGTGACAATTACCAGTGCAGGATCAATGGACAGGTATGTAGATCTGACTAATACTTCATCTTCTACTAAAGGTAAAACTGGATAGTCACATTCTTCATACTTAAAGTTATCATCTGATGGTTCTGCATTGGCACCTAAACATTAATAAGTACCGGTATATATAAATATATTTCAACATTGGCAATAAACACTTTGTGATATGTCATCCGACATACTATATATCAGTAAATAGTATAAAATAAAAAGCAACTTTTAACAAAAGATACAAGGACTGTCAGAATAATATAACATATTTAGCTTTAGTATTTTCTAGCCAGGTAAACTTATGTGCTTTAACAGTGTATATTGATTATGTATACATGCAAGACATGTAGAAATTCGCCATTCTGGTTATAATGTATGGAAAAAAATAGATCTATAGTAATGTAAATTCTGTCCCGAGATCAGTAACCACTTTGTCATCATGGCTTCATGACACAATAACTTGATTATGGCTGAAAAAATCAAAGACATTTGGATTCTAAAGATTGAAGATGAGTGTGGTGTTTAACACCATAGTTAAGTCTTTCATTTATAATAAGGTAGCCAGTTCTAGTTCCTATATGGTAACCAAAGAGCCCAGAAAAAAAACAAACATTGACTTTACAAGCAAACTCATGATAAACTTTCACAGAATATGATCTACTTAAGGGGAAGGCAAGTCCAGTTGGTCGCAGGTGTACCTGTGTTCTGCTTTGGACCAATTGACGTACTGCTTGCCATGACCTTTATGTTCTGACACTGGCCACAATCACGGTACCAAAGCAGCGTCACGTCAACTAATGACGTACTAGTGTCAGTGACGTCATTAAATGGCACAATTTAGGCAGAGTTTCCATTCTTTTTGTGTGTAATTCAAGCAAGCCGTACCTTTGTTGAAATGCTGTGGGCGTGGCAGGCGATCTGTCAATTGGCAACCAAGACCATAGAATAACATATAATTCACTCTAATTGATGGTGTATTTTATAATTTAATCAAGACATATGAAACCTAATCACGACAGTTTTTTTGGAAAGCTATTACTTGGTTAGCTTCAGAATCTTCAGTTATTGATTCAGGGGGTCTCCAAAAGAAGAGGGATTTACACCAAACAGTGATCTATTTGATGTACACGTATTATTATTCATGAAAGATCATATTACCTGGTCTTTTCACAAATGTTACCCTAAAATTCGCAGTTGTGGTCATATTCAAAAATGTAAGTTGTGACCCTTCTTCAACTTGATTGGGAAATCTGGTCAAGGGCAGATAACTCTAATATTTTTATAAGAACTCTTCCTTTTAGAGGTACAGATGTAAACATGGCCAACAGCGTGCGAAAGAACGTGAAGAAAAACAGAATTAGTAAAAATAAGAAAAGATCATGGAAAAATATCGATATTGAAGAAGTCGAAGATTTTTTAGAAGGAGAAAGACTACAGGAAAGAACAGGGTAAATCACAGTAGAAAATCGCGGATAGGCAGGCGTTCTACCCCCCCCCCCCCCGAGGAAGACACGTGAAATTTCATGTGTGAATTATCAAGTCCTTTGAACAGAACCTCGACTGCCATCAAACATAAAATAGCATTGGAGATAGTCATGCAAGCAATCATGCACACATTATACTTGCTTTTGAAACGTTCTATAAACTATTATCACAGGTGGTGCTAGTGTTTTCTTTATCAAAACCCTTTTTACAGGGAAAAACTTTCTTTTAAAAGAGACCATAAAAACACATTGTCTTGAACCCACAGCAAAATTAAAAATGTCTGTCATTTTCACCTATAGCTGGCGACGTCTCGATATAAGTGAAATATTCTTGACAGGACAAATAACCGCATTCAATCAATCAATTTTACAGAGGAAAAGGTCTAGAAATAATATTTTATTTTAAAGGGGTTTTGGGTATTAAAGATATACAAGCCCCTATGGTTCTATTTAGTGCTCTGCAATATGAGTAAAATACTTGCATATGTGAGTAATTTGCAAATGCAGTTGAAGTGTTTTTCATAATAAATCGCCTGTGTTGGAGTATCATAAAAAGTAAAATCTAGTTTTTCCTTTTCATTTTGGACAACAAAATTACTCATCATCTCTTAAACATTTAAAATCTCATAACACTGCAGTCTGTAAAAGTCTGTTTAGATTTTGCCTGATCATCTTTTCAAGTCACCATGAGTGGTAAACATAATTAGCAGCAATCTTCATTTTTCAAGACTGACTAGAATAAAAAATATGATCTTTCAAGTATTCTTATGTTTGTTTAAAACAGTTGCTCTGAAATACCAGTGAAAGTAAATCACATGAAAATGGATTTTAAAAATATCAGGTCCATCAGGATCTGCTTTGCCCTTTTTTTCAAAATTAATCATTATTAAGAAATAAGAGTTGAGTTGATTGATGGTGTTTAATGTCCCAGTCAAGAATATTTCACTTATATCGAGACGTCGCCAGCTATTGGCGAAGGTGCAGAAATTTTGCCTCTGCATTTCGCTGATGGCATTATACAGCAGGGTTCTTTATCGTGCCAAGCCCACCGTGACACAAGACCTTGTTTATTTTAAGTTCCCATCCGAAAGAACTGTGACTTACATTTCATAATGCAGAGTACTTAGTGAAAGAACAGTCACTACCCACTTTTCAAGTCTTGGGTCAGACCCGGTCTGGGTTTGAATCCACGACCTCCCACTTACGGAGCGAACATTCTACCAACTGCGTTACCGCAGTGGTTTTTATTATTATCATTATTATTATTAAGATATTCTTCCAGTTTGCAGTTGAATCCCAGTGTGAAAATTTATATTTATAAATATGTTGCTGCCAAACATATTTGGCAAGTAACATTTTTGCTCTGGCAAGTAAACATTAAATGTGTATCAGTCAGAAGGCCAGTAAAATATATACATGTATTCCATTCATAGAGCCTTGCTACGGTGGGTTACCTGTTAGATCACTTGAATCTTTTTTACCAAGTCAAGAGGTTCCTCAAAATTTAGTAACATCACAAGCATATTGAGCGTCCAGCGTTTTATATATAATTTTTCATCACTAATGATTATATGGTTACATGTTATTCAGGGGACTTGCTAGAGAAAAAACAGATGAACAGTTATTTGTTGTTGATAAAAGAAAGGATTTACAGTTACCAGTAGTTAAAGAAGAAGCAGACTCGCCTAAAGAAGGTAATTAACACTTGATAAGTACCACTAGTATGTTAAGTTATCTTGGGAAAAGTGCAGAAGTAATGTCAATCAACAATATGGGCATGTACAGTTGAACCTGTCTGTAAAGGTAACTCAGTAAAAGTGGCCTTTATGAGCAGGTGGCCTTTATATACAGGTTCAAATCATATGAATAAAGACCTATTGGAATACCATTCTACTGGTCTTTATAAGCATGTGGCCCTTAAATGGAGGTGGCATTTAAGGCAGGTTGGACTGTAGAATGTTTTTTGGACTAGATGTGTTAGCAAGCTACATGCTTTTCTGTTGCTGACAATCCATTCTGTAAATGCTAGTAAATTTACATCTAGGTACTGAATTTGGGCTTTATTTTACAAATATAAATACAAAGGGTTCTATTTAAGGTTGGGCATACAATAAAACAAGTGACTTAAGCTCTAGTGAGCTTTTTACTGACTTAAAAGATATTTAAAAAAATAACTTGGATTTCTATGGGGCAATCTGCAAAATCTGGCAAATGACAGACAAAAGTGGAAAGACTGTTGCTGCCCCACACGCCAGAGGGCGTAATGGGCAGTAAGTAAGTAAGTAAGTTGAATTTCTAAATATTGTTAATAAAACTATATCAAAGAATTCTAATTCTAATTAAAGAAAATAAGCAATTTGTTTATACATAATTTCTGATATGTTGTAAACTAAGTTTGCAATTTTCCATCAAATGTTTTAGATAATTTAAAAAAAGAAGAAGAGAACCCAAGCAGTTGAGATGCCATGCAAATTTACTACCAGATCCAAACATTAAACCAGCTAGAATGTAAGTTTTTGCTCTGACAACTTTGTTTATGTGTTACAAGGAACATTCATTAAAACATTTAATCACAGTAAATGAAATTTGATGTGATCTAAGCTTCTAAATATGAAAATTAAAACTATTTTCAACTAATTGCTATTTACTATGGAGTACACAACATTATAGAAAAAATGAAATCATACAGATGCATCACATATTGGTAGATCTGCATGTTTCAAAAGGTCTGTGAAAATATCAAGTCAAATTTACGTCATAGTGGAGGACAGACAGCATACACTTATAATTATATACTAAGCACTTTTTGTAATCATTGTGAGATAAGTTGTATGCATTACCGGTAGTTTAGCTGTATGTAGAGATCCTTTTAAATTTGTAGTTCTTTATGGTTATATTTGATTTTCTGTTTTTTTCTCATTATCATCAGAAAACACAATGTGAGAATAGACAAATTAGAGAAAAAACCTAAAGCTGTAGTAGAAAGAATACAAAGTGGTAAACTTACATACACACAGATAAAGGCACAACAACAAAGGAAGAAAACATTAAATGAAAGGAAAGAAAGAAGAAGATCTAAGAGACAGCTGCCTACTGCTGATTATGATTTGTGGGGAGGTAGATATATATTACCGGTATACATTCAGATGTAAATTTTTTAAATAAAATTTAATTAGAAATTGGCCATTCTGAATCACACATTCACTCTTTTTGTGGTTTTGATTTTTCTTCTACCGCTACTAATTATTTTTTCACAAAGTTCTGGAAATTATATGATTTAGCACAGATTTTATTTTAATAATTTTTTTTAATTTTTTGTTTTAAATTCATTTATTCAGATCTTAGTGTGCTTAATTAGAAAATGTAGCTTAAGAAATTTATAATAAGTATATATGAGCAAAAAATGGATTCATTCTGCTCAAAATGAGAATTAATAGGACTTTGATTGTAAATTATCAATGTAACAAAATACTGAGGTTATATGTACTGTAAATGTATGTATAAATTTTAGCACAAATTATAATTTGGGTAAATTCACATGAAATAAGCATAAATCTCATGGATCACCTTGTTCACTACAATCATATTTAATTTTATGGAGAATTTAAATAAGCGCTTCTGTATCTTTGTGGAAATCACTCAAATTAGTACATTACTAAAATTACTACATTTACAGTATACAGGTATTTAGTTTTTGAACTTACTAATCTAGATTATTTTAATTGTTATAGCTGAAGACACAAACAAGAATGAAGACCCACATTACATGACAGTAACTAAGAAGAGAAGAGTCAACGTATGTACTGATATCATAACTTCTGTCATATAACCTGCTCTTAAAAAAGATTTTGACATAACTAAGAACTACTGCCATATGTATAAGACTGTTAATGTGAAAAAATTCTTAAATAGATTCAGAGATTTATATGAGAAAACAAGAATTTTGTGCAAGATTGTAGATTTTTGAAACACAAATACAAGGTTCCAACAAATTTTAGATTCTTAATAGCAAAATTAAAAAAAAATTGTAAAAATATAGTCCTTTTAATTTTATTTTTTCACAAAGTTGCTAAAATAAGTTGCTTCAGTTTATTTGCCTTTTCTCATAACATCTAAATGAAGAACTTCTGTATATTTTGATAGGTACCTAAACATTATTTAAAGAAACCATCAGAAATAGCAGCAATAGAGGTACCTCACCCCGGAGCTTCTTATAATCCAGCTTATGACGATCATCAGGTAATATATATATTTATCGAGGATATATGGTTCCCACACAAAGCGGATGCTAGGGTTCTATTGGTCAGCCAAGGTTAAAATGCCAAGTTTTGTTGATCAGCCAAAGTTAAGATGCCAGGTTTTGTTGATCAGCCAAGGTTAAGATGCCAAGTTTTGTTGGCCAGTCAAGGCTAGAATGCCAAGGTTCTTTGGGTCAGCCAAGGTTTAGATGCCAAGTTTTGTTGGCCAGTCAAAGTTAGGATCCCAGGGTTCTGTGGGTCAGCCAAGGTTAAGATGCTAAGTTTTGTTGGCCAGTCAAGGGTAGAATGCCAAGGTTCTGTGGGTCAGCCAAGGTTAAGACCCCAAGTTTTTTTGGTCAGTCAAGGGTAGAATGCCAAGGATCTGTGGGTCAGCAGAGTTTAAGATACCAAGTTTTGTTGGCCAGTCAAGGGAAAATGCCAAGGTTCTGTGGGTCGGCCAAGGTTAAGAGTTAAGATGCCAAGTTTTGTTGGCCAGTCAAGGGTAGAATACCAGAGTTCTGTTGGTCAGCCAAGGTTAAGATGCCAAGTTTTGTTGGCCAGTAAAGGTTATGATGGCAAGCCAAGTTTTGAAGTACATTAAAAAAAATTAAAGGCTTGTCACATATTAAAAATGCTCAATACACTATGATTCCTGTACAAAATGTTATCATAATTTTGTAAACATTTTATGCTTACCCTATATGGCATATGTTGTTATAAACAAGCACACCCCAGACAAGAATCATTCACTTATATTCAGGTCATTAGCTCTTGGATGTTGGAGAAAACTAGAGCACCTGGGGAAAACCACCAACCTTACCACCAACCTTTGGCAATCGATCTGACAATATTTTGCTCACAAGGATTTGCAGGATTGGGATCCAAACCATAGTAGACTGTGAGAAAGACTACCGTATTATCCATAGCTGCATGCTTGAAGAAACTGAAGTCCAAAGATGTTATGGGGTAAAAATGGCCAACAGGATGGTGATTTCTTGATTAGATTAGTCTAAACATAATCTAGGTGAATCTTTTACAATACAATACTTTTTGACAGGAGTTACTTGGTAAAGCTCACAATGTTGAAGTGAAGAAGGTTAAAGATGAACAGAGGATTTACAATGCAGTAGATGCTAAAATACCTAAATCAGACTGGGATTCTATAGAGGTAATGTATATAGACACCCTATCTAAATAAAACATGTCTGGTGGAATTTTGTCCACAAATATTGTTGTAGATAGCAGAAAAGTTAGTGAAAAAATCAACCAACAGTGTTTTTTTGGCCTAAAATTACCGATATTACAGAATAAAGGTAGATTCCTGCGTGGAAGAGCGAATAACATTTCCCATTTGACCATTAGAATTCTAAATACAGTAGTGATGCAAGAGTAAAATGTTAACACAAAATAATCTCAGTTTTCCAACACTGTCCTAACATACAAAATTTCAGATATCATGATATAACATCTTTGCAATGACAAACCTAGCCATTACATAAGTGTTTGCTATTTATTTAAAGACTCCAACAGTAGCTCAGCTCATAGAGTGCTCTGTACATGAGTACAAAACAGCAAAAACAAAACAAAATAAAAAAAACAAAGAAAAGAGAAGAAGGTTGGAAAAGAAAAAAAAACAACAAAAAACCCCAAAATCAACAAAAAATAAAAACCCAACAATTTTACCCACTAACACAACTTCAAGTGTACCAATGTTTCTATTATTTCAGGAAAATTGGATGAATGAGATGTCTGTTGGTTTGGAGGATGGAGATGGTGAAGAAGAGACCTTCACAGCTGAAGAACTAGATAGGATTTCCGTAAACCCTCCTGTACACAGAGATAACATTAAACCAGAAAAACAAAGGAAAAAAGAAAAGAGCAAAAAACAAGAGGTACTTATCAATTGATTGCTACTGTTTATTTAGCCTATTTCGGAGAAAGCAAGATCGCAAAATACTCTATAAATTTCAATACGACGGGTACAAATCAATGATTCTTTTACTTACATGAGCCGAGTCGTAGCTGAAAATTTCTGTTTCGGTTCCATCCTTGCTTAATATATCATTTTATACGACAAAATATAACCTGGGTGGGTGTTTTCAATGGTAATCTTTTTTACGAAATGGCAGGGTTCTTTATGTTACGTAGTCATGACCAAAGAGTCGACTATTAACGTAGGTTAGTGCAGCTCAAGAACGGATTGATTTTTGCGTAACTGGGATGACCAAAATCGATTTAATAAAGTAATAAAGTGAACTACCTTTCTGCATTTTCAAACTTTTGAAAAAATTGACGTAAATTCAAACTTTTAAACTTAACCCGACCAATGAACTACCCTTCATTGTACCCCTCGAGAACCTACGTAAATAGTAAATTCTTCCGTCATCATTAAGTCGCACGAAAGACTCCGCCATTTTGACAAAATTTTTACCATTGTAAACACCCATCCAAAACACGTTTTGGAGAATTAAAGGAGTTATAATGCACGGATTAGATCAAAATAAGGATTATTAGCAACGACTCGGCTCATGTAAGTAAATGATTATTTGATTTTTAACCGTGTCATTCAAATCTTTGAGATATTAGCGTTATTCCTTTCTCTCCAGCCGAGTAAATGGACAGTAGTATATTATAAAACCTTGCACTAGGTTTCCACAAATTTTAAATTATTAACAGCCAAATTTCCAAAACTTTTGAAAATATAGTCTGTTTTAAAGTATTTGTTCACATATTTGCTTAAGTAGGTTACTTTTTGAAAGAACCTTTCAGAAATACTGGTAATCATTCATTCAGTAAGTTTTGTTAATTTAAAATCTTACTGTGAATCACATTTTTTTTGCAAGTACTTGTCAGATTCACAATGTGTTAATGAACCATAAAGTAAAAATTTCATACAGTTCAACTGTTGATAATAATAAGTTTTACTGTAGGTGTAAATGCAAGGTGTTATTTAAATGTCATCTTTATAAATTGTTGGTTGAAAAATAATTGGAATTGAAAAAAAAATTAATGTATATTTTGACTTGTTTCTAACATATGGTTCTATTTAGAAAACGTTTTCATACACTCTGTTCATTTCCATGCTAGACCAAATAATGAAAGTGTGTTTTGTTCTTATAGGAAAAACTAAAGACAAAAGTAGCCGCAGTCAAAGAAAGAGAAAGGGGTATATTCAGGTAACTTGTCTAGACACAGTATCTATGTTTCCACAATTTTAAAATTATTAGTAGCCAAATTAAAGGGGTATATTCAGGTAACTTGTCTAGACACAGTATCTATGTTTCCACAATTTTAAAATTATTAGTAGCCAAATTTCTAAGATTTGTGAAAATATAGTACTTTTTAAAGTACTTATTCACAAATTTGTTAAAATAGGTTACTTATTGAATGAATTTCACAAAAATGAGTAGCCAATGGCGATTTTGGCTACCAGGAATGGAAACATAGAGTATAAATCTACTGTAAAACATATCATTCATGCAAGATAATCAAAGGGGGATCAGACAGATTGCTCTTTTTTGTCAGCTGTATTCCTAGTCTGCATGTTTTTTGTTTAAGATTTTTCAGTGACTTGATGTGCAGTTTAGCTTCACTTTTCTTCTGAAAGCTGTTGTTTATGTTAATTCATTGTTAAGTCAATATGTACAATATCCCCTTAGAAGCAATATCTGCTTATTCTGTCATGTTTCTCCGCATCATTCCAGTTGCAGAGTAAACCAAAGCATGTATAAAGATCACAGTGCCTTTGACCAACTACGTTCAAATCATCCAAATCCTAGTGTGAGAAAATTTTGTCTGTTTGCTTGCCATTTTCTTTGGAAATTCTAGTTTCCTCCACCATCCAAGAACTGACAGCCTGTATATAAGTTGACTGGAGCCTAAAAAATAGAGTTAACAACGGAAAGGTATCTGTGATGTGTTAAAAAGGCAAATGGTAATGTCAAAAGAAAGATGGTTTTTAAATAGGATCAACATGCAAACAGGGCTCCAGAAATGCCCTGTTACATCATTCACAGGAAGTAAAAACAAAGAGCTGGTTTTGAGGACAAAGCCCTTTAAATTTTAGGATGTATGCAATTCATAATTTTATGTTCATGGTAATTCATCCATGTTATCTGGCTGTTGGTTATGTATGTATATAAATGTAGTTAGGCTTTAATTTTTTTTTTTTCTATAGGCTAAAAACTTTTAAAAAGGAAATTCTAAAAGAAGAGAAAAGAAAACAGGAAAAAGCAGCAGAGAGACAGAAAAGGAAAGCAGTCAGCAATACAGAAACAAGAAAGTTGGGGAAAATGAAGTATCCTTTATTCTGTATTACATTTACACTTTGATCTACAAAAGTAAAACTGTGAATCTCTATATGAATGCTGAAAATAGAAAACAAAAATGAAAATAAAGAATTAAAAAAAAAAACAACTACCAAAAATCATTAAAGTAGAGGCTTCCTTATCTATGATGTAAATATCGCACATATAATAAATACAATGTAAACATTTATGTTAAGTTTTATGGTAAAATTTAAACATTTCACCTTAACTAACCTTGAAGGTGGGAACAGGTAGATATATAAGTATATGATTCAACATATTGGTCTTCTAGGTATTTATAAGTTGTTCATGTATATACTCAGTGTTGGAAATAATAGTCCATCTGACAGTCTTGAGACTGATAAGTTTTGGGAAGGGTTGAGTTGAGTAATGGTGTTTAACGTCCAAGTCAAGAATATTTCACTTATATAGAGACGTCGCCAGCTATAGGCGAAGGTGCAGAAATTTTGCCTGTGTGTTGCACTGATGGCATTATACAGCAGGGTTCTTTAGCACCAAGCCCACCGTGACATGGGACCTCGTTTATTTTAAGTTCCCATCCGAAAGAACTGTGACTTTCATTTTGTAATGCTGAGTGTTTGGCGAAAGAACAGTCACTACCCACTTTCAAGTCTTGGGTCAGACCCGGCCAGGGATTGAACCCACGACCTCCCACTTACGGAGGGAGCACTCTACCAACTGAGCTACCGCAGTGGTTAGGGAAGGACTGATTACTTTAGTAAATAGACTACATGTATATGTTCCCATATACCACAATTGAAAATGTTGAAATTATCAGACAAGGACTGGTTGGAAATCAGACATATTTCCATCACTGATGTAATGTATCCAAAGCTAGATTATACTTCTTAACTAATAAAGATTCGAGGAGCCATGTTTAGAACTAAAGTTAAGTGATGAAATAGAAGGCTCACTTAGACGTTTAAAGGTTAGTATTATAATGGATTATATTTAAGGTTTTCATTGTATATGTTCTTCTTGACCTGTGTTACTTCTAACTATGGCACTGTAAATTTATTTTTCCATCTAGACTGTTTTCACATGGTGTAGTGCTTCCCTTTATATTTCAGCACCCTTTTCCCTTTTTTAAACAATTTTGACAACTTGTCCTTTGGTAATTAGTTTTGCCCTATAGAAAGTGTACTTCAAAAACATTGAATTCATCTCCTAAAACAATATCAATTTATCTCTTCAAACATTCCATTTATCTCTTAAAACAATATCAATTTATCTCCTAAATCAATGTTGGCCTATCTGATTGATTACCAGGATATTGTACTCCGTGGAAGGTACACATAAATAACAGTAACTGGAAAAAGTATACATTGTATTAATTCAATTATTTATTTACTGCATAATGTTTGTTACAGCCAGAAGGAAGTTTATTTGAAGATAGGTTTAAAAGTTTACAGAAAAGAAATATAATAGAACCCAGATTAAGAGCTAAGTAAGTACAGTCACTCTTTTTAGTGGTCAAGGTGGTCAACTTTTAAGATGATCTAAAATCATAAGATTGTCTTATTGGAATCACAGGCAAAATGTTGATGGATTTTATTGGTCAGCTGGTAGGTTTTGTAAATACTGCCTACTGGAAAAAGTTGTCAGTAGTCCAACTTTCTTAGACCCTAGTTCTGACATAAAATATTGAAGACTTTTGTACATTTTAGATATACACATATTTCAAAGATCTTGTTTCGTTTTAATATTTCTGCCCAACAGTGATGAAAAAGGATAGGTGTTTTTTCTTTTTTTTTTGGAGGGGGTGGGTTTGTCATGTTCAACCTCCTTGTGCTGTCTTTTCAAATTTTCATCACACTGACATCAATAAATAAATCTATACAAATTTATATTTGCCATAGGTTTATGTTGTAATCATTATGTCCTAACAGTTTTGCCCCTTATTGTTACTGTAAGAAAGGCAGTGTGTTCAAGTTTTATTTGTTTACTCAAATTAACTTTTCCTCTCGATATTAATCACAGTATCATATTGAATTTGTTTTTTCTTTACAGAAAACAGAAACATTATACTCCAAAAATATTTGACAGGAAAAGTCACAAAAATGTTCCAGAGGTTAAGTAAGTATCTTATACTTTATCATATATTTACCATGTTTATCAAAATGCAGCTAAAATTACAGTAAAACCACAATTTACTGTCACAATTTGTTTAATTTTCTGTCATATTTTTGGCATTTTGAAGGAGTGGAGAGTTTTATAGTTTTTACGCCCCAGTCAAAATTCTTTCACTTATAGTGAGGCTGAAATTTTAAGGACCATGGAGAAATCAGAGTACCCAGAGAAAACTACAGACCTACAGCAAACAAACATGTATAGCACACTAGAAATTTTAACTTGATTTTAGTCTGCAATTAAAAGGCTAAAAATATCCCTCTCACTTCAATATTTAGTGATATATCCCTTGAAAAATTAATATGTAGGATGTGTTTAATAATAATGCATCTGCAAAATTTTAATTTTCATGAAACAGTCACAATTAAAGAATTACTGTTTATTTAGCCTATTTCGGAGAAAGCAAGATCGCAAAATACTCTATAAATTTCAATACGACGGGTACAAATCAATGATTCTTTTACTTACATGAGCCAAGTCGTAACTGAAAATTTCGTTTCGGTTCCATCCTTGCTCAATATATCATTTTATGCGACAAAATATAACCTGTGTGGGTGTTTACAATGGTAATCTTTTTTACGAAATGGCGGGTTTCTTTATGTTACGTAGTCATGACGAAAGAGTCGACTATTTACGTAGGTTAGTGCAGCTCAAGAACGAATTGATTTTTGCGTAACTGGGATGACCAAAATCGATTTAATAAAGTGAACTACTTTTCTGCATTTTCAAACTTTTGAAAAACATTGACGTAAATTCAAACTTTTAAACTCAACCCGACCTTTGAACTACCCTTCATTGTACCCCTCACGAACCTACGTAAATAATAAATTCTTCCGTCATCATTACGTCACACGAAAGACTCCGCCATTTTGTCAAAATTTTTACCATTGTAAACACCCATCCAAAACACGTTTTGGTGAATTTAAGGAGCTATAATGCATGGATTAGATCGACATAAGGATTATTAGCAACGACTCGGCTCATGTAAGTAAATGGTTAATTGATTTTTAACCGTGCCATTCAAATCTTTGATATATTAGCGTTATTCCTTTCTCTCCAGCACAGCAAATGGACAGTAGTTATGTTTGTTTGTACACATATGACACATTACTGTAGAAAAGTCACTGATATACAACTGAACTTAATTAAAAACTGCTACTTTTAGATAATACTAGTACTTGTTAGGAAGTATAATGTGAATTGTTTTTTTTATTTTAGGTTGTCCTGACAAGAAAGATTTTTGACTCTGTGTTCACATTGTTGAATAAATTGTTAAAATAAATGTCCATGTATTTCTCCCTTATTTCTTCACACACCCTGAATCAGTCAAAGTCATTTTAAGTTTTAGAAGTTTTTTGGATAAGAAAGAAATGATGGATATAAATACATGGCATCGGTAAAAATTTCCTCAAGTGTGCCTAAAAGAACCTGCACTTTATATAAGTGCACTGCATAGTTAGAAATCTCAAGTTCACCTCACTTCATTGCCATAAAATTAAAAGATAAAGAAGAGTTCTGAAAAATGGACTTAGCAGATATTGTTTAAAAACTTTGATTGATGTTCTTTTAGTCCTTCATGGTAAAGCTGTTACTATGACTGTCACAAAATGCCCTTTAGCACAAGTGAACAGGCACTCCTAGCACTGCAGATTAAGTAATATTATAATATAGAGGATAAAATGAAATTAAGTTTAAATGTATTAAATGTTTTCTGAACACCTCTATATATAAATCCTGGCAAGACGGAAACTGTTTCAGAAGAAACAATAGGACCTCATGCTTTTTCTGACCTGCAGCTGACTGTAAAGCCACCTAACCAGATGACTCATTTTACACCAGGCAAATAGAAAAAAAGAGGCTGTGTACATTTGTATTTAGAGCTTGAACTGATATGATTTAGAAATTTTAAATAACGATGCTGATAATCCAGCATATTTCAGAAGACTGAATAATAACCTCTTACACTGCACACATGAAAGAATTTTATCTACCCACACTGCATACAGAAGTAGAAGTGGATATAAGATAAAAAAGAAAACAGGGGTTCTATAAAACGAGTTAAACAGAACATTTATCATTTCAAATTTCATTGGATTAATTAATTGAATGGGATTTTAGTTCACAGTAAAAAATATTTCACTCATATCGCCACGTCTCCAGCTATAAGTGAAGTGGCAGAATTTGTTACCTTTGCAGTGCGCTCAGGGCAATGTGCAGGGTGGGTTCTTTAATGTGCCACACCTGCTGTGACACAGGGTATCAGTTTTAAGGTCTCTTCGAAAGACCATTTGACTTTCATTTCAAAATGCTGAGTGCTTTGTGAAAGAACAGTCACAGCTATTTTTTAAGTTTTGGTTAGACCTGGCCGAGGTTCAAACCCATGACCTTCTTCATATGAAGCAAGCACTCTACCACTGAAGTTTCATTGGAGATGTTCATCTATGCAGCTGTGATTAAGTTTTCAGTATCATTCAGCAGATGTTACTAGGCACCCTTAACAGTTAACACCAGTTAAAACAGTACTGTAAAGGATGAAATAAAGTTTAAATGTTTTCTGAATAGTACGTTATACTAAACTGCTGGCAAGACATGAATTGATGTATCGCCGGTCATGCCTTTTATGTTCTGACACAAGCCGTCATCACGATACCAAAGCAGCTTCACCGCATCTAATGATGTTCTAGTGTCAGTGACATAATGAGATGACACAATTCAGGTCGAGTTTTCATTCTTTTTGTGTGTAATTCAAGCATGCTGAGCCTTTGCTGGAACATTGTATGCGTGGCCGCTGATCCGTCAATTGGTATGCAGTCACAGGCTGTATGTGACTTTATGCTGGCTGTAAATGGGCTGCTAGAGAACTCATTAAAGGTACTTTAAATATGTTAAAAATGAAAATTGAGATAAAAGAGGCTATGCATTTGGAACTGATACGGTATTTTAGAGAGTAAAAAATATCCTCAAATTGGCCTAAATAGGACCCTTGTTGTTAATACTGCTACAAATGCCAATCTGGTGCCAGTTCAAAGTCGAGAGTTTTATAATCAGTAGTCTCATTATGGGTTGATCTGGTCTTTTTCTTATTTAGTTTGGTGACCAAGTGGTACAAAGCCCGAGGTTAATGGTCACAGCACTTCTCAACAACTAAGTTTGAATCACAGTCGAGACAGATCTTTATCTTGTCAGTTCATTTGCCGAACATTTGTGGTTACTTCATTTCCCTTATTCATCACAGACCTTGTCTCAATATAAGTGAAAAATGCCTTACTCGTACGTAAAACTACATTGCTCATCAATTCAGCTCTTAGTTCTTTGTTCGTTGTTTCTTTTCTTTGAATAATGTTTTGACCATTGCTAAGTACATCTTTTTTTTTAAAAAAAAGTTGTTTTTATTCCAATTATAAGAAAAACAACACAGCTTTATACACTATATATATCACATATATTTTTTCCATATTCATATACATTGCCATCTAAATATATATGTTAATCATATCTATAAGGCGTGTTATAAATATATAAATTTTCAATTTTGTAATATTGGGTGCATTAAAGATTACAATTTTTTAAAATTTATATGTACTTTGTATGATGATATAAGACTAAAAAATTCTACAAAACTGTTTTTCTGTTTTTAAATAGATTCGTTATTCAATGTTTTTAGCATAACTTTTTTTTCAGTTTTCAAAAATGTTCCATAAATGCATTGTTCTAATATTATCCAAAAAAGTGCCAAAAGTAGTATGCAACCCATAGATAACTTTCTGTATCGAGCATTTCAAAAACGAACTACATGTACATTTTTATGATATTAAAACAATGATATACATGTAAATGCAATAAGTATTAATAGACAGACTATTGTAATATTCAAGGACTATAAGGGTCTATAGCCTTACAAATGCAATTATATACATGTACATCATAAAAATAAACAATTCAATACCTTTGTACATCTATTCAAACAATATCACAAAAAATTATTTACAAAAATTATCAACAACATCTATTTACAAACAAAATCATGAAATGAAAACTGCAATAAAAATCCTTTTGTCTTATCATAAAAAATCTTTCCTCTATTTATACATGTAAATTTATGCACATTTCAAGACATTTTGTGTCTTAGATTTTGTGATGGAATTATGCTTAAACACAAATTTGAAAAATAAACAAACCTTGCAAATTCAGTTATTTCATTATCAACAAAATACCACTTCTAGAAAGAATTTTTGTGGTTTCAAGAATATAATCAAACAAAAATTCGAAAAATAGATCCTCATAATCCAATTATTTTAATTTTACCTTCCAATTCTAGAAAGTATTTTTTCAATTTCCAAAATTAAGATATTGGAAATATATTCCCATACATACATATCTGTGCTCATTTCAAGACATTTTGTGTCTCAGCCATCCTTTGTGAAAAAAAATGTTAAAACAAAATAAGACATCCCAAATGCAGTTATTTCAATATCAACAAACACTTCTTAAAGGTATCTTTGTGGTTTCAAGATATCAGGAAAAAAATATTTACTCTGCGGGTGCCCTGAATCGATACCATTATATTATATAGGAATACAATTTTCATGAATTCAAAACTGTACAAAAATAGATACTTAGATATCTTTGAAACTATGGTTGTGTGGTTGGTTTTCCACATGACATCAACCTTTTTTCTTTTTTTCCTTTTTTTTTTTTTACGATTTAAAAACATGCAGTTAATCACCAAACCATTTTAAAAATAATTATATCATATCTCAGATCTCAGTTCCTATACATGTGTAAAACAACATTTCTATTTGTGATTTGTGTGTGGACAAAATTAACGCCATCCATCATTTATAGACACAGACACATATTAACAAATTAAAAAATTACAAACTAAACGATAGATAAATGAAATTAAAAAATATGACTTTATAACAAGATCATACTGTAGAGAAAAAACGAATGGTTATGATCATATAGTGGACCGTACTTTACTACATGAAATGTACCTCTATACTTCTATTCTAAATATATTCATCATGTTTTGTATCAATCTAAATATAAGCCTAAGAACCCCCTCCCCCTTAGTATTTATGGACTTGTGGTAAAACTTAAACTGACCAACTTTAAGTAAGATGTTGATGTGCTCTGAATTATATAATTTTGATTAAATACAAATTCCTTAAAACTGTTCCTTTTTTTATCGATGAGTATTTCTCTTTTTTCATCTCGATGGGTATATATTTCTTTCTTTTTTTGCTTTCTTTTTTTAATAAAAAGGATTTTCTCTTCTTATAAATTTGAAAATAAAATTTACCATTAAAACTTACAATTTTAAGCTCTATTTCACCATTAGCAAATTCACCACCAGTCAACACGACAAATAAGGAAATACTGTAACTATAATAAATGGATTCTGTTTATTGTCTCTCTCTGGCGGCAAAACACTGTCAAGTTAAATGACAAATGAAACATAAATTCAGCAGTTTATAGCTAAGATCAGATACTCCAGAAGTCGTCAAGTATGACATCTTTCCAGAAAATATAATAATAATAATAATAATTTGTTATAGGATGATGATGATGATGATGATGATGATGGAACTATTATTATTAATATTATTATGAACATTTATCATCGAACTTGACCATGTTTTACCCAGTGACAGACAATAAATAGAATGTCATTCATTTATATGTATATAAGCATTTGTATTTTGTTTTCATGTCATAAATCCGCCATTATCTTAAATAGTGTCATGTACGGTGACACAGAAGGTACATGAAATATATTTTTATATTACATTCATCAGTGCAAATATATTTCATGTCACTGCTGTGTCATCGTAGTCATGTGCTACTTTTGAATGTTTTTAAATGATACATTCAAATGCAGCACATGACAACGGGGATGTATGCTACTAAAGCTATATAAAAAGCTATATACGTCCATGATGACAATTAATAATATGTGATACTTTTGAATTTTATTAATTCATAAAAATTCAAAAGTAGCACATGTCAGTAGTGTCATATACCACTTTTTGAATTTAAACATAAAATACATTCAAAAAGTGGTAGACGACAATATTTCCATATACCATTTTTTGAATGTATTTTATGATTAAATTCAAAAATTGGTATATGACAGTAGGGACAGAAAAACTAACTTGCACATCTAGTTCATCAAAAAAACATGATGTTGCTCTTAAGACGACACCAGGGTGGGAGCATGGCACATTGTAATCTGAACAGTTACAATTGTCATGCATTACAATTGCAGGCTAACCAATTCGATTGTTTTGAAATCCGTTTTTGACAGATTTATACCATAAAAACGGATAAACGGACGGATAAAATTCAACCAATTTTTCTGATTTTGACGGGTTTTTTACATAAAAGTACTAAAAATTTGGACTTTTTGTATGGAAATTGTACTAAAATCAAACACAACGATAAAAAAGTACCTAAAAGGCAACCTTACGCACTAAAAATGTACCAATCTGGACAAATAAATTTGATTGGTTGGCCTGCAATTGGTTTTGAACTTCTATAAAAGAATATATTCAAAATGTTTTTTGGTCCTTTTTGAAATAATACCATTTAACCTGTATGACTTCGTTCTACAACACTTTATGAAAATAAAAATAGCACTTAGCGAATTGTCATTTACTACTATTGAATAGTACAGTATTTTTTCCAGAAAAATTCATAAGTAGCACATGCCACAATTGTCATATACCATTTTTTTAATTATATCATAAAATACATTTAAAAAAATAGTATATATGACACAATCATAAAACAATATTATAATAATTATTTATCGAATGTCATTTCTTATATTTACAATATTTCCAAATTGATCGTATTTACTTGGTGGTTAAGTTGTGCTAGCGTTCTCTTTTCATTTGCACCTTGTTCATAAAAATAAAATTTTAAAAATACAAATGTATTTCCAAAAACCTTCATATTGACAAAAAATCAGTTGATTGAGTTGGTTGAATCATTACAAAAATTGATGAAATACAATGGTTTGGCCATTTAAAAATCCCACTTAGATGGAAAACAATGAGTTTGTCTTCAAAATATCTACTGATATTAATACCTTTTGTTGGTTATAATCGCTCTTACAATTACATGTATTTGTTAACCAAAATGTAACTTAACTTGATCCTGACAATTTGATGCCGTAATTTTTTGGTTTGTTTTCAAGATATCCAGAAATTAAAATTGCCATTTCCAAAATCATCTAAAGCTTATAACATTTATATTTACTTTTGTCAAAAATGGTTATTCATAGTTTTTAAAAAACCAAACAAGCTACCAAACTTTGGTAAGAATATCATTGTGAAATCACTAATATTCATGGGGTTAAAAATTCGTGTTTTTGTAATTTAAAAATAATTTGTTGGGATAAAATTTCGTAAAATTCTGTCGTTTGAAAATTAAATCCCATTGAGGGCCTTGGTAATTATATATTTTCTTTGAGATTAAATTTCTGGTATTCACTTACCCATGAAAATAGCGAAATTTATTTCCCCCACAAACATATGTGATTTTACAGTATACTGTAATCATGGTAAAATTATGCAACACTTACAATATTTTACATGCCATAAGAAAATATTTTAGAAAAACCGTTTTGGTGGAATGCGAGTGCATTAGTTTTTGAAAACTAAGAAAACCGGAAATATCATTTTAGTGTGAATAGGTGTGGATAGATTAAAAAACCCTAAAATACTGTAAGAATGGATAAAGATAGGTTTTTATTTAAAAAATAAAAGAAAATAATTTTTTAGTGAGAAATGGTGTAGAAGACTTTTTGAAAGCCTGTATGTTTTGGTATTTTTTGTTTATGAATTAATGTTTAAATACAGATCACCGACAGTGACTATCTTACTAATGTTTTAAAGTCAAATGACAAGAGGACATTTGCATAAACTTTTGCACAAATTAAATAAGGGAAACGAAGATGGACATTGTGTAATTTTTTTTTCAAGCTATTTTCAATATTTCTGTGACACCCCCCCCCCCCCATTTTACCTAGAATTTAATGAGTGGGATTACCATAAGAAAGTCTTATAAAAACTAGAACTGTCTCTTGAAGGCCAAATACCCAACGCCCCAATTACAACATTTAATGTTTTCCCGCGACCTTAAACTTTAAGATATGACCTTGGTTCAAGGTCATGACACACCTTTGGATCATGTAAAGTTTTATGACAGTCGTCCAAAGAAGCTATGACAAATGGCCCGGACACGATTTTACACGGACAGACAGACATGGTGATTCCTATATACCCCCTCAAACTAGTTTGCGGGAGTATAAATAGCATATTGTGATCGATGAACATTGGTAATTCACAAAATATAGTTTACATCATATTATTCATACATAGTACAAATTTTAAACCAGATGAAAATGTAAATTAATTTTCAAAAATTGGAAAATTTATATACTGGTAAAAATATAGAGAAGAAAGAATAAAAAAAGAAAGAAAGACAATAAAGGAAGTTAGAAAGGAAGTAAAAAGAAATCTAAACTGAAAAATTGCACATATAAAACAAAAATGATTGTGTCTTCTGTAATGGTTTTCTGACGTCTTCTTTAGTGGATTGATATATTTAGACAGCAACTTCCGGCATACCTGTATAAAACACAAAACATTTGTAATTAATATTAAGTTATATTTGTAACCAATATTTAGAGCATTGCACATGGGATGGCGATGTTTTACGGCAAATCAATACTTTCATTCACATAGAGGCGGTCATTCTCGGATGGTGAAAGGAACTATAGTGTTTGGTCCCAATTCCACAGTTTTCTTGTTAATCTTTTATCGTAATAAAAATAAAAGTTTCAACAAAATCATAATATAGATGGTATAAGTTCGAAATCATCTTCAAAATGACACCTCAAATCATGAATATCTTGAAAACTAACAAAATTATTCAGATTTCAAATTTGCCAGATTTTAATTAAGGAAAATCTTAGTTAAAAAGGAATGATGGAACTGTTGAGACCGGGCCCTGGAGAAAACACTAACATTTCGGAAGCTAACTGACCAAACTTTCTCCCATTAGGATCTACTCGAGTAATATAAGCTGTGAAAGAAGCTCTGATTCGTAAGCACGTGCTTCAGACCACTTGGCAGGCAGGCAGCCGAGGTCCTCACCAAAGATACCCGATTTTCATTTCCTAATACGGAGTGCTTGGCGAAAGAACAGTAGCTACCCACTTTCAAGTCTTGGGTCACACCCGGGTTCAAACCCACGACCTCCCACTAACGGACCGAGCAATCTACCAACTGAGCTACCGCAGTGGTCCCAGAAGCGTATGGTCGTGATCCCTTAATTGGATCGTAGTGAATACTAGTAATTAGATCGGTATCCTATTGCAGAAGCTTGTTTTAAAATATTGAAATGTTCGGCTCTCCAAAAGCACTTAACCACACACGTTGATGCCATTATTGTAAATTGATCTTATGTCCGTCCAAAGAAGCTAATTTTAAAATCAAAAACTAAAATTACGGTTTATTTTGTGTCTTGTTTTTCAGGCTTAATTTTTTATTTGCTTCTTTTATGAGCAGTAGGAGGAGGAGAGAGAAGTGGCAGCGATGGGGGTGAATCTGTTAAAGTTTTGAGAATTAGTTTGGTTAATGCCGATACTTTCTTTCGAAAAGGCATAATGAATCCAATTAATACTTACCAGAATCGGATCTGTAATTCGTTCCGGTTTCTTTTACATCTGATTTGTTTGTCGTATCACACTTGTTATCCGCTCCGGTTACCATTTTATCTGCTTTGTTTGTCATATCAAGCCTGCAGTCTGATCCGTTTTCCTCTCCATCTGTTTTACTTGTGGCATTCTGTTCCATGGATCTTTCAATGACAAATCTTCTGCACTTTGCCTTTTGTTGTTTTTCATAGTTACGGCAGCTGACGTCAATGCTTTCTTGTTCTTTTCGTTTCTTTAATTCTTCTTGTTTCTTCTCGCGCTGTTTCAGCTTCCATTCCAGTTCGAGTGCTTTAATTTTCAACGCTTTCTCGCGGTTCATTTCTGCAATAAATCTTCTTTCTTCTGATATTTTGGCAAGACGACCCTACGGATACGTAAAATATTCTTATAACATTTTTAAGAGTTTAAATCTCTGTTAAATTTAGTTTATAAAGCTTCAACAATGCTTTTCCTAGTGTATGAAATGGGTGTTTCTTTTTAAAATTAAGGTTTGACACCCTTGTTCTAGCTTGAATTTTCAGAGAGAGAGAGAGAGAGAGAGAGAGAGAAACTTTAATAAATCATAATCAAAATAACAGTTCTAAGAAAAAAAAACTATAAAACTATCTAGAATGACAAGATCGTGAAGATCGTAGACCAAGAATTTATGCTGCCAAGGCCTCATGTACCTAGACTTTCCAAATTATATGTTCACAGTGAAACATGGGGAAAATATGAAATTAATCGCCAAAAGACCGGATTTTTTATTTTTCGAAATTTTATTAATCATTCATTAAAATAATTGTTTTCAGATATTTGTGGACTTTGAAATTGCACATACTAGAAATGAGCGGTTACGGTGCAGAATTGTCGAAAGTTTAACACTTAGGAGTCGAAATTCGGCTATCAAGTAACCGAGGTATGACCGAGAGAGATAGATAGTGCCTGTCGAGAACCCACCGAGATATAGCTGACATGGGACCAATAGATGCTGATTCAGCACATCATCTACAATAATGATGATTTTGGAATGCGACGTTATATGTTTCTTTTAAATATGCGTGAATAAGCGTGATACCTTTTCCTGTAACGACTCCTTCTTTAGACATTCTGCCATTATTTCCTTTTCTTCGGAATTAAATCCATGTGATGTAGAAGGCCTTTCCAATCGTTCCATTATTCTCTGGGGAGGGTGTTTAGGTTTAGCTTGGTTTTCTTCATTGTCATCCCCGAAAACATAAGCTACTCCACCAGAAGATTTCTTTGCAATGATATTTTCTTCTTCCAACTGTTGAAGAATCTTGGCCTTTTCTTTGCTGATGTCAACTGCATTTATTTCTCCTAATATCTTTTTCCTCTTCAAAAGAAATTTTTTCTTTTCTTTTTTTGGTATCCCTGGAAGTCTGGCTTTACCAGCAAGGTGTTTACCCTCGGTTGGATCCACTGTTTTACAGCTAATACAGCCCATTATGACTGTTGGCCTTATTTTTGCGTTTACTCTGTTGAGTTGATCGCAGAAAAAGGTATCCAAGCAAGGAAACCAATGACGTCATAGATGAAATTAACATCCGCAAAATTGCGCAGTCGCATCACGACAAACAATGACGCTTTTGACGAAATGCGCATTTTATCTTTTTTCTTTCTTGTTTTTAATTTAACATTCAACTTTAACATTTTAAATTTAATAATTAAGTTCATTAACAAAAGGGATTTGACCCCAAGTCCTTGGGATCCTGTCTTACTAGACTATATTATTCCGTTAACCGGCGTGAATGTTATCTTGAATTTAATGGTCAATGATTGAAAAATCTATGCTATTTATCCCCCCCCCCCGTGCAATAAGAATACAGTATAGTATACTTTCTGTAGTGTATTTTGTTGTAATTACATCATTTTCAGTTTTGATATATTAGACATTCCCTGAGTCAAAAAGCGCATGTATTCAATTATGATATTAAATTGATAACATTAATTTTCAACTGATGTTGAAAAATATACCTGTTTCTCCTGCTTATGGTGTATTTGTTTCCAAATTAATACGTTATACCTACCCTTCCGGAACACCCGGCCTCACTTCCCTGGTGGAAGTTCACGTGTCTAACCTAACTTGTCAGTTCCAAAATTTTACTTTGCTTCTGGATTGTGATTCGGACATGAATTAGTATGTTTGTTTTTGATAATGATATCCGACATCACTTATTCAAGATATTAGCCGAGTTGTAACGAAGTTGTTTTCCCGGACTTTTTTTTAAACGCCTGTAGATATTGAAGCAATATTTTTTATGCGAGTCCACCATAATGAGTTACAGATCAAGTCTGAGTTTCGTTTTGGTTTACAGATTTTTAATGAAATTATTTGCCGTAGACTTGATTATTTCGGCTTAAAAATAGCAGTTTTCCGGATTCATATTTGGTATGCGAGTCTACTATTATGATGAGTTACAGGTCACGTTTGAAACGTTTTCATTCCTGTCCACTGATTTTTATAAAGTTAATTACCCATAGACTTGGAAAAGTTTTTTACAGAAGCAGTTTTCCGGTATAGCTTGTCTTAACTCTTTCAGCTATTGAACTAAAACATATAAAACATGTAATTGTAACTCAATTTGTGCACCCTAGTGCCTATCGATATTTTGCTTGAGACTAGCTTCTTCTAGACGCTAAACAATGAATTGTACTTGAAGATTTTGTTCAACATCATTAAAATTGTTCAAACACAGAAATTATGATTAAATCGTCATCTACATTTAAATTTAATACTTAGTCAACAAAATCACGTGATCACGCATAATATATGGATGAACATTTGGTATCAATGAACACAGAAATGAATAAAGTTTGAATATTTGGTATCAATGACACAGAATTGAATAAAGTTTGAATATTTGGTATGAATGAACACAGAATTGAATAAAGTTTGAATGTTTGGTATCAATGAACACAGAATTGAATAAAGTTTGAATATTATACTTGAATATTGATTATCTTATAAATAAACAACCAGATACTCGTTTTGAATATGAAAAATACGCTTGTGTAAGCGTATGTGTGCGTATTAAAGCTTCGGTGTTTGAATATCTAGCATCAATGCACACAAAATTGAATATAGTTCATCATGACATATTTGAATATTGAATATCTTAGAAATTAATACCCAGCTAGTCGTTTTGATTAAATAGTACGTAGATATAGAAAATGTTGGGGCTACATTCGTGTTACAAGAAAATGTAAGAGGAATGTTTTGCGGAAAAAGTGATCCATTTCTAAATTCCGTAAGTAGGCAGTTATAGCAACCCACATTGAAAAAATACGCACTTTGACTTTTTTTTAAAATTGCGTTAAATCCGGAACAAGCTCAACGCACTATGATTTTTTTTCAAATTGCTTCAAAAAATGGTTCAGCTCAACGCAGTTCAAGTGAAAAATACTTCAAAGTGCGTTAATGAGGTGTACTGAATGATTTTAGAAATCGATAAAACAATTTTTTAAATCGTAAAAATGATTTTTTAAATCGTACTAACGATTTTTTAAAGTTTTTAAAATCGTACAAACTATTTTAAAAATTGTACAAAAATCATACTATTTAAAAATCGTTTGTAGTTTTACGTTGAAAAAATGGCACCAACAAACTTTCGTACAAATGGCATTGAAACAAACTGAAAAAAATATAGATGTATATACATATACATGTAATTATATATTCATAAAATTATGAAAATATCATGAGAGATACCCCTTAACGCTATTTAATGAATGAATGAATGAATGAACAACCTTAAAAAACCGTCAGAGTATCTCCGTTGAAATGAACCTTTGTTTACAGATGGCGCTGTGAAGCACGTGTATAAAGTTCCCGCCAAGCTGTCAAAAATGCCGGTTACAACGTTTCTAATGGATTTATTTGTTGCATACATTATCCAACTGCACAAATACCAGATACTTCAAATATATTTTGGTAATTATAACAATGGATTTTAATGAGATGACATGATGTACAGAATGGACATAACGGCATCTCTGTTGTGACGGCGGACTCTCTCTGACAATGTTAAAGGTCGCGTGCCAAATATCATAGCTCTGGTCCCCCCACCATATCAGAACTGACCATCTCGATATAAGATCAGAGTAAATCTAAATGGCAATTTAAAGACATTTTTGACCCTGTAATTAATGTTTTATTCCACAGTCTAGATAAATATCTGGGATGATGGAGGAAACTGGAATACCAATTAAGTAAGAGAAAACTTATAACACAAGCAAACTGAAATTATACCTTTGTCTTTTTATAACAAAAAGTCCAAAGTAAATTGATGTAAGTAATTTTTATAGAATGGTCCAAAATAAAACCATAAAAACAAGATGCAGTATGAACAGATAATGAGACCATGCACTGATCATAAAAAAACTTCTAAAAATATAGAAACAAAGGAAAAAGACTGTATCAACATAGAATGAGGCTGCTGATTATGGAACTTCTGACTTTGGATGAGCATCATGCGTACTGACAATGAGTGGTGTGGTCCTTGAAGGACCATCTTCATTCCAACAACCAGTGGTAGCTTTTGGATTAAAACAATTGCATATAATAGTATGGCCATTGTGAGTCACAGCTAGGGCAAAAAAAAAAAAAAAAAAAAAAAAAAAAAAATGTCAGGCTTTCCATTAAATCATACATTTTTTGTTCTTTTATTTTCTGTTAGATAAATTATCAGAAAAGAAAGTTATGACTTGGTTATTGGAGTTCTTTCAACTAGAGATAATTGTGAACAGCCTCAGGTGATAAGGGAGACCTGGATGTCACAGAATACCCAGGTGAGGATTGAATACTAGTTAAAGGTTTGTCTCAAGCCTTTCCAGGGTGAGATATCTTGGTTTTCAAAGGGGCTAAGATGAGGCTTTATCTTAGATTGAATGACAGTCCATAATGCAATATTAATTCACAGTATTTTCCCCAGTGTTAGAATATAGGCTGATTCTCCCCATTGTCAGTTCATTCTGTAACCTATTTAACTCTGTCACCTATATAACGGAGAAAAAGAAAACTCCCAAACCTTTGTTTATAATAAGCATGTATTAGGAAAGTATAAAACTACTAACCTCTGCAACTGCTGTCTCTCTGAGCTAGCACCTAATAGTTGCCATGAGTGCACACTGTTGTGTTTTTGTCCTTTTTTACAGACAAGACATGAGACAAGCATGTTGTCGTCAAACTATCTTTATTATAATCTCATCTGAGATGCATTTGTATTTTTATTTAAGGAATAACTGTGATATTATTTTTTTTATTGGTGTATAAAAGAAAAAACGATTTGCACACTGGATAATGCGCGTAGCGCATTATTCAAAAGTGTGCAAATCGTTTTTTCTTTTATACACCAATAAAAAAATAATATCACAGTTATTCCTTATAATTTAATTTAGACATTCTTTAATTGTTCAAGAAATTAAAAGAAAACCCCAAAAAATCTGAAACATTTAAATCAAGTTTAATTATATCTACATCGATAGTCATCATAAGGCGGATGAATATGACCCGATTGTTTTTTTATAATCGTGATCTCATTCAGTGATGAGTATTGCAGATGTAAACAATGAAGAAGTTCCGGTTAAATCCGCCAAAACGGGGCAAGTGGGCGGAGCTAATCTAAATTTTTTTTATTGAGGTATAAAGAAAAAAAATTGGTCACGTGGTCTCCATTGTTTTGTATTGTGTTCTGTTGTATAAACAAATTTTAATTAAATTATATGGACTTCATACTAATGAATATGAATAACAACCTCGATCTAACCTTGATCCCAAACACATAATTTCAATATAACACATGAAATTGTAAACATACAACACACACACTAGTACCAAGTAGACATCCACATAATGCACACAGCCAGTCATGGTCACATTGTGGTAACCTAGTGTAACCACAATGACACTAGCACTGCAGTGCAGATTACAACACACGCCCATACAAGCCTAAGGTTTACTAGAGGTGTCTGATAAAGTAAAGTAAACGTAAGAAAACCAAAGACCTATACCCCTTGTTCACAATAGGCAATTTTTGCTAAGGTACCAAAACCTTTTCATTATATGATGTCTCTGTGTCCAGGAATGCCCTGGATATATTTGATGTTCTTTCATTCAATTTTGATTACACACATGGCGAGTGTAGCTAGCTAAACAGGAGGTGCTTACTCTTCCTGAGCACCCGACCTCACTTCCGCGGTGCAAGTTCACATGTTTAACCTAACTTTTCAGTTTCAAAGTTTTTACTTTGCTTCTGGATTGTAATTCAGACATGAATTACAGGTAGTATGTTTGTTTTTGATGTGATTACTTCTGTCATTTTGATTATTCAAATTCAAGTCTTAAATGAAGATTCTCCATTAGTTTAGCCCAATTAATAGAATGCCAGGTTTTAGGATCTGATTTTTAGTTGGGGAAGATACAAGATTTAAAAAGACCCAGATAATCACTGTCATGTGATCACTGCAAACAAAATGGTCAAAAATGTTTCTGTTGGCACAATCCTGTAGGTTTTTTCTGATGAGTATACAGCTAGCTATTAGAATTATCTCTCTTTGAATATGTTTATAATCAGTTACATTGGTATGTTTTTCTTTTTAAACTTTACCACTCACAGCACTGTGGTAGCTCAGTTTGTAGAATGCTTGCTCCGTAATTGGGAAGCCACGGGTTCGAGCCCCTACTTGAATGTAGGTAGTGACTGTTTATTCGCCAAGCACTTGGCATTACAAAATTAAAGTTACAGTTCCTTTGGCTGGGAACTTAAAATAAATGAGATCCCATGTTAGGGTAGGCGTGGCACAATAAGAACTCTGCTGTATAATGCCATCAGCACATCACACAGGCAACATTTCTGCACATTTGCCTATAGTTTCAATATAAGTGTAATATTTTCACTGGGACATTAAACACCATTACTCAACTCATCTCTTTTTAAACTTGAATGGTTTCTCTGCTGATTTCAGGATAACCAATATGTTTGTAGTTGGTATACATTATTGTGACATACACCCAGGTAACAGAATAAGTCAGTATGGCTGTGAAAGGTGTAATGTGTCTATGAAAGGTAGTAAAGTCTTTCTTACGTAGTCTAATACAATTGTAAGCTAGGGGCCATGGTGGCAGAGTGGTTCAAAATACATGCTTACAGATCAGAGTGCCTCTCACCACCTAGGTTCTAATGTCTTGCATTTATCATTGGCAGCAGAAATCAAAATCAAAAGGGTAGCACAATTCTATTTCCTTCGCACTTAAATTACCATAAAACCGTTAATTTCAATATACATACTGTTTAATTATGCATAAAATGCTTATTTCGTTATCAATATTTCTTAATCTCACTGCTTTGGTTTGAAATCCAATTGGGCAGATTCTAGTGTGAGAAAGTTTGTCAGTTTGCTTATCCAGGGTTGACAGTGTTTTCCTTAAGAGGCAGCAGCAGGCAGATTTGACCGCCTAAAACTCCAAATTGGCCGGTTAAAAATCCTTAAATTGCCTTCCAAAGACCTAAGAAGTCCCGTTGCATTAGTCAATCTACCTTCTGTTACAAATTTTAGGGAAATCACTGGGTTGGTGGTTTCCTCTGGGCACTCAAGTTTTCTCTACTATTCTTGAACTGACTGTCTCTATATAAATGAAAGAATCTTGACTGGGGAGTAAAGCATTATTACTCAACTCTAATGTATGGTAAAAAAATCATCCATGTCCGATATCAAAGACCTTCTAGTTTATTTTTAACAATTAAAAATAAAAGTTTTAAGTGAATGTACTGGACTTTTTCAGTCTTTTTGAATTTCGAGGAATACAAGTGGTTACAGCTTGTATCTTTTACTTTTGCCTTCCAATATTGATATTAGAATGTCTATATTTTATGCTGGACAAAATAAACAGCCATTAAGTTATACAGGGTTTTGGCAGGTTACACAGCCCCACGTACCCCACCAAAGATTTATGTACCCTGAGGCTCACCCTTCATAGCGGTAATAGTTTGTTCTGATTAACTTCAATGTCGTATTCTGTGTGACTTACGTACGTTGTTGCCATGTTTGTTTGCTGTAACTATACGTCCATGATTTACGAGTTACTTCCCTTTTACATTGTGTGCGTTTATGTACCCCAGCAGATTTCCGAACATAGCTCTATGTACCCTGGCAAGTTAACCAATGGCTATGCGAGAAATTTCTTTGAAGGGTGACAGTGTTTTATAATTTTGGAGAACAAGTCTAGTTTTATGTGGATATTGTTGATGAAGAAATTTTTGTCTTTGTTTAATTTTTGTGAAAATAAGTGAGAGCAGCATGACAAGAAACTTTCATGAATATTTAATGTTATTATTATTCACTTGTATTTGTACTGACTGACATCTGAGGACGTGAAAAAAAGTTAAAAGTTAAAATTAGAGTAACTTGAAATGGAAGCCCTCAGAAAAATGAACTAAGATAGATTACCATTAAAAAGTTATATTGCTGCTTTTCTCAAGAAGAATGACACAGCGGTTATTGATTTGAATAGCTGGAATAAAATTGTGTATATCCATGGGGCTCATCAATGTGTTTGTGCACACTTAAATCATGTATTTAAAATTTTTCATTTAAAAATTTTAAATTCAACTTGACAACTTTAGTCTGGTTACAACTAATAATGCCTGATAATGGTTTGTTTGTGAACAAATTGATTCTTTTGTACAAAATAGCAAATTAATTTTCATTCAGAAGTTCCTTAAATTGTCTACCATTATTCATTTGGATTGATTTTTGGAGAGTACGGAGACTGACTTATGCCAGTAAAATGTGGCCTTATTGCTTGTTTTAGAAATGTCGAAATTACATCATCAAATTATTTTGTTTGTTGGGAATAGAAATAAGTCTTAATTACTCTTTATTTAGACTTCTTATTTAGACACGATCAGAATGCCATAGAATCATTCATTTCCATTTGGTTAAGAGACATGTGTTGGTCTTTTTATATAGGGATAAAGGTTTAAGACATTTAAATTCCATGTTGTATGGATATATATACTTCAGATTAGATTGTGATATTGATTGTGATTTGCCACATTAAACTGTTACAATTGTTTCCTTTGCTATTCAAAAAAAAATTATTTTAAAAAAATGAAAGCAATGTACAGATGTAGCATATTTATACCCCCCTGCAAGCTAGTTTGAGAGGGGTATAAAGGAATCACAATGTCTGTCTGCCTGTCTGTCCATGTAAAATTGTGTAGGGACCATATCTCATCAATGCTTTGGATGACTCTCATGAAACTTCACATGAATAATCTTCATGGTCCAAAGGTGTGTCATTACCTTGAACCAAGGTAATATCGGCATGGCCAAGTTCGCAGGAAAACATTAAATGTTGGGGGTGGGGGTGGGGTGGGGTGGGGGGGTATTTGGCTCTCAAGAGACGGTTCTAGTTTGTGATTTAATGTTGTCCCAACAAAGTGGGTGGATAAAGTGTTTACTCTATTTCTTCTGCTAACATTTTGTCTGCACATTTTCTCAAAAAAATTGTAACAGATCTTTATCAAACTACACAGGAACAGGCTTAAGTAGGTATAGATGTGGCATTGCTTATATTTTTATTTTGATTATGCACATGGTTGGGAAAATATGAATTTTCCAGCTGTGGTGCATGGGGGGGGGGGGCACTTTTGAAATCCGTTTTCAGTTATAACTTGTTTACATTGATTATGTCTTGATACTTTTGTGGAAAAATTATTTCAGTGTGAATGTACAAGAAACCTTATTGAATGCTCTCTGGAATTTTTGATAGGTCTCTGGAATTTTTTATGAAAAGTTTTAAATATTGTGTATTAGTTAAATACAGGTACTGTAGTTTACTTTAGACATCCTGATTTTTGTTGACCAGTGTTTTTATTTTCGACAGCTGTTTCCGAATAACTCATTTCAGTTTAGATGTAAGTTTTTAGCTCATCTACCATGTCTACACCAAAGACTCAGTTTAGCTATTGTAATCTTCACCATCTGCCCTGCTTCTTCTGTCACATTTAGATGTTCATATCTCCTCCTAAACTACTGGACCACATTTGATGATATTTGGCAATTATCATGCCAAGGTTTCAGATTTGTAATGTCAAATTATACTGCACTTTTTGTTAAAGGACTGCATTCCTGGGCGCTTCTATATTTTCCTTGGACCTCAGTGTCAGAGTGTTCTAAAGCACATGCTTAATGTTCACATGGACTCACTGCCTATGTTGGAATTCCATTCAGAAATGATCCCAGTGTGAGAAAGTTTTCAGTGCAGAAGGTTGGTGGTTTTTACTGACACTCAGGGTTCCTCCACTATCCCTGAACTAACTGCCTTGATATAAATGAAAAAATCTAGACAGGGGTGAATACCAACCATTTATTCCACTCCACTCCCATATTTTCCTCAATTATGACAAGAATACCTACGTTTTTGTAACCTTTGATCGTTATAATTTATGATCTGTTCCGTAATAAACTGTTTAAAATTTTTATGAGATTCTTTTTATTGGTTTTGTTAAAATTTGATATTACATTTAATAATATTTATGTCATATTTTAGATATCAACAAGGATATTCCCATTGTCTCTGCAGAAGGAAGTAGAAGCAGTGATTACACTGGTACATTAAAGTCTCATCAGAGTTATATATGCACTCTGCATTTCAAGGTAAATTTACTCAAATATACTGTAAAACTGTGATTTATTACCACCATTTGTGCAGTCAAATTTTGACCTTTTAAAGGAGTTTGGCAATAAATTGAGGGGGACTTTTTAGAAATAACACAGAGGAAACAGATTATGGATTTTCAAAATACTGTGGTGATAAGTGAAATTACAAAGTAACTCGGGGGCATTATAATAAGGTTTAACTGTATTTCAAAATTTTCTGCCTGACAATGATATTACTGTAAATCGTGGAATTTTTGCAAGAATTGCTTTACAATTATTTGCCTATTTTCATATTTTATGCATTAATTGATAATCACTGCAAATGCAAGAATTGTAGGCTGCTTGAAATCTTAAGCACCAACTTTTGTTTAGACTGTAACTTCTAAATTTTCTCATTTTATTCATTTTCCCTAATTTAAAAAATCCCATTTTACAAGAATGACCTCAGTGATTTTAAAAAAAACTTCCTATTGTCTTTTAAATTGAAGAAAATTTGAAGTTCTGAAAAACAGCAAACTGTGTTATGACATGCTTACAATAACTTAGGATCCTCAATACAAAGATATTAAGTTGTTACAGCATGTAACATTTTGTGAGTAAGGGCAAATAGATTTAATTTGCTAGTATATCATTGTTGTTTTTGGGAATGAAAATTTTAGTCATTTTTCCACGGGGAAATTACCTTTATTCGATAGTAAACAAAATCATTAGAGCTATAATTGTTTTCTTTGTTTTTGTGTATTATGCAAGCTAGGATAGTAGTCACGTGACAAACACTACGTCATAATCACGTCATTTATGACGTATCAGTTCTCTTCTCGTTCAATGTCGTGTTTATATTATGTATAATGCATGTAATATAGTAGTTGAATGAGTGAGAGTGAACGGATAGGGAACATGGCCATGTCATAAATGACGTGATTATGACGTAGTGTTTGTCACGTGACTACTATTTTGTTAAATATACGTCACCAAGACAAACACCACTAAGTTTGTTTTTAATTTTAATTCCCTAAAACATTAAAATTAACAATATGCCAAAATAATGAGAAATAATAACAACGCGATCGCTTTCCTAGCAAATGAGCACAAAACAACAAGGGATGAAAATATGAGAAATACTATTCGGGCTACTTATTCGTGATTTAATATTTCATCCGTGAAATCTGACGGCGTCTTGGAATGGACGTAATGGGCGAAGAAAACCTCGGAGCTTTTCCATCTACCTAATTTCCGCACTATCTCCGGGTTGATATTTTTAGCTATAGCGGTAGTAGCCCCCGTAGGGCGGAACGATTTTGCGCTGTATCCTAGTCCTCCTAGACCTGCCAACTTTATTGACTCGTCAAGAATCTTGGCGACGGAAGATGCTTGAAGGGCATTATACGGAGCCCGAAGCGATAAGAAAACTGGCCCACCCTGAGATCTGAATCCATTCGTCCGTATTATGTAGTCCTGTAACGTCCGGACAGGACAAAGCTTCTCCTCGGTAGCGCGGGGCAATTCCACCTCAAATCCTGTCCTCGACGTGTCGTTTTTTATGCCAAAGAACGTTATCTTGGCACAAGTTTCGTAAAATTCCACCTGATTGACACGAAAACTAAACTTAACTTCATCGTCCTCATGTAAATAAAATACACCGTTAGGAGCTATATCAGACGGTCTTAGCATCAAAGTCAATGCTAGCAAAGTAATGCTTTTTAACCGCAAAGCCTTAACGTCTAGTTTTTCATTTACCGACCAACCCAAAAACAGACTGTGAAAATTCTGTACAGGCATGACTTTAGATCTCATCATAGGTTCCCTGGTCCCCGATTTGACTAAACCTGTAACTAACAGTTTTAACTCCGGCGAAGCAACAAGGTTTGCACATCCTGTTGCCTAATATAAATGACCAATGGCAGCAAGAGCCGTTCTAAGTACGGAATTAGGCCTAGATGAAGCATCTGCCACATTGCAGAGAAAATCTGCTAAATAGCGTGTATGATTTGGCGGGAACGCGCATTCTGCTTCGGTGCAAAAGGAAAATAACTTTTCGATCACGTTATCATAAGACCGCATGGTACTTTTAGCAATGCAAAACATGACTCTGTCGATACTAAGTCGCGACCACCCTTTGGTTAACAGTTCATTCCGCCATACACTCTCCAAGCGAATATTCGCCACTTTCGGTTCCGACATGGCATATTGTTAATTTTAATGTTTTAGGGAATTAAAATTAAAAACAAACTTAGTGGTGTTTGTCTTGGTGACGTATATTTAACAAAATAATGTTTATGTTGATTAAGAGTCTATCTCCATCATTAATTTTCTGTTTTGTTTAAGGTATACAATTGGTTCAACTGATCAGTTATAAAGTTGATTTATTATGATAAAGTAAAAAAAAAAAAAACAGAAAAAAGCATTCAAGTGATGTTTTTTTATGTGACAAATTGTGTGTAACAGGAGAAACGTTGCAAGTTAAAAAAACTTTACATGATGTTTAAAAGAAAGATTCAAGTGCTACAACTTAATCTTCTAACATTCTTTCTGAATTAGAATCATTTGTAAGTGATATAAATAAGTTGGTTTTAATTTTGTCGGTAGTCTAATTTGAAACTATAGTGATGTAATGTTTTTAATGACTTAAAATTGGACCCAACATCTTTTACTGGTGGTAATACCTCATTTTAATTGAAAATTGATGCTGAAATGTTTTTAAATTTCAGCTTTTTTTCTCCAATAATGAAAACAGATTTTGTGTTAGCGACACTGTAAATATGTGTTTCGTTACATAGCATGATAGATTACTCCCTTAATGGAGTTCTTGGCTAGTGGTTTAAATTAAACCTAATTGTAAGTAAGGGTGTCCTTTTTACCCATCATGAATTATAATCACCTTCTTGTTCATTAACTGTTAATATTGTAACAAACACACAAACACTCCTCTTGTGTAATTACAGGTAATGCATCCAGTTGTAATTAAGTGTCTTGGTTTGTTAGAAGATATATCGTTAAAACTAGAACCTGTCATGATTACATTATTCAATTAATCTTCACAGGTTTGTTTTAAAAGAACATGAATTATGAATGAACCTGTACTCATTGGACCGTCAATTGAAATTGAAAACCATCAAAGTGCCACCCAAAACAATCTTATTTGTCAGCCTGACAAGCTTTTTGATAGGGAAATGCAGTATCAGACTGACATTTTGAAGTTTCTGCATTATTGAAAAAGTGCTTCCGCAACCACTATATCTCCCTTCCTTCCACTGTTTTGACACATGGGATAAAAAATGAAACCTCCAAAGTTCAAATTAAATTGTCTGTTGGTTGGCCCTTTTTCTAGTGTTGGTTGAGCTCGCAAATGTATCAGGGGTGGGTAAAAATGCAGAATCACAATGGCACTTGATTGCTTGTCTAAACCTCTGCTCCATAAACAAAAAAATAATTGGACCAATCTAAAATAAAAATTCTTTGAATGAGAAACATTTTGAGAATCACGAAAGGTGTAGACATGTTAATGCTCATCTACAACTAAAATGAAATTGTCTATTAACCTATTCCCATTTTAAGTATTTAATTGGTGGCCATCTTGAATTTGCAGCTATATTGGAATACTTCATATTAGATTTGTTACTGATGTTCAAAAAAGATTCTTTGCTAAGCTAGCCTCGTCAATATAAAATTATAAGATATATGCTGGGCCTCATCACTATGCAATATAATATTTTTGTTATCTTTGTCACTGATCAGGTTTTTTTTCTGAATATGAAGGAAGAAATCATGAAGGCAGGGTTTAATTTGTTGGATCTCAGAATTGTTGATGGCAGCCATTATAGATACCAACCAATCAACCCTGTTACTCTACAAAAGGTCAGTATATTTTGTTATCTAGTGTGAATGTTCAAGGTGGTTATCAAAACTGTTTGGCTCAAAATATTTTTTTTTTTAATTTTGGCTGTTATTTATTTCATCAAATGGTACCTCATGACCATTGTATTAGATGAATGGAAAGTTGAAATGTTTTTTCCAAAACCTTTTTTCACTTTTCTCAGAAAAATCTGTCATATTGGTGCTTTATATGGACAAAATGTTAGTCCAGTACAAACAATTTAAAAGACATCATGGATGATCTCCATATATTACAAGCTTTATTAGTTTGGTATACTAGTATTAATTGTGTTAATGAAAAAAATTATAACCAAATTGAAAGGGGGAAAACCCCCAAAAATCTTGAACATTCGGTCTTTATCCTCATTCTTGGGTGTTTATGGTATTCAGAGTATTATGTTTTTCAAGTTTAGAAAGCTTGACCAGACCACCAAAACCATCAAATAAAACAGTTGTCTATTAAATGTTGGTGTTTATTACCTTACTACACGCTGTCTCTCAACACTTAACACCAGCATCCCACAGGATCCATTTGATGACAACTACAACACCACCTAACCAAAGTGGTAGTATCACTAGTATTTCAAGTTTGTGATATTTGAACCTCTGTATAAGGGTCATCACCCAATAAAGGCCACATTTACTGGTTCCCTTGGGTGGTCTTTACAGACAGGATTGACTGTATTTGCTTTGAAAAACTACCCAAAATAATGAGGATAAAGATAATATATATCTATATTAGTTTCAAAACAGTTGCGTTGTGATTAAAAAAAGATGGTTGCCATAGCAATGAAAAAAGGGGTTTGTGAAATTATTAGGACATTGAAATACAAAGAAAGACATGTCTTGAAAGCTGATTGGTGTGAACTGCACTGAGCAGGGTTTAGAGACTCCATGCTTGATTCCTACCTATTAGTACCTTGTATTGTTCATGTATCTGTATATAAAATTAAGCAACATTATTGAATGAAAATTAATATAACACTTTGGTGAGTGACACACTGAGTGTCAATATCTGCACATCATAGTATCTACATTTAGTATCTAAGGGTTCAAGTCATGAATATGGGCTGTGGTTTTCTTTCATGTGTTATAAATTACAGAACCAATGGTTAGTGGATTTCACCAGTGTATCACATGGTTTATATCCCTTAACGTTCGTACAAAATGTTTTGGAAAATATTTACGTCACTAAATTCCTGCAATGACGTCATTTCTATAGGAAAATATCAACTAATGCGATTCCATATCCAATGAAAATAATGGTTCTGAACAAATGTTACACTTTATCATATGGTACACTGGTTTGCCAGTATCTAATCTGATTAGGATTTGAGTCTCTAAAATGATTGATAAGAATAAACAAGGGAAAAATAAATAAGTTTTAATGAATAACCATCCAGGGTAATCAACAGTTATTTTATATTCTTAGCTGTTTTGGTATTAAATATGATATTGAGAACTCGTTATTTGAATGGATGTCCATAATAAGGAAGTTGTATTGTGATTGGTTTTTCATAAGGGAGCTGTTTTGTGATTGGTTGTATGTTAGGGTACAATCTTGTGATTGGTTGTCCATGAGGTAACAGTTTTGTGATTTGTTGTCCATTAGGGAACAATTTGTGATTGGTTGTCGATAAGGGAACAATTTGTGATTGGTTGTCCATTAGGGAACAATTTGTGATTTGTTGTCCATGATGGAAGAGTTTTGTGATTTGTTGTCTGTTAGGGAACAATTTGTGATTGGTTGTCCATTAGGGTACAATTTTGTGATTGGTTGTCCATGAGGGAACAGCTTTGAGGTATATGATTGGTTATTTGGTTAGGGAAATATTTTTGATTGGTTGCCCTCTAGGGAGGTATGTGATTGGTTGTTGATTGAGAAAATATTTTGTGATTGTTAGCCAAGGCTCAGTTTATGATTTAGATATTGTTGAAGTGTTTACTGGTATATTTTTATAATATATCTGTTATATTCCTCTGGTGTGCCATTAATGAATTCAGCCATAAAACTTGGTGCATTGCCTCTTTTTAAGAATGTCTTACTTTTATCATTGGGACTAGGGAAGATGTTAAAAGGCTTAATCAGTACATGTCAAAAATTGTGATAAAAAGTATTTAATGGTCAAATGGTGACCAGATTGCTGCATATGTGTAAAATTAGTTACCTTGGAAATAAGTTAGGTTTATTATTTCACTATTGTGTATTAGTATACTATTATTGTATTTAAACTGTGTAAAGAGAATTACATATTGTTAAAACTTTACACGTAAAATGTGCAATTAGTTACCAAACAATGTGCAAACAATTACCAAAAAATGTGCAAACAATTACAGATTATGAAAAATGTGCAAAAAGTTAGAGATTATTGTAGTTGGGGTTTAGTTCCTGCAGCTAAAGTGAACATTAGTTAGTTTTACCAGGTATTTAATTAATACAAACCAGGTGTTTCATAACTCGTTAGTAAATCAATCATCAGGTATACTTCAGACAATGTAGTGATGATTTAACAAGGAGATAATTGAAATATAGAACTCACCAAACTTGCCAAAAAAACCCGGAAAAAATATATATTGAGGTTAAGTAACAAATGTTGTCTAGACGACACAAAGCTGTTTTAATCTATCTGAAATAGGTTAAATTGGGTACTTACATAAGATGTATTTTACAAATTGGCACATAAGTCCTTAGTTATAAGATTTCATTCTGTTTTCTGTTACAAAATCGCATTAGTGGAAACACAAGTTTTAACTTATATCTGGAGACAGCATTAATTCTGCCTGCTAAGAAAGCCTGGAGTGTGGAGAAGAATGGGTTTTAGTTTAATATTTCAATGACATTTACAAACACTTTGTTCCTTATGTACTTTAACATATTATGTACTTTAACATATTTATTCTTGTACTTTTAATATCATTTCCTTGAAATAAAAATGAACAAATATAAATATATAAACAGTATGGAATGTACTATAAAGCAGGTATTATTCCTTTTCTTATAACATAATTTTCAGGGCATTTTGTTCAAATCTCTGTAAGCTTAACTAAATGGTTAGTAAAAATTAAAATTGTTATCAAAGTAAAAGATATTTATGACAGCCATAAAGTGTAGACTTATATCACTTCTACTTGACCATGTTGACAACAGTAATGGAAGGTGCAGAAATTTTGCCCGTGCGTTGGGCTGATGGCGTTATACAGCAGGATTCTTTAGCATACCAAGCCCACCATGACACTGTACCTTGTTTATTTGAAGTTCCCATCCGAAAGAACCGTGACTTTCATTTCGTAGTGCTGAGTGCTTGGCGAAAAAACAGTTACTACCCACTTTCAAGTCTTGGGTCAGACCCAGCCGGGGATTGAACCCACGACCTTCACTCACGGAGCAAGCACTCTACCAAGAATCGAATGGAGCTCAGAACAAATTAGTCCAGGTTTATTCACTGTGGAAGCGCGTGGCCTAGTGGTTAAGGCGTTGGACTCATGATTCGAAGGTCGTGGGTTCGATCCCTGGACCAGGCGATGTGTTGTGTCCTTGAGCAAGACAGTTAATTTCACGTTGTTCCAGTTCACTCAGCTGAAAAGTAAATGAGTACCAGCAAAATGCTGGGGTTAACCCTGCGATGGACCGGCGTCCCATTCAGGGGAGAGTCTTGTACTCTCAGTCGCTTAACGCCACCGAAACCGGGATAAGCTCCGGCCTGATGGGCCTAATGGCTCGGGACAGACTTTAACTTAACTTAACTTATTCACTATCTGACCTGATTGTTGTGAATCATAGGTGTATGGATCAGTGGGCTCACCTTTGTGTCCTCCTTGATCAGATCCTAGTGCAAGAAATTGAGTCAGTTCATTTGCCAAAATTTAGTGATTTTCTCATGGTACTCTGGTTTCCTCCACCATTCCAAAACTAAGAAACATAGTCATTGTTATACAAATAATTTTAAGAATCTTTACTGGGGCATAAAACACCATTACTCCACTCTTTTCTACATTGCTGTCATTAACAGTGAAATGCAAAGACTGAAGATGTTCTTATTTTAAGAGACTGAAAAACAGTTCCATTTCTCAATACATGTAAAATGTCCGAAAAAGTGAAAGTCTAATTTGATAAAATTCACTTGCATTTTTACTGACTACCTGTACCACCTTGAGGCACAGAAATGAATAATGCCAATAAATTGAAATGTTATTTCTCCTATATATTTTAGGTGTTAAAATTCTGATTTACAGAAATGAAAAAAAAGAATGATTTGCAGCCCTTTCCAATTCATTAATATTTGATGTTTCGTTTATGGATGACATAATAACACTATTATACAAATAGTTTAACAAGATGAACTATAAAGTTGATTTGATTTGATAGCAGAATTTTTGTTAGACATACAAAATTTAGTTCTATGAGGTTATAAACCAAATTTTAAAATAAAATACAGAGCTTTTAGAGTTGTCAGATCTTATTATACTGTAAAATGTTCTGTATTAGGTTTATGTGTTTTTAAATGTTGTAAATTCTAATTTTATCACTTTCGGAGTCAGAAGTAGTTAAATTTTTTTTATAAATCCATAGAAAATGATCTATTTTATTGAAATGACAGTTTTTATTATAACTCAATCATGTTTAGAATTCATAAGTGTATTTAAATCTTGCATTCTAAAGGCTGACAAGTGCTTTTAAGTGTACAAGGTTACAGGAAATTTTTCAGTCATTGGATTTTTAAAAAATAATTATAAAATGTTTAAATATTAAAAATCTTGACATTAATTTTTCAATATTTGATTATTTTATTGGTGTATTGTAATATTGCTTTTAAAATACATTACCTATTTGATGGAATTTTAGTGGTTTGATTTTAAAATAGCTTTGCAGTCTTTGATTTAGTCTTAGTTATAATCTAAAGTCCATTCATAAGCTTTTAGACTCTCTATTTTGTCCATTTTTTATGGGCTTACAGTTAATTTTGTATGCCCCACATTGCTACCAAATAAAAGAAGTTTCCACTGGTCTTAAATTGCTACAGTTTCCAATATAACCCCTAAAAATTTTAATACTTTGCATGAAAAATTCAGATTTACAAAAATGAAAAAGAGAATGGTTTGCAGCCTTTTCTAATTCATAAATATTTGATGTTTGTTTATGGCTGACATAACAACACTATTACACAAATAGTTTAACAAGATGAACTATAAAGTTGATTTGATTTGATAGGAGAAATTTTGTTAGAAACACAGAATTTAGTTCTATGAGGTCATAAACCAAATTTTAAAATAAATTTCAGGCTTTTAGAGTTGTCAAATCTTATTATATGTAAAATGTTTTGTAATAGGTTTATAAGTTTTTAAAATGTAGTAAATTCTAATTTTATCACTTTTGGAGTCAGAAGTAAACTTTTTTGAGTTAAATTTTTTGTAAAACTGTCAAAAGTGATTTATTTTATTAAAATGATAGTTCTTAATACAACTAAATCATGTTTAGAATTATTAAGTGTATTTAACTCTTACATTGTAAAGGTTGAAAAGTGCTTTAAAGTATACAAGATTGCAGAAAATTTTTTAGTCCTTGGAAATAATTTAAAGATGTTTCAATATTAAAAACCTTGAAAATTCCTCGATATTTAAGTATTTTATTGGTTTCTTGTAATATAACTTTGCAATCCATAATTAATTGATGAGATTTAATTAGTTTGATTTAAAAAGTGGGTTGCCATCTGTGACTGCACAGCCTCACTCATAATTTAGCACATTAAGTGTCTATAATCACTGCCTAGGTTCAAATTGGCAGAGCCTAATTTGAGCATTTTTGTCAATTCAGTTACTGAAGATTTGTGGCTTTTCAAAATTTTTCCAAATTTTCTGACCTGAGTTACTTCATGGAAATACTTTATGTGAAATAATTTCTGATTTACAGAAATGAAAAAAAGAGAATGATTTGCAGCCCTTTCCAATTCATAAATATTTGATGTTTGTTTATGGCTGACATGTTGACACTATTATACAAATAGTTTAACAAGATAAACTATAAAGTTGATTTGATTTGATAGGAGAGTTTATGTTAGAAATACAGAATTTAGTTTAAAGAGATCATAAACCGAATTTTAAAATAAAATAAAGCTTTTAGAGTTGTCAAATCTTATTATATGTAAAATGTTTTGTAATAGGTTTATGTGTTTTAAAATCACTTCCGGAGTCAGAAGTAGACATGTATGTTGTTAAAATTTGTCTAAAACCATAAAAAGTGATATATTTTATTGAAATGACAGTTCCAACTACACCTAAGTCATGTTTAGCATTTTCAAATGTATTTAATATATAACTTTGACATTTTAAAGGTTGAAAGGTGCTTTAAAGTATACAGGATTACAGAAAATTTTTCAGTCCTTGGAAATAATTAAAAGATGTTTCAATATTAAAAACCTTGAAAATTCCTCCATATTTAATTATTTTATCAGTGTCTTGTAATATACCTTCTGCAATCAATTAATTGATGGGATTTAATTAGTTTGATTTAAAAAGTGGGTTGCCATCTTTGACTGCACAGCCTCACTCATAATTTAGCACATTAAGTGTCTATAATCACTGCCTAGATTCAAATTGGCAGAGCCTAATTTGAGCATATTTGTCAATTCAGTTACTGAAGTTTTTTGGCTTTTCAAAATTTTTCCAAAATTTCTGACCTGAGTTACTTCGTGGAAATACTCTATGTGAAATAATTTCTGATTTACAGAAATGAAAAAAAGAATGATTTGCAGCCCTGTCCAATTAATAAATACATGTGTATTTGATGTTTGTTTATGACTGACACAACAACACTATTATATAAATAGTTTAACAAGATGAAGTATAAAGTTGATTTGATTTGATAGCAGAATTTTTGTTAGAAATACAGAATTTAGTTCTATGAGGTCATAAACCAAATTTTAAAATAAATTTCAGGCTTTTAGAGTTGTCAAATCTTATTATATGTAAAATGTTTTGTAATAGGTTTATGTGTTTTAAAATGTAGTAAATTCTAATTTTTATCACATTTGGAGTCGGAAGTAGACCTGTATGTACTGAAAATGTTTGTAAAACTGTCAGAAGTGAATTATTTTATTGAAATGACAGTTCTAACTACAACTAAATCATGTTTAGAATTTTTAAATGCATTTAACCATTACATTTTAAAGGTTGAACAGTGCTTTTAAGTGTATAAGATTACTGTAAATTTTTCAGTCCTAGGAAATTTGAAAACAATTTAAAGATGTTTCAAATTAAAAATCTTGAAAATTACTGATATTTGATTATTTTATTGCTGTATTGTGAAATTGCTTTTTAAATTCCATTAAGTATTTGATATAATTTAAGTAATGTTATCTACTGGATAATGGATTTGTTGTCTTTCAATCAGTCTCAATGATTGTGAACTAGGTGCACCTGTCACTGTCTTAAAGAACAATTCCACATTGGCAGATAGAAGTTTGAGCAATTTGATTGGCTCACTTGCAGAAGATTTCAGGTTTTTTCCACCATTTCTAAATTGACCACCTCAATATCATGAAAATAATGATTCACAGCACATCTCAGCATCTAGGTTAAAATTTCATTCAGGAAGATCCTAGTTTGAGAAATTTTGTTTGCTTGCTGAAGGTTAATGATTTTTCTCTGGACTCTTTGGGTTCTCCCTATTCCTGAACTGACTGTCTCAATATAAGTGAAAAAAATCTTGATTGGGCCTACTGCTCGCATTTCTCCACTCCATTGATGTCTTCTTTTGAACTGTTGATTGACATTACTGTAGTACTTTTGTGATTCTATGCAAATAGTGTCTTTATGTATCATTGATATCAAGATTTCCTGGGAAAGTATCAATTTACCAGGAAAAGTAACTACTGTTTATTTAGCCTATTTCGGAGAAAGCAAGATCGCAAAATACTCTATAAATTTCAATACGACGGGTACAAATCAATGATTCTTTTACTTACATGAGCCGAGTCGTAACTGAAAATTTCTGTTTAGGTTCCATCCTTGCTTAATATATCATTTTATGCGACAAAATATAACCTGGGTGTTTACAATGGTAATCTTTTTTACGAAATGGCGGGGTTCTTTATGTTACGTAGTCATGACGAAAGAGTCGACTATTTACGTAGGTTAGTGCAGCTCAAGAACTGATTGATTTTTGCGTAACCGGGATGACCAAAATCGATTTAATAAAGTAATAAAGTGAACTACCTTTCTGCATTTTCAAACTTTTGAAAAAATTGACGTAAATTCAAACTTTTAACTCAACCCGACCTTTGAACTACCCTTCATTGTACCCCTCGCAAACCTACGTAAATAATAAATTCTTCCGTCATCATTACGTCACACGAAAGACTCCGCCATTTTGTCAAAATTTTTAACATTGTAAACACCCATCCAAAATACGTTTTGGTGTATTAAAGGAGTTTTAATGCACGGATTAGATCGAAATAAGGATTATTAGCAACGACTCGGCTCATGTAAGTAAATGATTATTTTTATGATTTTTAACCGTGCCATTCAAATCTTTGAGATATTAGCTTTATTCCTTTCTCTCCAGCCGAGAAAACGGACAGTAGTTTCCAAGTTGGACAGAATAAGGAGCCCTTACATGACCTTGTGACTCTGAATCCCCTGGGGATAAAGGGTTGCAAGAATTAGGATTACACTTACCTTACCTTATGTCTCTGAATCCCCTGAGGACAATGATTGTAAGAATTAGGATCTCTTACCTCACCTTATGTCTCTGAATTCCCTGGGGAATAAAAGGTCGCTAGAATTGGGAGCCCTTACCTTATGTCTGAATCCCTTTGAAACAAAGGGTCGCAAGAATTAGTATCCCTTACCTTACCTTATGTCTGAATCCCTTTGAAACAAAGGGTCGCAAGAATTAGGATCCCTTACCTTACCTTATGTCTGAATTCCCTGGGGAACAAAGAGTCACAAGAATTAAGATCCCTTACTTTACCTTATGTCTCTGAATTCCCTGGGGAACAAAGGGTCACAAGAATTAGGATCCCTTACCTTACCTTATGTCTCTGAATTCCCTGGGGAACAAAGAGTCACAAGAATTAGGATCCCTTACCTTACCTTATGTCTCTGAATTCCCTGGGAAACAAAGGGTTGCAAGAATTAGGATCCCTTATCTTACCTTATGTCTCTGAATTCCCTGGGTAGAAAGGGTCACAAGAATTAGTATCCCTTATCTTACCTTATGTCTCTGAATTCCCTGGGGAACAAAAGGTCGCCAGAATTAGGAGCCTTAACCTTACCTTTTGTCTCTGAATTCCCTGGGTAGAAAGTGTCACAAGAATTAGTATCCCTTATCTTACCTTATGTCTCTGAATTCCCTGGGAAACAAAGGGTCACAAGAATTAGGATCCCTTACCTTACCTTATGTCTCTGAATTCCCTGGGAAACAAAGGGTTGCAAGAATTAGGATCCCTTATCTTACCTTATGTCTCTGAATTCCCTGGGTAGAAAGGGTCACAAGAATTAGTATCCCTTATCTTACCTTATGTCTCTGAATTCCCTGGGAAACAGAAGGCCTCTAGAATTAGGACAAGTCTTGTTTTAATACAAAATGGTGCCAATGACCTCTGTTGTCTATTGACAAAGTAATCCATCTAGAAGATAGTATAATTAGTGATTATGACAATACTTGACATAATCTTGTTATAGTATTCTTCAAAGCATCACCGAGACTGTCTCCCATCAATAAACACAAATTAGAAAAGAAATTATTTAAAATATTTGTGTTTGAGTGAATTCTGTGAGTGAAGTAGTTTAATTAACTTTGACTGTGTTACATAATGGTTTGAAGTATACCAGTGGTGTGTAAATAACTCTGCTATTAATAAATGAACTTATCCATCAATATTTCCTGACATTTTGGCAGGAACGGAGATTTCTGCTGCGAGTAAAACGCTGAACTAATGAAGAAATGATGAATACTGATTTAGAATTCATATGAAAAAAATTGAAATTTAAAGTTTTTTTGTAGATCACAAGCATTACTGAATGAGGTGTTGTCAAACTGAATTAATATGTAATAATGTCATTTTGAAAAAGGGGCATGTTAGCACATAGCTGAAAGGTTAAGCGTTAAAAGTGAACTACAGTACAATTTAAAAAAAAAACTTTCAATTAAGTTTACAGATTTTTTTTCTTCTTTGTGAATTTTTTTTCAAAAATCCTTTTATTCCTTATCAAATCTTGATAAAACTGTTATTATGAAACAGAGATTTATTTGAAGGTTTGTTTTCAGTTTCTTAGACCTACAGGAAAATACCATTTAACACATAATATTTTGGGGTATCACATGGTCACTTGTGAACCCGGTCATTTCCTTGTGCTTCTGATCTCTATGATAATGGTTTATTTGTTGTATATCTGTACAATTAATGCCATTTTAGGACTTCATATATTTAAGACAATATGTTCACAGATGAGAGAGAGGGTAAATATCTATTACAGGAAACAAGAAATACCAGTAGGTCTTGGCAAACATGACTTGTTACTTTTGGAATTCACCTTGTGCTCTACTATATGTTGTACATAATGTGATTTTAGGACTTTATTTATTAAAGACAATAATGTGAGGGACGAGAGAGAGAGAGAGGGTAATTTGTATACTACAAGAAATTGAATAGAAATAAACATAACCAAAAACAAGGAAATACTGGTAGGTCTGGTCATCATAACTTTATAGTCCTTAAGTAGCCTTTCTACTTACTATGTACAAGTAAACATAGTTTACTTACTATGTAGATTTTAGGAGTTGAGTAATGGTGTTAAACGTCCCATTCAAGAATATTTCACTTATATCTAGATGTTGCCAGCTATAGGCAAAGGTGCAGAAATTTTGCCTGTGTGTTGCACCATACAGCAGGGTTCTTTATCGTGCCACACTTGCCATGACAAGGGGACCTGGTTTATTTTAAGTTCCCATCCGAAAGAGCCGTGACTTTCATTTCCTAATGCTGGGTGCTTGACGAAAGAACAGTCACTACCCGCTTTCAAGTCTTGGGTCAGACCCGGTCGGGCTCGAACCCACGACCTCCCACTTGTGGAGCGAGCACTTTACCAACTGAGCTACCACAGTGGTCTTTTTAGGTTAAAGACAATAATGTAAGAGATGAGACTATGTATAAATAATTGTATATTGCAAGACATAGAATAAAGTTAAACATAAGAGGAATCAAGTAAGTGCATAGCCTGGGGAATTATATATACTTTTTGTTGTAGATAATGTGATTTAAGGACTTTATATATTTGACACAATAATTGTTAAAGATGAAAGAGGGTAATTGAATATTACAAAAAAATTGAATTGAATTAAACAACATAACATTTGGACTTATATATACTCTTTGTTGTAGATAATGTGATTTTAGGACTTTTGAGATTTAAAACAATTTGTGAGAGACAAAAGAGAGGATATAATTGTATATTACAACTAATGGAATAAAAATTAACATGTGATAACAAGGAATGAGTAAATTAAATGTCAACATAACTTGTAACTTTTGAATTCCCTTAGTTCTCTTGTACTCTACACTCACTATTCGTTGTACATAATGTGATTTTAGGACTTTATATATTAAAGACAATAATTGTTGGAGATGAAAGAGAAGTTGTTTGTATATTACAAGAAATAAGAGAAAAATTAAAATTAACATAAGGGGAAACAAGTATATACCAGAAGATAGACTTTTGCACATAGCTTGAGGAATTATATTTTTTATTTGTTGTAGATAATGTGATTTAAGAACTTTCGAGATTTGAGACCATCTGTGAGAGACAAAAAAAGGGTTATAATTGTATTTTACAACAAATGGAAAAAAATTAAACATGTGATAACAGGGAAGGAGTAAATTAAAGGTCAACGTAACTTGTAACCTTTGAATTCCCTTTGTTTTCTTGTACTCTACACTCACAATTTGTTGTAGGTAAGGTAAATTTAGAACTTTATATATTTGAGACAATAATTTTCCCAGATGAAAAAGGGTAATTGTGTATCACAAGATATTGGAAAATAATTAAACATGACAGGAAACAAGTAAATAAAAGGTCCTTTTGAATTCCCTTAGTTCTCTTGCACTCTACACTCACAATTTGTTGTAGGTACGGTAATTTAAGAATTTTATATATTTGAAAGAATAATTGTTAGAGATGAAAAAGGGTAATTGTATATCACAAGAAATTGGAAAAGTAAATTTGACAGGAAACAAGTAAATCAAAGGTCAATACATCTTGGTACTTTTGGAATTTCTTAGTACACTTGCACTCTACATTAATTTTATAGTCTATTACTATATGTTGTAAGGTAATGTGATTTTAGGACTTTTTAGATTAAAAAAAATATTGTGAGAGATGAGAGAGAAGTTTGTATATTAGAAGAAACAAAATAAAATTAAACATAAGAGGAAACAAGTGTATAGGTTAACTGTTGCACATAGCTTGAGGAATTATATTTGATAATGCGATTTTGGGACTTCAGAGATTTGAGACAATTTGTGAGAGACAAGAAAGAGGATATACTTGTATATTACCGTACAAGAAATGGAATAAAATTAAGCATATGATAACAAAATACATGTAAATTAAACGTCAACATAACTTGTTACTTTCAGCATGTCTTAGTTTCTCTTGTACACAACACTCTTTTTGTTGTAGTTAATGCAATTCTAGGACTGTATATATAAAAGACAATAATGTGAAAGACCAGAGAGAGAGAGAGGAGAGAGAGAGAGAGAGAGAAAGAGAGAGAGAGGGTAATTGTATATTACAAGAAATGAAATAAAATAAAATTAAACATAAGAGGTAACAAGTAAGTATCAACTGTTGCACATAGCTTGAGGAATTATATTTATACCCTTGTCTGATCAAAATTGATAAATATACTTTTTAACTGCCCCAAATGATAAATTTTAACAACAATGGAAATGAGTTCTTCAAGCCCAATTTTAAAACCATATTTATAAAGTGGCATAATTACAAGCTGTTGTAGAACATTTCTTATAAAAGATTGATGTTTATACTTTTTCACGTGATTTTAAGACTATATATTTGAGACAATAATTGTTAGAGATGAAAAAGGGTAATTGTATATCACAAGATATTGAATGAAATTAAACATAACAGAAAACGAGTAAATCAAAGGTCAACATAACATTTGGAATTATATTTACTCTTTTGTTGTAGATAATGTGATTTTAGGACTTTAGAGATTTGAGACAATTTGTGAGAGACAAGAAAGGTTATATATAATGCGAAATCGTATAAATTGAACATATGATAACAGGAAACGAGTAAATCAAAGGTCATTATATAACTTGGTTGGAATTTTTTAGTGCTCTTGTACTCAACACTTACCAGATCTACTGTAAACATACTTAATTTTTGCATGTATTTAATTTCGAAGTATATAAAATTTAATACATAGGTCAACATAATTTTTTTCTTTTGGAATTCCTTAGTATTCTTGTACTCCATTGGAGGTAATGTAATTTTTGGGCATCTAGTTAATGACTTTTTAGGTAACTTCTATAAAGACATTCGATATGCTATACTAATGGAAGAGATACCTATAATACTAGTTACAAGAATTAGATAAAATTGAACAACAGAAGTGTTAAAGGTTTGCTGTGTATGATTATTAGATTACCCCACTTCTTGATTCGATAAGTGTGCATGATATTTAGAATAATGTGTCTCGTAAAATAATTCAGTTTTTTTCTTAACATACTTTTAAAATGCAGTACTCATTAACCTTCATTTTGTTTGGGTTTTTGTTATGTATAAAAATAATAAATCATTTTGATAACAATCCATCAGTATTTACGTTTTACATTTCGCTGACTTTGAATCTTTCTTCCAGAAATTAGGAACCTCGATGGCCAAATAGTTTTAAAACTCTGGCTTTATGATTGCAGTATATGTCATTGCCTTTAGAATCTGCCAGATTTTAGTATGAGAAAGTTTGTCAGTTTCCAGGAAGAAGATCAGTGGTTTTCTCTCAACCTCTCTGGTATTTTTTAACATTGCAGATAGGATTCCTTAATGAAATATTATACCAGTGTTAAATTTCACAACACTAGACAGCCATTTGGGTCAGTAGTGCTTGGACTAAAATTGTGAAACCAAAATTTATGAGAGAATATGAGTGAACAAAGTAATTTTAGCAATTAACCATTCTAACCACCAATGTTGTGAACTGACCTTTGGGAAATAAGTTGAAGATCCAGGTTCAAGTTCATGAAATAAGGGTCAAGGAACATAGACCAAGACTGTTCCACATGAGTTGTTCTTTGAATGCTGCCCCAGATGAAACACTTAATTGTTGGATTTATTGTGTGCATGTTTGGTCTGTGTTACTTAAATTCAATTTCCAATCCATAATGCACAAACTGAGACATAAAGAAGTGTTAACAGAGTGTATGATTGGTGTTCAGAGATCATTTTAAATTTTATTTCAAATGCATTTTGCTGGTCTTAATATGATTATGTTTGATCTTTGACTAAATTTATTGCTGTAGTTTGAATGAAAAAATGTGAGATATTTATTATTTAGCCGTTATGGTGTATAAATTGTGATCAATTAGACCCATGTGGATAGTTGCTGGACTTGGTGTCGCTGAACATGCCTTATAATTTCAAACATGATAAAATGATATGCGAGTCGTGCAATTATAATGTCAAATTTATTTAAACAATGAATTTTGTTATTTTCAGAAAATAAATGCACATGTAATATCAGGGTTTTTCCCACTAGCATTTGATCTTTTAGCTCATCTGAGCACAAAGGCCTTAATTTATGACTCGCTGTCATGATCCATTGTTTGTCATGTTGTTTTATTTCATTGCTAACACTCTAAAGCCATGATTTTCGGTCAGTCTTCAATTGCCCAGTTTTTGTCAAACGCATTGTTTAAAGTAAGTGCCCAAGTTCCTATGATTGGATTGGAGTGGAATACTGTTGTTCTATGCCCTAGTCAAGATCTTTCATTTATATTGAGTAGGTCAGTTCTAGAATAGTTGAGGAGTGCCCAGTAAAATCTACTGACTTCTTGCAAGAGAACTGACAAACTTTATCATACTAGGATCTGCCATTTGTGAGAGGATTTTTGATCTATAACCATATGCTTTAGAGCACCCAGCCACAGCTGCCCCCTCATGTTTATATGACTTGATGTATAATATATAAATGTATTTAATTTATACTTTCTCTATGTAACTTACTTAATCAAAGCTGTTCCACGGCATTAAAAAATCAACTAGATTTTAATTTGAACATTCTCTGTGTAACTTACTTAATCAAAGCTGTTCCTTGGCATTAAAAATCTACTATTTAGATTTTATCTGTTGGTAAAACAAAAATTACAAAAATATGAAATCATGATTGCAAGACAATTTATCTTGGGAAAATATCAAATGTTTTGTATGTTATTTTATGTAGAAGTATAAATATGCGAGCAATAGAAAATAAATTAAAAGTAAATAAGAACTGGTAAGATATGTAAAATAAATGACAAGCAATACATGAAAAAGTTGTGCACCGGTATATATGAAGCATCAGAAAGCATTTGTGTATGTATATGTGGCATCAGAGAGCATTTTTGTATGTATATATTAGCTTCAGAGAGCGTTTTTGATGTAAGTTTTAATGAATATTTAATCACGCTTATTAGATCTGTGATGAACACTAAATATCCTTCACTTCTTAAAGTTATCATTAGTATAAATGTCTATAACATATTTCTCCACGCTGTTTTTTTTAACTGGTTTGTAATTCGTCTTGGAAGATGCATGTAAGACGAGAAGTCAATCATTAGAACAAGAGAAAAGAGCATGTATTTTGCTTGTTAAAGCATCATTATACCTATAATGTGTTTTATTTCAAATAAAAACTTTGTAATGAAGCGTATTATTAGGTCCAGAAATACGTCTGTAAACACAGCCTACATCGCATATCAAATGGATAATTGATTGTTATCAAAAAATTAGGTTTTTTGTGGTGCATTTTTACTTAACAAGATGCAAAATAGAATTAACTTTCATGATTCTTAACAGTTAATGCAGATAACAGGAACATTAGAAATAGATACGTCCATGCTAAATAAACAAGGAAGTTTTCTGTTCAAGGATACATGGTCTGTTTTATAACAAATTGTAATATTGATTACCTAAGTGCAACATAAGGTGAACAACTTTAGCATGTTAAGCCCAAGGAACAAACCTAGGACCTCTAAACTATATGCAAGTGTTTAACTAACTGAGCTAGGCAGACTACTACATCCCTTCCCTGTTGTTCTCAAGTTCTCCATGGTTCAACCGGATCCGAAATCTTACTCAATTTCCCTGAATGGACTTTATATGGCATGAAATTTCCAGTCCACCACTTCAATGTACCACACTGGCCATCAAACTAAAACAGGAAGAGAAAAATACAATGTCGGACTGAGGATCGAGCTCGGGACTTCCCACACTATAGGCAAGTGCTTTTCCAACTGACCTACTCAGACCACTACATATGCAATTTGATAATAATAGAGGTTTTGAAAGTGTGACAGGGTTCTAAAATTACTCAAGGTGTGAAGCCTGGCACTTGAAAATGTACAAGTATGACACAAAAGCTAATTGGACTTGAGATATTGTAGTTTTGGATCTATGATAATATAACAACTCTGTCAACTGAAATTTTCTATCTTGTCAGTTTATTAGCTCTTCGGGTTAACTTGGCAAAACAGTTCCATCTAAATGGCAAGCTTTCCTCAAGTGGAGTTGACACAGGCCTACCTGAAGATAGTGGGCTTTTTAACCTTACTTTTCGAAATGGGTCTAATTATTTCTCACATGTCGATGAAAACTACTATCGCTAAAACTGAAAATTCTTACCTCAAAGACCTTCTGCCATGTGCCGAAAACTAAAAAAGTGAGTTAGTCGTGTCATGCATGGTATATATGTGCGTATCCTTGTGTAACGGGTGGTACTATATTTTTAGTCTTTGAACCTAGGGTCAGGTACCTATAGATTGAACTATTTTGCCAAGTTAACCCTCCAGCCCTTCTGGCTTCATATTAGAATCCCACTCATCCATCACATCAGAGATGCTTTGATGAAGGGGAGATTTTCAACCCTTGGTGTTTATACAATAAGAGTTGTATAAATATCATAAAAAACTAGTGAATATTAAAGCTTGGAGAGTTTTTGTTTTCTATCACTGCATAATCATAAAGTTTATGTTGATTTATCTGACACTAGTGTGTACTCATCACTTGCCATCTTGTGTAATATTAAAATACAACTTATATGGCACTTTGCTATCAGATATGTTGTTTCTGTTTGATACTAAGCCAAAGAAAATTGAATCTGTCACAGATCCCAGATTTCATTAGTGTATCAATTGTTTCCCTCCTGTTTCAGATTAATTTTGGTTTATGTAAGGATTCATCTAGAATGATGAAGGTTTGTAACATGTCTGCCAAAAGGAGTTATTTGTAAATACAATATTTATATTAACTAGATCTTTGTCAGTCTTTATGTCAGAGTTATGTCTTTCAGTGCTGGGAGTGGAGTGATGTAACGATGTATATATATATACTCTAGTCAAAGTTCCTTCACTTACTACAATTTGTTTGATTGTGTTGACTTTGCGCCTACAAGGGATACTTTTTATTCAGCATCATCAATGCAAGAACTTTTTAGCAATGTCAGTGGACTTGAAATTTTAAACTTCCTTGGGGAAAATCAACCTGTTAAATAAAATATAATTGTTTTATCATGTATAACCCAGTGTTTTGTTTTATACCTTGTCTGTGATATAACTGGTTTTTATCAGTTTAACAATAGTTTTATTAAAGATTAATTGATTGTTATTTTTAGTTTAACATTTTAATACTTTGTGTTATTGATACTATTGTATCTTTTACTTATTCTAGCCTCAAATAGCTGTAATTATGCTGATGCGGGTTTAAACAATAACTCACTCACTCACTCTTTTACTTACTGGTATATTAATGTGGAGTTCTGGGAAAGTTGAGATTTTCACAGACATTTGGCAAACAATTGCCATGCACAATTTAACGAGGCTACTGTAAATGTAGATTTATACTGAACTTGAGTGGAGTGGAGTAATGAAGTTTTCACAGCCCTTTAGATATTGAGATTGTCATAGATGATGGAGGAAACCAGAGTGTCTGGAGAAAACTACCGACCTTCGGCAGGTGAGCTGACAAACTTTCTCACACCAGGATATGTTCCCAGTTGGATTAGATCTAAACATGGTGAGGTGCTGTGATCTGTAAACACACGCTTTAGACCATTTAGCCACTTAGGCCCGGCATACCGTAATTTGAACTTATTTTGAGAAAATCTTTTGAGATTAGTTATGGAACTGATTAACCAAACAAGATCAAACCTGAAAACAATATCCAATAATGACTTTTGACACCGATTTATATTGTAGTCCATTTATCATGACTTTGGTTATTTTGTAACACTGAAGAGAAATCTAAATCTGATGTGTATTTTTGACATTATCAAGGTTCCCCATTGTTTGTAATTCTGTTTCTACATTTATCATCCAATGGCAAGCTGCCTGAAACAACTTTGATCTTGTTAATGTAATGAGCTATTTGATTGGTTCTGTCACACTTTCCAATAAGATTAAATAACCAATTGTATGTTTTGTTTTAGGTGGTTTTTGTAAACATGGAAAGAATATTATCAGCATTACTTTTGATACCATCGGCCATGAATGATTTATTATGATGGGACTTGTTCATGTGTTTTCCTCAGGAAAATGACTGCTTTTTCATTTGTTTCATTAATGCAGCAAATTTGAACTTGTACACAACCATCTGCCCTGAACCACATGATAAATAGAGGAAGTAGACTATAAGTTATAGTTTCTGGCAACATTAATTTCTAAATTAGTCAATTTTATGCTTTTGCAGTCAATATTTAAGTTATAGTGGAGGATATAAATGGAAGGCTTTTCTAATTACTTTGTATTAACCCTAAAATACCTTTTTCTAAAATACTTCTTACCAGTAATTGACCTGTATAAGATGTCTTAAAAGGCCAAACTCAGCTTGATCACAAAAAGCGCAAGCATTATATCATAAACAAAAGACTTAAAAATGCAGCATCTATAAACTTGCAGAATTTTATTGTGACACTTGTGTTAAGAATTTTTGTAGCCAGTTATATATTTATGTTTCCATAGAGACATAAAGAAAACATAATTTGTCTAGTTTATGTAAGAATTATCTTCTGAAGTTATGCCTTCTCTTTATTGTTCCTCCTAGGTGTAACATAAATGATTAAAAATTGAACATAGTTATTCATAGTTTTGGAGAATTATTCCAGACAAACAGCTGCTGTTTGGATGGAAGGATGGGCTGAAGAACAGAAATCAGAATTTAATATCTCCTTGACTTTTGAAGATAAAAAAGATAAAATTCTCTTGTCTAATTCTGAACATTGTTTTATATAGGCAAAAAATAGACATTTTGTTATGATGCTGTTTGTTTGTCCATCTTCAAACAATTGTTTTTAAAGAATTTTGGACTATGATCCCGTATGGATTTTTAGCTCACCTGAGCCAAAAGGCTCAGATGAGCTATTGCTATCTATCACCGTTCGTCGTCCGTCGTGCGTCGTCCGTCGTGCGTAAACTTTACATTTTAATCTTCTCCTCCAAAACTACTGAGCCAAATTTGATGAAACTTGGTGATTATTATGCCTGGGTAACAGGCTTTCAAAATTGTGTTCGGGGTTTGACCACGCCCAACAATATGGCTGCCATTACTATAAATAGCCAAAAGACAAAAAAGGTCTTCTTCTCTGAAACCAAAAGGTGCAGGCAAATTTTGATTAGATTTTTGGATTCAGGATACCTAGATACATTAAAATTATGTTTTTCATGAAAATTGGACAAAAAATAGGTTACGCGTTTTTTGCATAAAATTATGTAATTTTTAAAATGAGACATTTATTGTTATAACTTCATAATGGCTGAAGATAATTGTATGGAGTTTTCACTGTTGATTTTGTCTTGCGATTTTCTTCTGATTGATGTCAAGGTCAAAGGTCAAGGTCATGTCCCAGTTTTTGACCTTTGATAAAAAATGCTATTTTTTAAACATTTCTGGTGATAATGACGTAGGATTTTTGGTTTATTGTAGGTATTGACATGACAATCATTTTGATATATCGATTAAGGTCATGGGTTCAAAGGTCAAGGTCACAGATGTACAAGTTTACCAAAATAGTTAATTATCTGCAAAACTATGAACTTTTTGTATTGGCATGTATATTAGAATATTGTAGGTAATGACCCAATGGTCATTTTGATATATAAATAAAGGTCATGAGTTCAAAGGTCAAGGTCAAAGATGTAAACAAGTACTGAAATGATTATTTATCTCAAAAACTATAGACTTTTTATATAGGCATGTATATTAGAATATTGTAGGTAATGGCCCAATGGTCATTTTGATATATGAATAAAGGTCATGAGTTCAAAGGTCAAGGTCACAGATGTAAACAAGTACTGAAATGATTATTTATCTCAAAAACTATAGACTTTTTGTATAGGCATGTATATTAGAATATTTTAGGTATTATCCTAGCGATCATTTTGATATATGAATGAAGGTCATGGGTTCAAAGGTCAAGGTCACAGATGTGAATGAATACCTGAATGGTTAATTATCTTGAAAACTGTTAACTTTTTGTATATGCATGTATATTAGAATATTGTAGGTATTAGCCTAACAACCATTTTGATATATGAATGAAGGTTATGGGTTCAAAGGTCAAGGTCACATGTAAACAAGTACTAAAATGATTATTTATCTCAAAAACTATCAACCTTTTGTATAGGCATGTATATTAGAATATTTAGGTATTATCCTAATGATCATTTTGATATATGAATGAAGGTCATGGGTTCAAAGGTCAAGGTCACAGATTTGAATGAATACCTAAATGGTAAATTATCTTGAAAACTATTAACTTTTTGTATAGGCGTGTATATTAGAATATTGTTGGTACTGGCACAGTGGTAATTTTGATATATGAATGAAGAGCATGGGTTCAAATGTCAAGATCACAGATAAAACAAGTACTGAGATGATTATTTATCTCAAAAAGTATAGGGATGTATATTAGAATATTGGCCTAATTATCATTTTGATATTTGAATGAAGCTCATGGGTTCAAGGGTCACAGGTGAGCGTTAAGGCCCATGGGCCTCTTGTTTTGAAATTCGATATATAATTTCATTAGCAAAATATCTCATGTGAGTTCAATTTAGGGTTATGTATGATGGTTTTCTTAAGAGTTATTCTTCTTTGGCCAATATCTGTCATGTATGATGATTTTCTTAGAGGTCAGTCTCCTCTAGCTAAAATACCATTAAATATCCTACTTCAAAAAAGCACCACTGGATGCATGCCATATTTTAATTGTCTACAGTCTTAATTACAATGTTTAATAATTTTATGAACTTGTGTTAAAAACAAATGACATGGTTTTTGCCTGAATTTATAAAAGTTCCTTACATTTATGTTTTTGCCTGAATTTATAAAAGTTCCTTACATTTATCACCAGACAGGAGCATTGTTTCTCAATCTGATAACTAGCATTGTCTGCATGTATATAAATGAAATACCAATTTATTTTGCAAGTGAATCTCCAATAATTCAACTGCAAAGAATTTACCAGTAACTAACAACTGCTCTTTTTAATTATTGATGTGATTATTATAGAGTCTCCATGAACAAGAAATATTGTTGGAAATATTATCTGATAGTCATGTAGATGTAGGAATTCAGAGATTACATAAAAACTGCAAACCTATTTTGGTTGTTACCACTACAGAGACAGCCGTTTACATGTAGGAATGAATACATTCTTCAGAGAATACAAACTGCAGTCCTATTTTGGTAGTAACCACTCTAGAGATAGTCCTTTATATGTACGAATGAAATTATGATCTACAGAGAATACAAACTGCAGGCTGTACGAATGAAATTACGATCTTCAGAGATTATAAACTGCAGTCCTATTTTCGTTGTAACCACTCTAGAGACTTAATTAATTTGTGTCAAAAATGGTCAAATATAATATAGAACAGTTCAGAGTAATTATAACATATCTGTCAGTTTGACTTACACTGATCTAGCCAGAAAAAAAGTCCATTTTGCTGCCGTATTCCTCAGAGAAATTATATAGAGCTATACTGATTTCCCGTAGGAGGTCTGCCCATTTGTAAATGGCTAGCTCAATTGAATGTTTTACTTGTCTATAGAATGCTTTATTTGTTTTGATATAATTAACGACTCCGTTGTTTAAAAATGACGATATTCATTAATTGCAAAATATAATGACACTGCTGAGGTGATTTATTGGTTGTTTGGAATTTTCTGTGTTAATTTCAAGACCTTAACGTCTTTGCTAAACCAGTATTTGATTTACTGCAAATAGATAGGTTTTCTATTAACACTGAATTTGTATGAAACTTGTTTTACATCTGGAGTTGAGTTGAGTAATGGTGTTTAACGTCCTAGTCAAAAATATTTCACTTATAGCGAAATGTTGCCAGCTATAGGCGAAGGTGCAGAAATTTTGCCTGTGCATTGCGCTGATGGCATTATACAGCAGAGTTTGATCATCTTTGTCATGCCATGCCTACCATGGTAAGGGACCTTGTTTATTTTAAGTTCCCATCCGAAAGAACCGTGACTTTCATTTCGTAATGCCGAGTGCTTGGCGAAAGAACAGTCCCTTGCCAGACAACAGGAGATTACATATTTAGTACTGGACTACCAAGTATTATACTTTTTTTGTGATGTCATATTACATGATACACTCTGATAAAATCACATACAGTCAATTCATTGACACCATTTATTTAGTCAAATTTTGACATTATAAAGGGGTTTTGGCAATATATTGAGGGAGACTTATAGAGATAAAAATAGGTAAAAAGACTTGATACTTCAAGTGAGGCAATAAACAATTTTTTGAAGTGACTCGGGGCATTGTAATATAAGGTTTTACTGTAGCATTACCGGTAAAAAAAAAAAAATGGATGGAGTTTTAGTACTACTAATTTTATTCCAAAGTTGATACAGAACATCTGGGGTCAGTCGTTTGAAGCCCAATAAGTTTAATCAATTGATTAGGCAAAATTTGAATTTTGCAAATTTCAGATATATTATGAATTTAACTTTGAAATATCAAAACTGAATATAAATTCCATCAAACTTAAGCACATTGCAATAAAAATATAGATTTGATAATGATATTTTAATTTTTATTATGTTTTAATTTTCTGCTAATCAATGATTTAGCTAATCAAGCTTTGAACAACTGGGTCCTAGATTATTTTCCTGTGCAAAATTATAGTCGGTCTGATTGCCTGACTTTTGTTAAGACATTGTCAAGGTCAAATCATTCATTAATGGGGTTACTAACATTAGCACTGAAATACATAAGAAATAGGATTCCATCATGTTGACTGATTCTTGTTAATATATCATATAGAAAAAAAACCTTGCATCATTGGCACAATTTGTTCATTCAAATTTTGGCATTATATGTATAAAGAGGTTAAGTGAATGGTGATACAAAAAATAAACTTTTCACTTATTGTCACAGTATGTTGAAGTCCTGAAGTCTATTTCTAAACACTGTGACAGTAAGCTAGTGTGGTAAAATTACGTGCAGCATTAATTATGATGTTTCCTAGGACTATTATTATTTAATGAGACAGGCTTTTTTTGTTACATCAGCAATTCCACAATTCATTACAAATCTGTTATAGTTCATAATATATCTCTGCTTCTCAGGCAAAATATCTATTAGCTAGCATAGAGTCTCAATAATTACTTCATTGCTTCTCTGTCAGAGGTGTTGTACTTTAATTAGCTAGCCACTAAATACCTATTAATACTGTCCTTTGTCGTCACTGAACCTATCAAGATAAAAACACTACAGGAGAATTGTTTCTGAGGGAGTTGAGAGTTTAGTAATTGTTTTTAATGTCCCAGTCAAGAATATTTCACTTATATTGCGATGTTGCCCGCTATAGGCAAAGGTGCAGACATTTTGCCTGTGTATTGTGCTGATGGCATTATACAGCAGGGTTCTTTATCGTGCCATGCCTACCATGACACGGAACCTCATTTCTTTGAAGTTCCCATCCGAAATAATTGTGACTTACATTTCGTAATTCCGAGTGCTTGCCAAAAGAACAGTCACGACTCACTTTGAATTCTTGGATCAGGTCCTGTAGGGGTTTCAATCCTACAACCTACCACTTACGGAGGGAGCATTCTACAAACTACCTCAGTGGTTTTTTGTTTCCGAGGGAGAGGTCAGTAATAATGTCAGTAACATTACATGTATCCATGTTTGTCTAATTACAAGAAATAATTCAATATTTCCTTTCTTTCTTGGATTTTGATTAGTCAAACTGGTTAAGTTCACCATGTAATATGCTATTTACCACCTATGGGAATTTCAGTCAGATCTGTTATATGGGTCATGTCTGAGGCTTGGTCAGTAGCAAACTAACCCCACACCCCCATCTCACACATAAAGTTTAAGGAGTCACCCTGTCTCCATCTACCCTTTAATCTGGGTATCTTAAATATCTATTAGTTAGTGTGGAGTCGTAATAATTACTTCATTGCTTTCCTGGCAATGTTGTTGTACTTTGATTATAGCTAGTTACCACCTATTAATACTGTCTCTTTTCGTCACTGTACCTACAGAAGAAATGTTCCAGGGGGATTGGTCAGTAATAACGTCAGTACATCACAAGTACAAATGTATCTATATTTGTCTAATAACAAGAAATATTTCACTTTTCCTATCTTTCATGCAATTTGATGGTCAAACTTGTTAAGTTTACCATGTAATAATATCCTATTGACCACCTATGGGAATTTCAGTCAACTCTATGTAGGGGTCATGTCTGAGGCTTGGTCAGTAGCACATTACCCCCATATCCCCATCCCACCCATAAAGTTTAAGGTGTGTATAGGAATTAACCTGTCCATCTTTTTAAATTGTGCTGTCTGTCCATCTATCTTAATATTTTGTCTGCCCCATAACTTCTGAGTTTTGATCAAACTAGACAGTATTGCATACAAAATTTAGGCTTATAGGTGAAAGGGGAAAGTCATGTGGTAAAATTTTAGATTTAGCCCCATAAGTTATGTCGGGAATGGGAGTGGGTTTTGTGTGTGTGTGTGTGTGGTGGTGGGGGGTATTTGTCTCTAGTTAATAATTGACACTGGCTTGCCATATTAATTTGTGAATCTGAAGGTTTTCGGAACTACAAATTAATGTTTTTAACAAAAACTGAATACAGATGTTATAAACTTGAAATGATCTTTAAAATGACAGTTTAAATGGCGCAGTATCTTAAAAAAATTAACAAAATTATTAAAATTTGAAATTTGCCAAATTTAAGTTAAGAAAAATCATAGTTAAGGAATGATTGTGAAACTGGGGCAAGATATTAATCAAATTGTGTTAAATGGTGAATTAATCTGAAAAATTGCTGATGCATTGTTCAACACTATGTCACTAACTAATCATCCATATCATGTTTCTGTCTATGCAGAAAGTAATTAAATTAAGATGGAACAAAACCTGGATTATTTTGCAATCCATTTTGAGTTTACTTATGATACTGATACATGTTCTCATCACATGATCAGTCAGTAATTTATTAAAAAGAACCATTATACAAAGATATTTTTGTTACTTTATTTCTTTAATATTTTCAGTTATTAACTAAAGAAGGTCACATACAAGACTAATTTGTTAGATGATTTTGAAATATTGATGCTTAATGGCACATATTCACACATTCTGTTATTTATCACTCTGTCATGTACTACAATCTCTAGAGAATTTCGTATTTAAATCATTTTTTAATTGAAATTGGATATTTTGAGTTTTTAAAGGAAATTAAAAGTTTTTGATGTATGTGGTTTTTCCATGTCTTTTATTCATATTTAAAGAGATTTTATGGTCATAAATTTGGTAAATCTTAAACTGATTTTGTAATAGAGATACAATGTACAAATGTGATAAGACTGCATGACCAACAAGTGATGGTTATGATAAATCACTATACAGTTCAACCTGCCTTAAAGGCCACCTCTATATAAGGGCCACCTGCTTATAAAGGCCAGTGGAAATGTGTCTTAATTGTTCTTTATCCATATTATTGGAACCTGTATATAAAGGTGACCTGTCCATAAAGGCCACTTTTACTGTTTCCCTTGGATGGCCTTTGTAGACAGGTTTTACTATATACATAAGATAAATGTAATATTATAGAAAACTACTCTATTTCAACACATTCTTAATAGTTCTGATGGATACTTTTAATTCTACAATCAATTATACAAATGAATCTCATTTTAAGACTCATTGTAAAATATAATTCAGCACAGTAAACAAACATGGTGGCAAGTACGCAAGTCACACAAAATACGAAATCAGAGTTAAGAAGACCTAACCAATACCGCTTTGAAGGGTGACAAAAATATTAAACAGGGTTTTTGCAGGTTACACGGCCTCACGTACCCTGTTAAAGATCAATGTATCCTGCGGCCCGGGGTACATAAATCTTTGACAGGGTACATGTGGTGGTGTTACCTGCCAAAACTTGTATTATTATACCTCATTCATAAATACTTAAGATTGATTGGATGAACACAGTCACATGACAAGGATACAAATATCATATTTCCCTCATGCGATCAAGTTTGCCTGTAATATCTCCCTTATCTGAAGTTACCATAACGTCACAATGATATGACATCATTGATGGAGAATCCAATGAGTTCCAGTAAGAGAAAAATAAAAAAATTGGATCTGTTTAATTTTAATATTTTCTTTCTGTCTTTCTCTTTACCATGGTTATCTTTCAGTATAATAAACAATTAATTACCTTTGTTTGAGGGAGATATGAACATTTGTTCACTCTCATCAAATCAATTTTTCCTCGAGCTTTGCCCCTGGGAAATATGACTTGTTGCGGGTGAACAAATGTTCATATCTCCCTCACTCAAAGGCAAAAAATGTATAATGTCCCTCAAACAAAGTCGGGAACATACATTATATGAGCTATTTCTTACATCATCATTATGTCTGTCACTTTTCTTAAAAACCTCTATAACAGATCTTCACAGGGGAGTAGATATACCATTGGCTATTCATATTTTTGATCATGTGTTGGAAAAACGTGGATTTTCCATGTTTGAAATATGGCATCCTATTCCAGGTAAACCTTGTTTTATTTAGGGAAAATTTGATTTCTGTAAACCCATAAATTAATATCAAATTTGTCTGTAAATTGTTTTCAGATAAAGCTTAAATGAAGTTGTTATTATAATGCAAATTGTGTTTCATGTTAAAAAGAAATATTTTGCAATAGAATATACCGTAGTGACCTGAAGATGGATGGCTTTGTTTGTTATTTTGCACTATTATCTGCCAGATCTATCACTGTATTGTAAATTCTCGCTTTTAACAGAAATTTTTGAATACCAATACTTTAAGGACAAAAAAAAAAAAAAAAAAAAAAATAAAAATAAATAAAATAAAAAAAAAAAAAAATAAGGAGAGGTATTTTGCAATTTTTACTCAAAGTTTAAGATTGATTAAATTTTAAATGATGCAGTATACATGATTCTGACAGCTTTCCTTTAAAGTACAATGCCCCTTTGAAAGTGTTTGAAAAAATTGATTACAATCTTGATAGTAACATATATGGATGTTTTTAACATTTTACAGACTTTGAAATTTCATTTAAAATTAATTGGATACAGATATAGTCACTGGCGTTACATAATGGTGACAGATCTCTGACAGTAATAGTGATTGATTTTATAGGCATCCATTTTCTGAGCTCTTCAAGCAAGGAAAACCAAAATTAATCACATGCACTGTTAACTGTTATTCTCAAAAACATGCAAGCATTATAACAGCAGAATTGAATACCGGATACTGTTCTGGCCAATAGGGTCAATGTGATGAGTCTTGATTGAAATTTTCCCTGCAATTTGATTTCAGTGAACAGCTGTTCCAAGTTCTTCATTTAAAGAAAACCAGTATTAATCACATTGACTGTTAACTGTTAACACCCCACCTCCTAAAAAAAACAAACCCAAAAAACTCCAAAAAAAAAAAAAAAAAAACAAAAACAAAAAACAAAAAAAAACAAAAAAAACATGTAAGCACAACAGTGAAATTGAATACTGAATGCTGTACTTGACAATATAGTCAATGATATATGTCTTATTTGAAATCTCTAATTTTGTATTCTGAAATCCAGGTTTGTTGGAAGGATCATGCCAATATTTGGACCGGTCATATTTAGGCATTTGTAATAAATTGAAAGCCTTATTTTTAGCCATGCATATCGAAATCATTTTAACTCTGTGTTTTCAACCACATCTCAGGACCATATGTAATGTCAGTTATTAAATGAAGACACCATTTTACAGCCAGTTCAAAGATAGATTAAAAACAATTGACACAACTATCTTTGTACTGAAGATGTTGTAGCTTTAGCTTGTCTGAAATAAGAGCCTATATGTCATATCTCTGATTTCAGTGAATTTGAGTGCAGTAAGGGTGTACCATGATCAAGGTTATTTCTCCTTTTATGTTGAAGCAGTTAGTTCTTGGATGGAAGAAACTGAAGTAACTGGAAAGAGAAATCAACCGTTGTCATGAAAACTGATTAATTTTATCACTCTTAACAGTTTGGCTACTAAGACTCACATCTCCATTAGTATCTGCACCTTATGTTTAAAGTTTTTGTTTGAACTAGATGAAGATGCAAGCTTTTCGTTTTTTCTAATAGATCTTTTAAGGTGTTGCTGACAGCCTTGTATCTGTTTATGAATATGTCTTCTTCAGTTGAAGCTTTTATTGCAAGAACTGTTATTCCATTATTTAAAAACTGTACGTATGCTTAAATCATGTTAATTTGGTTTATGTCAAGATGTTATCAACTTCTGCCGTCTGTTAATGGAAATTTGTCGTCAGATTCTTTTAACAAAGGCTTTTGTCTTGAATTAGACTGACATGTTACTTATGTTGAAGGTTATTTTATGTCATTATTTCATCACTTCTCTGTTATATTTGCGGATAGCCTTTGTCAAATGTCCATTAATGATAGAAAATAAGGATTCCTTAATAAAAATATATTATGATCTAATGTAGGATAGAGAAAAAGTCGCCAATAACTCAGAATTAATGTATGATTGAAATGTAAGTAAAGATAGATTCACGAGACAATGATACATTAGCTAAAAGGAAATATTTACATCATTTCTTTAATTGTCTCTAAGTCCAGGATGGTATCTGCACCTTATGTTTAAAGTTTTTGTTTGAACTAGATGAAGATGCAAGCTTTTCGTTTTTTCTAATAGATCTTTTAAGGTGTTGCTGACAGCCTTGTATCTGTTTATGAATATGTCTTCTTCAGTTGAAGCTTTTATTGCAAGAACTGTTATTCCATTATTTAAAAACTGTACGTGTGCTTAAATCATGTTAATTTGGTTTATGTCAAGATGTTATCAACTTCTGCCGTCTGTTAATGGAAATTTGTCGTCAGATTCTTTTAACAAAGGCTTTTGTCTTGAATTAGACTGACATGTTACTTATGTTGAAGGTTATTTTATGTCATTATTTCATCACTTCTCTGTTATATTTGCGGATAGCCTTTGTCAAATGTCCATTAATGATAGAAAATAAGGATTCCTTAATAAAAATATATTATGATCTAATGTAGGATAGAGAAAAAGTCGCCAATAACTCAGAATTAATGTATGATTGAAATGTAAGTAAAGATAGATTCACGAGACAATGATACATTAGCTAAAAGGAAATATTTACATCATTTCTTTAATTGTCTCTAAGTCCAGGATGGTATGCTATTGTTTATATCTGTTTGTCTTGGTGTATGGAATAACAAAATAATTGTCACTATAATTAAATATATAAAATGGAAGTGCACATGTATTTGATCATAGACTAAGTAACGGTGGGGTTCACTGCTGTACCAGATGACCAATACCCCTTAATGTTTGTTTGGAAAGTTTTGGAAAACGTTAACATTACAATTTCTTAGAATAATGTCATTTTTAAGGGAAAACATCATCTTATCGGATTCCATATGCATTTGAACTGATAGTTCCGCACAAAGGTTAGAGGGTTTCATGTGATACAGGGGCAAACTTCATTGAAACACAATTGTAGTAATTATGTTATAAGTATGTTGTGTGTTTAGAGTGCTCTACAGAATCAAAGGTATCTGAACTTGAACTGTGATCTCTTTATGTGACTTTACCATGGCCGTCTCCAACTTGTAAAATTGGTTGACCTTGACAAAAACAGTAGTTAACTTCATATAGATTCAGTGCATAAAGTTTCAACAATTGTTTGAAACTGCTGGTTGACCTTAATTCTAGGTCACAATGACTTTAGATAGTAAAACATTCAACATCTTCTTGTCATGAAGTACAAGTCTAAGAAATTTGAGACTTCATATATAAAATCAGTGCATGCATAAACCCTGCAAATTTTGAAGAGCTTGTTGTCCTTGGTATCAATTCAAGGCAACAGTGGTCTTAAGACCATCCTTCTATGAAGGACCTTAGAGTAGTGTCTTTAAATCTCTTATTTCTCTTTTATTTTGCATCACGCTATATAAATTATTTTTTTTTTTGCAAATTGAGGTTGGACTACAAATGTTGCTGTTGGTTGTATTAATTGCACTGTACAATAATCACGTTATTCTTGAACCTGATAATCATAAATTTCTTACTGGTTGCATGTCAAGACTCCTATACTCTTTGTGAAAGGATAAAATTTGCATTCAAGTCTTTAAGTCTGGAGACTTACTACTTAAATTGTCAACCATATTGGTAAACTTGAACCAGAGTTAGCCAATATGTCTGTCCTATGTACCATTTAATGTCCTTTTTATCTCATTGTAATCATTCATTTTCTAGAAATAAATCACAATTAAGTAGCTGTTTTAATGTAAGCTGGACAGTGTTAAAATTACAATGGAGGTATCAAGATTATGTTTGTTTTTTTAACTTTAGTTGTAATAGAAAGTATCAGTGAATAGCTCTGAATCCCAATAAAGTCAATCTTTTACTTCTTTTTGCTTTATTTTAAGGAAATAATTTATCTGATATATGATATACCAGCATATTCAAGGTCATGGTGACCTGTTTGGGGGTGGGGGTGGGGTGGGGTGGGGGGCTGTGATGTTTGTGCAAAATTATCCAATATTATGCTGAACTTTTCTTAATTTAAGTTATGACTATTGTTAGTTAAAACTGAGGCATGGTATCTACTGTACACATATAAACTATTCTCATTCGGCAACAATTGTTCAACACTTTTGATTAGATTAAGTGATGATTAACACAAATTCATTGAAATTCATTTTACATTATCAAAAATTATAAGTTTATAAAATGTCCTTATGTTTGATGAAACTGTATTTTAAATTGAAAAAATTAAAAGATTTTGCTTATAAATCAATTTTAATTGACTAATTTTTTAACTACTTCAGAACTGAAAAAGATGTAAGTTTCTATTGGATTGAATAATTTTCTTTTTTGAAAAGCTTGTCAAGTAAAGATCAAACTACAACATATCTAGCATTGACCGTTAATCAACAGCCACCTGTCAATACAGAATAAAAGTGCACAATTTGATATAAACCCGGATTATTGTGAAAATTAAAGTACATAGAGATTTCCCGATTTAAATGTACCTGTATGTTTGTGTTTAATAACATTGAAAAATCTTAATCCTAAAATGTATTTTATCTAATACTATCTTGGTTATCCTGAAAATTAATGGCTGTCAAAACAGCTTGAAAGAAACTTAAGATACTGGTCAACGGGTAATCATGTCGATATTTGTTTGATTGGATGTTGAGATGTTAAGTGATCTCAGTCTGGAGGAGGAAGTTACCAGGACTTTTATCGTTGATCCGCAGTATAGAATATAGGAAAAAACAATTGGATAATTGATCCTCAATATTTGATACAGAAAAAAACCAGCTGGATTTAAAAAATCAAGAGTGACATATTTCCTGTTTAATTCAAGTTGGATAATTAATGTACAGCGATATTGACCAACAGTATAAGTTGCAATTGACATTTCTACAGGAAGTGATCAGGATCACTAAGTAGTCTGGGTAGCAGTGAAGCATTATGGTACTTCCTGTTATGTGATACACAATATTGTAACCAATTATACCTTGTATTGGTTTTATTTTTTCTATCTTAGGTTTTAGGTATGTTATGACTTCCTTTCCGCTGTCAATCTCACTGTTTCTCTTAATTGTGGATTAAAATAATTGTATAAAAACAGGATTAACAGTGATATAGGAAATTGATAAAGTTGTTTATTGTATTTAACAGGTCTTGTTTATTTTGTAACATATAATCAACTTTAATTATCTGTCTGAAAGTTAATTAATTAAGGTATTACAGCATAATTGATATGTTGTCGTAAGTAATTAATAAGAGATTTCATACATAGAGGCGGTGTTTAGAATACTGACATTTATTGATAAAAGTGGGGGGTATATAGTGATAGGGGTGTCCGTCCATGTGTCCGTCCGTCCTTCCGTTACACCTTAGGGTACCTATCTCTTATCCGCAACTCCTCCTAAACCCTTCAATGGATTTTCATGAAACTTTCACACAATCTTTGTGATATAATGTAGATGTGCACCTCCTATTTAAAAATTTGATCCGATGGATTTTTGGGAGTGGGAGTATTTTTTGTGAGCTTGTGGCTCACAGTTTTTCTAGTTTTATTTGCATCTATCTTTGGTTTGAGGGGGTAGAGTGGTCTAAAAAGTGCTTATCAAAGCTCCTTCCTCCATGTAGATTCAAATGCCATTTGGAACAGATCTTAGTGTGAGGAAGTTTGTCAGCTTGCTAGCCAAATGTTTGTGATTTTCTCTGTACACTCTGGTTTCTTACACCATGCAAAGAACTGACCATCTTCATATAAATGAAAAATCTTAATGGGGTGTAAAACGTCATTACTTTACTTCATTCCATCTTTGGTTTCCTCTTGGGTGGTTAACACACCTCTCCAATTGTAGTGTCACTCTTGGGGTATAATTATTGTCTTTTAATGTTTATATCAACTCTTTATAAAAACCTATGGACATGATATTCACTTACAAACTAGATAATGCCCCTTTTTCTTCCCTTAAGGGGATAGAGAAACATCTAGAGCAGGTCCATTAATTCAGACACTTGTTTAAATGTGAAAGTACATTCCATGTGAGGATTGGGCTTGTCAGCCATCTTCAAACACACAATAGCTAACACAATGAGGAAACTATTATCATCATTGGCATCTAAGAATGAACTATTAATTCCCCTATTGGAGCTATATGATTAAATAATTAAACCCCCTGCAAACTAGTTTGAAGGGTTGGGGGGGAGGAGTATATAGGAATGACACTATGTCTGTCTGTCAGTGAAATTGTGTCCGGGCCATATCTCATATTCACTTTGGACGACTGAAGTAAAACTTCACATGAATAATCCTCATTGTCCAAAAGTGTGTCATGACCTTGAATGAAGGTCATATTGGAAAGGTCAAGGTCATCTCAAGAGACATATGGAAGTATGAAATTACCAATTTCCTGTATGTGGTAAAAACAGTACCTTAAGCACAAATATTAAAGTATATCATACATTGTGCAGTTAAGTGTTTGTGTACAGGGAAGAAATAAGTTGGTAACGTTTGTATCAGATTGCTTCATCTGCAGAACTGTTTTACATTTGTTTCTTTGCAAATATTGTCAGTATTTGCACCATTTACATAATATTAAGGGAAAATATATTTAAGGAACTATTGGCATATATATTATTGCATACAATGAGACCCAAAGGAGCACAAAATAAGAAGGTAAATATTACAAATTCAAATTTCCTAGGTTATATCCCCTGGCAACATTCTTTTTTGCAGAAGATACAATAATTAATGACATTTATAAATTGCAGTATTTATAGAATCTGTAATTGGTTAACAATGGGGTTTCCAAATTATTTTGTTTATGAATAGAAATTGAATTATGTGGAATATACAACATGCACAACATTTTTCTTCTAAACTTTAAAGAACTAATATTTTATATGAAAGATGCTTTATTTGATTTAAAGCAAATATGGAAATACCAAAGTTTTTTATATATTTATTTTTTTATTCACATTCACCATACTTTAACAATATTCTAACATCCCAAAGTTGTGTCATGAATAAATGTGCAATCTTGGAAATGAATGTTTAAAGCACAACCCCATTGCACCCAAATAGTTTCTAGATGTCCATGCATGGTACAAAACAAATAATTATAAGTTGAGTTTGCAATTCAGAGTTCATGCTTTATATTTTTAACAGGCCATTATACAATAAACTTATATATAAAGTACCTTTTATATACAGACCACCCATGAGACCTAGGAATCACTGCGGTGGCTCAGTTGGTAGAGTGCTCGTTCCATAAGTGGAAGGTCGTAGGTTCAATCCCCGGCCAGATCTGACTCAAGACTTAAAAGTGGGTAGTGACTATTCTTTTGCCAAGCACTCAGCATTACGAAATGAAAGTCATGGTCTTTTGGATGGGAACTTCATCACGGTGGGCTTGGCAAGCTAAAGAACCCGGCTGTATTAAATGCTATCAGCGCAATGCACAGGCAAAATATTTGCACGTTCGCCTTTAGCTGGCAACTTCTCGATATGAGTGAAATATTCTTGACTGGGACATTAAACACCATTACTCAACTCATGAGGCCCAAGAAATATGGATGTTATAGTTAGGTTGTCTTTGTATAGAGGTTATGCTTTAGGTGAGATATAAAGCATCATGACCTTACAACATTGGTCTTAATGGACAAATGATCTTTATAGAGATGGTCTTCATAAAGAGGTGGTCAATATAGCTAGTTTACAGTATCATGTTCACCGACTCTTTTAATATAGTTTGCAATAAAATAGTCATTTTTAAGGTCCAACATTATAAAGAGACTTGTTTTTGTTATAGACTCTCCAGAATTTCCCTGTTAAAGTATTAAAAGATTAAAATTATGACTGTCAGTCATGGTTACATTGGGGTAGCCCAGTAAAATCTGGCTGACATGCAGAACATACAGGACAGAAGCTTCAGTTTTATTTGTTGAAAGTTCTTGCTATATGGTAAAAGTAGAAAAACCTTGTTTGAAATTTTAGAAAGATTGATAACAATAAACATAAGCTATGGTGATCTTTTTCTTTTTTACCAGAATATATCAAATTACATATGTTATTTGCAAAATCACCAATGATTTGTTACATAAAAACATGAGACAGAAAATACACACAACTCATAAAACATAAAAAATAACAAGCTTCATGATTATGTTCAAATATCAAAACTGTTTCATGATAATGTTCGTAATAAAAATAGCACTTAGCCAGACACAAATCATTGTACATTTGAAATAAAACATAAACTTCATGAAAATGCTCAAAAATATAAACTGAAATTAGACATCAATAAAAGAATAAAAATGTAATTGAAACAAAGTAACAAAATATGTAGTAAATGAGAGCTAGGATGTAGAAAATGACAAGCATAAGTGACAGACAGACAGATAGAGCAGTGACAGTCAATTTTCTGACCATGACATTAATTGAAAAAAAAGACTGAAAAAATTCCTCTGTAAGAAATTTTGAGAACTTATGAAAATCAAATCTTTATTTGATAATTGTTTAGTTACATGTTACATCTTTTATTCTCAACTTTGCTTGATTGATTCACCTGCAGTAGGTGTAGCTAGGTGACAGGAAGTGTTTACTCTTCTGGAGCACCTGGCCTCACTTTCCTGGTGGAAGTTCACATATTTTAAACTTAATTAGCCAGGTTTTCAAAATTTTTACTTTGCTTTTTGAGATTGTGATTTGAACATGGGATCTGTATGTAAAAAAAAAATATTGATGAATGATGTGTAAAGCTTTACCATTTTATAATATTTCTCTTTGTATGAAAAAATAATAATTATTTTATAATGGAATTTACTTTCTCCTTAGAAATACTCATTAAAATTATGTTTACATGTGTTGATCTTATGTAAAAAATAATGTAATGGGTTTTATAAATAATGTTTTATGTTTTATTTATTTGTTTATTCTATATTAATATGTACCTCTGTTTTCCTCGTTGAATTAATGAACGTTATTTTTTGTTTACATGTATTTACTTGGATGTTTATAACAAAAACACATGTGAATATTAAATTAGAATGACCACAATTCTTGAAATGTATAAATGGAATGTCTTAAGGAGAATGGTGCAGATAAGTAAGCAACATCACAATTCACAACCATTTGCCATCTGTAAATATTTGACCTTAAGTTTTTCTCCAGATTCACATTTTTGTCCCAAAATGGAGAATGGCAGAAATCTTGTTTAAAAGCATAAGTGCTTGACCTTAGATACTGCAAATTGGCCCCTATAAAGTATTTAAAAATCATAATCAAAAACAAACATACTAATCCATGTCCAAATCACAATCCAGAAGTAAAGTAAAAACTTTGAAACTGGCAAGTTAGGTTAAACACGTGAACTTTCACCAGGGAAGTGAGACTGGGTGCTCCGGAAGGGTAAGCAAATAAACAACTAATGTACAATAGCTATACCTTAGATATTTTAGATGAAGCATCCTTAGGATAGTTATGAATTATACAAATGTAAGCTGTGGGTTCCCAAACTATAACATGGCTTTTCTTATACATTATCAAACATGTAAGTCATGCCAACAAAAAATTAGTTCTAAAAGAAAATGAATGGTGATGTTTGTCCTAACTGACTCAGTTTGATTATAAATTTTTGTCAAATATTGCAGCCACAGTTATTATAAATAAACTATATACATGTACATATGTACTTCTTTAACTGACTTGATATATGAATGTGCCTAGACAATTTATGCAGTTACCCCTAACTCTCTTGACAGCAGAAAAAGCTACAGGTGCAACAACAGATGCAAGATTGAACAGCACCTTTATAATAAACTCTGTATTGACACAATTGATATCTTAGTAGTGCTAGGTTTCTGTTGATACTAGAGTGAGTTTAGTTGAGTTGAGTAATGGTGTTTAACGTCCTAGTCAAGAATATTTCAATATATCAAGACATTGCCAGCTATAGGCAAAGTTGCAGAAAATTTCCTGTGCGTTGTGCTAATGGCATTATAAAGCAGGGTTCTTTTGTGTGCCAAGCCCACCGTGACATGGGACCTCGTTTATTTTAAGTTCCCATTCAAAGTCACCATGACTTTCATTTCGTAATGCTGAGTACTTGGCGAAAGAACAGTCACTTCCCAATATCAAGTTTTGAATCAGACCTCGCTGGGGATCAAACCTACAACCTCCCACTTACGGAGTGAGCACTCTACCAACTGAACTGCCGCAGTTGTGATCATAGAGTGAGCAGATTGGAGTTTTGGTGTTTCATACCCTAGATCTGGTATCATTGATGAAACAGGAGTATTCTGAGAAAACTGCTGCCCTATGGCAAGCAAACTGACCAACTGTCTTATACTAGGATATGTATGAGTGGAATTTGAACCTGTGCAATTATAGCTGCTGTGATCCATAAGTACCTGCTTTATATAAGAACACTCGGCTTGAGCACAAGATACTGTAAACATATTTATTTTTGTTGTGTACTAATTTTCGCTTATTTCATGTTCGTTTGTTTCACGCGAAAATTAATACCAAGCCAAAATTATATCATGCTTATTGTGTTATAGTGCATATTTCAACAATGCGAAAAATTTAACTACATGGATATGTCTAAAATTCCTATACCACAAAAAATGTATACACACGAAATTAAATATGTTTACAGTACTAGTTTCCGAAATCTTCAGTGTACAAATATGTTTTATTGAGTTCACCGACTTTTCCACTTGTGTGAGGATTTATGCTGATTTGACTGTACAATGTCAGATATGTCTATTTAGAGGTGATTTGTTGTACATAAAGTACAAGTACCTCACGGCTTGTCATCCTCGGTATTATTTTGTCTAATGATCATTTATAGTAATAATTATATGTATAATCCACAGTTCTTATAATAAATAAAGCAAACATAAAGACATTATACAGTACAGACCTGTCAAAAGTTTTACACTGAACTTAACGAGATGGAGTCAAAGCCTAGCTGCAGAGTGGCTCATAATAACAGAAAAGGTGGCAAACAATACAAAACAGATGCTGAAAAGCTGTGGAAATGTAGCCAAAATTAGCTGCAAATTTCGGCAATGATTTCTTAGCATACTGTTAAACTTTGGACAGGCCTGTATTGTGTGTAAAATCTGAGATTATTATGGATTAAGTATGCATGCTGGTTTACTCTTGGTTCATGCTGGTAAGACTTAGCTTCAATATTTGAATTTACTTGGGCATTGAACTTGTGTAACTGTTGTAGCTATTCCAGGAAAACTGAATATGCTGTGGTGCTATACTGTTAATGCATTTATTTTTCGTGGCATACAAATTTTTGCTTTATTCGTGGTTGTTTTGTTTTGCATGGAAATTAATAGAGTGAAAGCTAAATTATGCATAAAATGTTATAGTGCATTTAAAATGAACACAAAAATTTAACTATGCAGATACATTCAAACCTGTCTATAAAGGCCACCCAATGTAACCAATAAAAATGGTCTTTATGCACAGGTGACCCTTATATACAGGTACAAATAACATGAATAAAGAGCAATTAGTATAAATGTTTATGGCTTTTAGAAGCAGGTGGCCCTTATATAGATGTAGCCCTTAAGGCAAGTTCGACTGTATGTCTAAATTTCTTATACTTCAAAAATAAAAACACACAAAATTAAATATTACATATCTACAGTATTAAGATCATAATAACCATATCTCAACCGTACAATAGTTATATTGATATGTCTCCAATTACATTAATCCTTAACCTGGTGATCACTGATCTTTTAAATTTCAAATCCCCTTCTAATATACAACATGACAAATTATTTGATGCCATTAGATGTAACCGTCATGTTATTTACAAACTGACAATCATTGCTACAGGTAAACAACATTGACTTGTCCGTTTGATCTTTAATTTAAATATTTATCATGGATCAGTTTATTTATGTGTAGGGAATGCAGGCGTTCATTTCATTTACCACATCATGAGACATACTCACAGCATAAAGTAGGCACCATAACTGTGTATGTATTAACTTGAATCATAACACTACCCATTTATTGAGTGGATCATCCTATATGAATGTTCCTAATAAAAGGTCAAACAGACAGGTTAATGTTGTTTACTTATACAAGTTGTGTGGTGTGATTTATCATTTACTTCATATTTGGTGGTTGGGAGCTGACATTGCAATTATTGTCTAAGAATAAGATTACATGTTATTGTAATGGGGATATATGCAGTAAATGTAAAAATATATTGATGAATAATTGACTGAACTCAGAGTTTTATGTCCCAGTCAAGAATATTTCACTCATATCAAGATGTCACCAGCTCTGGGTAAAGTGGCAGAAATTTTTACTCTTGTAGTGCGATGGGGGCAATGTGCAGAGATGGTTCTTTGACATATTGTATTTCAAGGTCTCTTCTGAAGAATCTGTGACTTTTCATTTCTATCGTCAAAATTTATATTTTCCAATACCTTTGTATTTTAATCATCATGTCAAATTTGATTCATCGAAGTTTTTGCAATATTTAAAAGCAATAACTAATAACTAAATATATGCAACAAAATGCTTTTCTTGAAAAAAAATTCTTGGAATTTTGAGGAAAAATATAAAATTGTTGGAAACAATTTAAAGATAAAAACAGCTTGAGCAAAACTGTTTCTTTTTTTGGAAAAAAAAAATTCTTAGATAAAATTGCTGGAAACAATTTTAAGATAAAAAACAGTTAAGTAGAACATTGTTTCAACAATTGACATGTGATTTGTTAAGATTTTCAGTCTGCATTGATCATGTTGATATGACCTGTTTTAAACAAGTACAATGATTTATGGATGGCAGTGTATAACATGCAGATAACAATTACATCATCACCAATATTGGATTGTTAAGGAGTCTTTGGGTTCCAATCACCCATAGAGATACACCATCTACCCCCATTATGGGTCCTTGATGAAAAAGTTGTCAGATAAATTCAAAATAAATATTATCTGATTAACTGTTAAATAATAAGGGTTGTTGGAACCATTTAATATCAATACACGTGAGATAAATCATGTTTCTGGATTAAAATCACCAATTATAGACCCAGCATGAACCATGGTTGTGTTTTAAAACATCATAATGATAACACTTTATGTTTGACATTCTCACTTCCTGTGCAATGCATTATGGTTTACAAACTTTGTGGGATATGGAGGATACATATTGAGTTTTAATAAAACATCTTCTTTGATTTTTTGTACAGAATTGATTCATTATTCCAGCAGGATTATGGACTCATTCAAGTGAAGAATGAATTTTATTGGAATTCCATTTGAAATTTTATAAATTTAATCAGAAGTTAATCCTTATCTAATAAATGGAAGGACAGTCTTCTATTTTTGAAATCCAATATTGTTTACCGTAATTTTCCATTTTAGTATAAAACCATAATGGCATGAATTTGATCTTAACATTTCTTGTAATTTTAACTTTTGTTAAGATTGGTAAAAAAAATCCACATTATAGATAAAATGTATTAAGGAAATAGTATTTCAAATTAAATTATTTTTGTTACTTATATTTTTAAAACTTTTGATATTTAATGCTTTAAAAGGGACATTTAAAAAGGACTTTGTTATATTAAATTAATATTTGTCAGTGGTGTCTAACCTAACTTGTCAGTTCCAAAGTTTTTACTTTCTTCTTGATTGTGTTTCGGACATGGATTAGTTTGTTTTGTCGAAAATTAATACCAAGCGAATTGTATTTTGCTTATTATGTTATATTGCATATTTAAAAACGCAAAAATTTAACAACATGGATATATCTGAATTTCCTAAACAGCGAAAATAAATACACATTTACAGTAATTATTTAGTGTTTACTAGTTAATTTCTTTAAACCCTAGCCACTCCCATTCTAAAGCTGAAAGTGCATGTCTGTTGTGATACATTAGGGATTAGAGTTAGAGGGTTTCTATCTTTAACACATTTGGTTAAGGAAATGAAAATTTTTTTTTTTCATTTAACTTCCTATTCTATAGATTTATAACATTACTTTATTTCCTGTGAAGTGCATGATGGGATATATTCACTTATATGTGTTTAATAAAGTACAGTTTAAAATGTCGCATGACATCCATATTACATGACTCAAATCAAAATCTAACAATTAAAAATGTCACACAACATCAGTCAAATGGGATTTAAAATCAGTTTGGAAATCGGAAAGTTTTATAATTAATATCGGATTTATGATGGTGAAACTACGTTTTTTCTTTATAATGAACAGAAAAAAATCAATTACAGGAAATCAATTTGGAAAATTTGGCGGAAAAAAAATGATGACCGAAAAAACATTTTCTTTTATTACAAATCAATGTTTAGTCATCTTCTTGATGATTACAGCGTTTTGTTATTACAAAAGAGATAGATAATAGATATATCATTTTATAGCCTTATTTACTAGAGAGTTCGGATATTGTTCTCGCTGTTCGGTAAGCTCTTAGCTTGACAAGATCTTACAGTTACAGACACATATATATAGGGATAAAGAAGAAAACTTTTGATGTATAGGTTTTATCAACTTCCAGATCTTATTGACAGGAAAATTAGATATTATATAATACAAATTAAAACATTGAGTGAAACTGATTTATTTTGATTTTACATTAAAAACATGGAAAATGAATTGCTAGTTTTTCATCTAATTTTGTTTAAAAATTGGGGACTGTGGGCATGGGGCTTAATATTTAAGACAATCTAAGATCATAGATCATCTTATTGAAATCATTTTTTCAGAGGAATCCTTTACTTGCCTTCATTATTTCATGCACTAAATCTGTTTTTAAAAACATAAATCTTGTCTGCTAACATACATTGGTGTCATCATCTACTGAAATAGAAAACTAGTAGAATGAGTGAAATAACAAAACCTCATAGTTGTGGCACTGCTGTATATGTCAATAGACAAATCTGTAAAATACAGATGGTGACAGATGTAGTACTGCTAGTCTGTTATAATACATTGGCATTAGTTTATTATCATCTATGTAAATTAAGTAATCGTCTATGGGAATATAAAAAGTTGCAGCTGAGTATCACATACTTTACAATAGCCAGAGCAACTAGGAACAGGTCATAACTAGAGAAACAAATAACATTTTACACAAGATATACTTACATTGAGACCTATGATTATAAAACTCCTGACTTTCAACATATACCAGTGTTAATGAGTGGAGTGGAGTAATGGTGTTTTACACTTCGGTCAATATTATTTCACTTGTATCAAGGTTCATGTATGGTGGAGGAAACCAGAGTACTTAGAAAAAACCATCAGCCTTCAGTAAAGGAACTGACAAACCTCACACTAAGATCTGTCCAGAGTGGAATTTAAACCTAGGCTGTGAAAGGTGCTGTGATCCGTAAACATTAGACCTCTCGGCCACCGATGCCACTACTTGACATAATAATATTACTGCAATCTTTAATTGACAAAACACATATAGACTATAACTCTGCATTAAATCTACAGATTTTGATTAAATTCGCCTGGTGATTTTGTTAATCTGCGAAATTCTGGACAAAATTTCTTGTTCTTCGAGATTGATCTAGGTCCTTTCTGACATGTTGACAACTAATTCATGGCTGTTGTGATATAGGGTGTCTGCCTGTCCATCTGAAAATTGTCATTACATGGTTATAAGCTCTGTAAATTTAAGCTGATTGTTTTATTTATGTTTTTAAAACACTAAAAAACTACAATAACTACAATATTTTAAATTAAATATGATTTGAAGAATAGTATTTTTAAAATTTCAATTCATTTTAAAACCAGACTTTAGAGAATCTTTTTTTTGTCCAAACTTATGTATAAAAGTTTTTAGTCTATTTGTTGACTAATTAGATCTGTTGTGGAATTTAAAATTATTGAAAAGACACCAAGTGAAATATCTTTATATCTTAGTTTGAAGCACACTTCCCATTTGAGACATGCTTTTTTCCTCAAAACATGCTTTTTTTCTCACCAATTAAGTTAAAGAACTATATTTCTATATCTACAGATTGTGCTTTCATCTTTGTAATTGGCTTGTTTAGCAATTCCCAGCTGATTTTCTGTCTATTCCTGCAGTCAGAAGGTACTAGCACAAAACATTGATTTTGTAATAGGATTTTTAAGTCTTTGAGAATTATAAAGAACAAAATATTTTTTTGCTGAGGGACATTTTTTCAATATAAAACTCTACTGTATGTTTAGCAAGCTAATTATAAACTAAAGTTACATTGGTGTCGCTGAGGACAAAGAAAAAGAAGAGATATTGAATGGTTATTGTTTATACTGGTAACCATGTTCAGAGGGCAAATAAAAATAATAGACAAATATGAAAAAATCAAAGAATCGTATCTGAGACAAATTACTGTCTTGAGACATCATTACAGATTAAAAAAAAGAATTTTTTTAAAAAAGGGGTAAAATGGGTACAGTAAGCATCAGCTGTACTCTCTTATACACATAAAACACACAGTTAAGCTCAAATATGGTATGAAATAGCTAGTTAAGGTTAGGGTAGGTGGTAGAAATTATGTAGAAATCACTTAGACCTGGTTTCACAATTATTTCTTTATAACCTTTATAATTTTGTTAATTGTTCCGATATTGGGGAATTTAAGGTGTCATTTTAAAGCTTAATTAAACCTTATGACATCTGCACTCATTTTGACAAAAATATTTACCTGTAGTTCCGAAAACAGTTTTTCAAAATTTGCTAAAGTTTTAGTTAAAGAATGATTGTGAAACTGGGACCTGGTCTTTCTATCTGTATCTAAGTCTGTCCTTCTATTACTGTATCTGACCATATCTCCCAGTAATTTTAAAGAAACTTGCTTACTTGGATATTGGGGTTAGATGCAATACGTAACAGCTATGTATATACAAAATTATGTCCCCTTGATGAATGGACGGTGTTTGTTTCATTTGGACAATATAAGTTCTTAGTTTCAAGTTAATCACGGTACATTATTGCTGTTAAATATTTATACGCCTTGCAAACTTAGTTTCTGTCACATTCCAGATATTGATATGGTAGGTCAAAGGTCAAATGTCAAGGTCATCAGATCTGAGTTTTTTTCATGAAAATAAACAAAGATAGTTAAAACATTAGAAATAATCACCTCAGAAAACTTTGGGGTGGGGGTATTTTGCTCTCAAGAGATATTAGTTCTAGTTTCACTTAATTTTCCTAATATTTGTTGACCATAATTGTATTTGCTGTTATAAAGACTTATAGTGTTTCAGAATAAGACTTTTTGTTTTGCTATTAAATTGTTTATACCATGTTGATAAATTAAATTTGGATTAATTTGTATTTATAAGAATGCAGTTTGATCTTAATTTGCTCGGATCCTCGGGATTGTGAACTACATACTATGTAATTACTCTTACGCCACTTCACTGATTAATTCTTCTGTACTTTTTTTAGGAATCCAATTAATTAAGAGAAGACCCTCATTTACAAACTGTGATTTTCTTACGATGATGACATTTTATCTGGTAATACTGCGGAATGGTACTCAGTACAACTAATACAAAAATATCAGATCTTATTTCTGTCGGAGCTCTTTTTTATTGTTTTAAGCTTAAACCATTAGGGTATAAAAGTGTTTATTTGAATTCAACATGATTAAATACATTTAACATAAGCCCTGGTGAGGTATTTACAGCATACATAAAATTCTGTTAGATCATTTCATTTATAAAATGAGTTACCCCGGTACACAAAAGTTACATATACATTTTATTATCACCCTTCAAAAAAAATTTTCTCGCATAGCAATTAGTTAACTTGCTGGAGTACATAGAAATTTGTTCGGAAATCTGCCGGGGTACATAAATGCATGCAACATTTAGCAGAAAAAGGGAAGTAACTTGCACATTGCTTAAGTAGTTACAGTATACAAACATGGCGACAACTTATGCAAGTCACACAAAACACGGCATGGAAGTTGAAAAGATCAAAGTACATGTAGTACCTCTGTGAAGGATGACAATAAATGTTATACAGGGTTTTGGCAGGTTACATGGCCCTATCAAAGATAAATGGGGTTTGAGTTTGATTGCCTTTGATGGGGTACAAATTGGGACCATGTAACCTGTCAAAACCCTGTAAAACGTATAATGTTACATGTCAAAATAAAACATACCAATCCAGGTCCAAATCCAAAAGCAAAGTGAAAATCTTTGAAACTGGCAAATTAAGTTAAACATATGAACATCCACCAGGAAAGTGAAGCAAGGTGCTCCAGAAGGGTAAGCATCTCATGTTAATTCACCAACTCTTAATTCATGAAACCAAACGTCATGATTTTATTATTAAGAAGGTAATTAAAAAATGTGTGATGCATATCTAATAATTTAATCAAATAACTTTACAACTTTACAGGCTATGGGTTGTCTAGTCACTAAGTCAGTCTAAAACAGAAAAAACAGAAGAATCAGGCATTATAAGCATAAAAACATGATTTGTGATAGGCATAGAAGAAATAGAAATTTACAAACATGATTATTGACAGTTAGAGGAAAAATAGAAATTTGCAAACACAAGTGACAGACGGTGAAAGATAGACCGCATCATTTAAGTCTTTCATTAAATTTGTGGATTTCTCATTCTCTTCATCACCTCATGAAAAACAAAAAACTCAATTTCATTTCTTATATTTACAATTCATCGACAATTGACTGTTACCTAAAATTAAAGTCGGTTAAATAATATACAATGTATCTTTTTGACACGTAGCGGCTGGATGAACAAAATCGTGGGAACAGCAAGTTGACCCGAATCTTTGATGACAAGTGTCGCTGTTTGGCGGACAAAAAAGTAATCCCTTCAAAGTGCTTAAAACAATTTTATTACTGATGATTCTTTATTATACTTTTTGTTCTAACATTTTCATGATAATAATTTTATTGTAAAATGTACACAAAAACACGTGTTACAAAACGTGTTACTTAATACAAGTACACATTATATATTTATGCTCCCTTGATAAAAAAAACAGGTCAACATTACGTCATCAAGGTCATGCGAATACCCCGTTGCCTTCATGCACAGGTGAAGGCAATCAGTCGTTAAAGCTACATTGAAGGAGTGTTAATCAGATTGTAAATATTCTGTTATGAGTGGAATTAAAATTCTGACATTTTGCACCAGACTTCAAATATTCCCTCAGAGACCATGAAGTTTTGTCAAAGAACATTTAACAATCTTGTATCATGATATTATGTAGTTAATTTCACAGATCACAAATTGAATGTAAGTTATACTAATAAGCTCTGTTAGAAGTATGCTTTCTTCTACTTTATGTATACAATAAAACCTTGTTATAATGCCACTCTATAACTTTGCCACCTTCCTTATTGCCACACTATTTTGAAGTAAAATAATCTATTTGTTCTTTATTTTGTTATAATTAACCCACCCCCTGATTATCACCAAACACTTTTATAATGCAAAATTTGACTGAACAAATGATTGTGATGAATCAAGGTTTAAGTAACTGTATCATAGTCGTCAGCTAGCTAGCTGTCTCAGAAAGCCCACATGTATATACTCATCATGCTTCATGTTGTTTTGTAAAGTCAAGATTATTATAAGCCATTGTTCATACCACTGAGATTTTAAAATTGTTTTTTCTTCATCTATTTTGTTCGGTAAAGCATTGATTTTAGGAAACTGTTTTTGATTAAAAACCATTACCCAGATGGCTGAAAATCACTATTGACAATAGACAAAGATCCAAGAATTAAATCAAACGACTGTAAAATTGTGTTTTTTTTCAAATGGAGAAGGAAATGAATGGAAGACAAACTTTGGTATTTTATGTTAGTCTCTTGACTATTGTGTTAATTTTATTTATCATCATTCAACTCAAAGTTCTATCTATTAAACCAGTGGGTTAGACATTTTTTTGAAGAGTAGTTTGACACAAGTCACTGTTCTGTATTATAGAGTACCAATCGTTTATCTTGTATCTGCCAGTGTTTTCAATTCTTTATACTAATGATTTCTTCTCCCTGGAGAATTTGTGCCTGATTAATGATTTTTTAGTATAAAAAATGACAAAATTGAAAGAAAATCACTGCCAACACTAGAAAATAAGGACTCATTCTATCATGTACCTTATTGATATTTTATTAAAATAAATGTAAAAAATCACTGCCAACACTAGAAATTAAGGACTCATTCTATCATGTACCTTATTGATATTTTATTAAAATAAATGTAAAATGAGTTATCATTTAAGGTTAAAATCACACAAGTCTCAAGATAACACTGTATGTATGGTGCATTACTTTTATTTTTTATTTACAATAAGACCTCAGTTTGTCAGTCACCATCATTTATCAAATTTTGGCATTATAAATGGGTTTTGTAGTAAATTTGGAAGAAGCTTGTAAAAAAATTAAACAGTCCTTGGTATTTCAAAATACCAGTACTTTGACATTAATTTATTAATGGGCATTATAACTACAGCTGCAATGACATGACAAAAAGCATATTGCAATGGTCATATTGCAACACATGTACATATTGTTTCAACTCTTAATAAAAAAGTTTTACTGACAATATGCCATTTGTTTGTTGTTTCCTGTTCTTGGCTGGTTTTGCAATCACCAAATATATGTGTTACAGTTTGTACTGCCAGGTAAAAAATGAATGGAACAAGTTTCAATAGTAAAATAAGACCAATAGAACAATTTCACTTGTTGATTTGTGCCACATGGAATAAAGCCACTAGTGGTTTCTTAGTCAGTTTGTCAAATTTGTTCATTATTCTTATATAAGGAGTTTCAAACTGCCAGGAACCTTTTCCTCTCTGAAACAAGTTTCACTAGTGTAATAAAACAAGTACAACAATGTATCCTGTTGATTTTTCCACATGGAAAAAAATAAGACCAATAGAACAATATGTAACCTGTTGATTTGTTCCAAATGGATTAAAGCCACTATTTATTTCTTAGTCTGTTTGTTAGCTTTGTTCTTATGTAGGGAGTTTCAAGCTGCCAAGGACCTTTTCTGTCTGAAACAAGTTCCACTTGTGTAATTGGACCAATGGAAGGATGCCACCTGTTGATTTGTTCCACATGGAATAAAATCATTGATGACTTCTAGTCTGTGTATGAATTTGGTTCATAATCCCTATGGAGTTTCAAACTGTCAGGAATCTATTCTCTCCAAAACAAGTTTCACTAGTGCAATAGGACCAAAGGAACAATGCTACCTGTTAATTTGTTCTACATAATACAATCATCGGTGACTTCTTGTCTGTTTATGTATAAACTTGGTTAATAATCCCTATAATAATAATGGAGTTTCAAGCTGCCAGGAACCTTTTCTGTCTGAAACAAGTTTCACTTGTGTAATTGGACCAATGGAAGGATGCCACCTGTTGATTTGCTCTACATGGAATAAAATCATTGGTGACTTCTTGTCTGTTTATGTTTGAATTTGGTTCATAATCCCTATGGAGTTTTAAGCTGTCTGGAACCTTTTCTCTTTGAAACAAGTTTCACTAGTGTAATAGGACTGATGGAACAATGTAACCTGTTGATTTGTTCCTCATGGAATAAAATCATTGGTGACTTTGTGTCTGTTTATGTATAGACTTTGTTCATAATCCCTATGGAGTTATAAGCTGTCTGGAACCTTTAATCTCTGGAACAAATTTCACTTGCATATATTTGTACAAACTAATCCAAATTTAATCTTATCAACATGGTATAAACAATTTAATAGCAAAACAAAAAGTCTAATTCTGAAACACTATAAGTTGTTATAACAGCAAATACAATTTTATTCAACAAATATGAGGAAAATTAAGTAAACTGGAACTAATATCTTTTGAGAGCAAAATACCCCCACCTCAAACTATTCTGAGGTGATTATTTCTAATGTTTTAACTATATTTGTTTATTTTAATGAAAAACTCAGATCTGACTTCATGACCTTGACATTTGACCTGTGACAAAAACTACGTTTGCAAGGTATAATGAGTTTGCAAGGGGTATTAATATTGAACTTCTACAGCAATACTGTGTCATGATCAACTTGAATCTAAGAACTAAAATTGTCCAAATGAAACAAACTGACCATTCATCAAAAGGACACAATTTTGTATATACATAGCTGTTAGGTATTGCATCTAACCCCAATATCCAAGTAAGCATATATGCAAATGCTTTGTTCTTATGTAGGAAGTTTCAAGCTGCCAAGGACCTTTTCTCTCTAAAACAAGTTTGACTTGTGTAATAGGACCAATAAAAATGCCACCTGTTGATTTGTTCCACATGGAATAAAATCATAGGTGACTTCTAGTCTGTGTATGAATTTGGTTCATAATCCTTATAGAGTTTCAAACTGTCAGGAATCTATTCTCTCCAAAACAAGTTTCACTAGTGCAATAGGACCAAAGGAACAATGCTACCTGTTAATTTGTTCTACATAATACAATCATCGGTGACTTCTTGTCTGTTTATGTATAAACTTGGTTAATAATCCCTATAATAATAATGGAGTTTCAAGCTGCCAGGAACCTTTTCTGTCTGAAACAAGTTTCACTTGTGTAATTGGACCAATGGAAGGATGCCACCTGTTGATTTGCTCTACATGGACTAAAATCATTGGTGACTTCTTGTCTGTTTATGTTTGAATTTGGTTCATAATCCCTATGGAGTTTTAAGCTGTCTGGAACCTTTTCTCTTTGAAACAAGTTTCACTTGTGTAAATGGACCAATGGAACAATGCCACCTGTTGATTTGCTCTACATGGAATAAAATCATTGGTGACTTCTTGTCTGTTTATGTTTGAATTTGGTTCATAATCCCTATGGAGTTTTAAGCTGTCTGGAACCTTTTCTCTTTGAAACAAGTTTCACTTGTGTAATTGGACCAATGGAACAATGCCACCTGTTGATCTGCTCTACATGGAATAAAATCATTGGTGACTTCTTGTCTGTTTATGTTTGAATTTGGTTCATAATCCCTATGGAGTTTTAAGCTGTCTGGAACCTTTTCTCTTTGAAACAAGTTTCACTTGTGTAATTGGACCAATGGAACAATGCCACCTGTTGATTTGCTCTACATGGAATAAAATCATTGGTGACTTCTTGTCTGTTTATGTTTGAATTTGGTTCATAATCCCTATGGAGGTTTAAGCTGTCTGGAACCTTTTCTCTTTGAAACAAGTTTCACTAGTGTAATAGGACCAATAGAACAATGTAACCTGTTGATTTGTTCTGCATGGGATAAAATCATTGGTGATTTCTAGTCTGTTTAAGTATAGACTTGGTTCATAATCCCTATGGAGTTTCAAGCTGTCTGGAACCTTTACTCTCTGGAACAAATTTCACTTGCATATATTTGTTTATCTACATTCCATGTTGTATTTGATATTAGATGTTTCAGAGATAAAGCTTAGTTCTTGTCAGAATTATTTTTTTTGTCGTCAGTCATATTCTGACAAGTTTTCCTGTGTAATTCAATATGAATAAATTTTTAAACATGGAGAATTAATAGTGTGCAAAAAACTCCCAACAGTCACAAATCAAGCCATGTTACTGACACTAATACAACATAGGTTGCCATGGTGATGATATAATCACATTGCTATTTATTACTGACAATCCATCATTTATTGACTTAACTGACCTTGAAAGCAAGGTCATATGCACTTCAATGAAAATCATTCCTTGGACATTCTGTGATAAATCTTCAAAGTAGCAATATTAAAACAATAGATTAATATATTAAGCAGTCCAAGGTGTAAAATTCATGTTTACCAATAAATTGTCCATCAAGTATATGGCCTAATTTCACACATTATCTTGTTTTTTTGAAGCTGTAATTTTTTTAGGTCTGTTTTAATGGTGTCAGACATGATTTGCATCAGAATGCGTTATATTGTTCATTGACATTTAGAGATCTGGTAATAAAATGCAAACTGTATGATGGAAAATCCTAAGTTGATTAATGCTTCCTGGATATATTCCATGTCCAAGTTTGCTTACAGCTTTTCTTTTATGTGATTGACTTGTGCAGTAACTCGTATTTAATAAATGCCTTTAGATTGATGACCATGCAGTAAAAAATGGCTATGATGTTACAGCACATTCATCAGGTCGCGAGCGATACAGTAATTTTAACACTTTCTTTCTGATACTGAAAACATTAGCAATGCAAATTAGTGTACAAGATTCTCTGATCTTAAGATTGCAGTTATGAAAAAAATTTTTTTTGGGGGAATGTATGAAGAAAAAATAGTGTACTGATTGTTGATATATTTGCAGTGATACTATAATCTGGATGATAATGGGTCCGTGGTATAATGGCGGGAACGGACGGGAGAAATGGACTATGAAAAGTTAATCAAAGTAACTCAAGGATCAAGGTTTTCTTACGCTTAGTTTGATTTGTGATCCAACAAGAAGTAAAATCATTATTCAGATTGATAAACATGAAGCAATTACCACATGTGCATATCAGGAAGGAGAAAAAATACTGAAGACAAGAACCAAGGAAACACTAAATCCTAGCATCCATTGTAGTGATTTACGGATGAGAATTGTGCTTATATTTTATCGGAATCTCAGGTGCAAATTAAGGTGAGGTTATTTAATATAAAGCTAATTATAATACATGTCTTTTCACTAGATTTAGATTTTTTTTTACAAATACTGCTGTCACATTGTTAAAGTCTAAAAATTCAAATTTAAAATAAGATTTGTTGTAATGGTGATCAAAATCGATTTTCCACTTTTGAAATGGGTTTTAATTAGAAATTCAAGGTATTCAAAGAAAATAAGCTGCCCATTTTATTTGTAAGATTTTCAGAGTTTAAATGCTGTATAAGGTCATGATGAATGTATGGATGAAGTAAATTTAAATGTCTTAATTAAATTTTAATTTTATTGAATTTTTAATTTGAAAAATATAAAAAAAAGTGGTAAATATCTGCAATTCTTAGTTTTATATTCCTCTCCAGTAATTTATTTCTATTGGCTGTTGCCTAGTAACTGATATTAGTCTTCCTTCCATTCCTTTTATAGTCAAATACATTAATTCACTTTATGTGGACCTTTTAGACATGTTTACTGGCTTAGTGTCAAGATAGCAATGATGTCTCAGGGTTCATACAGGCCTGGAAAAGTCCCTAAATTTTGAGGTTTGCCCTAAAAAGACCCTAAAAACAAGTCTGACCCTAAAAAGCCCTTGAATTTGGCCAGTTTGGTGTCTGTATTTGGATATTAAGTGGTTGCAAATAGACTAATGTAAATATATAAATATTAATTAATAAGTTACTTGAAAGGTACCTGGCCCTTCCAAATGCCCAACTTCAACCTTATCCACTTCAAGTGTTGTTACTATGGACATGTAAGTAATTGTTTTATTGATTTAATTGTCTTTGCATCAATATTTTTTTGCTTCAATTGTACCTCTGATTAGGCCTTAAATTTGCAAATAAGACCCTGAAAAGACCCTAAGAAGTCCTTAAATTTAGAGTCCAAATGTATGTACGAACCCTGTGTCTGTTGTGACCTACTTTTGCTGTAAATTTCAGGAAAAGTTCCTAATTTGAATATTTTTGTGCCACATTGTTATTTTATTTTTAAAACAATATTTAAAAAACACCTGCTATTGTTTTGTGTATTTAAGTGATTAATTTTTTTCATCACATGTGATCCTAAAAGTTGTAGTAAAAATATTGGATACCATTGTTCATCATGCTGTGATACACCTGTCTCTAAGATCACTATAATACTTTTAATTTAAAGTTGTTTATGTGCCTGATTAACGATCTCCAAAATGTAGTCATGTACTCTATTCATGTTGATGATATCATTTACAGACTCTTTGTTCAAAAAGTTATTTGTCAAGATGACAGCATTTGCTTTTTGTTGCATTTCTATAGGTCAACAATATTGTTTGCTCTTTGCCAAAAAAATAAATAAAAAAATCTGTGTTTATCATGCCTACAAAATGAAACTATGGTGTCAAATATGGGTCAGTGTGGGCCAGTGCCATTCAGAGTCTAGGGGCCTTTCATCTCATTTTGGGAATGGGGCAGGGGGCTTGGAATTGGGAAAATAAGCAATGTTTTGACTCATTTTGGGAAAATTCAACAAGAGGCAAAACTATTTCACAGACTTTTACTGGTTATAAAATATAATGAAATGCAAATTAGAATTCTATTTGTCTATTTTATCCCTCTGAGTTTATTTGCTGTGTCTGTGACATATGACGGCTTAGAAATCAATTTGTAAAACATGCTATTTTGATGTAATCACAACATACAAATAAATTGGGACTATAACCATTATACATTGGGAAAAAACCATGCTTAATTGCATTAGGAATGGGGCCCAATTTCAGCCCCAAATTTGCTTCAGTGACACCCCTGAATTCAAAGCCTGGCATTGCTACCAAAATTAGGTCAAAGTAAAATTCATTCTCTGAATCAATAATGGAGATAAAATCAAATGTGATATAAGGTTCTAAAGGTTTTAAAGCCTATAGTTTGTTAATTTCATGAAATTTGGTGAAAAAATAGATTATGTTGTTTTGTGTTAAAATATTATTGATGTCTTGACCACATGTAATGAGTTCGACATGAAATTGTCTGTTCTAGTTTTCTTGAAATAGCCTTCAAAGTTAGTTTGATAGTCAAAAATTAAGACCATCTTTTGCTACTATATTAGCTGTTTATGAATATACTTTATAAAAATAACCTGTACAATACAGACCTGTTGAAAGTTTAACACTGACATAACTGAAAGAGGATTTTAAGCATGGCTGCCAAAAGGCCAAGATATTTATAGCTAGTGGTCCAAATACTGTCAAGAGATATCTACCAGCTGCCAAGATATAGCGAACGAGAGGCGAAGATTAGCCTCACAGTTGGCATTTTTTTTATTAGCTCAATGTTAAACTTTTGACAGGTCTGTACTGTAGTATTGTTAAGACAAGCAATATTTAATTTGCAAAAATAATGACAGTGGGACCCTAACTGAGGACAATGTTGGTAGTCTCTGCAATTAATATAATTGGCTGTTTAACTCCTGGAGAAGATATGGAGCATTAAGGCCCATTTGCCTGTCATTTATTTCATTTCTCTTTAAAATTCTGTATAGTAGGTGAGGAAAATTGAACAATGCCTTCAATACTTACAATTCCAATATGTTGTACAAAAATACTTGCATTGGCAATAAAAAAAATGAAGTAAAATGAAAACTTATTATAGTTGCATTGGCAAGGGAAAAAACACAATTTTATTCAAAAATGTGTTTTGCAGTATTAAAAAGGAAAGATTCTAACAGTTATCATTCACCAGCTCATCTAAGAATGTTAAAACTAAAATCTTATTTCAGCCTGCTACTGGTTGTTGTCATATTAACTTGCCAGGCTCTGTCTGATTTCTTACACGGTGGCTTATTAACGGATATTCCCGATATTCCGCTTAGGAGAGTTGAAATTTAAATTTTGATTGGAACTAGTTGTCATAATTAATTTGAGTTGCTGCTGATGTATTACAAAATAATTACTGTTTGCTAGTTAAATCTGCAGACAGAGATACATGTGGGTGCAAATTACTAACAAATTTATGAGGTAATGTCAAGATGGTTTACAAAATATAAATTTCAAACTCAAGTTAAATTGAATTATTTTTAAGAATATTCATCTTCATTAATTTCTAAGATTTAGATTTAATTTAATTTGGTACATGCTTGACAGATTTTAATTTAATTAGACTCTCACTTCAGGAAATGAAAAGTTCACTGTTTTGTATATTTTTGTAACAAAATATTTTGATTGCAGCCAGAGAGGTAAATTAAAGCCAAGTTTTTAACTCAATTTGCCAAAGGCAGCTGAGCTTATGACATGATGAAGTGTAATGCATGTGTAAGGGTTTGTGCAAGCCTGGAAAAGTCCTTAAATTTTGAGGTTTGTCCTAAATAGACCCTAAAAACAAGTCTGACCCTTAAAAGCCCTTGAATTTATCCTAAAGGCCCTAAAAAGCCCTTGAATTTTGTTGGGTGTCTGTACTTCGATATTAAGTGGTTGCAAATAGACTAATATAAATAAATTAATAAGTTATGAGCAATTTAAAGGTACCTTGCCCTCCCCAACTCCCAACTTTAACCTCCACTTCAAGTGTGGTTACTATAGACACAGAGTTAATTGTTTTAGTGATTTAATTGCCTTTGCACCAATATTTTTTTTGCTAAAATTTTCCCTCTGATTAGGCCTTTAATTTGCAAATAAGACCCTGAAAAGACCCTAAAAAGTCCTTAAATTTGGAGTCCAAATGTCTGTACGAACCCTGTGTGTGCATGCCTCCATGTATGTAACTTTAATATTTTCCTTTGAAACCACTTGGTCATTTGGAACCAAATTTGGTGTGGAAGGTCCCTAGAAGAGCGAGACTAAAGATTTGATCGGCAATCCCCACTCGACATTCAAAATTGCTACTATTAAAATGGTTATTAGTCCCCTACTGGCAAAAGCCGAAGGGGACTTTAGGTTTGCGCTCTGTCCGTCTGTCACGCCTCAGTTTTCCACACTTATTTTCTAAAATCTTTTAGATAATGAACTGATTTTTGGTATGTGATTCTACCATGATGAGTTGCAGATCAAGTTAGTATTTCATTCTGGTCCGCAAATTTTTACATGAGTTATGGCCCTTTGAACTTTGAAAATTCATTGAAATTTCAATTTTCCGCTCTTTTTAGCTCACCTGGCCTAAAGGCCATGTGAGCTTTTGCCATCACTCGGCGTCCGTCGTCCGTCAGTCCGTCAGTCCGTCAGTCTGTCAGTCAGTCCGTCTGTAAACTTTTCACATTTTGGCTATCTCCTCTGAAACCCCTGAACCAATTTTAACCAAACTTTACAGGAATGATGTATAGAAGGTCCTGTACTTAGATTGCCGAAATTATTTTGATCCGCCAAAAAACATGGCTGCCAGCGCAGAAGATAGTTTAACATTGGACCCTATGGGAAAAATGCATTTTTGACTATTTCCTCAGAAATGACTGAAGCAAATTTAACCAAACTTTACAGGAATGGTGTAAGGAAGGTCCTTTACTTAGATTGCCAAAATTTTTCTGATCCGTCGAAAAACATGGCCGCCAGCGCAGATGATAATTTAACATAGGACCCTATGGGAAAAGCATATATTTGCTATCTTCTTTGAAACCGCTGAGCCAATTTGAACCAAACTTTACTGGAATAATGTATGCAAGGTCAGTTACTAAGATTGCCTAAATTTTTCTGATCCGCCAAAAAAAATTGCCGCCAGGGCCAAACAAATTTTAACATTGGGCCCTATGGGAAAACACACATTTTGGCTATCTCCTCTGAAACGACTGAAGCGAATTCAATTTAACTTTAAAGGAATAATGTATGGAAGGTCTTTTGCAAAGATTGCTGAAATTTTTCGGATCCGCCTAAAAATACGGCTGCCAGCGGGGAACATAGTTTAACATCGGACCCTATGGGAAAAACACATTTTGGCTATCTCCTCTGAAACTATTGAATCAAACTTAACTAAACTTTACAGGAATGATGTATTGGAGGTCCTTTACATAGATTGCCAAAATTTTTCTGATTGGCCAAAAAACATGGCTGCCGGAGCAAAAGGTAGTTTAACATGGGACCCTATGGAAAAAATGCATTTTGGGTATCTCCTCAGAAATGACTGAAGCGAATTTAACCAAACTTTACAGAAATGATGTATAGAAGGTCCTTCACTTACATTGCCAAAATATTTCTGATCCACCAAAAATCATGGCCGCCAGAGCAGAAGATAGTTTAACATTGGACCCTATGGGAAAAGCATATATATGCTATTTCCTCTGAAGCTTGGGAAGCAAATTGAACCAAACTTTACAGGAATGATGTATAGAAGGGCCTTTACAAAGATTGCCAAAATTTTCCTGATTGGCCAAAAAACATGGCTGCCAGCGCAAAAGGAAGTTTAACATGGGACCCTATAGAAAAAATGCATTTTGGCTATCTCCTCAGAAATGACTGAAGCGAATTTAACCAAACTTTACAGAAATGATGTATAGAAGGTCCTTCACTTAGATTGCCAAAATTTTTCTGATCCACCAAAAAACATGGCCGCTAGAGCAGACGATAGTTTAACATTGGACCCTATGGGAAAAGCATATATATATGCTATTTCCTCTGAAGCTTGGGAAGCAAATTGAACCAAACTTTACAGGAATGATGTATAGAAGGTCCTTTACATAGATTGCCAAAATTTTCCTGATTGGCCAAAAAACATGGCTGCCAGCGCAAAAGGTAGTTTAACATTGGACCCTATGGGAAAAACTCATTTTTGACTATGTCCTCAGAAATGACTGAAGCAAATTGAACCAAACTTTACAGGAATGATGTATCGAAGGTCCTTTACATAGATTGCCAAAATTTTTCTGATCCGCCAAAAAACATGGCTGCCAGCGGAGAACATAGTTTAACATTGGACCGTATGGGAAAAGCATATATATGCTATCTCTCTAAATCTAGTGAAGCAAATTAAACCAAACTTTACAGGAATGATGTATAAAAGGTCCTTTACATAGATTGCCAAAATGTTTCTGATCTGCCAAAAAACATGGCTGTCAGCGCAAAAGATAGTTTAACATTGGACTTTATGGGAAAAACACATTTTTGACTATGTCCTCAGAAATGACTGAAGCAAATTGAACCAAACTTTACAGGAATGATGTATAGAAGGCCCTTTACATAGATTGCCAAAATTTTCCTGATCTGCCATAAAGCATGGCTGCCAGTGGAGAATATTGTTTCACATTGGACCCTATGGGAAAAGCATATATTTGCTATTTCCTTTGGAGCTACTAAAGCAAATTGAATCAAACTTTACAGGAATGATGTATGGATGGTTCTTTACTTAGATTGTGGACATTTTTTTGATCCGCCAAAAAAGATGGCTGCCAGCACAGAACATAGTTTAACCCTATGGGAATAGCATATATTTGCTATCTCCTCAAAAGCTACTGAAGCAAATTGAACCAAACGTTATGGGAATGATGTATGGAAGGTCCTTTACTTAGATTGACAAATTCAAATTGCCCGTTTCATTTACAATAAAGGCAAAACACTTTCAAAATCTCGGAAGCTGAAATTTCATTGGACAATAAATGTTACAACAATGGCTCAATCACATATGCCCCTAAATGGTGTTTCCTCAGATCTCCCACTCTGCACCTATATCGAAAAAACTGAATGGTACATATAGTTTTACAGTGATTTCTTTAGCCATTCTGTCTGATATAAACAGTGCATTTGTTCATCACTGGAATACAAATTTGCTTTAAAAGCATTTCAGTCAGGTGAGCGATACAGGCTCAGCCACACTGAGCCTCTGGTTTTCTAAATACTTTTAGATAATGAACTGATTTTTGGTATATGAGTCTACCATGATGAGTTACAGATCAAGTTTACGTTTCCTTTCCATCTGCTAATTTTTACCAGAGTTATGGCCCTTTGATCTTCGAAAATTCACAGAAATTTTAGTTTTCCGCACTTTTTTCTACACGCTTAGAGAAATGGAACTAATGTTTGGTATGTGACTCTACCATGATGAGCTACAGATCAAGTTTATGTTTCGTTTCCATCTGCTAATTTTTACGGGAGTTATGGCCCTTTGAACTTTGAAAATTCACCGAAATTTCATTTTTCCGCTCTTTTTTTCTACACGCTTGCAGTTAATGAATTGTTTTTTGGTATGCAGGTCAACCATGATGAGTTACAGATCAAGTTTAGGTTTCGTTTCATTCCACTAGTTTTTATGGGAGTTATGGCCCTTTGAACTTTGAAAATTCAATGAAATTTCAGTTTTTTGCACTTTTTTCTACATGCTTGCTGATAATGAATTGTTTTTTTTGGTATACGAGTCTACCATGATGAGTTACAGATCAAGTTAACGTTTTTGTTTCTGTCTGCTAATTAGGGCCCCCTCCACAGGTGATCGCTCTATAGTAATCAGTCTGTCCATGTGTCCGTCCGTCCATAACAGAATCAGGTTTTTTTTTAGAACTCCATTGCTGGTTTTTGATTTTACTATGATCAAGTTTTGCTTTACATCTTGAACAACACGTATAATTTATAACTATAAATCTTTGTACCATATAATAAGGTACATTTTACCTAAAACTTTGGTATTAGTGAAATATGCGACCGGTAGGGGACTATGTATTGTTTTGCAATACTCTCAGAATGCTTGTTTTTATTTTTATTTTCAACCAATTGTGTTCAAATTTGAAATGTGGACAGTAGATAGCAGGGCATTTGACCTTTGGTTTCAGTTAGCCCAGTGATTTCAAACGAAGATGGTTTCCAAAGAAATGACCGGGCCCATTAAACGAAATTTTGAGTGGTAGATATCTAGGTGGGCTATACTCTGTTTATATGAGGTAACTTTACCCATCATCCATGTCAAGATTGTTTACAAAATATGTATTTAAAACTTGAGTTAAATTGGATTTATTTTTAAAGATCATTAATCTTTATTTATTTCTATGATTTAGATTTAATTTAATTTTGGTATGTGCTTGACAGATTTTAATTTAATTAGACTCTCACTTCAGGAAATGATAAGTTTATTGTTTTGTATATCGTTGTAACAAAATGCTTTGATTTCAGTCAGATATATTAAACCCAAGTTTTTAGCTAATTTGCTAAGACAGCTGAGCTTATGACATGATGAAGTGTGATGCATGTGCGCATACCTCCATGAATATGTGTGTAATTTTAATCTTTTCCTCTGAAACCCTTTGGTCAGTTGGAACTATATTTGGTGTGGAAGGTCCCTAGGTGGACTACACTAAAGATTTGATCAGGCATCCCCACTTGACATTCAAAATTGCTACTATTAAAATGGTTATTTTGGATTGAATTTTTAACCAATTGTGTTCAAATTTGAAATTTGGACAGTAGATAACAGGGCATTTGGCATTTTGTTTCAGTTAGCCCAGTGTTTTCAAAAGAAGATGGTTTCCAAAGAATTGACTGGGCTCGTTAAACGAAATTTTGAGTGGTAGATATCTAGGTTGGCTATACTCTGTTTATATGAGGCAACTCTGCCCATCATCCATGTCAAGATTGTTTACAAAATATGTATTTAAAAGTTGAGTTAAATTGGATTTATTGTACGGCGTTCACGGCAGTGAAAGCGTACATTGCTATCGCTTACTGCCAAAATAAGGCTTCTCTACTATGAAATGGTATGAAATGAGTATGCATGGAAATAGTGCCCCTGGTAAATTAATGTGAAAGGGATATATGTGTTTTATCGTGAGGTATGTATTCTGAGACAGGCAATGCATTTTGTTACATATGCACATTTGTAATAAATTTTCGGAATATATTTCGGAATCTAGTAACATATTGCAGCGGGATGCATCCAATAATTTGTGCAATCTGGCAAACTGATCTCGTAAATACAATAGAAAGTAGTCCATGAAGTTTGCATCCTACGATGTAAAATCATAACGTTTTATGAAATAAACAGCAATGGCAGGTGGATTTAACTAATTCTTTATAAAATCTACGGTAATTTGAATTTATTTTAAAGGGTATAATGAAGTATTTTGGTGTTGCGGTATTCTGTCGCATTTTAAAACTGATTTATCCATTACATTTCACTTCCATGAGAGGGAGATAAATCGTACAGTGCCATTTGCAAACTACATATGTGGATTTTAAATACTTTACTGATTTGAAAGTAAAATTAACATGAAACGGGAATATTGTGAATGATAATCAGCAGTTTATTAAAAACTAGACTTAACAGCAAATTATCCAGTTACATACAAACGCTAGAATGAACCCCCTAAAGCAGGGGTCAGGTTTGTAAAAACTTTACTCTTTATCCAAAATGACAAACAACGATCGATCAGGTACAATTGATAAAACTTACTTACTGATTGTTTTTTTCATGTTTTATGGAAATATTATTTTTTGTCGTTTTTTACTGAGTAATACATGGTTGGTACATTTTTTTCTTTTTCAAAAACACCATCCGTATAACTATGCAATGATCGACCCCTCCCCTGGGGGGGGGGGGATTTTCGGTTGTATTCATAGTCCTACTCCAGCACCGTTTTCCAAAATATGCCGTACAGCAGCACGGCAGTGCTATGTTTTTTAAAGATCATTCATCTTCTTTTATTTCTAAGATTAGATTTAATTTAATTTGGTACCTGCTTGACAGATCTTAATTTAATTAGACTCTCACTTCAGAAACTGATAAGTTTACTGTTTGGTATTTTGTTGTAGAAATGGAAAAAAAATGAATGACAAATTTTTATCTCAACTTGTTAAATTAAAGCCAGCTGAGCTTATTGCATGATGAAACATGCATGTGTACATGCCTCCATACACTTAAACTTCTCATCTGAAATCACTGGGCCAATTGGAACCAAATTTGGTGTGGAAGGTCCCTAGGTGGGCTAGATGATCAGTCATCCCCAAAACTTGTCATTGAAGATGGCTACCATTAAAATAGCTATTGTGGATTGAATTTTCGACCAATTTTGTTCAAAATTTATAAAATAGATCGTAGATAACAAAACATTTGACATATATATTATTTTTTGGAGAAATTTTTCATTGTTCATTTTTCCACAAAATATATATGCAAATGATGTGTAATAATTAATTTATACTTTGGAAATCTTTTCCTCTGAAACCACTGGGCCAATCAGAAACAAGTTTTGTGTGAAAGTCCCTAGATGGGCTAGAATAAAGTTGTGCGAGTCATCTCTGCCCAACATCCTTGTCAGAATGGTTTTACAAATATGTATTTCAAACTCAAGTGAAATTGGATTTATTTCTAAGATTTAAATTTAATTTAATTTGGTACGTGCTTGACAGATTTTAACTTAATTAGACTCTCACTTCAGGAAATGATAAGTTTACTGTTTGGTATATCTTTGTAACAAAATATTTTGATTGCAGTCAGAGAGATAAATTAAAGCCAAATTTTTAACTTAATTTGCTACAGTCAGCTGAGCTTGTGACATGTTGAAGTGTGATGCATGTGTGCATACCTCCATGAATATGTGTGTAACTTTAATCTTTTCCTCTGAAACCACTTAGTCATTTGGAATCAAATTGGTGTGGAAGATCCCTATGTAGGCTAGACCTTAAGTAATAATTGTAACAAACACAAAAATAGCCATTCTAGATTCAATTTTCAATTTGCCCAATCTTTTCAGTATAGTACAGAATAATGAATGTTAAAACGTTTAGGTTCTGTAATTTAAACATTTAATCAAAAACAGTTGAGAAAATTTGTTGTGAAATATATCTTGTGAAAATAAATCCCATTGGAAGGCTTGGGAAGTAAACATTTGGATTAGAAGAAATTCTAGAATTTCTTTTAGTAAATCCTTTCAGTTGAAGAGGCTTTTAGGTGCAAGATTACAAAAAAAAATAAGATTATAAAACTTGTACTAACTCTAACCTTGTGTTAAGTAGAATATCAACTTTTACATGCTTTAATTTAGAAAAAATACTTTATTTTGAAATGCTGTTAACTTTACAGTTTAATGTCACAAAAACGGTTCTGCTTAGTAGAAGGTTTAGTTGGCTCTGAACATAATGTCTTGTATTGTTAATTTAGTATAATCATTAAGGTTCTTATTTTATTGGTTTCTTTAATGGATATTAAAGATTTCAACGTTAAAAAAAAAAAAAAAAATTTATGTACTTCCTGAACCAACTAAAATCAAACAATGTAGGACAATATGTTGTTATGTTCCATTTGTATGTAACTTTGAATGATTGTATATAGCTTCATGTAACACTGATTTTCCAAGAATATTTGCCTTTAGTTTGCAGAGGACAAATTCAATCTTGGACTGGAATTGAATCAGTAGCAAGGTATAGAATTTGGTAGGACTGTCCCTTTGTATCCCCCCCATTAAATTCTATGTAAAATTATTGAAAAATTAATTTGCACAAAAAGGATTCAAATAGCTTTATTTCATCATTTTTGTACAGCGTGAACAAAGTGAACGCGTACATTGCGATCACTTTCTTCCAAGATATCGAGCTTCTTTGCTATGAAATTATAAGATATGAGTACACCTGGAAATAGTGCGCCTGGTAAATGAGCGTGAAAGAAGTATATCTGTTTTATCATGAGATATGTATTCTGAGACGGGTAATGCATTTGGTTACATATGCACAATTGGAATAAATTTTCGGAATACATTTCAGAATCTAGTAAAATATTGCGACGGGATGCATCTAATAATTTCTGCAATTTGGCGAACTGATCTCATGTTTACAATAAAAAGTAGTTCGAGAAGTTTGCATCCTACGATGTAAAATCATAACTTTTTAAGAAATGAACAGCAACGGCAGGTTGTTTAATTAATTCTCCGTGAAATCTACGGAAATTTAAATTTATTTTGAAGGTTATGATAACGTATTTTGATGTTGAGGCAATTGTGTCATATTTTAAAATGTTTATCGATTAGATTTTACTTTCGTGAAAGGGAGATAATTCGTACAGTGTTGTGAGCAAATTTTAAGTACAGTCGTTTTACCAGTTCCGAACAGGGTTTCATATAAGCGCTGCTGCAGACGTCATCCACAAGCAGAGGAAATAAAATTTATGTGGTGTAATTATACAAATGTTTACTGATTCCAAAATATCGACACCTGTCCTCAAAAACACGTGGTAGTATGTTTTCTTGAAAAAAGCATTTCCGTGATCACGATTTGTTTACATCGTTAAACTAGGTCACCAACAATCTGTCGTACATTTAGGAAGCGGTTGAAGAAACACATTCAAGTAGAAGCAAATTGAGAAAGTTATTTTGCGATTCCTTTAATTGAACGGGATTGAAATTTTAGATTATTCGGTAGTAAAAATTCGGAACTGGTAAAACAACTAAATGATCCAGTTATGCATACAAGCGCTAGAATGTACCCCCTCATAGCGACGTTAGGATCTGCAAAACTCTACTTTCTCTCTATCCGAAATGACAAAACGATCGGGTACAACTTTTTTTAAATTTTAATTACCGATTGTCTTTTTCATATATTTATGAAATTAATTTTTTCTACCATTTAATTCAGCAATACATGGTTTGGTACATAAAAATTTGTTTCTTTTTTCCAAAAAAAAAAAAAAAAACATCCGTCGGACTATGCATAAATCGACCCCCCCCGAATTTTTGGTTATATTCTGTCTTGCCACAACACAATTTTCCCAACTACGCTGTACAACAGCACGATAGTGCTATGTTTAAACCTTTTCAGTAACTAATAAAATTTTATTGGGGGTACAAATTGAAGTCCTTCCCAAAATTGACTGTTCTTATACATATGATAAAATAACACTTTATGCTTTTTGCAACACAATATGCAACAATTCTCTCTACCCTTGTGTAACTCTATGGTAGCTCAGTTGGTATAGTGCATGCTTCATATGTTGAAAGTTAGGGTCTGAAACCTAGCTTGGCATGAACAGTATTTGACAATAAATAGGTAGTGACCATTCTTTTGCCAAGCAGTCAGAATCTAGAAATGAAGTCATAGGATCCTTTAGAAGAGACCTTTAAAAATGTGTTGTTCATGTTATGGTAGGCATGGCATGTTAAAGAACCTTCCTTCCTCATTGCTGTGAACAAACTGCACATTTTTAAAATTTCTGCCTCCTTACCTATGATGTAAATGAAAAAATCAAAACTGGGATGTAAAAGCTCAATCAATCCATCCATCTGTAATTGAGTTGGTTTGTCAGTCCATCAGTCTGTCTATCAATCAGTCTATCAGTCTGTCCTTTTGGTAAAGGTTTTATATTTGATTGTCTTACACCAGATCATAGATAAGAAAATAAGCAATATCTATGGCCAACACAAAAAAGTTTGGGGGGGGGGGGTTGTTATGAACGTTCTAATAACAAAATTCTCATCAGAATGTGTCAAAGTTAGATCAGGGTTAAATGGCCAGCACCAAAAGAAATTTGGGAGGGTTTTATAATTCTAACGTCAAAATTCTTCATTTTCATCGGACTGTTTCAGAGTTAGAATGGTATCCTTTATTATAAACAGATAGCAGTGGAACTATTTATGCGCAAGATAATTGAATAACAATACAAAAAAAAAAGAAAAATATTTATGAAGAAGTGTCAGAAGTTTAAAAGGTATAGGAAAATTATGATTCTTAAAAAACCTGCCTGTCAATAGAAAAAAAACCAAAAAGTATAATTTTTGATAAAAGCACATTATAATGGATTTTATGCTCAATTGTAATACCAAATCCTATAATTTGTCTGTCATAAAATAAATATTTTATGAAAATTGTAAACTGATTATAAACAATAATGTATATTTTATAAAATTCCCCATGCCTACAAGGAATATATTTCATGTACCAGTACATATAAAACACTTTAATTTTAATTTTTCTCGAATTTTTAAAATATTATATTAAAAATCGTGAAGTGTAAAAATATAAAAATATATGTGATTCTATATATTTGACAAGTGGGTAGTAGATTATTTAGAGAAATGCACGATATGTCAGCCTCGGTGCACCTTAGAACAGTCAGTATGTTATATGTATTATAATTGTGTTTGCACCAAACTGGTAGTATATTATATAGAGAACAAAACTTAATATCCCTTGTGAACAAATCGGTAAAAAGAAATATAAATAATAGATAGAATGTGATTTAAACACTTTTATTTGGGGATTATATTTGTTATTTTGGAATTTATATTTCACGTAATCTGTCTAAATTGCAAATCTCACATAAATTGATTTCCCTTGGTTATATAAGAAAGTGCGAGAAATAAATTCAATGAATGAAATTCACTTTGAACCAGTTATTAAGGTTTTGTTTGTCCCCTCGGGAGTTTAGTTATTTACAAATCAGACACTGGCAAGATACATAATTGACCATGTTAAGTCAACCACTGGGATGGCTGCATGAAAGGAGATGTCATGTTATATAATCTGATCATGTTGTGATGTTGGTGGATTAAATCATAATTTGAATTTAAAAAAATAGAAGATCGTCTTAACTTGATGCCAGTGTATCTGGTTTATAGTTGGCTGGTTTGGAATTAGTGCTAATTGCACAGATTTACTGAAGCAATTAGTTTTGGAATAATGGAGGAAATGAGAGTGCCAAGTGAAAAATACTGAGCTTGGACAAGCTGACTGATAATAACCTTTCCTTGTGTTAGGATTAAGTTGCCCCAATTGAAACTCAAATCTAGGTGATGAGAGATCACTAAGTCTGGGGGATCCAATGACTTGTTTACAAAAAATTCAGTATCAATTGATAATGAATTACTTATTCAACAGAGCCTGAATGAACATTGAACATAGTATTGACTTAATTCTATCTCTGCTGCTGGAGAATTGAGCCAATTATCTTTCTTCTACAGTCATCCCTATTACTTGCCAGTGTGGCTGCCTCTCCCCATGTCTTCATTCCTAGCTCTTTTCTTTCTCTTTGTGTTTAAATCCAGTTATATAAACAGCTTAGCTTGCTCTGTTAACTGAACACTTGTTTGTTGAAATTTTCTGTGACTTTTTTGTAGATCTATATTGAAAGAATATATTTATACTGTGGTCTTTACTAAACAGCTCTATTTAAGAGTAATGAAAGTCAAAGCAGATGTCCTGTGTCATAGTAGGCGTGGGACGTTGAAAGAACCCTCCCTGCACATTGCCCTGAGTGTACTGCCAGACATTCACCTATAGCTGATGACATCTTGATATAAGTGAAATATTCTTGACTGGGACATAAATCCCCTTGAGGTCTCCACTTAGCATCTCAATTTAATTGTAACATGATATTATGCTGTATGTGGTCTTGGATAACTTGATTCTGTGGTTCATATGTACCTACTTTCTTTATTAATTTGTTCTATGAATACAGTCCCACCTGCCTTAAAGGCCACCTCTGTATAAGGGCCACCTGGTTATAAAGGCCAGTAGAATTATATCCCATTTGTTCTTTATTCATATTATTTGAACATGTATATACTGACCACCTGCCCATAAAGGCCACTATTACTGGTTCCCTAGGATGGCCTTTATATACAGGTTTGACTATGCAATATGCTGAAGTGAATTAGGTCATTTTGTTGCCAATTATTGGAAGACTTAAAAGAAATTGTGAAGTGGTTGAGAACAGTGAATATTATTGACCTTTAATCAGGTCAGCTTGTACTTGACCTGTTTTCCATCAATTTGCTCACGATTATTTTGTTCATGAGCACAAAAAAAGGCTATTTTAAAATGCTTTATAAACTGATCTTCAGCAAAGAATTAATCTGACAAAAATAGTTTATTGCTAGAATTATCTTTTTTTAATATTACATGAAACCTGGCTATTGAATCCCATTACAGTGAATCTTTATGTCATCCACGCCAACTTGCTAGAGTCATTCAATCTACATTTTGTGACGTTATTCATTTTTTGTGCCATTGTTTAGGTCCTAATATCAAATAGCTCTTGTACTGTTATTGTCTTTTAAGTGCCAGTAAATCACTAATAATTGTAGTTTTAAAAAGAATTAATTGTATTTGAAGTATGTATTGAAACCCAATACTTTGGTCTTTGATTGTTCATGTCATTGAAATATATGAAACATTGTTCTCAAGGTAACCTTTGTATGTCCCTGTTGCCAGACATTGCTTATAGTGCAACTTGTTTGTGTCCCTGATACCAGACGCCACTTTCAAGGCAACCTTTACAAGACAATGCTTTCAAAACAACCTTTTCTAGATATTCCTTTCAAGGCAACCTTTTTTGTTCCCGATACCAGACAATGCTTTTAATGCAACCTTTTCTAGACATTCCTTTCAAGGCAACCTCTTTAAGTCCCTGATACCAGACAATGCTTTCAATGCAACCTTTTCTAAACATTCCTTTCAACGCAACCTCTTTAAGTCCCTTATACCAGACAATGCTTTCAAGACAATCTTTTCTAGACGTTCCATTCAAGGCAACCTATTTTTGTCCCTGAAAGCAGACATGCATTGAAGGGGACCTATAAATAGACATTGATTTCAAGGCAACCGGTTTATATCCCTGGTACCAGAAATCAACCTAGAAGTCTTTTTGTCCTGATACCAGAAATTGATTTCAAGGCAACCTGTTTGTGTCCTGTCCCTGATACCAGAAATTGATTTCAAGGCAACCTGTTTGTGTCCTATCCCTGATTCCAGACATTGCTTCGAAGGCAACCTGTTTGTGTCCTGTCCCTGATACCAGAAATTAATTTCAAGGCAACCTGTTTGTGTCCTGTCCCTGATACCAGAAATTGATTTCAAGGCAACCTGTTTGTGTCCTGTCCCTGATACCAGACATTGCTTCGAAGGCAACCTGTTTGTGTCCTGTCCCTGATACCAGAAATTGATTTCAAGGCAACCTGTTTGTGTCCTGTCCCTGATACCAGAAATTGATTTCAAGGCAACCTGTTTGTGTCCTGTCCCTGATACCAGAAATTGATTTCAAGGCAACCTGTTAGTGTCCTGTCCCTGATACCAGACATTGCTTCGAAGGCAACCTGTTTGTGTCCTGTCCCTGATACCAGAAATTGATTTCAAGGCAACCTGTTTGTGTCCTATCCCTGATACCAGACATTGCTTCGAAGGCAACCTGTTTGTGTCCTGTCCCTGATACCAGACATTGCTTCGAAGGCAACCTGTTTGTGTCCTATCCCTGATACCAGACATTGCTTCGAAGGCAACCTGTTTGTGTCCTATCCCTGATTCCAGACATTGCTTCGAAGGCAACCTGTTTGTGTCCTATCCCTGATACCAGACATTGCTTCGAAGGCAACCTGTTTGTGTCCTGTCCCTGATACCAGAAATTGATTTCGAAGGCAACCTGTTTGTGTCCTGTCCCTGATACCAGAAATTGATTTCAAGGCAACCTGTTTGTGTCCTGTCCCTGATACCAGAAATTGATTTCAAGGCAACCTGTTTGTGTCCTGTCCCTGATACCAGACATTGCTTCGAAGGCAACCTGTTTGTGTCCTGTCCCTGATACCAGACATTGCTTCGAAGGCAACCTGTTTGTGTCATATCCCTGATACCAGACATTGCTTCGAAGGCAACCTGTTTGTGTCCTATCCCTGATACCAGACATTGCTTCGAAGGCAACCTGTTTGTGTCCTGTCCCTGATACCAGACATTGCTTTGAAGGCAACCTGTTTGTGTCCTATCCCTGATACCAGACATTGCTTCGAAGGCAACCTGTTTGTGTCCTGTCCCTGATACCAGACATTGCTTCAAAGGCAACCTGTTTGTGTCCTATCCCTGATACCAGACATTGCTTCGAAGGCAACCTGTTTGTGTCCTGTCCCTGATACCAGACATTGCTTTGAATGCAACCTGTTTGTGTCCTGTCCCTGATACCAGACATTGCTTTGAAGGCAACCTGTTTGTGTCCTGTCCCTGATACCAGACATTGCTTCGAAGGCAACCTGTTTGTGTCCTATCCCTGATACCAGACATTGCTTCGAAGGCAACCTGTTTGTGTCCTGTCCCTGATACCAGACATTGCTTTCCAGGCAACCTTTTTGTATAATGTGCATAAATCTTGACATTGAAGGTCTGTCATTCTGCACTTGTTGCAACTTACACTGTTAAGGTTTTCAAGTATAAAGACAAATACTGAATTGAAAACAACTAGAACACAGATTGTAATGGACCTCACTCCGGATTTTGTAATGGACCTCACTTCTGGTTTTGTAATGGACATCACTTCAACATCCACTACGCTTAAGAGATAATTTTAGGCATAGTTATTGTAACAATTTTACAAAGTTGATTTACTAAATGACCATAGGATATATTTGCATATTGTAGATTGTTGCCACCATGGAGGTTATATATATTGAAAAAAAACCAGGTGAATAGTGGATCCTTTTGGCCATTTTGGCATAATACATCACCAAAGACACCACTTCCAGTATAAAGTCATTTTCAACATGTAAAATCTCCATTACAGTAGAAATTTCCTTTCTACAAAAATATTTTAATGCAATCAAGAATGACTAAGGAATTTTCAGTGAGTGAAAGAATTAAACTTCATTTAAATGTGTAGGATTTTCTATGAAAATTCTGCAGAATTTGAGCTACCAACACTATGACTCAAAGTACTATATATTTGCCAATATGAGAAAAATCAATTCCTCAAAAAGTGATATTTGCTTCTTAAATTTTTAAGCCATTTATCATAATAGGGTTCAAGGTTCCTCAGTGACCAAATGATCGAAAGCAGTTTTTTGGATCACATCACTTTCCACCAACTAGGATAGATTCTAACTTCAATGGGCAGAGTGAAAAAAGATTGTCAGTTCAATGGCTTAAGTTTGCACTTCAATTACTTGTTTTTGTTTAACCCTTAAATTGTTGTAAATTCTCTAAAGTTTGTATTTTCAGATTAAATCACTTTCCACCATCTAAACTAGAGTCTAACTTTTTCACTGGTTACTCTGGTTTCCTCCACTATCTCAGAACTGGTTGCCTTGGATATATGTGAAATAATGTTAATTGGGGCTTACGGTACTTGCCTTTGTTTTACTTTTAAATTGTTATAAATTCTCTAAACATCACTTGACATTGTGAAATATTTCTGCCAATGCTGAAATGTGTCTGCCAATGCTGAAATGTTTCTGCCGATGCTGAAATATTTCTGCCAATGCTGAAAAGTGTCTGCCGATCATTAAAAGAAAACTGACTTGAATGGCAATACATAAAACAAGTATTTAAGAGCGGAGGGTGTTGACCTGAATTAGTCTGCCGTCATCAAACATTACTTGATATACTCTTTATAAACTGATTAGTATTCTCAACACTACTAATGGTTAAGTGTCTACTGAATGAACTATGAGTTTAACGTCAAGAAAAAGCACTGATGACATTGTGTCTGTGTCTGAAAATAGAAATTGTCAACATTTGGTAAAGACGTAACTATTTCCTGATTCTAACAGCTTTTGTAATACAAATGATGTCAGATTTGACATTATTTAGTTGGAATTTACTATAATTCAATTGTTCTTTTTAAAGAAATATACAACAAATTAAAAAGATAGGAATTATTAATTCAGTATTTTATTATCCCAAGTTTAAAGCTAATGTCAAGAAAATAGCACTGGTAACAGTATCCGTGTGTTCATCCGAAAATAGAAAATGTCACCATTTGAAAAGACGTTAACATTTCCTGGTACTTAAAGCATACTTTTGTAATGCAAATGATATCAAATTTGACCTTATTAAGCTTAAATTTGATATAATTCAAGTTTGTTTTACAAACAAATTTCAAACATAGAAATTATTAAATTTATATAATTTTCTAATTTTCAATATCTTACAAACTATTTTTGAAAGAAATATGATAAATTTCATAGTGGCATCATCTTGCCAATTCTGCCTTTTTTGTAAAAAAAATATTTCTGGGAAGATGTAATTTAAAGTATGTAAATTTGGGGTTTTCGAAGGTGGAAGATAATAATTTTAAAACACCAAACAATGTCTTTATTAGAATTTTTACTCGGGAGTATTTTAATTAGACAAATTAACATGATCTAATTTATGTAAACAATTAATTCACAAAGAGTAACAATATCGGATTGCCATATCAGATACTGTATTCATGAGTGGCCTAACATTTAAGTATTCCCTTGATGTAGTATTGTAAACAGACACTATCGGTTATCGAAAACAGTTTTCGAAAAGATAAGAATCTGTTTGTAAATCTCCCTCACAAGTTTGTCATAATATCCCCACATTGTAGTATTGTAAACAGATATTGTCGTTATTGAATTATTTTAGAAAAGAAATATCTATTGCTAAATTTCTCACAAGTTTGTCAGTTTGTGGTAGTGTTCCAATCTTGTAGTATAGTAAACAAGCACTTTCAGTATTGAACAGTTTTAGAAAAGATAAAAATCTGTTTGTAAATCTCCCTCACAAGTTGGTCATAGTATCCCCACATTGTAGTATTGTAAACAGACACTATCATTATTGAATTGGTTCAGAAAAGATAAATATCTGTTTGTAAATCCTCCCTCATGAGTATGTCATTTAATCCTACTGCTGAATTATAGGCATCATGCCATACTTGTCCTAGCTATTATTCTCTGCTTGTCCCATTTGGTTTATCTTTTCTCACATTGCTATAAATGGTTCTATGTGTTCTGTGTTTTATCCAAAAATGGCATTACCATCATTTTCATTCAGGGGGCTAAAAAATTGTTCAACTTTCCTAAAAAATCAAGATATTGCAGTTCAATTTTACTAGACTTAAGTTAATTGTTCTCATTATCTCATTTTAAACTTATCCAAAATCCAAGATTTCAGTGTTTGAGATAACAAGAATAAATGGAGGATCTTACATGGGTGGTTTTGTAATACAGTCAAACCTGTTTATAAAGGCCACCCAAGAGAACCAGTACAAGTGGCCTTTATGGGCAGGTGGCCTTTACATACAGGTTCAAATAATATGAATAAAAAACAATTGGGATATAATTCTACTGGCCTTTATAAGCAGGAGGCTTATATAGAGGTGGCCTTTATGGCAGGTTGGACTGTATTGAATTTATTAAATGAGTTGAATAAAATTGATGCAATGAGCCTTGTGTGAGTTTCATAAACATTTTAATCAATTTAACAATTTAATAAATTCAATATTACATAAGCATGAATGCAAGATTCTGGTTGTTGTATAATCTAGAAAAACTCGATTTTTGTAACTGAAAAGTGTTTTCTTGGCTATAATAGAATAGTGAAAGGGCTGCAAAACTATAAATCATGTCTAAAATATGATGTCATAATATGCTACAACAATGGTGTTACATCACTTACCAAGGAAACGTGTGTACATGGCTTTATTGTATGGATTTTTGGGATAATTTAAGAAATAATCAACATTTACCCATGGTATATCATCGAATAATACATGGGCTGTTGTTAACATGAGGCGAATATATCACTCGGTGGCAAAGCCAAGTTGTGATATATTCTTTCACATGTGAACACGGCCCGTGTATTACTAACGATATACCACAGGTAAATGTTGATCATTTTAATTCTAACATGACTTAGAGATAAAAAGGAATGAAATAAACATTGCAAACTCTTTCTTCGGAAGTGCATTTTACTATCTATTTGCAAAAAGTTCCATTGAAACAATACAGCTGTTGAGATTACCTCCATTGAAATAAATGATTTTATGAATGAAAATTACGTCACAACTATTGTTCGCTACACATAGCATGATGTCATAAGATAGGCATGGGAGTACGTCATTAAAAGGGGATAGCGATGGGTATATTGTTTGTTATGCAACGACTGGCTTCTTCATGTTTCATATGAAGGAAAATGCAGTTCATGTTAGAATATACAATAAACTGTACATATTTTATCATCTACAAAATGTGATATTTCACGTATAGTTAGAAAAAATACATACTGAAATTAACAACTCCAATCAGTAAGATGTGATGAAATGTATTGTACCATTGAGAATCAATTTTATGCAATTACAATTTCAACAATGATTTAATTTACATTGACTTAAATGACATAATTCTGGAATTTATTTGAATTGATTATGTTGAATAATGTGATGAAACTGACACATTTTAAAAATTATTCCATTTGAATTGAATAAATGAAATTACAATTTTAAATTTAATTAATTTTACAATTTAGAATTGTATTTTATGGGGTTTTCAGATAGAATTGTAACAGATATTACAAAATGTTCTTTAGAATTAAATTAAGGAATTACTCCCCTTAATAATTCTCATAAAGTGTAATTTTATCGAGAATGCATCACTCAGTAGAATATCCTTCTTGCTTGAAAACAAGTTATAGCTGAAACGGAATGTCATTTTAAAATTGTCCCAAAAAGCATCCCCAACTTAGAGAGCCATGTGTACAATCAAAATAGGAATAGCCAATGATGTTATTGTATAGTGTCATTAAGATCTGTTGAATGTTTTTAGAAAATTTGGGTGGAAGAAATTGTCTCAATTATGTCTCCCTCTTCAATTTGGGGGACATTATTAACTGTAACTTACTGAAAAACTACTTACAGCTTTTATTATTAAAAAAATAACATGTAGATTACTGAGAAAGTACTTGGAGCTAATTTAGAAATTACTTGTAGCTTATTTGGAAATTACTTGTAGATTACTTAGAAAGTACTTGTAGATTACTGAAAAATTACATGTAGATTAGTATTAGAAATACATTTAGTGGATTACTGAGCTACAAAATCCTGTTGACCTTTGTATGACCTTTATGACTTCAATATATAAAATTACTTTCTTCTTCATTCATTATTTGGTTAGCCCAAGATGTTTGTATCAGACTAAAACCTGCTAGATAATGACTATCAGTGGTGATCGACCCTCTTCACTGATACAGATTTGATCAAGGAATACAGAATTCAATTACATGTACGTATGACCTTTGTTGGAGAAAATCTTTTTGAGATTGAAGAAAGTTGTTTTCTTCCGTTGTACCATACAATAAAACATTAATATAACGAACAGGCTTACAAGGGACACATGGATAGTACAAAGTGAAATATTGGGCCCCAACACTCCTCTATATAAGTCTATATATAACAATATAACAAAGTTGCTTTATAACAAAGTTTAAAATACAGAGTTCCCAGGACTTCGTTCTACGCTTTACTGTATACATAATTGTTGTTTTATTTGACATAATACAAAAACTAGGTTTTGTTCTATAAAGACGAACTTGAACATCAACCTAGTTTAGATAATAATTTGAGAGAGTCTTCAGGGATGAAGATTACCAGGGGCCCAGTAGCCCATGGCTAATAAAGATCAGTCTGGGCCCCTTAGTGATTACACATTTTAGTTATTTATTATTACAACTTCTTTTATGAAGTGAGTTGGGCCCCTAACTTAAAATAGTTAAGCTTCATCCCTGGTCTTTATACTTATACTTGCTACTTGGAATGTCTATGTATATATTGATGGGGAAATTTTGGAAACAGAAGCTTCTGAAAGTTTTTTCTCTATCGGAAACTGATATACAGTATGTGCCTTTGACACTGATTAACTTTGAAAGGATTTCAAGTTTGCATTTGTAAAAACATTGTACCTCTTATTTGAGAACATCTTGAAATTGTTTTAAGCAACATGCTAAAACTATTTTTGCTGTATTCACAATTGTATTTTTCTATTTATTTGCAGACAAATTAAGTTTTGAATGATAGATAGAAGGATATATAAGTTTTAGTTAAGACGGATATATAAGTTTTAGTTAAGACTCATCGTTAGTAGAAGTGTTATTGTGGTCAGTGACTGCAAATGGACCATCAGCAATAAGTCTGGCCTGGTATTGATAAGTAAGGGGATAGCTACAGAGATAACTGACTTATCACAAATACAAATGTATTGTTTCCTAATTCTGGTGTATTTGTTGTAGTTATATTTCATACCAGACCAAATAGACCAAGATATCCATCCCGTTATTGATTAAAAGCCGTTTTCATTCACGAGTGTTATTTTAGGAAGAAAAATGCCAATAATGATATAAAATGATTATTATAGCATTATTGTTTTTCTTTTCTTTTTGATAGGATTTTCATACTCTCTTGTGTAACTGTCACAATTTAACTCTCTGAAAATATCACCATTATGGTAGCTGAGTTCGTAGAGTGTTTGCTCTGTATATGGGAAGTCAGGGTTTCAACTCCAGCCGGGTAAATCCTTCCACCAGTATTCCCATTTCACAAGTTATAATATGCTGGCAGTAACAAAAACGTTGAAAATATTGAATTCTATGAATCTGATTAGACCTCTTCTTAAACCATTAAATTATGTGTATACTGTGCTGTTGTAGGTACTCTTGTTTGACCTATATATAGTTATGAAACACTTTTTGAAAATAAGGAAAGCATTTTAATACTTGTTTTAATGATGAAGACACCATGAAGACACTTGAACTCTATTTTCTGGTTTCTTCTGAGAGAACACTTAAGTTATAGTTTAAATACTTGTATCTGTCATTGATTGATTCGCTCTGAAGCATTCTACTTCACAATGAGTTATGACAAATTGTCTTGTATACAACACAGTGGTTATGAAGGTTATTACTGTTTGATCTTTCTATGAAGCAGGTTCTTAACTGAACATGGAATTAAAATGCATAAAACTAAGACATGAATATAAGAGAAAACTTAAAATTCCAAATGATCTGAGTTCATATGCCAAAGAATACAGTTCAACCTGCCTAAAATTTTATCCCAATTGTTCTTTATTCATATTTTTTGAACCTGTATATAAATGTGACCTGCCTATAAACGTAACTTTTATTGGTTCCTTTGGGTGGCCTTTACAGACAGGTTTGACTGTATATCACAGGGTGGTGAAGCCACTGAGTGATAGAATGAAGACTTGTGTATTATTCTACAATATACCATGGGTAGATGTTGATTATTTCTTATCTATGGTCCTTGTTTTAATTTCCCATACAAGACATTGTGCATTAAAACACAATGTGTGTGTGTTGTGTGTGTGTGTGTGTGTGTGTGTGCAAACCATTCACTTGTTGTTTTGTGAATCCTGTGACTTATTAACATTGCCTTAAGAAGATTATGTCTGAGTTTTGTTTGATTTGTCTACTTTTTAGATCCTAAATAACTAATCATCATATTTTGTCGGCTTTTAAACAGACGATCACATCATTATATCCTGCGTTATAGTACCCTAGGGAAAACAATCCTGCTCTATAGTACCCCAGGGAAGAGACATCTGAGGATTAATTTACAAAGAACACTAGTTGACATTACCCAAAATTTACATAAACAGTTTTATCAGGTTACCTTGTGGAAATGGTTGTGCCATAGATTGTCATGTCCCTTCAACTATATGTACTATAGACAGCCATGTTATCTCTCTGTCTCTCCGTGTGTCCTAATGTACAATATCTTAGTGCTAATGACAACCAAGGACAAATTGATTGAGAACACTTTATGATATTATCAGGTTAACTTCATAAGAGCAGCATGCTTCCATACAGAATTAGCCATACTTTAGGTTGTCATGTCTGTCTGTCCTAGTGTAACAATATACTATGTCAAATGACAACCAAGGACAAATTGATTGAGAACACTTTATGATATTATCAGGTTAACTTCATAAGAGCAGCATGCTTCCATACAGAATTAGCCATACTTTAGGTTGTCATGTCTGTCTGTCCTAGTATGTCAAATGACAACCAAGGACAAATTGATTGAGAAACTGATTAGTATTATCAAATAAGAATCACCAGAGCAGTTTTTTTCAAGTTTCCTTACAGAAATGGCCCTACTATAGGTTGTCATGTCATGTCTGTCTGTCTGTCTGTCTGTTTGTCCTATTATAACAGTATCCCAAGGCAAATGATAAACCACACTATTTAACATTATAAAATTAAATTTTAAAGGAGCAGTTTCATTTGGTTTTCTTATGGCATTGTCCTCTTACTGTAGATTGTCATGCTGTCTGTCTTTCTGTAAGTCAAATGACAATCATAAGGTTAATATGATCAAGCACTCTGTTTGATGTTATCAAATTAAACTTCATAAGAACAGTTTTATGAGGCTACATTACACATTTGGTCATATTGTAGGTTATCTTATTAAATTCCTCTACATGGTATTCCAGGGAGAAAAAAAATTCAAAGTTGAATTGAACAAGCATGCTGGTTATCACATGTGCAATTTTATCAGTAAGAGTCTGTTATAAACTGTTATGTGGTTTGTCAGTACATCTTCTTGTCTGTCTTAGTGTAATGCTACCCTAGTGTAAAAGGACAAATTGATAAATCACACTGGCTGACATTATGAAATTTGAATTCAGTTTAATTAGGATTCCTTACAGAATTGTCCATATTATAAGCTTTATATGGTCTGTCTGTTTAAGAGAGTGTAGCACCCTAGTGTAATGCTATCCTAGAACAAATAGTAACCATGGACAAAATTATAAAGCTAACTGGTTGACATCATTAAATTTAACTTCAGTTTTATCAGGTTTTGTTACAGTATTGTCCCTATTATAAGCTTTATATGGTCTCTCTGTTATAAGAGAGTGTAGCACCCTAGTGTAATGCTATCCTGGTGCTAGTGTAATGCTATCCTAGAACAAATGGTAACCATGGACAAACTTATAAAGCTAACTGGTTGACATCATTAAATTTAACTTCAGTTTTATCAGGTTTTCTTACAGTATTGTCCCTATTATAAGCTTTATATGGTCTCTCTGTTGTAAGAGAGTGTAGCGTCCTAGTGTAATGCTATCCTAGAACAAATGGTAACCATGGACAAAATTATAAAGCACAATAATTGACAGTAAATCTTCAGTTTAATCAGGTTTGGGTCCTTTGGAAAAGACCTTAAAAATGATGCCCTGTGTCACATGCAGCAGGCATGGCATGTTAACAAACCTTCCTTGCGCAACGCCCTGCATGCAGGGGAAAGATAAAAATTTCTGCCACTTAACCTATAGCTGGTGATGTCTGGATATAAGTGAAATATTCTTGACTAGTACATAAAACCTCAATTAATCAATCAATTATATATCAGGTTTCCTTACAGAGTTATCCCTATTGTAAGATGTCATGCTGTCTATCTGCACATTTGTCTGTCCTAGGGCAATTGGGTACTATATCAATTTGTATCATTCAAGGTCATAATGATTTGAAAACATATGTTAAACGTATAAACAGCTTCATTTTACAAGCAAAATGTCTATATTAACCCAAATGCATTAAGAAGCCTTACCAAAGTGCTTAGACCACATTCATAATAATGTGATTTTTCGTGTCTTCTGCTGGCCATCTAAGCTTGTTAGGCTTCCTGCATCAGGTTTCTTAATAAGAACCTTGGCTGAGTCTGGTCAAGACTTGAAAAAAGGTAGCAACTGTTCTTTTACTTAATTTTCGGCACTCAGAAATGAAAGCCATAGATCATTTGGAAGAGACCTTTAAACTGATGTATAGTGGCTGTGTTCTGTTTATCCATCTATCCCTCCTAGCAAAGGATTGTTTTATATGTCAGTCTGAACATAGACTTTAGTGGAGTGTTGCTGTTTACTGTTTGTCAGTCTGTCTGCCCATCTGTATGTGTATTATCAGCCAAAACAGATAGTTGAGTGAAGTAATGTTACATTTTATGTCAAAACTTGTTAAAATTTTATTTAATATTTTTTAAATTTGCTGCTAGTTAAAATTTGAAACTCTTCAAAAACTAAGGTATACTCCCATAATTATGCACAGTATTTCATTAGCTAAATTTGGTAAAATATATTTTGGTCCTTTTGGTGTCTTTTCAACATCTTGAAATTTTTTTTTAGTCCAAGCACTACGGATAAGGAATTGTATTCTGAAACAGCTGTCTAGTGCTGTAAAATTAAAACTGATATAATATGTAATTTAACTTACTATATGGAAGTGGTCAGTTCTTGGATGTTGCTGGAAACCATATTGCTCTTTTGGCAAACATTGCAACAAAATTTCTAACATAAGAATCTCGGCATATGTTCAATTTGAAACTTTGCGGCATAAGTTAGTGCTTTAGACCACTAAACCACAAAGTAACCACTGTGGTAGCTCACTTGGTAGAGTGCTCACTGCTTAAGTTTGATGTCTGGGGTTCGAACCCAGACTGGATCTGACCCAAGATTTGAAAGTGGGTAGTAACTGTTCTTTTACCAATCACTTGGCATTACGAAATCAAATTCACGGTTCTTTCAGATGGGAACTTAAAATAAAAGCGGCCCCATGTCAACATAAGTGTGTCACTATAAAGACTCTGCTGTATAATGCCATCAGGTCAACCCACAGGCAGAATTTCTGCACCTTTGCCAATAGCTGGCAATGTCTCGATGTAAATGAAAATTCTTTATTGAGACATTAAACATCATTACTCAACTCAACCTCTTTAAACAGTGATATTAGCATTACATATAATGATACAGGAAACATGAGCTGAGAACCAAAAGCACTGACATTATTTATAAAATTGGAAAGGAACAGTTTTATACCCTCAATATTAAAAATTTAAATATAAAAATAAATGAAATGTTCATTTTATTGAGATTCCTTCCATAAAACAAATCCATGTTTTGTAAGAGTGTAATTATTATGTAATATAAATTCATTTATTTATTACAAAATTCATTTGTTTGTTACAGTTATCTTTTACTTTTATGATGGATGTAGAGGTTAATGTTAGTTCAATGTTTATAGGGCTGTATTAATGTCTCCTGTTTCTAATCCATATGCCAAAATCTTTATTTTTTAGATTTAAAATGCTACAGCAAACAAGTTTAAAATTGCAGAAAAAATGGCAGTAGAATGGTTTTAATGTTACAATTTCTGTAATGTTACATAATGCCAAATTATTCTTTCAGATGATTTTAAGGTTATTTCAAGTTTGCGTTTTAATTCATCTGAGCTAAACCAAAAGCCAAAAGAAACTGCTGTGAAATAAGAATAAATATATAGTGGTTTGAAAATATCTTGGCATTTGGGCTCAAATTAGGGAAAATTCTGATGGCCTCTGTAATTGATGCAACTGACTACCGTATAACTGGATATTTTTCCGCGCTTTTATGAAAATATACCTATGTAAAAATTTTCGCGTTTTTAATTTTCGTCATTGAATGACTGTAAATTTTTTTTTTTTGGATAAGATTAGTCGATGAGTATGAGTCTTTCTTAAAGTTGTCACGTGTAACGGAATAGCCGTTGGCAGGGAAGTAAATACCTGGTCACCTGTAATTAACATTAATCAAGTCTTCCAGGTAACAATTGAAGCCATTCCTGATTCCTTATTAATTGATATACGGTGATCATCCATAATTACCAGTACCTATGTTTATATGTTGAAGAAAGCGCCACCATTACAACACTAATTATATATTCCTATGTCAGAGGTCATACGGCGCTTTCCCATTTGTCAATTTTGAGTAAAAAGTGCCAGGATTCGACAATAGCTTATTGAGATATTAATAAAATTTATTAGAATTTAATTTGCAAATCAAATGACATGTTTAAATTTCAAACGTAACAAAATAATGGATACGAATAGTCTTTCACAAAAGTTCAAACAACCAGAGGTTGTTCTAGTTATTGACCAATACTCTCGAATGCAAAACCCCATTATTTTTCGCGATTTGATTTCCATAGCGAAAAATAGCAAAAATTAGATTACCGTGAAAATTTCCATTTATACAGTATTTAACTTTTGCAGAAGGTACAGAACATATCCCCAGGTGAGCGTTAAGGCTATTGGAGCTCTTGTGATTGTATGATACATTAAACTTGATTAAATTTTTGTATTAAATAAATAAATGAATAAATTTTTTGTGTTAAATAATTTTTTTTTAAATATAATTTTCCAATTGGTTGAAATATTCCATCTTTATTTGATAAGAGTGGCTTATATTCTGTTGGTTTCAAAACCCTACAAACTGTTGTCAGTGTCATTATGGTGACATTATTAGAAATTGAATGGCTCAGAAAAGCATGATTTAAAATGAACATTTTTACATCTTAAGGGAACAAAATATAACTTTATTTCATGTTCTTATTAATTTTTGTACAGCGTTACACGATAGTGAACGCGTACTTTGCTATCCCTTTCTTCCAATATATCGAGCTTCTTTGCTATGAAATTATAAGATATGAGTACACATGGAAATAGTGCGCCTGGTAAATGAGCGTGAAAGAAGTATATCTGTTTTATCGTGAGATATGTATTCTGAGACGGGTAATGCATTTGGTTACATATGCACATTTGGAATAAATTTTCGGAATACATTTCGGAATCTAGTAAAATATTGCGACGGGATGCATCTAATAATTTCTCCAATTTGGCGAACTGATCTCATGTTTACAATAAAAAGTAGTCCGAGAAGTTTGCGTCCTATACTTTTTATGAAATGAACAGCAACGGCAGGTTGATTTAATTAATTCTTCGTGAAATCTACGGAAATTTAAATTTATTTTGAAGGTTATGATAACGTATTTTGATGTTGAGGCAATTGTGTCATATTTTAAAACTGTTTATCGATTAGATTTCACTTTCGTGAAAGGGAGATAATTCGTACAGGGCAAATGACCACATGTGGATTTTAAATACTTCACCATTAACATGAAACGGGAATATTGTGAGTGATAATCAGCAGTTAATTAAAACCCAGATTAACAGCAAATGATCCAGTTACATATAACCGCTAGAATGTACCCCTCATAGCGACGGTAGGATCTGCAAAACTCTACTTTTCTCTCTATCCGAAATGACAAAACGATCGGGTACAACTTTTTTAAATTTAATTACCGATTGTCTTTTTCATATATTTATGAAATTATTATTTTCTACCATTTAATTCAGCAATACATGCTTTGGTACAGTGCTATGTTTTTACTTAGACATAAGAATTGTCTGTAAATTCTTTTTTGTCTATACAGAAATTAACAAAAATTTTATCCCCGCCAATGCGAAGAAAGAGGGGACATTAAATTTGAGTTTTCGTCCGCCCATCTGAAATTCTTCTGTGCAAATCTCCAAAACTATGAAGCACTATTTCACTAAACTTGGTGCAAAGCATTGACAAGAGATGCACATGTTGTTAACCCCAATTGGTTTGCTCACATTTTCCTATGAGTTAATGCCCTTTGAACATAAATCACCTGATTGTGAGGGATCCTAATTCATTGAATTTGCTTGTTTGTGAATATTTTTTCTGATATCATTTGTATTTGGTTCTTTATAAATATTTTTTATCGAGCTCAAGAAAGTAATTTACTGTCTGTGTCACTTTGTTTCTGACAGTAAATATTGCTAAAAATTCATACAAAAATTTAAAATTACAGTATATGTGATGTCCTTGGTTGTATTAAGTGCAGACACATTACTAGAAGTATCACTTTTGTCTGCAGACATGCCTTATTTACATATAAAATCCCTACAGCTGATGTCCATGCATAAATGTAGTTATTTTCTGTTTCTACTGCACTCAAGTTTCTGAATGATACCAAGTTAATTGGATTTTCTAGGAAAAATTTCCAATTGTTTTTGCTACAGACTCAGCAACACGGACAGTATTTCACAGTTTATGTGCATCAAGTTGTTAAGACTAAGGTCAGGAATAAGAACAATCTTACACACATTGTCATCACATTATTCAGACACATAGGTTCAAAGGTCATTTTCTGCACCAGTTATTCAAAGGATTGGCATTATTGCAATTCCATGTCAGATGTATTTACAGCCTTCAAAGATCGGATTCTATATAAGAATGAGAATTACATTTGAATACAATTCATTCACAAATAATTAATTTTCAGTAACAGACAGAATTAGATTTTAGATGTCCATATTAAGTTTTAAAGTTGGGTTAATAATTAGGTAATGAAGGGTTGCTAGTACTATTAAAATACAAAAGGATATAGATGGTTATCAAGAAATATCTGACATTATCTTAAAAAAGGGGTAGGGGTGGTGGTGGGGGTGGGGGTGGGGGGGTTGCAGCAGCTGATTGACTTCACAGGGTAATGGATCACAGTGACTTTGTAACTGCTTTAGGTTCATTGGTGGGTTCCTAGTATGGGAATATATTAAGTCAGTTTGGGTGGCAATGGTCTATTGTTTTGTTTGGCTTCTATTATCAGCAAAATCTAACCACCTTGCTTTGATTGGAATATTGATGACCGCCTAATCCTCATAATCTAAACATTTACAATATGTCTGTATCTCTCTTTGATGAAACATAGAGAAGCAATTGTATTGCAATTCCCGATGAAAGACAATAGGGGTCATGGCCCTTGATTTGTATCAATTTTCACACAATATTACGTCATGTCCCGCACAGGGGGTCACGTGATCATGTGAGATATGCCGATCTCGTATGGCTAAAAACCCTATATCACACGAGCAGATATGGAAAAAATAGCGCCAAGGTACAAAATATTTATTAAAAGAAAGAATTGTAAATATAAGAAATGACATTTCTGCTCATGGTATTTCAAGGGGTAATGAAAGATAGTGTGGCACGTGCCAAATTCAAAACAAAGGGCTTCACCTTTCATCGAATTTGGCATGCGCCACACTATCTTTCATTACCCCTTGAAATACCATGATCAGAATGTCATTTCTTAAGTGACACAAAAATACCATTCCACCATTTCATCTATATACATGTATATATGTTTATATACCGGTAATATCCTAATATATTGTCACCCAAGACATTTATAAACTAAAGGTTATTCATATTGTCTCATTTTACCTACTGATATTTGATAATACTTGAGTTGTATTTAACTAGCTAAATGATTTAAAATGTCTACAAAACAATATCAATAAATGGAATGATGACTTTCAGGAATTGCATTAACTTTGCTAATTGTATTGTATAATGTATTGCCTTGTCTTGTGGGTATATATCCCCTTTATGACATAAGAGACACAAGTGTGGGAAGTGTTCACGTCAAAGAGGAAATTGTTACCTATTTTAGAATCCATTGAATGCTGTCCTAGCACTGAATCCTTAGAGTTGACAAGAGATCATTGAACCTTACACATTTTAAATAATAAAATTACTGTAAGTCTGGATTGAATTCCTTGATCTTTGCCTCAATGTTGTTGTGGAAAATGTAGGGGGGGGGTGCAGCTGATTGACTTCACAGGCTAATGGATCACAGTGACTTTGTCACTGCCTTAAGTTCATTGGTGGGTTCCTAGTATGGGAATATATTAAGTCAGTTTGGATGGCAATGGTCAATTGTTTTGTTTGGCTTCTATTATCAGCAAAATCTAACCACCTTGCTTTGACTGGAATATTGATGACTATCTAATCCTCATTATCAAAGTAATGCAAAAATACCATTCTACCATTTTATCTATATACATGTATGTATGGGTAATGTCCTAATATATTGTCATCCAAGACATTTAAACTAAAAGTCATTCATATTTTAGCATTTTACATACTGATGTCTGATAATACTTGAGTTATATTTAACTAGCTAAATGATTTAAAACTAAACAATATCAATAAATGGACTGATGACTTTTGGGAATTGCATTAACTTTGCTAATTGTATTGTATAATCTATTGTCTTGTCTTGTGGGTTGATATAAATATCCCTTTTATGAAATAAGAGACACAGGTGTGGGATGTATTCACATCAAAGAGGAAATTGTTTCCTATTAAAGCCATTGGATGCTGTTCTAGCACTGAATCCTTAGAGTTTACAAGAGATCATTGAACCTTGAGCATTTTATATACTGAAATCACTGTAACTCTGAATTGAATTCATTGACCTTTGCCTCATTGTTATGGAAATGTATTGAAAAAATCCATATTTTTTGTTAAGATAAAAAAGAAACACACCAATCCCTGTCCAAATCACAATCCCAAAAGCAAAGTAAAAACTTTGTAAAAGAAAAATTAAGTTAACTTCCACCAGGGAAGTGAGGCCACTCAGGAAGGGTATTAACGCCACCTGTTTCCTAAGAGAAATATAAAGAAAAAATGGCTGTCCAAGGGACGTTATTGCAGAGATGGAGTTGATGTGTTTTTGAGGCAGATATCCTGTCATTTATATCTTTTATATTTATTATAAATAAACGAAATTAAGGTATTTAGGAATCACCCTGTCCACGCATCTGTCTGGCAATCCATCCCAATATTGTGTATATCTCAATATCTTCCATGTCTATGGATTGATTGTGATAAAGCTTGATACAAATACAAATCAACATGAGACAAATGTGTGGCATTCCAAATTTAAGTGTATAGGTCAAGGTCACAACTTGCCCACGTTGGTGACGGGGGGTATTAGTCTCCTAAAAACTGCTCTAGTTTACACAAAATTTCTCAACACACAAAGAAAACCCCCACTATTTGGTTTATTTTGATGCCAATTTCCTCCCTTTTCTGTTCTATATTGTCTATATTGATTCACACAGAATTCTTTGTCACCAAAATAATCAGCAGATGTCTATCTTGTCGCCACTCTTTAGAAAAAATAATTGCAAATGGCGACAATAGGTTGTCCAGAAATAACCTAATGTAAGAAGGTGTAATGTTATAAGATGTCATGCCATTGGTGTCCATTTATATGTATTTTCTTGTATAAAATGCCACTGTTTTCTATTTTTCTTTGTTGCTGATTAATCTAAACAAATGTTTAATTTACTTTCCATACTGGTCATTATAAGACGTGATAACTTTAACTTTTGTGTACTTACTCTATCCATGTATATTGACAGTACTACATTAGGCATAAGAAAGCTTTCTTTTCACATTTGGTGAATCAATATGAAGTCACATGTAACAAGAGGCCCTTAAGAGAGCAGAAACCTATATATTGTAATACTAGTCAAGTGGAAATGATAGATTAACAGATATAAACAACTATTCGGTTGACCATGCAAGATCTAATCAAGATCTAATCAAGCATAAACCTTTAGATAAGACTGGTTGCTTCAAAATGGATTAAACATTGTAAACCTTCCAACTTCAAAGTGTGACCACTGCGGTAGCTCAGTTGTTAGAGCACTTGTTCCATAAGTGGAAGGTCATGGGTTCAAACCCCAACTGGGTCTGGCCCAAGAGCTACTGTTCTTTTGCCAAGCACTCAGCCTTTCGAAATGAAAGTCATGGTTGTTTTAGATGGGAACTGAAAATGAGGTTGAGAGTCACGGTAAGCATGGCATGATAAAGAACCTTGTTGTATAATGTCATCAGCGCAACACACAGACAAAATTTCTGCACCTTCACCTATATCTGGCGATGTCTCGATATTAGTGAAATATTCTTGACTGGGACATCAATCACTATTATTCAACTCAACTCCAACTTTATAATGTCCTACTACATGGCTTACACTTTGCAAACCATCCAGATAAGATGAAAGCTTAAAATTTACACACTATAATGAATCAACTAATGTAGACCATCAAGGCTAGGATTAAGTATTTCAAAGGTTAAACTTGTGAATCAAGCATTGTAAACCTTCAAAGTTAGATTGGGTATTTTATATGTGTAGATCAAGCATTTCAAATCATCTTAATAGAATTATGTTTATCAAAATATCATGCTGTGTGACACAGGTAGTGAAACCTTCTATTTTTGAAATATCACTCTTTGTGGTTCAAGCAGTTAAAACATTCCAAATACCCCTCAAGGACTTCGCCACCTGGCTTATCCCCACACTATTATGAAGTCTCAAAGTCCATTTCTTCTATATTTTTATTACCCATTACATCAGGGATGAAGCTTAACTATTTTGAGTTAGGGGCCCAGCTTACTTCAGAAAAGAAGTCGTAATAGTAGTAAATAGCTAAAATGTGTAAACATTAAGGGGCCCAGACTGATTTTTAGTAGCCATGCATGGGCTACTGGGCCCCTGTCAATCTTCATCCCTAGCTGTTACAGGCAAACCTCCTATAAAGGCCACCCAAGATAACCAGTAAAAATGGGCTTTGTGGGCAGGTGGATTTTCTATACAGGTTCAAATAATATGAATTAAAAAAATTGAGATACAATTCTACTGGCCTTTATATAGAGGTTACCTTTAAGGCAGGCTGGACTGTATTTCTATTGTTTCTCCCTGAATTTATCAACAACTCTGAAAGTTCAAAATTGGTGGAGATGAATGTACCAGTATGTCAAAAAGTCAAATTGTAATTATCAATCTTTGGGTGTTGCACTATAAATGACCTTGACCTTAACCTGGTTTTAATTTAAGAACAAAAATGGCATGACCACTAGTAATAAAAAGTGTTAAGTTTTGTTTCTGTGACATCCTGGGAAATGAGACATCATTTCCATGATTTATTTGGGTCATATAATTGGTTTATGTGATAAAAATGACTTTAGTATGATAAGATCATATTATAATGGTGAATTTAGAAACATCAAGGTCAAAAATAAAAGGAGTCTTATTCAGCCCATGGAAATCACCAACCGTAAAAGGGAGTTTAAATGGCTTTCTCATCCAATCCAATTTATGTTATTTTCTACGATATAATGGTTATATTTTGCTGTGGTTTTATTTTCAATGTGTTCGAGGTCCAGTGTATTTCCCCGGAAAAAAACTGCCCTAAAAAACAAGCATTAATCATGCTAGAGTAGTTTTCCTTTAATCATATAAAACCGTGACAATATGACATCGCGAATACACTAGTTATCGTCAAACCACAAAAATTTGACACCGTGAACATAATGCAGTATTGCACATATATATTTTGTTTTATCCGATTATGTAATATACAAAGCCTGGGCAAAAGTATTCAGACATTTGTGTTATTTTTAACATTTGTCCTAATTTTCAGATTTTAATATATATATATTTAAATAGGAATTTATATCCCTAATTTATTACTGGACTGATTTCAAAGAAAGGGAGGATATTGAATTTTTAGTTCACCTGAGCTTGCAATCTATTGCTGTCCGTTGTGCGTCGTCCGTAAACTTTACATTTTAATCTTCTTCTCCAAAACTGCTGAGCCAAATTTGATGGAACTTGATGATTAGCATGCCTGGGTAACAGGCTTTTAAAATTGTGTTCGGGGTTTGTCCACGTCCAACAATATGGCTGCCATTACTATAAATAGCCAAAAGATAAAAAAAATCTTCCTCTCTGAAACCAAAAGGTGCAGACAAATTTTGATTAGGTATCTGGATTCAGGATGCCTAGGACCATTAAAATTGTGTTTTTTATGAAAATTGGATGAAAAATAAGTTACGCGTTCTTTGCGTAAAATTACGTAATTTTTAAAATAAGACATATATTGTTATAACTTCATAAGGGCTGAAGATATTTGTATAGAGTTTTCACTGTTGATCTTGTATTGCAATTTTCTTCCAATTGATGTCAAGGTCATGCCTCAGTTTTTGACCTTTGATAAAAAATGCTATTTTTTAAACATTTCTGGTGATATTGGCATAGGATTTTCAGTTAGTTGTAGGTATTGACATGGCCATCATTTTGATACATAGATCAAGGTCATGGTTTCAAAGGTCAAGGTCACAGATGTACAAATACACCAAAGTAGTTAATTATCTGCAAAACTTTGAACTTTTTGTATAGGCTTGTATATTAGAATATTGTAGGTAATGCCACAATGGTCATTTTGATATATGAATAAAGGTCACGGGTTCAAAGGTCAAGGTCACAGATGCAAACAAGTACTGAAATGAATATTTATCTTAATAACTATAAACTTTTTGTATAGGCATGATGTATATTAGAATATTGGCCTATTTACCATTTTAATATATGAATGAAGCTCTTGGGTTCAAATGTCAAGGTCACAGGTGAGCATTAAGGCCCATGGGCCTCTTGTTAACTTTGGTCTGTCCTTCTGTCTGCCTGTCTGTCCACACACTTGTAGCATGAAGTAATTTTCAAAAACTGAAGCATTTTCAAAAACTAAAGCACTGTTTTGTGAAATTTGATGCAAATTATCAACATTGCAGGGTTCGTACAGGCCTGAAAAAGTTCTTAAACTTTGGAGGTTTGCCCTAAAAAGACCCTTTAAACAAGTCTGACCTTAAAAAGCCCTTGAATTTATCCTGAAGGCCCTAAAAAGCCCTTGAATTTGGCCAGTTTGGTGTCTGTATTTCGATATTAAGTGGTTGCAAAGACTGATATAAATAAATTAATTAATTAATAAATTACGTTAAAATGAGCAATTTAAAAGTACCTGGCTCTCCGGAACACCCAACTTCAACCTTATCCACTTAAGTGTCGTTTCTATGGACACGTAAGTAATTGCTTTATTGATTTAATTGTCTTTGCACCAATATTTTTTTGCTAAAATTGTCTTTCTGATTAGGCCTTGAATTAGCAAATAAGAACCTGAAAAGACCCTAAAAAGTCCTTAAATTTGGAGTCCAAATGTCTGTAGGAACCCTGCATTGGAAGGAAACGTGCATAGCATTAGCCCAAGTTGGTTTGTTTATTTTTTCGGAGTTATGGCCCTTTGTGCAATCCACAAAAAAGTATCTACCTGAAGGGGATACTACTTTACTGAATTTGCTTGTTTTTCTTTCTCTTTCAAGCTGATATATCATAATAATTTCAATATTTTTCTCTATTCTTATTTGAACACACTTATTAATTTATATAAAAATGCATAATTATGCTGAAAAATTGCCACACAATATTTCAGAGATGGCGAGAACCTACCAATATCATATAAAAATTATTATGCTGAAAATGTGCCACACAATATTTCAGAAATGGCCAGAATCTTCCAATTTCATATAAAAATGACTGTGCTGAAAATGTGCCACACACTATCTAAGCCATTACCAGAATCTTCCAATATGGAGCAGTTCCTAGTCTTCTTGTGCCAAGTAGATTGATGTTGGCCTATATAATTTTCCTAAAGACGGTAGATAATTACTAGTGCTGTTTCATGGTTTACAACATAATAAATGTCTCCTAGTCAGAAAAGTCTCTATATAACCATTTATATTTTGTCATAATTGATCAATTTATTTGTTATGCTGTGGAGTTTGTGTGTGTGTGTCTTATACTGTTATTTGGTACACGTATATTATAGATACATATATGGCCCTGTAGCATGCAATAATTAGAGAGTCAAGCCTCTAAATAAGGTACAAAGATATTAATTTATTATGTAATCTTCTCAATATTCCATACAATAAATCCATGCAATAAAAATCATAATACACACGTGTAATATCCTATTCGTGACTTGTGTGTCTATTTCTGTCAATCAGCTCTACTCTTATAATGAGAAGACATGTTGTATTTTTATGAAAAAATAGTTTTTTTTTTCTAGATTATATAATAAATAGAATCTCACATGCATGTTTTGTTTATTCAACTCTTGATAAGTGCAATATTACATAAACACTCATGCAAGATCCATTTATTATTATTAGATCATATTATTTAAACATTTCAATTGGCTTAGATTGTGTCACAAGATTTGTGATAAATATCATATTTAATAGAAATGTATGTGGAAATGTCATATTGACTTAAAGTATGTTCCTGGGACAGTATCTTCTAGAAGTAATGTCTACTCCTTGTTGCCATTGCTTACAAATGGCATCAAACAGGCAATTTGCTTGTTTGTCTTGGAACTAACACCAATTGATTCATTGGACACAAACAACATAAAACATTCATGTACAGCCATTAAATTTTTCTTTTAAATTGAAAAGAAAAAAATCTGAAACCAAGATTTTCCTTAACTAAAGTCTGGCAAATTTTTAAAGTGAATAAAATTATTAGTTTTCAAAATATTTGTAAATTTAAGGTGTCAAATAGAAGGTTACTCTAAACTTATTACATTTATATTTTAATATCCTTGAAACTTTTTATTTATGGAAACATAAACAAAAATTTGGATTGAAATATGTATGTACAGAAGTTGCATTTTGACAACACACTACTTTGACTAGACTACCGGTACTTTGGATGATGATGTGGTCAATATGTGTTTTATTGACTGAATAATTACATATATATATATTGAAGAATTTAATAGACAGTGATATTTTGGAACTGCAATGATATTTTATATATGATGCTATTGATGTTGGCAACTGTGGCTAAATCTACAAGATTGACTATAATTATCTGATCATATGGCTCTGTTTACAGACAAAATACATTTCTATCCATTGTCTTGTATCATGAAACAAAGTTCAGTGGTCAGTATAATTTATTAGTTATTTACTTATTTCATCTCTCTAAAACCTCTGGGAAAAATTTTTGTTGAAAAGAAATGTTAGAGTGACACAGGTTTAAATCAAACAAAATTAATTGTCTAAAACTAAGTTGACCACCATAAGTGTGCAACAGTGTAATAAGACAAATGATCGAACTTGATAATACTGAATACATGGAAAAGTACATTGATTGTTGGACATTTTAGCAAATATGGCATATTTTCAATTACAGAAGTAATTATCCCTGCCTTTCGGAAGAAAGAGGGGGATTTTGAATTTGAAGATCCATCTATCTGTCTTTCTGTCTGTCGAGATACTTCTTGTCTGGAGTAATTGTGAACTATAAAGCACTGTTCTTAAGAAACCTGGTGCAAAGCATCAATATTGATAGGAGATGGGCATAATATTAACCCAACTTATGTTATATTAACCCTAGTAGTTATGTCCCTTTGACTGGTGGGTGAAAGTAATTTACTGAATGTTACTGAATTGTTTTTCATGGAAAACTCAAAAAAAAAAAAAAAAAAATATATATCTGTTTTCTGTATCACTAGTGATGTTTGTCATAGATTAACGTTTAAATGTGGCTTGCCAATCTCTATCACTAACCTTTTTTTGCATTTAAATGTAGAATTGTTCACAAGAGACAGAGATTGTTGTCATTCTCCATATAAAAGTACAAAAGCAAGGTTAAGTGTTTGAAGAAATAACGAGTAGTACAATGGAATCTGTATCACCTATATAATATTTACCACAATTATTACCAATTAACTTTGATAAAATGTCTTATTTTTTCTCTGATATCCTCAGTTGTGTAATAAGCTAGATAATCTACCAATATAAAGAGACATTATACAGTGACGGAATGTCTTGTTCACACAATTAACCATCTCATCGGCCTAATTTGTATACAGCGAAGTAGATGTGTGGGACATCATTCATTGGTGACGTTAATTCCTGAGAAAGCTATGTTGCAATTAAAATCTTTTGCCCAGAATAGCTTGCTACTTGATGTTGCGTAATCACGTGTCTTTGTAGACATTTTGGTATTCAATTTGTAAGTGGTAAAACTATTAATTTCCTAAAATGTCAAACTAGATATCACAGGGATGTTGTTTCAGTTTTTCCCTCAGTAAGGAATCGTCGTATAAGTGCTGTGAGATGAATGGAATCTTACACCAGTAACAATGTAGGACAGAGATATCTTAAACCTGAGATGTCCTTTGTCATATACTGTTACTGGTGTAGGATTCTTTTTCTAACACTTTTGCAACATAAAAAAATCGATTTGTATATATTTGCATCAAATATTCAGTTTTCATGCTGACAACCAGTGCCTTCTGAAAATAATGCTATCAAATTTTGTTGACGTTCTTGTAAAAAATGAATATAATTACATCAATTCAGTGTACCAACAACTCCAGGAATTTCGGCATATAGCTTGTTACAGCACTAGTGCGAGATACGAAAATCTAGCACAGGTAAAATTCGAGATCATCTTGTCACAGGTGTGAGAAATTAATTTCTAGTAATAAGGATACTCAAACTTTTCTTTTAAAATCATTTCTGATGTTTATTGTATTTCCTTGTGCCTGTCTGAATGACTACATGATCAAAATACATTTAATATATATACAGGCTTTATTTTAAAGATTGTTGTTTCTGGGTGAACTGCTTATAATTTATGGACAAATAACTGTAAAATATAAGAACTGATTATATTTGAACCCAATTATGAAGTTCCATTTTGTCATTTATTCAGTGTCTGTTTATAATTAATATTCAATTATTCTCCAATATTGTTTTGTATGACTTGTTTATGATGACTTTGGCTATTGCCAAACAGTGATAATTCAGCTGAAGTCTTTCCTTTCTAAGACATATTTCCTGGTAAGAATATTGTACTGTCTTCAGATAGTATCAAACATTTGAGTGATGAAGAGTATTTGATTACTGTCACTGCAATGCTTCAAACTTAACTTTTTAACCCTCTTGTCTGGATGGGGTTTATATTAATGTCTAAATCCTCTTTTTTGGCTGGCAAGTATCTTACAGTTTTATTATTGTTCATGACAGTCTGAAGGAAGAAGGGGATGATAAATACTTGAAAAGTAGCAGTTTTTAAACCTCTTTTCTGGTCTGGCTTAAAATGAACATTTAAATCCTCTTGGTTGGCTGGCAAATATCATACAGTTTTCAGTACTTACGTATTCATGGCAGTTTTAATGTAAAATGAACTATGTAGTAATAATAATCCTCTACCCTTTGGACAAAAAGGAGATATTAAATTTGAAATTCTGTCCTTTTGTCTTTCCTTCCATCATCTGTCCACACACATTGTATCCACAGTAATTCTCCAAACTGATGAAGCAGCTATTTTATAGTGCAAATTATCAACATTGATATTATAAGCAGATGACCCTTTGACTGAAAACCTAAAACAGTTAACTATTCTGAAACAATTGATTGGAGGCAAAATTTGATGTGATATTTGGCTTCTCTAGTATTCAACCTATAATTCATTCATTTTGTGAAATTTGGTTTAAAAATGGGTTACACTATCAAAGAAGATCCAAAATAACTGAATTTGCTTGTTAATCAGCTGCCATAGTTAAAGTTTATAAACTAAGACCTTATATGAAAATCTTTTCCCTTCAATAAATTGGTTAGAACATGTAGAAAGAACAGCTTTGCCAACTTCCATGAGACTGAAGATAAAGGAACTCTGTTGATTAGCTTTTCTTAATTTTCTTTAGATTATAAAGCTACAGCTATTACCTGACATTTTGACTTTCAGCTAGTATCTAACATTTGAGCAAGGATCTGACATTTCAATTAGTATATGACATTTTGAGAGTTTCAGCTAGTATCTGACATTTCAGCAAGGATCTGACATTTTGAGAGTTTCAGCTAGTATCTAATATTTCAGCAAGGATCTGACATTTTGAGTTTCAGCTAGTATCTGATATTTCAGCAAGGATCTGACATTTTGAGAGTTTCAGCAAGGATCTGACATTTTGAGAGTTTCAGCTAGTATCTGACATTTCAATTAGTATCAGACATTTTAAGAGTTTAAGCTAGTTTCTGATATTTCAGCAAGGATCTGACATTTTGAGTTTCAGCTAGTATCTGACATTTCAATTAGTATCGGACATTTTGAGAGTTTCAGCAAGGATCTGACATTTTGAGAGTTTCAGCTAGTATTTGACATTTCAATTAGTATCGGACATTTTGAGAGTTTCAGCTAGTATCGGATATTTCAGCAAGAATCTGACATTTTGAGAGTTTAAGCTAGTTTCTGATATTTCAGCAAGGATCTGACATTTTGAGAGTTTCAGCAAGGATCTGACATTTCAGCAAGGATCTGACATTTCAGTTAGTATCTGAGTTTTAGCTAGTATCTGACATTTCAGCAAGGATCTGACATTTTGAGTTTCAGCTAGTATCTGACATTTCAATTAGTATCGGACATTTTGAGAGTTTCAGCAAGGATCTGACATTTTGAGAGTTTCAGCTAGTATTTGACATTTCAATTAGTATCGGACATTTTGAGAGTTTCAGCTAGTATCGGATATTTCAGCAAGAATCTGACATTTTGAGAGTTTAAGCTAGTTTCTGATATTTCAGCAAGGATCTGACATTTTGAGAGTTTCAGCAAGGATCTGACATTTCAGCAAGGATCTGACATTTCAGTTAGTATCTGAGTTTTAGCTAGTACCTGACATTTCAGCAAGGGTCTGACATTTCAGTTAGTATCTGACATTTGATTTTTAGCTAGTATCTGACATTTGATTTTTAGCTAGTATCTGACATTTCAGTTAGTATCTGACATTTTGAGTTTCAGCTAGTATCTGACATTTCAATTAGTAACGGACATTTTGAGAGTTTCAGCTAGTATCGGACATTTCAGCAAGAATCTGACATTTTGAGAGTTTAAGCTAGTTTCTGATATTTCAGCAAGGATATGACATTTCAGCAAGGATCTGACATTTCAGTTAGTATCTGAGTTTTAGCTAGTATCTGACATTTCAGCAAGGATCTGACATTTCAGTTAGTATCTGAAATTTGAGTTTTAGCTAGTATCTGACATTTCAGCAAGGATCTGACATTTCAGTTAGTATCTGACATTTTGAGTTTCAGCTAGTATCTGACATTTCAGTTAGCATCTGACATTTTGAGTTTCAGCTAGTATCTGACACTTCAGCAAGGATCTGACATTTTGAGAGTTTCAGCAAGGATCTGACATTTCAGCAAGGATCTGACATTTCAGTTAGTATCTGAGTTTTAGCTAGTACATGTATCTGAAATTTCAGCAAGGGTCTGACATTTCAGTTAGTATCTGACATTTGATTTTTAGCTAGTATCTGACATTTCAGTTAGTATCTGACATTTTGAGTTTCAGCTAGTATCTGACATTTCAGCAAGGATCTGACATTTTAGTTTATATCTGACATTTTGAGTTTCAGCTAGTATCTGATATTTCAGCAAGGATCTGACATTTTTAGAGTTACAGCTAGTATCTGATATTTCAGCAAGGATCTAACATTTCGGTTAGTATCCGACATTTTGAGTATCAGCTAGAGCTGACATTCCCTGTAGGTAGTATCTGACATTTTGAGTATCAGCTAGAGCTGACATTCACTGTAGGTAGTATCTGACATTTTGAGTATCAGCTAGAGCTGACATTCACTGTAGGTAGTATCTGACATTTTGAGAATCAGCTAGAGCTGACATCAACTATAGGTAGTATCTGACATTTTGAGAACCGGGTAGAGCTGACATCAACTATAGGTAGTATCTGACATTTTGAGTATCAGCTAGAGCTGACATCAACTATAGGTAGTATCTGACATTTTGAGAATCAGCTAGAGCTGACATTCACTGTAGGTAGTATCTGACATTTTGAGAATCAGCTAGAGCTGACATCAACTATAGGTACCGGTAGTATCTAACATTTTGAGAATCAGCTAGAGCTGATATCAACTATAGGTAGTATCTGACATTTTGAGAACCGGGTAGAGCTGACATCAACTATAGGTAGTATCTGACATTTTGAGAATCAGCTAGAGCTGACATCAACTATAGGTAGTATCTGACATTTTGAGAACCGGGTAGAGCTGACATCAACTATAGGTAGTATCTGACATTTTGAGAATCAGCTAGAGCTGATATCAACTATAGGTAGTATCTGACATTTTGAGAATCAGCTAGAGCTGACATCAACTATAGGTAGTATCTGACATTTTGAGAGATTGATCTGCTATAGCTTGTACCTGATATCTACCATAACTAGTATTATGATATTTTGAGAGAAGCTGATTTTTATCGTGTATTAGTAAGAGATTCATGTGTAACAACTGTCAATATAAATAACACAGAAATAGATCTTTATCTATTATTTATTGTGCTTGAATGGAAATCTTAATCATTTATCATCACATGTAAGATCAGAACAAAGACAAGGTTGGGATTCTAACACATTCTCTTTGTTTACTGATAAAGATTACCATACTATCTATAGAACTAAGAAATGAGGATATAAGATACATTGACAATGAAATGTTTTAATCTTGATAAAATAATTTTTAGTGTTATGTCTGCTCAAAGGCAATTTTATGACATAGGGTTACTATCTGTCACCTAGCCTCAGTGCTGTGTCATCCACTGTCATCCTGTGTCTAGTGTCACACATCTATTATCCACAACTTCTAAACTCTCTAGAGGGCCTTGTTAACCAAGTGTCCTAGGGATCATAGTGCCTCTCACCATCATGGTATGAATCCAACACTGGACAAAGAAAGTCTGTCAGTTTGCTTGCCCAAGGTGGATGGTTTTGTCCAGGCACTCCTGTTTCCTCCAGCATCCCTGAATTGACTGCTTCAATGTAAGTGAAAGAATTTGTGGTGTAAAACTACATTACTGTAAAACATGTTTATAACGAATCACTCGGGACTCTATTTTAAACTTTGTTATAAAGCCATTTTGTTATATTCTTATATATAGACTGGTCGGGTCTAATATTTTACTTCGTACTACGCATGTATTGTAAGCGTGTTCGTTATATCCGTGTTTTACTGTAATTCACTTCACTCCTTAACTCTCCACAGGAATTTCTACAGCTTTCTTTATATTTTCAAAAAATACAACTTCGGCAATTTGCAAACCACTTCATAATGCAAAAATCTGACAGTGAATCAAGGTTTTACTGTTGAGAGAGAATGTGCTGTTGAGAGAGAGAGAGAGAGAGAGAGAGAGAGAGAGAGAGAGAGAGACTTATGAAGATTGATAAGGCTTTTTCTCCCAGATTAGGGTAAGATTGGCAATATATCTTTGTAAAAACAGTGGGAAACATGAGGAATTATCTCTCATTAGATATGGAACACCAATCCCAAGATTGCAAATGCAGTTGTGTACCACAATCTGTTGAATCAATTTGCATAAAACGATCATTATCGTGTAATATACAAAAAATATATATCAGCCTACTGTAAGACATGCTGCTTGACTGCATGTGGCAATCGATTGATAACATTTTCTGTTTGATTGACCATGTTCTCATTTACCAGAACACAGTTTGTTGGGGCTGAAATTGGCTTTGATTAAAACTGCAACAACATTGACATTTATATTATTTTAAATTTTCCCTCAATTACATTTACATGACTTGTTGACAGTTTAACAACCTAAATGTTCATTTAGCTGGGGTTTATCCTGGTTTCCTGATGGGAATTATATGAGAAGACAGTACTTTCTCTTGGTATGGACATCAACTCAATACAAGATTACCCCTACCACCATCCCACTATATTTGTAAGTACCCATTCATTTGGCAGCTGGATGGACTGAATTGAAACTATTTCCCATGAACATACCATGGACCCAGCTGCAACTTGAGTCATCAACCCTTGCCCACAACCATTACCTCTCTTTTTTGTGACTCAACAACATTTTAAAGCCTATTTTCTTGACATGAATGTGATATGAATCTTTTATAGCTTCAGAAAGATTTATTTATTCGAGTTTTTCATCTAGTTTGTTATACCAAGATCTTCAGTGATAAATAGAAACATACTTGACAAATGATGAACATATATTGACACCATTATAATTATCATTATCTTGACTTGGGACATACAAGTACATTGAATATAATGAGCAAAGTAGAGTGAAGTGATGGAATTTTACACCCCTGTCAAGATTCTTTAGTTTATAGTTAAGTGGTCAGTTCATTGATTGGGTAGGAAATTGCAGTGCCCTGAAAAAACCACCTACTTTCTGGAAACAAAAAAAAAAAATTGTATAGTGGTTTGATAAAGCACTTTTGTTTAACCTTACTTAGATGAAAAAGCTCTACATACTTTAGATATAAATGCCTGTTGTATCAAATCATTATTAACAAAATCGTCCAAGTCTGTTTCATACAAAAACATCTCTGTATAAACTAGATAGGGCAAAAACATACATTAACAAAACTACATAATAAGAAAACAGTCATTTGAATAGAATAAATAAATATAATCATGTATAAACTACATAGGGCAAAAACACACATTAACAAGACTCCAGTCAAAAAACAAAGCTATTTTGAACAGAATAAATAAATGGAATCCTGTAAAGAACATAGATGGTTTAGGATTTGCCTGAGAATGGATATTAACTTATCTCTTGCGCAAATAAAATTATATTTATTGTGTAAGCTTTCATTGTAATTAATATTATGTTCTTTTTAAAAACACAAATGATTGAAGTGTATGTATCACTTTTTCTGGCTGACCAAGTTTATCTCAACCAGATGGCTGTTGTTTAAAGCTCTACCAGCTTAGCTTTACCAGTTCATTGGTTTTTGTAGTTAGGCAATAGTTCTGAAATTGAAATTTCAGCACACAGTTATTATCAATAAAAAGTATTTTAAGTCAAAATTTTAATTTTATATCAAATATTAAAATTTTAATAAAATTTAATTTTTACTAAATATTTGGTTAAGCCATTGAGAATCATTGAACAACTGGGCCCAGAAGGTTAGGTGAAGCAATGGAAGTATTTGAATAATAAGGCAACTCTAAGTAAAAATGGTAAAAAAATAATTAATTTGATTTTATGAATGTTATATTCACAATCAATTTATACCATAAATGTCAACATCTATTCTGACCCAGATTCTATATTAATTTTATATAATATATGATAAAATATTTGAAAAAGAATCACTTTATTGGAGATTCTCATCTAATTTGTCTTGACAAGTTTTTCAATAATGAAATATTTTCAATGATTTGGTTGGAAACTTCAGAAATAAGTTCTCTTTCTATCAAAATCCTGATTTGCCAAATCCTCCCATTGGTTTAAGTATAAAAGGAATATCTCTGAACAAACTAGATAAGGTAAAAATATACATTTACAAAATACTGTAATCAGAAAAACCATTCAGATACAATACTGAAACAATACTGAAACACAGAATGTTGTTTAGAAAACAGATCATTTAAGGATTTTCCAGATTTTACAGATAATGAATGTTGACTTTATAAGTTAGTTTACCATTATTTTCTTTCAGTTTTATTATACATTGCCAACAGTGTTAAAAGTTCACTTGAGCCACATTTATTTGGTCATTCATTCAGTATATCTGGTCAGATGATGTGTGTTTTAGTGATGGATTAATAGAATTTATATTTATCATCACAGAACTGTTCCCCTGTAGATGTTACTGGGTTTAATAAAAATGGTAGAAGATAGCATGTTCTCTATATAAAATATACAACTAGCTGTACAAGGCAATCTGAACTGATACAAGGATTAATCAATTGGTCAGTCTGTAAAAATCAGATCAGTTTATTTCAACAAATTATTGAACATGTATAAGGTTTTACTTAAGGTCACTATAGATATGTAAACTTGTTTACCAACAGTTTTGTTTTGATATGTTTATAATGTCTGGCACTGGTATCCATTTAATTTGGTCAAATTTAACTAAAGAAACACATACAACCAGTCTAGTTCCAAATAAATAATGATCCCAAAAGCAAAGTGAAAACTTAGAAAACTGGCAAATTAAGTGAAAAATATTAACTTCCACCAGGGAAGTGAGGTTTGGTGCACTGGACGGATAGTTACTTACTGTTTAGCTGGCCACTCACCATGTGCAAAACCAAACTAAGAAAGAATAATGGGATATGAAATATATTCAGGTTAATATTGGATACAATGACATCGTACTTATCAACAATATTGTGATGAATATATTAAACCAATCCGATTTCCAATATGGTCATGATTTTTGTGCCTCATTTCAACACATGTTTAAATTAAAGGGCATAGAGACAGGTCAATTTTGTTTGCCTATTCTACCTCCCATGGTGTATAATGAATAAAAATTTATAGACTTGATTGATTTGTTGTCATTTTATGAATTGTGGGGTTGAACAAGAGTACCTTCGAGACAACCACCAACCTTTTGGAAATGTCCGAAACTACCAGTGTATAAAGTTATCAGACTAATGTCATGAATGTTGATGTAACACAAGTCCTGATTTAGTTTGCCTCCAGATCACATTTTTGTGTGTCTTAAGAATTTATTTTTGGCATGCTGTCATATGAAATGCTTTTTCTTTAAGGCTTCATTGGCATTGACACAAGGCAGACAGGTAACAGATCAGATGTTTGGTTTCACAATATTCGTTTGGTCCAACTAGATAGAACAAAAATATATATTTGCAAAGCTCATTTATCAGAAAATAAAACAGAGCCATAATAATGAAATGAAGTATGTTGACTTATCTTTTGCACAAATAAAGTTATATTAATGGTCTAAGCCTTCATTGTAATTAAGAAATGACTGCTTTAAAGAAGGCAACGAGTGAATTATCACCTTTTATGATTGACCCATGTTATCTTTACCAGAATGTTGTATAACAATTGAAATATCTGAGTAATTAATGGTGTTCACGAGCATACAATGTAACCAATAAGCATTTTTTTGTGCAAAGTTGTTTCTTTTTGCCAAATCCCTACACAAGTTTAGGTCAGAACATATTTCTGGACAAACTAGAGAAGGTGAATACATTCATTTACAAAATACTGTAATCTGAATTACCATTCAGATACATACAGAAACACAGAACTGTGTTTAGAAAACAGAGATCATTTAAGAATTTCTCAGATTTGCTGGATAATGAATGTTGACTTTATAAGTGAGTTTGCCATTATTTCCTTATATAGATTCATAATACACATTGGCGATGGTGTTAAAAGTTCACTTGAGCCACATTCATTTGGTCATTCATTCAGTATATCTGGTCAGAGGATGTGTGTTTTAGTGATGGATTAATAGAATTTATATTTATCATCTCAGAACTGTTCCCCTGTAGATGTTACTGGGTTTAATAAGAATGGTAGAAGATAGCATGTTCTCTATATAAAATATACAACTAGCTGTACAAGGCAATCTGAACTGATACAAGGATTAATCAATTGGTCATCTGTAAAAATCAGATCAGTTTATTTAAACAAATTAACTGAACATGTATAAGGTCTTACTTAAGGTCACTATAGATATGTAAACTTTGTTTACCAACAGTTTTGTTTTGATGTGTATAGAATGTCTGACTCTGGTATCCATTTAATTTGGTCAAACTTAACTGATGAAACACATACTTCCAGTCTAGGTATAAATAAATAATGACCCCAAAAGTCAAGTGAAAACTTTAAAAACTGGCAAGTTAAGTGAAAAATATTAACTTCCATCAGAGAAGTGAGGTTTAGTGCACTTGACGGATGGTCACTTACTATTTAGCTGGCCACTCACCATGTGCAAAACCAAACTGAGAAAGAATAATGGGATATGAAATATATTCAGGTTAATATTGGATACAATGACATCGTACTTATCAACAATATTGTGATGAATATATTAAACCAATCCGATTTCCAATATGGTCATGATTTTTGTGCCTCATTTCAACACATGTTTAAATTAAAGGACATAGAGACAGGTCAATTTTGTTTGCCTATTCTACCTCCCATGGTGTATAATGAATAAAGAATTTATAGACTTGATTGATTGGTTGTCATTTTATGAATTGTGGGGTTGAACAAGAGTACCTTTGAGACAACCACCAACCTTTTGGAAATGTCAGAAACTACCAGTGTATAAAGTTATCAGACTAATGTCATGAATGTTGATGTAACACAAGTCCTGATTTAGTTTGCCTCCAGATCACATTTTTGTGTGTCTTAAGAATTTATTATTGGCATGCTGTCATATGAAATTCTTTTTCTTTGAGGCTTAATTGGCATTTGACACAAGGCAGACAGGTAACAGATCAGATGTTTGGTTTCACAATTTTGGTTTGGTCCAACTAGATAGAACAAAAATATATATTTGCAAAGCTCATTTATCAGAAAATAAAACAGAGCCATAATAATGAAATGAAGTATGTTGACTTATCTTTTGCACAAATAAAGTTATATTAATGGTCTAAGCCTTCATTGTAATTAAGAAATGACTGCTTTAAAGAAGGCAACGAGTGAATTATCACCTTTTATGATTGACCCATGTTATCTTTACCAGAATGTTGTATAACAATTGAAATATCTGAGTAATATATGGTGTTCACGAGCATACAATGTAACCAATAAGCATTTTTTGTGCAAAGTTGTTTCTTTTTGCCAAATCCCTACACAAGTTTAGGTCAGAACATATTTCTGGACAAACTAGAGAAGGTGAATACATTCATTTACAAAATACTGTAATCTGAATTACCATTCAGATACATACAGAAACACAGAACTGTGTTTAGAAAACAGAGATCATTTAAGAATTTCTCAGATTTGCTGGATAATGAATGTTGACTTTATAAGTGAGTTTGCCATTATTTCCTTATATAGATTCATAATACACATTGGCGATGGTGTTAAAAGTTCACTTGAGCCACATTCATTTGGTCATTCATTCAGTATATCTGGTCAGATGATGTGTGTTTTAGTGATGGATTAATAGAATTTATATTTATCATCTCAGAACTGTTCCCCTGTAGATGTGACTGGGTTTAATAAGAATGGTAGAAGATAGCATGTTCTCTATATAAAATATACAACTAGCTGTACAAGGCAATCTGAACTGATACAAGGATTAATCAATTGGTCATCTGTAAAAATCAGATCAGTTTATTTAAACTAATTAACTGAACATGTATAAGGTCTTACTTAAGGTCACTATAGATATGTAAACTTTGTTTACCAACAGTTTTGTTTTGATGTGTATAGAATGTCTGACTCTGGTATCCATTTAATTTGGTCAAACTTAACTGATGAAACACATACTACCAGTCTAGGTCCAAATAAATAATGACCCCAAAAGTCAAGTGAAAACTTTGAAAACTGGCAAGTTAAGTGAAAAATATTAACTTCCATCAGAGAAGTGAGGTTTAGTGCACTTGACGGATGGTCACTTACTATTTAGCTGGCCACTCACCATGTGCAAAACCAAACTGAGAAAGAATAATGGGATATGAAATATATTCAGGTTAATATTGGATACAATGACATCGTACTTATCAACAATATTGTGATGAATATATTAAACCAATCCGATTCCCAATATGGTCATGATTTTTGTGCTCATTTCAACACATGTTTAAATTAAAGGGCATAGAGACAGGTCAATTTTGTTTGCCTATTCTACCTCCCATGGTGTATAATGAATAAAGAATTTATAGACTTGATTGATTGGTTGTCATTTTATGAATTGTGGGGTTGAACAAGAGTACCTTTGAGACAACCACCAACCTTTTGGAAATGTCCGAAACTACCAGTGTATAAAGTTATCAGACTAATGTCATGAATGTTGATGTAACACAAGTCCTGATTTAGTTTGCCTCCAGATCACATTTTTGTGTGTCTTAAGAATTTATTTTTGGCATGCTGTCATATGAAATTCTTTTTCTTTGAGGCTTCATTGGCATTTGACACAAGGCAGACAGGTAACAGATCAGATGTTTGGTTTCACAATTTTGGTTTGGTCCAAGCACTACTGATGAGGAATTGTTTTCTGAAATGGCCGTCTAGTGTTGTAAAATTAAACTGGTATGTAATGTATAGGTAGTTAGCTCAGACATTATTTCTTTGGTCTTTTTGTTCAGTTGTTTGCTGATTTGGCTGTGCGTCTTTAACATGCGTTTAACATACGTTTTTTGTTATATAAGCTAAGAGTTTCCAATTTATATATGTATTCCTGATGGCTGCTACCTGATCATTGGTTAATTTGACGTAGGTGGCCTGTTTAATGTTTTAAATGCAAAATTTGTTAACTGTCTGGACATTTTAAACTGAATTAAACATGTTAAAGGCTTTCACTTACATTGAATTTGAAGTAATATGCTTTTGCATTTCCCATGTACCAATAATTTGTCAAATTGCACTCACAAATGGAGAGTTGCAATTAATAGCTACTAGATTAAATTTATCCAATTTCCAGTCAGTTCTCTTTAGCTTATATGAAACAACAAGGCAATAGGATTGTGAACATACATAAGAAAATCCACCACCACATCACCAAAATAATCCGATTTCCAGTTAGTGCTCCTTAGCTTATATGAAGCAACAACGCAATAGGAATGTGAACATAACATAAGAAAATCCACAACCCCATCACCAAAATAATTAAATTAAAAAAAACCCTTTAACCTTCAGTATGAAAACTGACACACTTCCACGCACGGAGTCTACCGTAGTGGGGTTACAACTTAAGTATGTTAACTAAGTGAGGAGTTTTGTGATCTATAATCTGACACAATTATATGACTCTGCCTCTGAGGCCATTTAATTTCCCCCAAGAATCTTCCATCCAAACAAAGATTACGTTTTATATGTTCGTGACCTTAAAAATGTAATGTACAATTGCAAATAAATTCTTTTGTCAGTTAATTTTAGTAACTATTCTTAACAATCCACTTGAGTAGAAATTCTGATCAGTGATGAGTGAAAACAAGCTATAGCTTCCTTGATCAGCTTACACTAAATCCCTACTACACACTTAGTAGCTGACTGTATTTTTCTTGTTTGTTCATTACAGTTGGTAGGGTGCTATCTCCATATGTCGGAGGTCATGGGTTGAAACTCCGACCAGGTCTGACAAAAACTTGAAAATAGGTAGTGTCTGTTCTTTGGCCAAGCACTGCATTTGGAAATGAAAGTCACAGGGTCCTTGACAGAAGAGATGGGGTCTTTTGAGCTCTATATCAAGACAGGAAATGACCTTTCGATATAATTAAAATATTCTTGACTGGGACCTAAAACCCTTTTTAATCAATCACTCAATCTTTTGTTCATGAAAGTAAGTTCAATTTCTACACTGTATAGGGTAAGCAACATGAGACTGATATAGGCAATCAACAATGACCTGTCTGCTTGACCAGTAATTTAAATCTTTATGTAGAACCATTTCATTCACATATAGGGAGCATAGGTGTTTATCTTGCCCACATCATGGGAATCTTAATTGTTTATTAATATTACTATGTATTAGGTGAATCATTGTATATGAATATTTCTAATGAAAGATCAAGCTGACAGGTCAATGTTTTTTGCCTATATAAATGTTTACAATCTTTAAAATGTTTCAGCATATACTTATGTATTGATTGGATCATTTATGAATATTTCTAATGAAAGGTCAAGCTGACAGGTCAATGTTGTTTGTCTACATATAAATGTTCACAGTCTTGAACATGTTTTAGCATATACCTATGTATTAGGTGGATCATTGTATATGAATAGTTTTAATGAAAGGTCAAACTGACAGGTCAATGTTGTTTGCCTATATTATAAATGTTCACAATCTTAAAAATGTTTCAGCACTACTTTAGCTGGTATAAACGGTTTCCTCTAGCAGTATATCTAATATCTGATCTGAAGATAACATTTCACAGTAGATTTATTTTTTTGGTTGATCAGCTACATTAAAAATAATTAATTCACAGTGAATATTTCTACTTCTACTACACAGTGTTTCATTTCTTATAACTTTTACAGAACTTCTAATTAAAAAGATCATTTGCCTGTAACAATATCGGTGAAGGTGAAGCACTCCTTATTTCACTCGATGAATTCATGAGCGGGGGGAAAATAGGAAAAAATAATTATTCAAGGTCCTTAAAAGCGTTAAAAAGCAAGTCTTGGTAGTAATTTATTTTTTAAATATTACTAACTTAAACTCTTAACATTGATTAAAATTGAAAAATTGAAAAAGAAATTTAACTCAGGAAAATTGACACCCAATTTCCTAATAGAATCTTAAAATTGATAGATTTCAAATTTCTATTTCCTGACATTATAATTGAGTTCCTGATTTTTTTTTTAAAGTTGAATTTAATAGTACATGTTGATCATTTAGAAATTGCTGCTATTTTAGGCATCTTCAAGATAAAAAAATTGATACTTTTCAAAAGCATGTAAGATTGAACCTACAAATTTGATACACGCTCTGTATGGATAGACAATTTGTATTATGACACTTATGAAAAACAACTGCAGAAACACTAATTAGTACTTTAAAATAGAAGTTAATACACAAGGACTGTAACAAGCAAGGGAGACAATACAAACCAAAAAATCAAAGGGATATAACTAAATGATTGGTTATAAAGCAAAACTAGTGAGATTTATAGTGTTTCAATGTTTATAAAAGTAACAGGAGTTCTAGGAAATAACAATAAGAATAAGTTTAAAACATTGCGCAATGGGTCTCCTAGTATAACACATGATGCCCATAATTTTAATGCAAGACATTTCCATGAGTGACTATTATGGTAGCTCCATTGTTAGAGTGCCCATTCCCTATGTGAGAGGTTATGTGTTTGAACTCTGATCCAGTATTACCAAGACACAGTAGTGGCTGTTCTTTCGCCAAGCACTCTCTGTATTTAGAAATGAGAATCACAGGATCCTTCGGAAGAGACCTTTAAATTGGATGCCCCATGCCACGGCAGACATGGCACTTTAAAGAATGTACCCTCCCTGTACATTCCCAAAGTGTACTGCAAAGGTCAATATTTCTGCATTTTTGTCTCGATATAAGTAAAATATTCTTGACTGGGATGTAAAACCCCATTCAATCAATCAATCAATCAATCAATCATTTCCATTAGATATGGAAATGCATAAGGCATGGTAAAGTTGTTTTTTCCCTTGCAAAAATATCATTATTCTTGAAAATTGCAACATATCATTTTGAACAAACATTTTGAAGTATTCATCACGTGATATAGTGGTGAAACCTATTAATTTATTTGACTTAAAAAATAGTATCGCATTACCTTTGCAATCATGATGATGTTTACTTGAAACTTTATTGAAATGTTCCCAATTTTTTATTTGTACCAGTATTAGTTTTCTGCCAGGAAATAATTAGGTTGTCATGCAATGTTCTGTCACGTATTTGACAGTGGTTGAAACATTTGACAGTTTTTACATTAAAAGGGAAAGGCTTAATTTAATGATGTGAATCAGTTTTTGTCTGCAATCATGCTCTGTTTTCGTTTGGAAGTATATAATTGTCATTTTAGTGGTGTACATGAAGATAAAAAAATCTTATAACTCTGGACAAAAGATAAAAAAAACAAACAAAAACTGGAGCTGAGTGTGATAAATATTGCCACTTGATGTATGAATTACAGGGCCACAATACATGTAACCCTGTCTGTATTTGTTACTATGCTTGCTGAAGACAATGAGAAGAAAGAAAATTTCAGTAAATCATTAATTATTAGAAAAAGTAAGGCCATAAATCATTTAATATTGACTGCAGTTGGAATAATGTTCAATTAGTACACCAATTTGAGGACAATACATGTTTTATTGACCACTGGATTGCAATATTGACCGAGGGCTTGATTGCAGTATAAACATATATTGACCTCAAATTGGTGCTATAATTGTTTTATTATGAAATAAAAAAGGCAAAGCTATTAAAAATGCTTCATAACATGATAAGAAATTGACCAGAATAAATTAATCAGCTTCTTTTCAGATCTTACATAATCAAAATTGAATCTAAGGACGATAAGCAATCTCTGGTCAATAACAATTTTTCAATCAACTTTTTTTCATGTGCCAGGTCATTACATTGTTTAATTTGATCACATGCCGACTTTTAGCCCAATGAAATTGCATAAAAATATCATTTTATAATAAAAGACATTAGAGATTGGAAATTTTAAATGTGTGTACAACAATATTCACTAAAACACTGACCTATATGTGAAAAATAAAATTAAAAAAACTTCCTCTATAGAAGGTAGAGTGCTAGGGTTTCCACTTTTTGTATATGCAAATGATTTGCTCACTTTGGAGGTAAATGGCAAATGTAAAGGTCATGGCCTGGTTCTAGACCTAGGTCATGTCCTTAGCAACCATGCACAGTCGTTAGCTACCAATATTTTTAAAACGATTTCACAATTGTCATTTTCAGGAGTAGCTAGTGTAAGGTCAAAGGCAAGTTTCTTGGCAACCAGGTAGGTAATTGATGCAAAATATACTTAGTTACCATATATATTTTGAATTAGTTTTTGTCTTATTGTTATTTTGAGTCATAATTAGGTCAAAGTGAAAGGTTATGCCCTGAGCAAACATGTAAATAATGCAAAATTCCTTAGCAACCATATGGATTTTGATTACATGTTTTCAGGATTGTCATTTTGGGTCATAATTAGGTCAAGGTCAGAGATCACCCTAAGCAACCAAGTAAGTATACAAAAAGTATTAAGCAGCCGTACATATTTTGATACACTGGTATTACAACTATTATTTGAAGTCATATGAAGTACATGTTTTTTTTCAGCTACAAATTGTGTTTTTCTTTTGTTATGAAACTTGACAGTTATTGTTAATAAATTGATTTTACTTTCTTCATGTTGCACTTTCAAATATTACACATGCATACAGTTATGCTGCCATCAAGAGTAGCTTATAATGCTTATTGAAAGCAACATATGGTTATTATCTAAAATTAATGTTTTTAAAAAGTCACATATGGTTAATATGTCAAATTAATAGGACTTAAAGACCATATTTATGTATTACAAAATGTACTAATTTTATAGGTTTTGTTATTACCATAGTAACAGATTTAAAGTATTTTTAAATTACTATGCAATAAAACATTTATGTTTAAGTTATTGTTTGTCAAATAATCATTTAATGGAGCAGAAAAAATCACTTCTTATCATGATTATGAGAATTGGGTAATATTTGTTAATTCCGAGATTTACAACTTTGATTTCCTGTATAGGCAAACAACTTTGACCTGTCCGCTTGACCTTTCATTCAAATATTTATTGTGAATGCACACATTTAGGTATAGGTGTCACAGATGTTTATTTTATCTCCAAAATGAAAATGCTTAACATGTACAGTGTGTGGATATTATATTAACTTCAGATCCTAACACTACTCTTGTATTGGGTGGATCCTTCTACAGTCAAACCTGTCTATAATGGCCACCCAATGGAACCAGTAAAAGTGGCTTTTATGGGCAGGTGGCTTTTATATACAGGTTCAAATAATATGAATAAATAACAATTGGGATACAATTCTACTGGCCTTTATAAGCAGGTGGCCTTTACATAGAAGTGGCCTTTAAGGCAGGTTGGACTGTATATGAATATTCCTAATGAAAGGTCAAGCAGACAGGTTAATCTTGTTTGACTATATTGTATTATATGACCAACATAAAATAGATGATTGTTGCTTATCTGTAACTGTGTTGAGAATCTGTCGATATATAATCACTTATTGAGTGAAAATAAAGATTAAAGGAGAAAAATATATATAGAAACAGATGTAACTGTAAGCAAACAAATAAATATATGTATATAAATACTAGTTTTCCAGCTTTTCCGACGTGCAATATCACTTTGTTTTTCTTTGATCTAACTGATCAGATGAATAACATTGTCATCTTAGTAATCAATATTATAAGAACTTAGTTTGTATGTAACTCTGTTGCTGTTACGCTCTTTTTATTCCTAAACCTATTTGAATCAATGCTCATCTGTCAGCTGTGTTATCTTTGCATTACCACGAGAACGACAACGGCTGTCGGTATTGGATGATGTGAATTCACACCCACATTTTATCATACTTATGCTAACTCTGTATCATCAGAGAGAGCAGATTGGCTGAGCAGCCGTGGAATGACAGTTTAGGTAATGTTGGCTAACAACTCCTGTTAAATATATATATATTTAAAAGTGACCACTTGTGGAGATTTGATATTGGTCATGATGATGAAATTATACGTTGACACTCAGCAGTTGATATTGTAGGATTTGGGACAAAATAATGGAACTAAACATTCATATGATGCAGAGTTAGGTAAATATTAATTTTTCTAAATAGAATTTTAAGATTTTAAAATTTTAATTTAGAGTTTTGCAATTATTTAATCCAACATATATAATATTGCAAGGTAAAGCTAAACATTCAACATTCATGTGATGCACAGTTATCTTGAATGTTTTAATATAATTTTAAGATTTTAAAATTACCATCTTCAGTTTCAGAATTATATAATCTGACATATTTCATATTGCAGGGAAAATCACTTCTTATTTAATTTTGTTTCCTGAATTTAAAGCTGCATTCTATTTTTGTCATGCAGTTGTTATAAATGATTTTACCAAATTGGAAAGATCAAAATATTTTAATCTAGATAGTTTTGGATTTGTTGTTTAAAATTTTAAATAGAACCTTTTAAATTTCATTACTGATAATTTCAGTTTTCTTGATTAAATGTTCTTAAATCTTATATAAATTGAAACTGGTAATTTTTTTGTTTTGTTAGAAGTGGATTGCATTAGATTAATTGATAGTTAATGTATAAATATTTTTGATATCCTCTCTCTCTCTCTCTCTCTCTCTCTCTTATACAAACTGATGCATTAAAAAAATTATAAAAATAATTAAAAATCTATTAACTGCTAAGAACAACTTTTGGAATCTGTTAAAGTGATTTCTTTACATGTGTATATTTAAACTAAAATCATGTTAGCTGGATTTTTAAAACTAATGTTAAATGAAATATATCAGCTGCATAATATCTTAAAAGAATTTTTGGGTAAAAAAGTTGAAACTGAAAGATATAGATTGGAATTTTTTGGGGAAAAACAATTGAGCTGAAAGATAAAGCATTTGGCAATAGACAAATTGTGTAATAAGTTTTGTACTTGGTAATCTTAAAAAAAAACTATATAACAATTTGAAAAGTATTTTAAAAGTTAAAAGTAAAGTAAAATTTAAAAAAGTTTGCCATTGCCGTGTAAAGGTGCTGAAGGTTATGAACTTGACAATTGACACAATGTATAATCTATCTAGCCCATGTATTCTCAGTCTATTGCTTTTAAAACAATATAATGTACGGTGAATATAGTATTTCTATAAAGTTGAAAATTGAATTTAAATTTTTGACTGAGGATACTGAACTTGGCAATGTTAATGATCTATATATTACTTTTGGAATTTCTAAAGAATTTTTGGAAAGGAAATCAAAGGCGTTTCCTGCTGACAGGTTATCTGGGCTGGTTATAGATGAATTGTATACTAACTTTAGTCTGCACTCTGTAAAGTTACTTTTAAATTTTAAAACTTTTCGATACAGTTATAAAAAATCAGTTTTCGATTAGTGAGTCACAATATGTTATCATTTATCTGCATGCAAATAATCTATAGACTTGTGAATTTTGGAAACTGTTGTTAAATTTTAAGGGCAGAATGGCCAAATGGTCTAAAGGGCCGGCTTATGGATCATATTGCCTCTCACCATCTAGGCTTGAATCCCACTTAGGGCAGATCCTTGTGTATGATAGTTTGTCATTTTTCGCTTGCTGAAGGTAAATGGTTTTCTCTTGGCAATCTGGTTTCCTCCACAATCCGCGAATTGTCCACTTCAATATAGCTGAAATGATCTTGACTAGGATGTAAAACTCCATTATCTAACTCTTAAATTTTAAGAATGACGGAGAGATATATTTATATGAATCTGTAGTTGAATAGCATGTACATTGCGACCAGTTTAAATGAAGTATAGAATATGAAAACATAAATTATAAAGGAGTTTGTGGAAAGAATTTGAACATCCAATATGAAACCAAAAAAGACACTTTGAAATTAAATGTTAAAGATTATATGATGTTATTATCATCAAAAATCATTAATTTGACATTAAAGTGCATTTTAGCAATTAATGACACTAAATTTTGATAATTTTTTAGAAAGTTACATTCACAGTAGCAAGTAAAGCTTAATACTTTATGTTAAGCTTTTTTTGCAATACACATATATTAATGGATATAAGTGGCTTGTTGTATGGCTGTATATGTTCCAACTTACAGTATTTCAAAGACTGTGAAATTCAATGTTTGCTATCATCTTTAGTGCACCTATATTAAATAATTAAAATGCAATTTTATCAGTTAATGCTACATTTTGTTGAAATGTGTGTAATACTTTATCATATCTTCTCCTTTTAAAGTAAAACCAATAAAACTAACAGGAGAAATATCATTTGATTACTGTTGACATGTTTTTCTCTTCAATGGCAATAGCATAATATGTTAATCTGTAATTATTGTTTCAACTGAATAAGGAATACATTTTTTTATGAATGAAAATTAAGTCACAATACATGTCAATGATGATGGCAAAATGAAATCACTAAATCATGAAATAGCATTGGCATCATCAAGAGGAAACAAAACAGTGAAACAGCCATGCATTGTCATTCAATAATACATGGTTTGGTTTAGTCTTTCATGGGAAGAAATTTACAAGTGGTGTTATAGCAAGTACTCTGGTTAACACATTTAGGGCCTCTTAAATTGAATTTGTCTCATGTAGTGGGAGATGCTTCTAAGTATGTCAGAATATGTAAATTTAATAGAAGTATTATTCCCTCTCCTTACTACAACCCATTAATTATCAAGTATTTGTTACTCGGTATATAAGAAAATTGTATAAGTTGTGTCTACTCCATAATTTTCACATCTTTAAATAGATTTTGATCAAACATTGCACAAATGTATACCAATATGAGATATACTACATTTAGGTGTGTAGGTCAAGGTCACAAGACAACAGTGTCCAAATGTTGTGTCTACTCTCATTCAATAAGTTCCAGTCTTATGGATGGATTTTGATTCAACTTGTCACAAACGTGTACCAACATGATTTTGCACCCAATTATGTGGTTAGGCTAAAGATAAAGGACATGAGGTCAAAATCTTAAGTTTTGATGCCAAAATGCTCCATAACTTCCACAACTTTTAGTCACATACCAAAATTTAGATGTGTAAGTCAAAGATCAAAGCCACAAGGCCAAATCTTTACTGTAAAATTATAAAAAAAACCCACACGTACAAGACTTATAATTGAAAATAATCACCTCTGACATTTTGAGGGTGGAGTTAATAACATAAATATGTCTTTCAAGAGAAAATTCTAGTTTGATTTATTAACCTCCATAATTTAACAAACTTCAATATTTAAAGCAATTTATAAAAAATTATGACTTGATAGATGAACAAGAAGGTGTGTCGGCAGAAATCAGAGTTAATGAAGGATTTTTTCTGCCACATTATTAAGACACATTACCGCTTACTGTTACATATCAACTTAATGCATTTTGAAAGGTTCAAAGTTTCATTTTGTCATTTTGTGATTATGATTGATTATCGAAATTAAAAATTGCCAGTTTCTCCTAGAAAATGATAAATTATACTTTCAAAAAATATTTTCAAAATAAATGTAATTGGTCTATGTTCTTTATTTAGTAAACAAATATTGACAAGAGTCTTAGAGTCTTGCAGTGTTTGATTTTTTAAAAGCCTCATTAATCTAGATATTACAAACCTGTCAGTCAGTGAATGCTATTACAGTTTGTATAAAACATGGTTGCCCTCATTGACTTCATGCTTGTTGTGCTGAAGTTTGGCATCATTAGATTTGATTCATTCCACTTATAGAAGGTTCTGAGTCTGCTATAATAATTCTTTTCAAAGGCAGTTTGGAAGAATCAAAGTTCTGTAACTAGCTAGTTCTAAATTAAAACTTGATAAAGGACATGATACATAATGACAAAATTGTAACCAAACCTGTCTTAAAATGGACATCTAATACTATTGCAAATGGTATCCATAAGTGTGGTTTCCAACTAATTGGACACCAGACATAATGACAAAATGATATCCAGGTGTGTGGTTCCCGGTTTTAAACTAACACCAAACGTTATGACAAAATGGTACCAAGGGATGTGTTTTCCAACTAAATGGACACTAAACAGAATGACAAAATGTATCCAGGGGGTGTGGTTTTAGAGTTTTTACTAACTCCAACATAATGACAAAAATGCATGCAGAAATAGGATTCCTGGCACTTAACAAAACTACAAAATGGTATCTAGCCGATGTGGTAACCACTTTAGATTGACATACTAAACAATAACATAATGGTATCCAGGAATGTATTTCCCACTTAAGGTTCACACCGAACATAATGACAAAATGGTTCCTAAGGATGTGATTTCTGAATTTAGACTGACACCAACCATTATGACAGAATGGTGTCCAGGGATGTGGTTTCTGAATATTTGACTAATGACAAAATGGTATCCAGGGATGTGGTTCAATTACATATAATTTGCAGTTCTATATACATTTAATGTCATTGTTGTAACCAATAAAATATTTATACAAAAATGATTAATGTCAATCAATCGCCCATAAAACTACAAATAGACTGACTGTAATGATCACTGTAGTTATTGTAACACATTGGTTATATACACCTACATAACTTGTACATATCACTTTCTTTTAGTTAAAAAAGGTTACAGTACTATTTCAAAATGAGAAGATAAAATGGTTCAGTTCAAATAATGACATGATGAGTTACGGAAATAACAAGTAGAACACAAGTCATACTGACATTTAAATACAGACAGCAGTTGATGAAAAACACCTCGACTTCAATGTGTCAAACATTGACAAGTGAAAACGTTTTTCTGTTGCCATGACAATGATAAATGTTTTATGTTGTAATAAGGGAAAAATTTGATTTTTTTTAAATGTTATATAAGATTAATAGATTAATAGTTCTTAAAGAAAGATGGATCGTAGTATCACAATTTAAAGTTAATATTTTGATTCATGTGTGAATGTCTGCATACTGGCATGTACATAGGGGCATAACAGTGTTATACATATTGTAGTTCTTCTATTGTTATAAATGACATAAAATACAGTTGGTGTCTACCTTGCATATAAAATTAAAATGAGCGCCTTGCAGATCACAATATTATTCACAATCGAGGTTCAAAATCAACTCTTGTGCAAGGTAGTTGGTCAGTTGCTTGTTGATGGTCAGTGGTTTTCTCTGGACAGCAGGTGTCTACCTTATACACAATTCAGGTCCTTACAGATCACAGTCATCTTTGCCACCTTGGTTCAAATTCTAATCTGGCAGATAGATGCTAGTACAAGAAAGATGGTTAGTTGCTTTTTGAGGGTCAGTGGTTTTGTCTGGTCAATCAGGTATTTTTCACCATCAAATAGCTGACTATCTCCTTCACCAACAAGATATAAATCCTACTCTGGCAGCAGATAAATCCTAGTGTAAGGAAGTGTGGGTAGTTGCTAATTTGCATGTTGACGGTCATAGGTTTTCTCTGGTCATCATGTTTCTTCCACATACAAGGAGTGACTGCTGTCATACAAATTAAACAATCTTGACACCATTATTCCATTACTGTAGTAGAAATTTTGATATTGTAAATACTGATAAGGTTTGATTTTCCCTTTCAAACATCAGTGTAACAAGACAATTCTATGGGAATATCTAGAGTTTTCTTTATATTCACTTTAGTGCAAAATGAATTGGGTTTTAAACAGATATGAGGAAAAAGGCATTTTAAATTAAAATCCAGTCGCTAATTCATTTTGTTTCCAAATTTGATTTCAAGGATGGTCGTAGATTATTTTTGACAAATGTGAAAGGAAGAATGTCTGTAACTGATTTTTACTCAACATATGATGTAATGATTGCAATATTGATTACCTCTCACCATAGTTGATCAATCAGTTATAATTTCTTGATATTGTGTTTTCACATTAGATTCCCTCAATCCATAGGAGTTCTTCAAACAGCCATATTGAAATTTAAATCCTGTCAACATATTGATTACTTGCGTCTTCAAATTAACGTGTCTACATTAGAATGACACTTCAGAAGTGATTGAATGGTAATTTGATTTTCATGCAGCGAAAGATCTTACGGATCAAACAAGTTTTTTAGAATGAATTTGTTTGATTTTGAGTTGCCAGTAGAATAAATTGTTTTCTTGGCAGAAAAAAACAAACAGTGAAGTAAAGTTGAGTAATGTTATTTATTCCAAAGTCAAGAATCTTTAACTTATGTGAATATTGTCATTTCTGAGCAATAGAAAAACTGAAGTAACTGAAAAAAAACCATCAACCTGTGACAAGCTATTGCTGACAAAATGTCCTGACTAGTATATGCCTGGCTTGGACTTTTTGAATCTAGGTGTTCACAGGTGCTGTGAACTGGCACTTAGACTTCTTGCGTATTAAGGAAATCAACAGCAATTTAATGTTATCAATGCATCAAATTTAAGTTCACCGGCACTAAGTACAGACGATCTATTATGTCATATTGTCAAGATCAGTTGTAATATCCAGTAAGTATTATGCTTATACAAAGGTCATATATTGAAGGTCAGGGTAACTAGACAATTTATATTATTTGAAAATTGTGTTCATTGCTGCTCTTTAGGGATATCATGAAAGTTCATACAAATTATCTTAATGGTGCATGGATGTGTTATGCCATATCGAAAAGTTCAAGGTAAGTGTCTGTTCAGGTCATAACTATTGCTGCTTCAGAGAGATTTCATGAATGTGTTTGATATACTTTGACGCGGAATCAAAGAGTATATGGGATTTTGGGGTTGTTTTTATGAGGTAGAGTATTAGTCCCTCTCGGACATTTCTTTAGGATTATGTAATTACACTTGAATATGGTTATATACTTTAATATGGTTATATAAACTTTAAATGTCAAGGTCACAAAGTTATATGGGATTTAGATTTAGAGTTACAATTATGAAATTGGGAACATTAATTCTTCAGGATTATGTAACCAGTGCACTATATGGTCATATAAGCTTTAAATGCAGTATTGTTTGACCTCAGCACATAAGGAAGTTAATGTGTCTTGGTTCTAAGTTTATAGATATTGTTGGGTTGGAGAATCAATTTCTGTTGAAATGTGTGTCTGAAGCAGTGGAATTCTTTAGGGTATAATGATATATTGTAACTATTTGTCACAGATTTTCTGTATTAACACATGGAATCCTGAGAGAAATCATAGTGACTTAATAGATAAATCAGAAAAATCTCATCTTCAGGAGAAATGTTTATATAAAGTTATACAATTCTGTAACCAGGACAGTATTCCCTGAGGTAGCTTTGTCTTAGATCTTGACAAAATTATATGAGGAAATTTTTATTGAGTTTTGATATTTACTGAAAACAGACTGAAGAAATAAACTCCTATAGCCATATCATGTGGACTTGTAAGGATTTATGACACATTTTATTTTTTGGCTTTTATCAAATGATCAGAAAAAAGTAATGTTTTCACAGTTTGCATTGCAAGAATCGCCAAAATATTGTACATTTTTCAGTGTCGCCATAACAAATGATCATGCATAAGCAAATGCAGTCTATCTTTCTTTCTTTGTTAATTTTTCTGTCTTTAGATAAACCCTGTTATATTATGTGAACTTAGCATTGATTTATGTAATTAATTTCATTTATTTAATACCCAAATATTTTGTTTGACCTTGAGCTTAGACCATCTTTCACAATAGATGCTTCTTGGTGCAATGTGTTCAATAAACATGCAGTTAGTCTTTGCTGAAACAGTCTGGTAATGATTTTGAGATGCAAATTTATTTGTTTTTCATTGATGCCGAACAGTTTATTTTCATAACCTTGAGCTTTACCCTTATTTTACAGAAAGATAGATGTCTCTTTACCATCATTTGTTAAATCCATAATTTTGTTAAAACCCTGCTTGATGTGATGTTGATGAAATATCTTTTTTCTTTCTTTGTGATAATTTACAAATCAATACTAAGATATAACTTATAAATATTTCATTGCAAGATTAATGTACATTAGAGATATTTATAACATGGGTGTATTAAGATTAAATTATCCATTATCAGAACTGATACTTTAACTGAAATATAAAAATATATTGTGATTTAATAAGTACAGTAAAACCTGTTTATAAAGATTACTCAGTAGGTAGCGGCTCGCTCTATAAGTGGGAGGTTATGAGTTTAATTGTGACTGGGTCTGAAGCAACACTTAAAAGTGGGTAGTGACTTAAAGAAACTTTTTTGGTTCAGATATTATGAAGCAAAAGAACCCTAAGTACTGGTCTTAATAGACAGGTTGTGTTTGTAAATATATGGTCAGTCTGCATATTCATTCATTACAAAAAAAAGAAAATACCAGTATTGACAAATTTCAATATTTAATTTGTATGTTACAAAAAAAAAAATATCCAAAATAGTGATGGCTTTATTCATTGGTCTCCATTTATAACTTCTTAGTTTAAATATGAAATATAGGGACCTGGAAATATTGGTTCTAATTGAAGGTTGTTTTTATATAGAGGTCAAGTCACTATAGCACATTTAAATGTATATACATAGACGTTATATAGACGGCCATTATATACTAGTAGTAAAAACCTTTGGGGATACATTACAACCTGCTTTAAAAGCTGCCTCCATATAAGAGTCACCTGCTTATAAAGGCCGGAAGAATTTTTATCTCTTTATTAATATTATTTTGAACCTGTATATAAAGGCCACCTGCCCATAAAGGCCACTTTTACTGGTTCCCTTGGATGGCCTTTATAGACAGGTTTGACTGTACTTCATACCAATTGCTATAGGCAGGTGGACTTCATATAGAGGTGAAGTCTATAGCAGGTTATACTGTATATATATCTAGACACATATATATCACATGTTAAAGTAAACCAATGTCATAAACAAGATTTTGATTTCTTCATCTTCGAGAAAGAAATAAACTAATAAAGGCTGGCGTCCATCCAATTTGCCACAATAAAGTTATCTTCAAGTGTGCTTCACTCTGTTTACATTATCAGCCCAAGTATAAGACCAACTCTATAAGGGTAATTGGGATTTTAACAATGTAAATAGCTATTGGTAAAATTGACCATCACTAATAGCTGTCAGGTTTGACGTTAAGTCATTCAGCACATCTTAGTATGGAGGAATTCATAATACAGCAACATACATACAGTCAGTATTCACAATAGAGTATCTGAGAATCAAGAAGTCTTACATGTTCAGCTCCAGGCTGGTACAGGTTTTTCTTGGCTTTAAGTTTGAATATCAACAATTGTTTAAAGCCTTCACCGTAATTTTTCCAGTAATCTTAAATCAAATATGCATTTAGAAAGATGAGTCGCATGGCACAGGTTTTTCTTGGCTTTCAGTGTAAATTTCAGCAGTTGTTGAGTAACCAATAGTTTTTCTAATAACCTCAAATCAAATATGAATTTAGAAAGATGACCTAGATGCCACAAGTTTTTCTTGGCTTTCAATGATAATTCCAACAATTGCTGAATAACCAATAATTGTTCCAATAACCTCAAATCAGATATGCATTTAGAAAGATGACTGGGATGCCACAAGTTTTTCTCAGCTTTCAATGAGAAATCCAGCAATTGCTGAATAACCAATAATTGTTTCAATAACCTCAAATCAGATATGCATTTAGAAAGATGAGTTGGCTGGCACAGGTTTTTCTCTGCTTTCAATGAGAATTCCAGCAATCATTGTATCAATAAGCCCAACAAATCAGATATCTAAAGTACATATATAAATATAAACACAGCCAGATAGGAGATTAATGAAAGATGAGTTATTTTGTGAATTATTAAGTAATTAGAAAATGTCTATTTGGTTAAGATAACATTTATTCTTGTTACTTTCATATCCCATATCTTATTTGTAATCAGCCTGGTAGGCTTGCTTTCAACGGATCGGAATAATAATTATTTGTTTACATTAGGAGATGGGATAGATAGAGCATTCTGTAGAAATGCCTTTCACTAGTTTTATATAATAATGGTTTATTCTGACTTATAACTACTTATTTATTTTCCTTATCAAAATAAATATAATAATTGCTCTGTACTTTATCATCAATTTCTGCCTTTTTAGCTCACCTGAGCCGAAAGGCTCAGATGAGCTATTGCTATCTATCACCGTCCGTCGTCCGTCGTCCGTCGTGCGTCGTGCGTAAACTTTACATTTTAATCTTCTCCTCCAAAACTACTAAGCCAAATTTGATGAAACTTGGTGATTATTATGCCTGGGTAACAGCCTTTCAAAATTGTGTTTGGGGTTTGACCACGCCCAACAATATGGCTGCCGTTACTATAAATAGCCAAAAGACAAAAACAATCTTCTTCTCTGAAACCAAAAGGTGCAGGCGAATTTTGATTAGATTTTTGGATTCAGGATACCTAGATACACTAAAATTGTGTTTTTCATGAATATTGGACGAAAAATAGGTTACGCGTTTTTTGCGTAAAATTATGTAATTTTTAAAATGAGACATTTATTGTTATAACTTCATAATGGCTGAAGATAATTGTATGGAGTTTTCACTGTTGATCTTGTCTTGCAATATTCTTCCGATTGATATCAAGGTCAAAGGTCAAGGTCATGTCCCAGTTTTTGACCTGTGATAAAAAAATGCTATTTTTTAAACATTTCTGGTGATAATGATGTAGGATTTTTGGTTAATTGTAGGTATTGACATGACGATCATTTTGATATATCGATTAAGGTCATGGGTTCAAAGGTCAAGGTCACAGATGTACAAGTTTACCAAATAGTTAATTATCTGCAAAACTATGAACTTTTTGTATAGGCATGTATATTAGAATATTGTAGGTAATGGCCCAATGGTCATTTTGATATATAAATAAAGGTCATGAGTTCAAAGGTCAAGGTCACAGATGTAAACAAGTACTGAAATGATTATTTATCTCAAAAACTATAGACTTTTTGTATAGGCATGTATATTAGAATATTTTAGGTATTATCCTAACGATCATTTTGATATATGAATGAAGGTCATGGGTTCAAAGGTCAAGGTCACAGATGTGAATGAATACCTGAATGGTTAATTATCTTGAAAACTTAACTTTTTGTATATGCATGTATATTAGAATATTGTAGGTATTAGCCTTACAACCATTTTAATATATGAATGAAGGTTATGGGTTCAAAGGTCAAGGTCACATATGTGAACAAGTTCTGAAATGATTATTTATCTCAAAAACTATAAACCTTTTGTATAGGCATGTATATTAGAATATATAGGTATTATCCTAATGATCATTTTGATATATGAATGAATGTCATGGGTTCAAAGATCAAGGTCACAGATGCAAAAGAATACCTAAATGGTTAATTATCTTGAAAACTATTAACTTTTTGTATAGGCATGTATATTAGAATATTGTTGGTACTGGCACAGTGGTCATTTTGATATATGAATGAAGAGCATGAGTTTAAATGTCAAGATCACAGATACAAACAAGTACTGAGATGATTATTTATCTCAAAAACTATAAACTTTTTGTATAGTTATGTATATTAGAATATTGGCCTAATTATCATTTTGATATTTGAATGAAGCTCATGGGTTCAAAAGTCACAGGTGAGCGTTAAGGCCCATGGGCCTCTTGTTTCATAATTTTAGGTATAGATCAAATAATTATGTCATCTTCATGTTTCTTCTGTTATTTCATCCATTTTTATACTCGACATTTCAAAGAAAGAGGGGTATATGAAATTCAAGTTTCCATCCATCCATCCTTCCTTCCGTCTGTCTGAAATTCTTGTTTTTACAAATTCTACAAAACTATGAACACCATTTCACCAAACTTTGTATAAAGCATCAACATTGAAAAGAGATGCACATTTCATTAACCTGAGTTAGTTTGCTAATTTTCCTTGGAGTTATTGCCCTTTTAACATAAGTGTAAATCACAAAAAAGAACCTGCTGGTCGGGGATCCTAATTTCAATGAATTTACATGTTTGTTTTTACATTTGTTTTATTCAGCAATGTAATTCACAACAGAAGGCTAATTATTATTATGTAATTGTCTGCACATTGGCAGACGTACACATGTAGGGATTGAAATATGACAATCATCAATTGTTATTTTTCTCATTTGGACTTTATTATCTTTTTGTAAGGGGCCATTAAAAGGTAAAATTCAGGCAGCATATGTTTTCAAAAGGATCTCAAAAAGTTGTTGTTCTTTCAAAGTGCAGTTTAAACCCCAAAGAAATGTTTCAGTTTCAGTCCATAAAAAATACAACCTCTGCATTTCAATAAAAACAAACAAACCAATTCATGTCAATTGTAAATATTTGAAAGTGATTTATTATTTAAATTTTAAAATCTCATTTGTACGGACAATTTATAAAACTCATTGATTGAAATTAAATTTTAAAAGTAGGATAGAATAAATAAGAGGAATAGCTACTGGAAATTTGTAAAAGTGAGTTGTTTTTAAATTCCTTCTTTAACTCTGGAATGTAAATTGGAAATCATACCTATAGGAATATTATGTTGTTTTATTTTCATTTAAATGCATGATAAACACATAAAACAATATTTAAGTGTGCACAGGAGAATAATAATGAATAAAAGAGAGAAAAACACAATATCAGAAGTGTCACAAATTTCCATCAAGCATTCATGGTGATGCAAATTTTTCTAAACAAAAGATTCAAATAGGAAATGAACAAACTTTAGTTATTTAATTTCATGCATGCATTTAATAGTTATATTCAAATTTTAGTTTGTCTCTGAGAAGTGTAAAGGAGCTGGTATGTGTCATGCTTTTAGCCAAGCCTCAGCATTCTGTATTCATGTCCATTCTTATGGTTTTATGGCTTTGCTTCAAAAGATTTTTGATAGAAAAACTTATTTATTATTTATTGAGGAACCTAATGTTCTATTTTGATTGAAATTGAAAGTGGTTGAATAAAAAAATGAAAGGGAGGAATGAAGTGGTCTGGGTTGTTCATTTGATAGCTATTCAGCACTGGCCTATAGTGTTGGAGGTCATGGTTTTAATTACTGGTCCAAACCTGCCTTTTATCCCTTCCTGTTACACTCTTTGTGCCTTAAGTCAAAGTAAAAAAGCACTCCTTCTAAGTAGACACCATTAGAAGCTTGCTCCTTTGGAAATGTTTATTCATAGAAGTGTAATGTGTTTCTGAGAAATGAATTAATCCATGTTACTTTTGTGTTTTTCTCATTAATAACTATATCCAGGGGTGGTGGTGGTGGTAATGCAATTGCTCATTTATTTTGTAATAGTGTTTACCTAGAAGACATCATTTATGTGTTAATAACCAGTATAGATCTCTCATTCCTCTACACATCTGTCAGGTACATCAATCTAACAGATGGTTTGTCTGCATGGTTTATGCAGTATCAATTTATATGATATAATATAAAACTTGGACTTGGACTGCGGCCTTGAACTTTGGACTCTGGATTTGGTCTTTGAACTTTGGACTTTGGACTTTGGACTTTGGACTTGGACTTTGAACTTGGTTTCTGGAATTGGACTTGAAGTCTGGACAGTATAAACAGTATACCATGTCGAATAACCAGTGATGCATGTTATAAAATTAAGTGATGATATGAAGTCATGTTAATTATAGTATAGAAAGTCAGAGTCCAAATCCTGAGTACAAGTCCAGAGTCCAGTCCATCATTAACCAGTGAGAATTGTAATTTGAATAAGTGGTGTTGTGGTGGTATTCATTGTCAAACAAAGTTTAAATGTTTAGTATAGTATAATAAGTCATCAGAGTCCAGATCCAGAGTCCAAGTCCAGAGCCCAAGTCCAGATTTTCCATTTTACCAATTTATATACAACAAATTTGAAGATTTATGATTTGGTATTATATCCTAGCTGCTGATTTGTATAAGATAACGAGGCTGGTGTCTGGTAGATTTAATGTGGTGTTGATTCTTGTTGGGCATGATTTATGTTTTCATTAATTTTACCAGAATTATGGTAAACAATTAAAATGAGATGCTGATTGATGGAACAATTAGACTGCTAAAATTAGCAGTCAGGCAATAGTAATTATTGTATACGTCCTGGAAATTATCTGAGCAAAGAAAGTGCTATATCATCATTAGTAGTAATTGTTTTGTTAGTTTTTCCCCAAATTTTATTACTCCCATCTTAAGACCTGCTGATATCTTCAGAGTATTCCATTCAGGTAGAATTGATTTCATATTTATTATATTGTTAGTGGGAAAATCCTGGTCATCTTACGAATAATGACTTAGCTTAAAGTAATATCAATGTGTAATGAAAATGTTATATATAACTATCACTATTACACCAATGATTTCCAGGGTTCATCTAGGTTTTTTTTCAAATTGGGCCATATCCTCTAAAACACCATAACATCAATATTTTTTGCATTCGTGTAATGCTTAATATGGCCTTCTAAAGACCTTAACAATGGCTACTTTGGCAAAGTAAGTGATCAATGACCACATGGTCCCCTTCTAGAATGTACACTGAGTATCAGTTTGGTTCATATGCATGCCATGTGATACTGTATAAGAAAAACATTCTGGAGGATAAAATATTCCAGATTTTCACGTTGTCTCTTGTACTGCAAATATATCTTCTCAGTGAAAATTTCAATTTCCTATCATACACTTTCCTTACAGTTGGAACCATAAACATTTCTTACTGCAAAATAGTTTTGAATATCATTACTGCAAAAGTTTCCTGCCGCTTATGTTTTTTCTTGTACAGCACCCCATAACATTGGTGTCGAAATATTAATTCGAGTGGATATCTGACCACACAAATTCAGGTTTTCTTTCAAAAATGATGTAGTTCCAGGAATTTGTAATGTGAATTTTTTCCAAAATATTTAACGCAACCATTCTGTGGAATTGATGATACAGTATGCTGCGACCCCCCATAAAGACATAATAATTATTATGTGTAATTCTTGTTAAGTTAAAGAAAGAACTTTAAGATAATGTTCCAAAAAGTAATAGAAGCATAACTTGTAATGATGGAACTTTCTTTTAAAACATTACTAGTTTGGCAGGTATCATTTTAGAAATAACTCTGACATCTGAACAAAAAGTGTCTTGTACTCATTTAATGATACAAGTGTTTGGCAATCATTTAACCTTGTATGATTTTTAGCTCACCTACCGAAGGTCATGTGAGCTTATGGCATAGCACAGCGTGTGTATGTGCGTGCATGCGTGTGTGCGTGCGTCATAACACCTATTTTCGACTTCTCCTCTGAAACTACTGGACAGTTTTTAATGAAACTTTGTCAGAAGTATATATGGCCGGTGCAATTCAGATTTGTTCGTGGCGTTGCCATGGCTACCATAACTAGGTCAAGGTGACCTAGTTATGGTAGCAAAAATCTTAAAAAATCTTCTTCTCTGAAAGTATTGATTGGAGAAAAAATTGATGTGGCTTCTCTAGGGTCTTAAACCTATAGTTTGTTCATTTTGTGAAATTCTGACAAAAAATAGGTTACGCGTTTTTGCATTTAATTTTGAAAAAATCGGAAAATAGCTTCAAATTGTTATAACTTGACTATTTGACCAGATAATGACATGGGGTTTTCAGTTTTGGCATCTTCTTGTTAGTATCTTCAAAATGAGGTCAAGGTCAATTGTGAAGGTCGTGACCTAATTTTTTACCTCTGATTAAATTATTATCTCGAAAACTATAAACTTTTTGTATAGGCATGTATATTAGAATGTTGTAGGTATTGATACAACAATCATTTTGATGTATAGAAAAAGGTCATGGGTTCAAAGGTCAAGGTCACAGATGCGAGACAATACCGAAATGGTTAATTATCTCGAAAACTATAAACTTTTTGTATAGAATGTTGTAGGTATTGATACAACGATCATTTTGATGTATAGAAAAAGGTCATTGGTTCAAAGATCAAGGTCACAGATGCAAAAACAATACCGAAATGGTTAATTATCTCGAAAATTATGAACTTTTTGTGTAGGCATGTATATTAAGATGTTGTAGGTATTGATACAACAATCATTTTGATGTATAGAAAAAGGTCATGGGTTCAAAGGTCAAGGTCACAGATGGGAAAGCAACACCGAAATGGTTAATTATCTTGAAAACTATTAACTTTTTGTATAGGCATGTATATTAGAATGTTGTAGGTATCGATACAACAATCATTTGATGTATAGAAAAAAGTCATGGGTTTAAAGGTCAAGGTCACAGATGCAAAACAATACTGAAATGGTTAATTATCTTGAAAACTATAAACATTTTGTATAGGCCTGTATATTAGAATGTTGTAGGTATTGATACAATGATCATTTTGATGTAAAGAAAAAAGTCATTGGGGTTTAGTATTTATGTTTTCTTTAAATCTATCAGCTAGCCATTAGTTATCAGGTGAGCGTATCAGGCCCATGGGCCTCTTGTTTTCTAAGAAGAAAAAAGTAAAAACTCTTTCAACAGACAGACCTGCATATACCACTATTGCATACTGGTTTATAGCTTTGGTTCACATGAAGACAGACACCAATAAAATTTCTCAACCAATTCTCGAGTTCCTCCCTCTGTATTGACAAGGTCATTTATTTAGGTCACTTTTGCTAAAAATATATTTCAGGGTTTCTTCATGATAATTTGAATTAGGGATGAAAAATTCAATTGAAGCTTTATACAGTTAAATATTATGACGAGTTCTTGTGTAAGATTGTGTTTTTGTCATACATAACTTAAACTAGTGTCCTGATATGTTACAGCAATGCTTTCACATTGCTTTAATCACACTGATGATGACAGGGGCAAAACTGACTGTAAGCTTGTTAATTTTCAAAATTGCTATTGTAACACCGTTTCTTGAGAAATGGAAAGCTTTTTGTCATTTGACTGAGTTACCCATTATCCCTTGGGACATTTGCGGCAAAGTGATCTAAAGCACAAGCTAATGGATCACGCCTCTCACTGCTTAGGTCCGAATCCCTCTTGTGTAAAAGTTTGTCAGTTCCCTTGCCAAAGGTTGATGGTTTTCTCTTGGGATTCTAGTTTCCACCACCATCCCAGAACTAACCACTACATTATCCCTATGACATTAAAAAGATTCAATGTCTTATAAATGCTTTATTGAAACAAACATTTCTGATTGACGTGGTGGTCTTATTAAGATATTTGAAAAAATGTCATTAAATGAAATATCCACAAATCATAACATGATTATTTTTCTGTAAGAATGGATTATTAAGTTTTTCCTTTGATATAACATAGCATAAATGGTTGTAAATTGTTAATTTAACTATGCACAATTATAGCATTATAGTAACATAGTGGACAGATTACTTGTTTGCTGTTTCCTAAATGTTTTGAAGAGTGATTGTAAATTAACAACATTACTATGTACAATTATAAAAATGTTGTAACATTACTCTGTTACACAAGCGGACAGATTACTTGTTTGCTGTTTCCTGGATCTTTTGAAGAGTGATTGTAAATTAACAACATAACTATGTACAATTATGTTATCAATATAAATCTATTACAGAGTGTTTGGATTACTTTTTTGCTGTTTCCTTGGATGTTTTGAAAGAGTTGTACTTTTACACTGATACTATCAGTTAATTAATATCTGTTGCAACTTCTAGTTTCCTATTTCCTAGGATGTTTTGAAGACAGATTGTAAATTAACAATGTAGTGTGTTACAGTGTCATTGTCATGTTTGCAGTTTCCTGGGATATTGTATTGAAGGATTGAAATATTTAGTGTGTGTACTTTTACAAGATTGGTATGAAATGACTAATTTATTTAACATATTCAATATGTTGCAGAAATGTTTGGCTTTAACATTTATGTTCTTACCTGTTGAGTTGATTATTGTTTTTTCAACAAAAAGTATGGCAAAATTCCCAACTGCAATGCAACATATGGACTTCTATTAGTAAGTGGGGTGTGGCAAGGTGCTCTTTAAAGAGGCAGTATATTTACAGTGAGTGTTTAATCTACAGAGCACACACCTTATCCCATATCAGAGTTCTTGTTTATTTTTTGCTATACTTTGTATTCAATGTGTTTTACATGTATAACATCAATATCTTAAATATAATATACATTTAGAAAAGATTTAGTGTAAAAATGTTCGTAAGTTCGCTTGCCAAAGATCGGTGGTTTTCTTCAGGTAATTCTCTTTCCTCCACCATTCTTTAATTTATAAATGATAATTTCTTGACAAAGGATTAAAAGTCTGTCGGAGTATCACAGAGGCCTCATTGGTATTGCTATATTACATATTCTATTCTATTTATAAACCACATGACAGTGATTGTGTATGCATTTCCTTCTGATCATTGCAGAGACCCATTGGTATTGCTAACCACTGTGGTATCTCAGTTGATACAGTGCTCTCTCTGTAAGTGGGAGGTTGTTGGTTGATCCCCAGCCAGGTTTGATCCAAGACTTTGAAAGTGGGTAGTGACTGTTCTTTTGCCAAGCACTTGGCATTATGAAATAAAAGTCATGGTTCTTTCGGATGGGAACTTAAAATAAACGAGGTCCCGTGTCACGGTGGGCTTGGCATGCTAAAGAACCCTGCTGTATAATGCCATTAGCACAACGCACAGGCAAATTTTTTGAACTGTCACCTATAGCTGGCGGCATCTCATTATAAGTCAAATATTCTTGACTGGGATGATAAACACCATTATTGAACTCAACTCCCATTGGTATTGGTATATTACATATTCTATCTATAAACTACATAGCAGTGATTGTGTATGTATTTCCATCTGATCATTGCAGACACCCATTGGTATTGTTATATTACATATTCTATTCTATCGATAAACCACATATGCATTTCCTTCTGATCATTACATGTTGAATGCGTAACCTTCATCACCTGTCAATAAGAAAATGAACTGAATTCACTTAAAGTGTAATGAATCAAATTAGTGTAGAATTATCTGTCAAAGAAATCTCCTGTATCTTTATTACACAGAGTTTATACAGATAATTTGAAGTGTAACCTTAGTGCAGTCCGTTTCAGTTCAGTGTACAAAGTGTAGGCACTGAGGTTTCACAATTTAGTTTTATTATTGCTTACCGGTAAATTATTGACAGCTGATATATATATATATATATTAATATATATATATATATACATGTATATATATATACAAACACCAGTATATACCCTATTTATTCCATAATACCTGACAGTGCCAAAGTATTTCATGTAGTTTCTTCATTACTTTTCAATAAAAATGTCCTGAATTTATATTTTAAGATCAATGTTAAGGCAATTTATTCTGTTAGATGCAGAATTATTTGATTTAAATAATAAATAAGTTTTTGCCTGTTATGCTGTAGTAGACAAATAAATAGTTTATGGTGATCATGTGGGCATGTTTCATGGTTTTGGTGTGTGTGTGCTCAGAAACCTAGAAATATGGAATAATTGAACTCTAAGGTTTGTTCTTAGTTGTTTCTATATTTGCAGAGTCAGAATATTTGTAATTATCCCTGATGTGACTCATGATGTGGGTGCTCAGAAACCTAGAAATATGGAATAGTGGAACACTGAAGTTTGTTCCTAGTTGTTTCTATATTTGCAGAGTCAAAATATTTGTAATTATCCCCGATGTGACTTGTGGTGTGGGTGCTCAGGAACCTAGAAATATGAAATAATGAACTCTGAAAGTGCATGCTTTTATGGTTTGCAGTTCACAGTAATTGTATTTTGATGTAAGTGGCCTTGAATAACTCTTCCTATTTAATCAATCAAATATACCTAGTGAAAGAACTACAACAGTTTCTCAAGGCTAGCTGACATATATATTTCATATTTCTTGTTCAATATATATTGTTATTCACTGTTTCCTTGTCGATTTCCAATCATACATTTCATTTTTACCGAAAATTCATTTAATATAGGTAATATCACCATTAACATGCTGTGATAATAGCAATCTCATCATTTTTCAGCCTCCATATGGGATATTATAAATGAAGCAATAATGTAAATATTTATTTCATTTTGCTAATTGAAGTAGTAACATTTAAATCATTGAATTTCAGAACCATTAGATTCTATTCATGTTCTATTTATGGTCTTTTTCATTTATATAATTCAGAACATCGGAATTAATTCACAAAATGATATTTACAAAATATTTCCCAATATTCTGGAATTACAAAATTAAATTCTTTTATCATGTTATATTTTCATTACTGTGTTTACAACAAAAATTAAAAATGTATCCCGCCATGCAGGATTTAGTTTGAGAGTAGTCATTCTGAAAGTTAATTTTTCATTCCGTTGCATTTTCAAATTAAGGACCAGAATTATCGCATGAACACAGAAATTTTTATTAACTTTTCCTGTTGCGTCGAATTATACGGCTGATTAAATTTAAGAAGGGAATTTGTCAGACAAATGTTCCACAATGAATAGTGAGATAGAATATCAAAATGCTTAACTCTAAATGTTTCACGATGTGATTTAACATGTTTACACCTAATTGAATCGCTTATAAATTTCTATTTGTACCCGTCCTAGATTGACAGATTATGTAATGTTCCTTCAACTCGCATTCACTTTCAAAGGAAAATTCACAATTGTTTTAAATTCTATGATTTATTTTTTGTAATAGCGCATATGCATGGTCAGCTCTTTGTCGTAGCATTTATTGGGTTAAAAGAAGAATAGGCGTACTTCAGAACATGCATTGATGATTTTTTCGAGTGCATTGACTCGGGGAAAATATGAATCAACTGTAAATGGGTGGTAACGTATTGATAGATTAATGATTTTAAAATAGAAATAAATGAAGTATTACAAAATATGACATTTGTAAAGTGCAACATACCTAGCTCCAATGTTGCCCCAGATGTTGGAACAATATCTGTTGTTGGTGATGTTGTTTTTTTTATGGGGGGGGGGGGGGGGGGAGGTGAAGTAAGGGTTGGGCTTTTTTTCATTATTATAACATATACTTGCATTTATTTACTACCAGAGCATATTTAGATCATTAATTTTATAAATCTTCCAATTTTGTTATAAATTGAATAAAATTGCAAGGGTAATATACACTATTGTATTATTGAGTGTGTCATTAATTGATGGCATTGACCATTGTTGACCATGAACATGTTTTAAATATATCAATGAACCTCTTAATGAGACCTTTACCAGTTAATTATAGACAAATGACAGGATTACATTTCAGTTGCCGTGAAAATGAAGTCAGTAATTGACTCAATTTGTGCTTGCTTTTCCACACCTTGCTTACATGACCAGATTTAACGGGATTACATTTAAGGTATTTTTCCTTATAGCTGTAGAGCTAGATGGACAGTTTGCAGCCTGTTCGGTCATAAATTATCATTTAATTGAAGAGTGTAAAGGTACTTCTAACAAATAATTGTAAAAGACTATAGTATTTGTCACAATCCTGTTTCTTTATATAGATTAATTGGACAGTACAGGTATCGATTTTACCGATATTTACAATCTTTGATAAAGCATTAGACAGGCACTAAGTGATTGACTTTCCTTTTCAAGATTATAAGAACCACGTACCACATGGCTGTCAAATGAAGTGGTTCACTATTTGAAAAATCAGCATATATATTACTGACTAAAAAACAAGAACATGTGTAATTATATAGATATTTTGTAAATATAAGGAATAGAGTAAGTTTTGATTGTAAAATAAGTTGCCTTAAATTTTCCATAAAAGACTGAAGATTGCCCATTATACTTTTAAAGTTAATGAAGACAATTAAATGTTTCTTGATTTTATAACTCATTATAAAACTAATTAGAAATGCCTTCTGTAATATGGTAGACATTTGTTTGAAACAATTTTCAAAATAGGGTCAAGGTCGAGTTCATGGTCATAGACCTATTTTAGACCTTTATGCTTTTACTACTATTTTAGCTATTTGTGATCATATTTCAATGTAGGCTTAATTATTGATGTTTTGAAACATTGTTTTTGTACATAAACTAAGGTCAAGGCCAAGGTCATGACTATATATAAAATAAACTTTATAAATATATCTTGAAATTGTGATGTTTTCATGAATTATCAAGGTCATGCAAGGTCCTAAAATGGTTCTCGACCTTTGTACTTTTTTCTACTATTTTTGCTGTTTTTGGAAATATTTCAATGCGGCCATTAATTTTTGATGTTTTGAAGCATTTTTTCTACATGAAGCCTAGGTATAAGGTCCTGGTCATGACTTAATTTATGAAATATGTTAAAAATTGCTATATCCTTACTGTTTATAAAGATTTTGACATTGGGGCTTCAGTTTTGATGTTTTCTTCAAGCATTTTTTATTAACCATTATTTATCAGGTGAGCGTATCAGGTCCAGTGGGCCTCTTGTAATTTCTTTCAGTGATCATTGACTTTTTATCAATGATGTATGTTGATAGATTGATATATTTTATTGGTGATATCCGTAACATGCAGGCAAGCTAGGACGTCTTTTTGACAGATCTCAGTGTCATATATCATATTCAATATTACTGCTGAGTAAGCTGTAGAATTTATGCAATATTTAATACATCATTTCACAATACCTAGGGGAGAATGATATATGGTCACATCTAGAAGACTTATAACAAGGCAGACGTGACAGTTTAAGTCGTTCCATCATATTTGAAAAATCAAATATTGAATACATTTCGTCTCCGCTGGCAGACAGGCTCGAGGTGACTCAATGTCATACATGTTTATTGGTAATTATAATGGCCTTCTTTGAGAAATTTAGAATACTTGGACTGACCAAATAAGACACAGCGCTATAAATATTTGGTCGTCTGTCAATAATTCTGCAATATTTAGGACAAAAGTAGTCTATATTGTCGAGTCATGCAGTGTTACATATTAGTTTTGGTCATCAACTCTGTAATATTTAGGACAAAAGTGGTTTATTTATAAACTTACTAAATTGATGTGAAAAATGGGTCAAGGCTATGCATCTCTCTTGGTTAATGTTATAAATATCTCCTGACATTATTGGTCATTAATTCTGATAGATTTAAGACAAAAACAGATGATATACAGTCTTTCTCATAGACTCAAGGTTATGGTGTGTCTAATATTGCTATCCTTTGCTATGTAGCATTATAATGCTTCTCTTACATATGGTGTATTTGTTTCACAATTAATGTGCTTTTGTAGAGCAAGCTGCTTACAAACAAACCAAAAAGTCAAATACAAACATACTGATCCATGTCCATATCACAATCCAAAAAGCAAAATAAAAACTTTGAAACTGGCAAAGTAATATAAATATGAGTAATCGTTAAGGGATGTCATTTTTAGCTCACCTGGCCTAAAAGGCCATGTGAGCTTTTGCCATCACTTGGCATCCGTCGTCGTCGTCCGTCCGTCGTTAAAGATCAACTCCTCAGAAACAGCTGGGCCATTTGCAACCAAACTTTGTCACAACAGTCCTTGGGTGGTCTACTTTAAAAATTGTGTCCGACATGTCCGCACCTAATCCAAGATGGCCACCAGCGGGGACCATAGATTAACATTGATGAAGCCAAAAAGTTAGTAGACTGGTTACAAAGGGTAGCCTTTAGTTCATTAAGCTACAGTGATATTTTTAAAATGTTGTGATAATCAGTGTAAAGATTTTGAGATTTCCACTCGTACCCGAGATATGGTGATTATTAGCAATAATAATTAGTATACAATTACTGAGCTCACTGTTATCAGAATAAAAGTATGACCCTATTGTATGGTGTGAAATACTTAATAGTTATAACAAAAAATCCATTTCATATAGCTCAAGCAGCTAATCATTTTTCTCTGCTCTTTTCTATGAAAATGAGTGTGAGCAATATCGGGGGGAAAAAATACAAATCCCGTACGAAAAGTATGACACGTACTCCGGCTGGACTCCAACCAGACTTTTATTTAAAAGTCCAGCTGGACTTTTTTCCATTACCATGTATGGAAAGTCCAGCTGGACTTTCGCGAATCTAGCCGGAAAACGGCTTGAAATATTTAAATGAGCAGGACTTTTTTCAAAAAGTCCAGCTGGACTTTTCAACCGTACTTTTTAAAAGTACGGCTGGACTTTTCAACCGTACTTTTTGAAAAAAGTCCAGCTGGACTTTTGCGAATCTAGCCGGAAAACGGCTTGAAATATTTAAATGAGCAGGACTATTTTCAAAAGTACGGCTGGACTTTTCAACTGTACTTTTTGAAAAAAGTCCAGCTGGACTTTCACGAAATATAGCTGACTTGAAATATTTAAATGAGCATGACTATTTTTAAAAGTCCAGCTGGACTTTTTAAAAGTACGGCTGGACTTTTCAACCGTACTTTTTGAAAAAAGTCCGGTTGGACATTTGCAAATCTAGACAAACTGAGTTTGTTTGAAATTTTATCCAAACTTGGGTTAACCCTTACTTCATTCCTTGAAGACCATGGTTTAGTTTTTTCAGTAACCCAGCCTTTCAGGAACAGCTCACATGTACATTTGTACATCAAGATGTGATGGCCTAACAGATTAAGTAATACAAAAACTGACAATAATTAGGTATAAATGGATAAGTCTATTTATTTAATATTTCAAAATTAACAGACATGTTAAAGTTTAAACATGGCTCTAAAACCAGTAGTCCTGTAGATATAGGATAATAAGGTTTTACTGTGAAGTTCTTTTTTGAATACATATACTTCATTATCTTTGTCTTCTGGTAAGTGAAGTTTTTGAGTTAAAATTATCCTGTCCTTTTGTGTAGTCTGAAAAATAACAATTATAAAATAAGAATGATATTAGGCATAATTTGACTATGGTCCCTATTGTTGCAGCAATAAGTGGCATCCATACATTATCTAAAATCAGCATTAAAACCATAGACAATTAGATGTAAGAAAAATCAAACAAAATACATGTGTATAACATAATTATTACCCAGCTAAAATCATGCTACTGAATGTTAGCACATTTGCAAATGTGTAACATTTATAATATTACTTTAAATGCCATTAAAAATTTCCGGCTCTCTGACGTAAGGGAATTTCAAATTACATGTGTTAGTTTTCTGTATTAAATTCAAATTTTACTTAAAAAATTTGTTATAAGAAAAGTTGTTAATGTTGTGTATTTAAATTTCACATGAAATATTCATACACCAAACATGAAAATAAAAGGAATTATAATGTCTTTCAAAAGGAAATAAATACATTTATAAAAAAATATTATGCAGTTAAAATCAAGAAAAAAACAACATTGGTTTCTAATACCCCTCTGCTTAATGTAAATTTTGACTAAACAGTCTTAATAATTATGACAGGGTAAACTAATTTTTAACATTATTTTGAAAATAATTTTAGTTTACATTTAAAATAAAAATTTGTTATTGGAATAATTGTTATATAGAACAATATTTCATCAGATCATATAAATAGAAAAAAAAATATTAGGATGATTTAAACACCCCCCCCCCCCCCCCCCCCCCCCAACACCCCCCCCCCCCTTCTTAAATTTAAATTTTCGTTCAAGATGGCGGCAAATCAACATAAAATTGAAATTATAAATTAAAAAAACTTACCATGTGTCCTCATAAATATTCCATGATATAACTTTCTTTCTTGTAATTCAAATTCTCCATCTTTTATTTAAGATTCTTGTTACTTTTTGAAAATACAACTAAAGTACTGCTCTCAAAATATAACATACACAGCCATACATTTTTTTAATTTCGAAAATTTTCCTGAAGCCAGATATAACAGCATGAAGTAGTGACCTCAAAAAGTGACCATTAAGATGTCTTTACATAATTGTCAACTGATGATAAGATTCACCCAACCTTAAAAGATTTATTGCCTCTGTGGCCTGGTTTAAAGATGTTTAGTGGTAAATTTCAATTTCTGTGTAATTTGATTTATAATGCTTTACTGAAGACTTTAGGTGGACATTGAAGTTTACTTTTAAATTGAAAGAAATATACAATTTGTTACTGTTCCAATTTGTACCAGAGAGAGAGAGAGAGAGAGAGAAAGAGAGAGTCATTCCTTACTTGGACATGGATTGGTATGTTTGCTTTTCATTTTTATATTACCAATATCAAATAAAATGAGCAGTGGTCAAACAGTGTGAAATTATTAATTAATATTACATTGATGTAATTACATTTCAAAGACAAGTCAACTCATGATCATGTATGAATTTCACATTTCACCCAATTTTAGTATTATATAAATAATAACATACATTATACATATACAGCTGAACCTGTTTAAAAAGGACATCAATGGTTACCAAATAACTTAAACTTAATATGTAGATAGCTGTTCTCTAAGCACATTTCAGTTCAAACTATAATGTACTATTCAAACATATAATATATAATCAGTATTTCTGCTTATTAAATGCTAAAATCTGAAAGTCAAAATGTCTGGTTGCTTACAAGTCAAAAGTATGTTTTGGTGAAATTTTTCTAAGTCAAAAGTACGGTTCAGTTAAATTTCTTTTAAGTCAAAAGTACGGCTCGGTTATAGAATAAGAAGTTTAAGTATGAAAGTCCTGCTGAAATCTTATTCTAAGTTAAAAAGTACGGCTGGACTTTTATCCAAAAGTTCCCAGTCAAAAAGTCCAGCCGTACTTTAGAAAAAGTCCAGCTGGAAAAACGTTGAAAAAGTATGTGTCCGTCTCTAGTCCGACTGGACTTTTAAAAGTCCAGCCGGACTCCGTCTGGAGTACGTCTCGAGTCCAGCCGGAGTACGGTTCAATTTTTCGTACGGGAAGTAAGATGAGGGTTAAAACAGCGTTTCCGATTTAATTACTAAAGCTGCTAATTAGCATACTGTTGTAGATGTTTTGACAAACAGAATATTTTGATACAATGTTATTGAGTGATCTCATATTCATCAATTTACCTATTTATTTGTAGAATTATCGACTTAACTATTTAATGATCATGAAATTTAATCAATATCTGTTATTCACGATGTAAATTATATATTTACATATTCTTTGAAGTTTCTGCCTTCTTGTGTAATAAACAACATTGACTGGTGTTTAAATTGTATCGTTTCACTTCAAAGTATTAAATAATAATAAGTAAGCTGAATAACTACTTTATACTTTAAATATACAAAATACATCAATACTGTAAAGGGGGAAGTTTTCATGTAGGTAAAATATTTGCTTATTTGGTGCTAAAGAAATTAACGCAAAAATTTTACCCACGCAAAAATGTTTACCCTACAGGTTAAAATATCATAATATATAGAATATACACCCATTTATATTGGTTAAGCAAAAAATTACACCCACCCAAAATGCCAGATTTCAGATATCACAAAAATTTCACCCTGCAGAAATAATCCCCTTTACAGTATATATAGGTCTTGAAATCAACAACACAGCTTATCAGTTGGATATGAATAGGCTATAATTAAAAATAATTGTTTCTATCTGTGTCAGTATATCTGTCATCTGTTTGTCCCTACATTAGCCTGAAACACTTTTGGGTGTATAGATTGTGTAAACTTCAACTACTTACTGAAATGTTATTGTGAAATTAGGTCTGAGTGATCTAAACTCCATGGTCTTAATCACAGTCTAATACTTCATTGTAAAAATATGTCATTTCTCTTGACAAAGGTTGTTGTTTTCAATGTGTTCCATTTCCTCCACCATCCAGAACTGACCTATTGAAAGTGACTTTTGTAGGACTTTGACAACAGGTTTTCAGTTTTGATGTTTTCTTAAAGCATTTTAATAAGCCATTATTTATCAGGCGAGTACAGACGTGTATTGCTGCTAACTTAATAAAACAATAATACTAAGTTGTACGACTTAGTATCTCGTACATATGCTTAGTATGTTGTACCTAGTATCTTGCACGTAGGACTTAGTATGTTGTACATATCTTGCACGTACGACCTAGTATGTTGTTCATACAACTTAATATTTATTTTAGTTGGCAGCAATATGCTTCTGCAGGTGAGCATACCAGGTCCATTTTATAAATTAAAAAGATGTTCCGGTTTTCTCCCTCATCCCAGAACTAACCTATTCACAAGTGAAATACATTTTGGAAAATGGCTTGGCTATGAAGCACCATTTCTCCACTCAAAGACACTCCGTTGCAAAAGGGTGTTCTGGTTTCTTCCACCATTCCAGAACTGACCTATTCACAAGTGAAATATACTTTTTAAAAAATGACTGGGCTATGAAGTACTATTTATTCCCTTCAACTCACTTCATTGTAATCTGCGAGTCTAATTTCAACTTGTATAATCCTGACACTGTGATTGCTGTAACAAAATATATGTTACCGAGTGTCTGGTACTGAATATACATGTTAGGTTAGTATTTACACTATTAGACCTTTTACAATTGATTGATTGAGCAGAAATGTCTACATAGAGAGAGTGTTCTTTTTAAATTAGAAAACAAGCTAGCATTACTCTCTATAAAAGGTTAAATGTTAGCTACACAGATAGATAAATGACTTTATTCCTTGTTTTAATTAATTTCACCATGTAGGTTTCTATGTGCTGTGATTTTTTTATGTAATCAACTTACTTGTGATTGGAACATGGTCTTTTTTCAGATTACTGTTTCAGATCATATTGCTGTTTTTCAAACTGGTATTTTTAAGGAACTTACTGTTTATTTTAATTAATTTTTTGTCAGAATATCACAGCAGAGACATTACATTATTGTCACTGAACAGAGATGTAACATTTGCTGTCAAGTAGATTTTGCTATAAGTCCACTTCACCATGAAATAACCGTGCATCAGGAATAGTGCATCATGGAAATGAATGTGAATGGAATACATTTGTGCTATTGAGATATATAGACACTGTGAATGAAATACTGTGGAATCAATCCATTAATATGTCGCAGGATGCATCAGCATTATACAGCCTGGTGCAATAACTAAACCCAATAAAAAGTAGTTTGTCCAAAGTTCCATAGATCTATGTATGTAACTTATGTCTTATGCTCAGTGATTTTCATTACCACTACAAGTCATGTCAATTCTAAGAAAAAAACAAAAACCCAGTAATTAAGTCTTTGTTTTTGATCGTCACGCAGAGCAGGCACTGTATGCGTGTCGGAATGAGGTTGACTAATAGAAACACATCACCCTGGAAAATTGTTATTGAGAGTTATTTTCCTTTGTACTTTCTGTTACGTGCTCCATTTATTGGTCCTTACAAACAAAATGTTGAAAAGAAAGTACAGTGAACAAAGATTAATCTTAGAAAAAATTATGACAGCTGTTGGGTACACATTTACACTACATTATAAAATCAAAGCATAACAAGATTCACTCATTCTGTAAAATGCATTAATTGAAATGTAGAATTAAAAAAATTAGGTCTGCATATGGATTATCAAAATGTTTTAGTTTTCATAGGAAATTTTAAACTTTTGCCCAAGATGGTATCTGCCTCCTAACAACGTATTGTATACATGTATCACATACTTTGTATATATTTAGTTCCCTTCTGACTTGTCTCAACCAAATATATTCTGAAACCAAGATTTTGGTCCAAAATCACCCATTGCCATTGGTTTTGAAAATGTGATAGATATTGTAATTATGTTTGTGTATGTCAGCCAGTCTGTCTGTCCTTTCTATAAGTATTTGGGTTTTAAAGAAAATAAACTTGAGAGTGGTTGATAACCTTTGATGCGCAAGAACACCAAATTTTGCCTCACTGTCTGGGTCCAGCGGCTGGGTAAAGGCACCAAGGAGGTCAGACTTATCTTTTTACAAATTTCAGTTTATCCTCACCTTTAAATCAGACCATTCATCATTCAATCCCTGAACTGTTTATTAGTAAAGGTAAGCAATATATTCATGCTGATGATGCATGTGTACTTCATCATTAATAATTGGAGGTATTTTGATTTTCAACTCTGTGAGAGGTGACATAAACAATCCATTTACATGGTCTGATCATTACTTGTGAGTGTGAAATATGACAGGTGTTCAATTGTAGAAAAATATCTCTCTCTGTTTAATGACGTTCATATAGCATTAGAATCCTCACTGTCTTAGGATTGGTAAGTGTTTTAGAGTGTTTCTTAAATGTAAAGTTAAATTGTTACATGTTAAAATTTTCAGTCAATTTATGAAAAAAATACTAACTTCAAACTAATTGCAACAGAAAGAATTGCCTTCAGCTTTGGTCCAATTTCAATGCTAGAAATCATCATGTATTTCCTCGATTGTATATTTTTCTTTACAAAATTCAGAATGAAAAGTCTTTTTACCTTGTCTGCATGAAGTGCAAAATTTTTTATGCCTGTATCAATGGCCTCATCATTATCCAATGTTTACTGGGGTAGTTTATGGAAGACCTTTATAACAATGCCATATAATGGCATTTGGCACGTTGTAGTTTTAGTATACTGGTACTTTGATTTTTCAATGAGTCATTATGTTTCTTTTGGGATTCAGTTAAGAATGTATGCTGCTGAGGAACCCAAAATTCCCTGCATTAAACTTCATTCTTTACCTAATTTTTGGAACGATCTGATACATTTTGAAGAAACAATCATATGGTACTAGACTTCTTTTTCACTATGGTAATATAAATATACCCCTATTTTGACCATTTTCCGGTAAAAGTTATTAACAATTTCAACCACATTGTTACATATTTATAACCCCTGCAAACTAGTTTGAGGGGGGTATATAGGAATTTCGTGCACCATGTCTGTCTGTTTGTCTGTCTGTCTGTACGTGTAAAATCGTGTCTGGGTCATATCTCATAGCAGCTTTGGACGATGGTCATAAAACTTCACATGAATAATCTTCATGGTCTAAAGGTGTGTCATGACCTTGAACTAAGGTCATGTCTTAAAGGTCAAGGTCACAGGAAACATTAAATGTTGGGGGCAGGGGTATGAGCTCTCAAGAGACAGTTCTAGTTTAGAAATTATTATCAAACAAGATCTTAATGAGACTGGAATATCATAAGAATACATCCTTAACTTTTATATATGTTTTCACTTTTATAAGATACTGTACAAAGGTAATCCTTCTATCACAATCAAAATATTTTGGTTTCTGTGAAGTCCCTAAGGCTGATTTACTTCATACTTTTATGAAGTAAGTGAGCCATATGACATAATTCCTTCATTTAAAGTTACATAAACTAATGATAATGTAATTAACCAAATTGTGTTTCAGATACTGCAATGGAAACTGTGTCAGTTGTGGTTGGGGTTCTCAAAGAGCTAAATTCAAATTAGTGATTTGGCATTTTGTGTAAAACCAGACAGTGCAAAATGGTGCATTTTTACATCTATCTAAATTATTTGAATATACATCATCATCATCATCAAAAAAAGAATAAAATCATATGTGTCATTTTACAAAAATAGTCTTGACTCCAATTTAAACTTCAAAGTGATATATAAATCAAATTTAAAATTTTTTTGTTGTACTTTTGGGGGCCGAATCAAAGACCCTTATCATATAGACTTCTTTTCAACATATGAGGATTATATACTGTCATAAAATCCTTTCTTATTTCTAGATTTAATTTGATATTGGTGTCGCAAAAGTGGTTGCTTGACTTATAAATATTATATCAGTATATGGTATTAGAATTCTTTGTGTAACACAATTTCATGTTTTATTTTACACAAGATCCGTCACTTAATTCTGCTGATTTTATTTTCTGGCTGTAAAAAGCTTGACACAAATTTCTGACGATGAATTCCACGAGGACACAAATTAAATGCATAAAACTACAAAATGATGGATCAAAGGCTGACAATATGAGCAAAGATTCCCGACGGAATTCTAAAACCATAACGACATATTTATATACGCTAGATACTGGCACTCGGAATAGAATTTATATATCATGGGATATTGTCATCTTTTGATAATGCTGTTCAGTGTGATTAGATCTTGCTTCAATTTGCATTGTGATGCATGGCATTGTTTTTAAATTATCTAATCTTGTTTACAAAGCTTTTTCATGCTGGATAGCTGGTTATACAACACATTAAAGGCTGATCATGGGATGATAGCTTTCAGTACGCTGTAGAAAACCTGTCAGAATATTGATAAGATAATCGGCAATGCAGAAATCTCTTAATACTGTTCAATAAAATCTCATATCAGGAAGAGATGAATTTGCTGTTTTTACAGTTGGATCAGTTATAGATAGATATATATATACTTCGCAAAAGGTCCTAGCTTTTTGGTAATAGATTGTAATCAACCCCAAAGATAAAACATTTATACTGCGATTCAGGAAAGTTACTTTTTAAAAAATATTTGACATTAACTATAATTTAACAAGAGACAGTACTAGTTATAATTGGATCAGTTATAGCTTAAAATCGTCACAATAGGTCCTAGTTTTTTGGTAAAAAATTGTTTTAAGCTCCTAAAGGTTTATACTGTGATTCAGGAAAGTTACTTTGATTTTTGAAAAATACTTGACATGGCTTGATTTTATTATGATTCTCATATTTTAAGGCATAGTGAGTGTTTGACAGGTGCTGGATATAACAACAAAATGGTATCTAATGATGTGGTTTAAGAACCTTTGTAAGGAAGATTCTGTAACCATCCATTATTTTACAACCATTGGTTCCTAAATTTATGTATATAACTGATGTAACACCAAACTATGAACCAACCATGGCAATACAGTAAAACCTCATTATAATGTCCCTTGATAACTTTGATATCTTGTTTATAATTGTCACAGTAATTTAAGTCCCAAAGTCTTTTTAAAATTTCTTTTAACCTTTTTAACCTCCTATTAAACAACAAAATCTAGCTGAAACATTAATGAAATCAGCAAATTGAAAGTTTTATTGTATGTGGTTCATCTTGCTCATCACTTAACAAAGTCCTGTAAATAAGTGGTACACAGGAGCAAGACTATTACACACATATTGTACAGACCTGTTGAAAGTTTAAGAAAGAGTTAAACGAACAGGAGTCGAACCTCAGCTGCTGAGTGACCAAGCTATCGATAGTAAATGGCTGAAATAACTTTATATCAGTGGTAGAAAAAATGCTAACTAGGGACCGAGATGAACTACAGAATTGGTACTTCTTCGTTGGCTTATTGTTAAACGTTCGACAGGTCTGTAATGTAACTGATTCAGTTTTTAAAAATCTGAAATACAAAAATGGAAACACATGGTCCAAGTCATAATGAGCATTTAAGCTAACTGCCTTAGAACCTTAATTCAATAAATGAAAAATAATTGATATAAAACATCACTTTAGCCAAAAAGCATTTGATATGATGTTATTGGATAACTGATGCAGTTTTAAAAACCTATACAAAAATGGAAACCCATGGTACCAAGTCATGAGAATAACCATTTAGCCAACTGTATCTCAAATTTATATTATTTTATGAAAGAAAATTGATATAAAACACCATTTTAGCCAAAAAGTCTTTAATATGATTTTATTGGATAACTGACGCAGTTTTAAAAAAATCTATACAAAAATGGAAACCCATGGTACCAAGTCATGAGAATAACCATTTAACCAACCATCTTTAAACCTTTATTTATTTTATGAAAGAAAATTGATATAAAATACCATTTTAGCCAAAAAACCTTTAGTTTGATCTTATTGGATATATGATACGTTGTAATGTTAGACTATCCCTATAATCAATTAATTTTGTCATGTTGGTGAGATATACTTTCACTGTAATTATGATATATTCTATGATAAATCTGTTATATTGATGTCCTGGGTCTTGGCTTTTACATCATAATTTTGTTTTGACAGAAAAACCCCATTTGTTATGACCCGGGAGAAAAATCTATCACAAAGCTCAACAGCTAAGCTCGTATCTATTACTTTGATTTGATCTGTAGATGTAAATATGAGATAAAAATGGCTATATTGGCCAGTCTGTGTCACATATCTTATGTCTAAAATGACATTTATATCCAGCTAGATTCAATTTAATTAGCAGTAAGGGTCCGTGGTAACGGTACTCTGATTGTATTTTTACACAAGACGTGGCTTTAAATCTATCGGCAAATCCTCTCAACAGTCATCACTCTATTTACTCGTTACAGAGAACGAACAACGCTGCCTTGTTTTAGTCTGACAGATTTAACGGAAAACATGACATATCCTTTCCTTTTATAAGTTAAATATAATTCCATCGCCTTAGAAACGCAGCTTTCAACTTAATCCCCCTGAGACACACACGATGATGGATATAGGCCATTCATATAAAAGTTGGGTAATATCTTATTAATTTGGTTGTAATTATTTTTTGAAATGGAAGTTTTGTAATAAGAGGTTAATTGGAAAATATCGCCAGGGATTTGATGTTTTTGTAATGTTTGTGACGGTTTATAAAATATTTTACAATACATTTATATACTCTTTGAAAAATTTAATAAAAAAAAAACCTTAACATTGTGTAGCAAAACCATATGACGTTTTGATCTTGACAATACAAAATATTATTATGTTTAGAATTCTGAAATTTTGCTTACGTGCAAGTTTTAAATTCTTTTGGGTCCTTCTTGACAAACACTCCTCAAAAGAAATAAAGTTATTTTTATCTAAAAAAATAAAACCATGTACATGGTGGGCCACAATAGAAATCTTAGACAAATAGATTTGTGGTAACTATTGGCAGTAAAAGTTTGGAGTTTTAAAATCAGCAGTCATAAGCTCAGTATATGTTGATCTTGTCCAGTGATGTTTTTCAATTTTGTTTGTAGGTTCATAAAGAGAATATACTTCATAAATATTGGTTCATGGATGCACAAACATTTTGAAATTTAGTAAAATCTACAATAATCCATACAGTGAATCACTAAGTTCAGAGAGAAAACACACACACACACACACACACACACACACACACACACACACACATGCAAAAACGCATTTTGACTGAATTTTTCAATACATTTAAGTTGTTTGTTGCCAAAACAACAGAATAATCAATTTGTTAGCCTTATACCAGACAGACTGATTAGCTGCCATAGTTATAGGATAATAAATGTATGTACATTCACCCAGATCTAGGCTAATCTTTTAATCCAAGACATAAAAATATCTCTATATTGTATCTTATAGCGATAGATTTTACATTATAAAGTCATTGGTTTATATTGTTTCTTACTCAATCCTTGATCGTAAGACAGACAGGTTCTGCCTTAAATCCTGAAATGGCTTACAGCCCAGCTAGGTTTTAGACATTTGCTGTATTTTTGTTATCTTTCTTATATGCAATTCAGCAGTATTTCTGTTATCAGAAGCTCTCTTGTATGCAATTCGACTACATGTAGTTTCATTATCTAGGCTTCTTGCATACATTATTTCAAGTCTTGTTCTACTATAGACACTTTTATATAATATTTTGATAGAATAATGAAAAAAAAAAAAAAAAAAAAGGGGGGGGGGGGCTTGGTGGCGGAGTTGTCTTATATTTAAAATATATACCCGGTATTCTTAATTGTTTTCTATTGTTTTAAAAATATAAAAAAAAAAAATTTAAAAACTGAAAATTAAATTCTTTCAAAATTACAAGTGTAAGAGACTGACATTTTTGCCAAGTTTCAAGGTCATCTGTCATCTGTCAATTTCTGCCAATTTTTGAAAAGTTTATGGTCCTGTGCTCTTCCCATTTTAATTTAGCATCACAGTATGGCTTCAGTTTTCAGTTAAATACATTGAAACTAGACAAGAGTCAATAACCTACCATTCCTGATTACAGCAATTCTGCAATATGTTGTGTGGATTATATTGAGTCTGAAAAGAATCCGCAGGCTAGATTGTTGATTTATCCATAATCCGGAGTTCTCATCAAGATCTAATAATAGAAAATCCTGTCTGGAAACACAGTTGTAAAATTAATTGTCTCATTCCAAAATTACCATACTAAGACGTCAGATAGTAGGAAATTGTCTCCTTCAAAAATGTAGGATTATGTCTAAATTGTCTGAGGAAATTAAGATTTCTTACTTCAGATTGTTATTAAATGCAACAGTAATTTCTTTATTTAATGCCTATTTTAAACTCAACAGCTGCAAAGTCTAATTTGAAATGAAATTTAGCTGGATTACAGGAATAAGACTGCACTTTGTTGCTAATTACTGGTTCTTTAATAAGCACTAAAACACCAGAAATGAATTTGTCTATTTATTACCTGACAAGCTAGGACCGCCTTACATCTATAGCCTGATTGTTGTCCAGTATTAAAAAGAAATAAAATGGTGTTCACAATCATACCATGTGATGCCCCATAAATTTGTGCAGAATATTTGTTTCTATTGGATAGGGACTGGCATAAGATTTCTTTTTTGCCTGTAAAATGACTTAATATAATGTCTGTATCCAAAACTACCATGGATATATTGTCTCCCATAGTTCTTTCATTTCGATGTAACACATGGCAGTGTGTAGCTAGCTAAGCGGGAGGTGCTAACCTTTCCAGAGCACCTGGCCTCACTTCCCTGGTGAAGCTTAATTTGCCAGTTTCAAAGTTTTTTCTTTGCTTTGTGATTGTGATTTGGACACGGAATTGTATGTTTGTTTGATTTATTCTTTGAATTTGCAAGGTAAACATTTTTTTAATAAAATGTCCCACATAAACGTTAACATATTAAGGACATTGATCATGTCGTAGGAAAGCAAACCCCATTAAAAATTAATTATTGTTGCTTTAATAAAAACCTGCTGTAGCGCCTATTGAAATTCATCAGAAATCTGTCCATTTGTCCGTCTGTTTATTTTGTTTGCGGGGCCCTTCCTCGACATTGGTCTAGTTGGCTCTCAAGAGACGTTCTAGTTAAGTATTAAATGTTGGGGGCAGGGGGTATTTGGCTCTCAAGAGACAGTTCTAGTTAAGTATTAAATGTTGGGGGCAGGGGGTATTTGGCTTCAAGAGACAGTTCTAGTTAAGTGTTAAATGTTGGGGACAGGGGGTATTTGGCTTTCAAGAGACAGTTCTAGTTAAGTATTAAATGTTGGGGACAGGGGGTATTTGGCTTTCAAGAGACAGTTCTAGTTAAGTATTAAATGTTGGGGACAGGGGTATTTGGCTTTCAAGAGACAGTTCTAGTTAAGTGTTAAATGTTGGGGACAGGGGGTATTTGGCTTTCAAGAGACAGTTCTAGTTAAGTATTAAATGTTGGGGGCAGGGGGTATTTGGCTTTCAAGAGACAGTTCTAGTTAAGTATTAAATGTTGGGGGCAGGGGGTATTTGGCTTTCAAGAGACAGTTCTAGTTAAGTGTTAAATGTTGGGGACAGGGGGTATTTGGCTTTCAAGAGACAGTTCTAGTTAAGTATTAAATGTTGGGGGCAGGGGGTATTTGGCTTTCAAGAGACAGTTCTAGTTAAGTATTAAATGTTGGGGGCAGGGGGTATTTGGCTTTCAAGAGACAGTTCTAGTTAAGTGTTAAATGTTGGGGACAGGGGGTATTTGGCTTTCAAGAGACAGTTCTAGTTAAGTATTAAATGTTGGGGACAGGGGGTATTTGGCTTTCAAGAGACAGTTCTAGTTAAGTATTAAATGTTGGGGACAGGGGGTATTTGGCTTTCAAGAGACAGTTCTAGTTAAGTATCTATACCTGGACTGAGTAACTCGAAGCTCTCTTAGCAGTTACGAACACTTAACTTCGTTGTGTTATATAGGCATTAAGTGTTCGTAACTACTAAGAGAGCTTCGAGTTACCCAGCCCAGGTTTGTATCCTGACCAAAGGTCCTTAAACATTGAAATGTGATGTTATATTGATCTCATATATCAGACATCTAAGATTAAAAGCGTAAATGTCATTTTCATGGAGATGGTATCAACTTAAATTTCACATAATTGATGCATTCAGTTTTCTTTATATTTTGGGGGTAAAATACAAATATTTTCATAAGCTTCTTTGTCTGATACGTGATCATATTAAACTGTGAAAACATAGAAGTCTATTGACAAGTGCTGAAATAAAGCCTGCTACAGTATATATATACACTAGTACACAGTGTTATATAATTGTGATCTTGATGTAATATTTGTCAAATAAGTCGAGAAAAGGCATTTAATATGTCATCTTAATTATCTTCAATTTATTGATTGATTGAATAGCCTGGGGTTTACATCCCAGTCAAGAGTAATGCACTAAGTATATTAAGATGCCACCAGCATGAGTTGCAATTTTATTGACCTTTTTAGTGCTTTAGTGTGACACTTCCACTTTGATACAGGGAATAGGTGTTGAATGTTTTCTTAACCCAAAAGACCCAATAACTTCCATTTCTAAATACAAAGTGCTTGCAAAAAAAAAAAAAACCAAATTAAAAAAAAAAAAAAAAAACACAACCACTACCTATTTTCAAGTCTTTGGTCAGACCAGTCCAGGGGTTAGAACCCCGACCTCTCTCATGTGGAGTGAGCACTGTAGTAGTCATTTATTATTACATGTATTATTTTGCTGTAATATGTAGAGAAAACTGATGGATGGAGATAAAAACTTTTACTCTGTATCATCATTTATGTAGCATATATATTAGTTCAATTCTACCAAAATGTCCATGAATAATGGATAGAGAGCTCGATGCTCTATATTTCAACAAATTGTTATGTTTTATTGCTAAAAAGTTCACCAAGTATAAGGAATGGCCTGATTAATATCAGATATATTGGTTTGGTTTGTAATAACATTCATTGTTCTGTAAAACTAAAATAATATATAGTTATATAAATATGTTTTATGTAGAAATTCTATCCTTAAATAGTTTCTGAAGGAGGAAATTATTACAGTAATAGATATGACTTTGAATATTCAAAATATTATATTTTATTATATTTCTGTCTCAAGTTTCACAAATCATTTCAGAACTAAGAATTTTTGTACTAGTAATTTAAATCAAGCAAATTTGAAATTTTTATTTTCGGTTAGTTGTCAGACAAGATATATATAGATATTCAAGTAATCAAGTTGACATTATGAAGATCATTTTACATTAAGTATGACATCTATGTACTCTTGTTTTGTCAAAATGTATGGTATCTGAATGGCCATAATTTAAAAGATTGTCAAAAGTAATATGATAAGATATTTAGCTGCCAAAAGTAAATGGCATGACAATGAACAGAATGTAGAAGAATATATAGTAGAATAAGTTTGTGGCATTTCCTCTTATTCTGTCAAAGTGCAGTAAAAATGGCAAATTTTACTGATTTTAACATTTAATTTGTGCAATTTTTAGGAGCTGACAATTTTGATATATTTTGATTTCAAATATATACAGGGTGTCCCATAATATATGTCACACTTTCAACTTTTCACAAAATTTTTATTTCTTTACGCATCAAAGTCAAATTTTCAAGAAATCATATTTATGTTTTAAAGTTTTTATGTTATTAAATTTATATAATTTGCTATCATTTTTAAAAAGATATGCGTGAAATATAAAAAGTGTTCTATTTTACAACATGTGTTCCAAATGGCGTCCTCTTTCTTCAATGACCAACGTCATTCTTCTCCTGAAGTTGGCAATAACTGCTCTGAGGGTTTCTTCTGAAATTTTCTGCATTTCCCTGCGAATGGCACTTTTTAACATATCCGTGTTTTCAGGAGTTGGTGAATACACCCTGTCCTTAAGATATCCCCATAAAAAGAAGTCCAAAGGGTTAAGGTCTGGAGAGTGGGGTGGCCAAACATACTGTGTTCTGTAAGAAATGTATCGATCCCCAAATGTCGTATTCAACCACTCGATGACATTGCCAGCAGTGTGTGGTGTTGCCCCATCTTGCTGAAACCAAACTGAATTAAGATTGCGTTCTTTCCTTGTCAGCGCTGGCAAGAATTTAGTTTTCAACAGGCGCAAATAACGTTCAGAATTAACAGTTACAGTGTTATGTTCAGAATCCTGAAAGAAAAACGGACCGATTATTCCACTACTGCTAAGTGCGGCCCATACAGTCACCTTTTCACCATGTAATGGCTTTTCTGCATACATGTTTGGCTTGTCAGTGCCCCAAAACCTAAAATTTTGTTTATTTACTGCATTATTTAAATAAAATTGAGCCTCATCCGAAAACCAGATACAGCCTGGAAAAGACGCAGATTTTTCCAAAACCCAATGTGCAAAGTCAAGACGGCTGTCAATGTCTGATTGTTTTAACCCTCTTAGTTCCAGCGTTCAAAATTCGATGCATTGAAACATCGATGACGTCGGCACATTGTTGACGTAAATTGTTGGTGATAATGACGTAATGAAAAAACCACATTGTTTGACGATGATTTTCCACAGATTGGATTCATTTTACTGTCATTCTATGTCAATAGTTCAATAATAAAATCCCATCGAAAGTTAATATAATATATGCATGTAACAGCAAAAAAATGTTTAAGCGAAGCATAGACGGATGAATGAGATAATCACATGTATATTCTATACGAATCAAGTTATGTTTACTTTTCAATTTAATACAAACACGGCATCCTACAGTAATAAGAATATCTTTGATGGTTTAAATGTTTACAATTAATAAAAATTAGAAATAATTTATATTCCATGTGTTTATCACTTCAAAATTTTTTTAACAACCGTGACACCTTATATCATTTGAGAATGCCGTTTACAGGTGGGAAGTATATCTTATAAAATTCCCATTCTTAATATTATCGGTAGGGTAAATGAGTAAAAGCAATAAAGAACCAAATGAAAAAATTGAACCACAATCTGTTAATTTTTGAGTAATGTAAATATGACAAAAATAAGGCAAAAAATTATTTCTTAAGAACAGAGAGATTGAGAAAAATTAAAAAATGATTTTTATACGCAACATTTTTCTATGTTTATGGTACAAGTACACAGAATAAAATCTTGATTCATTTATTTAATTCATGTACACAAATATTCAGTCGCGGAACAAGTCCATCTTTGTGTTCTCATATGCTGAATAAGAAAAAAATGAGGACATTTCAAATTGTTCTCCTCTGGGGACTAACTTATAAATTGTTTCTGAAAATATTACCAAAATTCAGTCTTTTCAGTTTTTTTAAAGTGTTCCTCTCAAGAGAAAATAGTCAATTTTTGAAAACTCGGGAAAATTAAAACTGGCCACTGCACATATAACCGATGGACTGCGGACACTAAGTGCTTTGGTTAGCTCTCTGTGTAACGAGGACGCTTCATAAGCTGTATGACACGGGTTCAAATCCCGTCCGAATAAATTTTAATTCTTTTTTATCAATGTATTTTTATCTTTATAAAATATTTTTCTTAAATTTTTCCTTTTCTACAAATATATGCTTGAAAAATGAACCTCTTTTTCTTTTAAAACATAATATCAAGTCAGGTGAAACATTTTATACAATAAATCTACATAGATCACTCATGAATTCTTGTTTGTCACACATTGTTCTAGGTTTATTGTATAAAGTTTTTTTTAAGATGAAGAATATTAATGACAAGGTTTGCTGTTTTACTAGAACAAACTTACGAAAATAAAGCGCTTGTTGGACATCAATCTAGACCTTGTCTAATTATAGAATGAGGATTTTGTGTAAAAATAAATCGTTATGCCATACATGATTAAGAGGGGGGGGGGGCAATGTAAAATCACCTATAAAACCCGCCGTCACTCTTTGGAGCCAAGGCTGTCACTCAGAATATATATACATCCTATGCTGATGATATCATATCCAAGTATTAGATGTTTTTCATTTTCAAAAACTTGACAGCTATTGCAAGTCTTTCTGTTCTTAGTACCTCTCTGTTTCCAAAGAATGATCACTTACTCTAAATGTTGGAATTATTTGCCGACATTCGAGGTTAGTAATCGAAAATAATCTTCAGAATAGATATATAGATGGGACAAAAATGCAGTCATTGTTATTCTAAACAGGAGGTGCTTAACCTTCCGGAACACCCGGCCTCACTTCCTGGTGGAAGTTCACGTGATTAACCTAACCTGTCCGTACCTAAGTTTTTAATTTGCTTCTGGATTATGATTCAGACATGGATTGGTATGTTTGTTTTTGATGATTACTACCTGTCTTGGTCAGACCTTACCGAATTTTTGTTCCTTTTGTGGAATATTTCGGAACAAATAAAAAAAAAAACTGTCTCTTGAGAGCCAAATAGCACCCGAACCCCCACCCCAATGTTGACCCCCTGACCTTGACCTTTGATTTATGCACATTAATTTGGTATTCAAAAGATCGTCTCATTTTGGTTTATTTTTTGTTCCATGTTTGATCAAAATCCTTTCATAGACATGGAAGATATAAAGCGGACACGACATTTAGACGGACAACCAGACGGAGGGACAGACAGACAGAGAGGGTGATTCCTATATACCCCCTAAACTTCGTTTGCGGAGGGTATAATAAGTACCGTTGTAGTATATTAAAACAATAAGCCCTTTCAGTTTGGAGGATATTTTCAGGAATAATCTGTTTAGCTAAACGACATATATAGATGGTTTATAAACTTATTTCAATTAGATCATAATTTCAATTATCATTTTCATTAATTCTGCATTGTTGGATCACTTGTTCGAGTTGTGTCAGTTTCGAAGTTTTTAATTTGCCGCTGTATTGTGATTCAGCCATGGATTAGTATGTTAGTTTTTGATGATAACTTGACTTGCTGTCAGGGGCGTACTTTACTATGGTGCAAACGAGATAAACTGCCTCGTTAAAAATCAGATTGTATTTTTATTTTACAGAATCACGATAAAAATAGAAAAGGATAAAACACCTAGATTTTAAGGACCTATGACACTTCTACTGTTTTGCTTCGGTTATAATTGATTCATATCTACACCCCTGTAATACTAAATCCATTGGAAAATAAAGGCCTACATTTTGTGATTTTCTCATAGTTCCCATTGTGCCAATCAACAGCATTGCATTTATGTAGCTATATTATCTAAATTGGTATCATCTGTTATAACCTGTATTAAATTTGTTCACAAAAATGCACGGAGACTTTGCTTTTAATCAAATTAAATGTAGGGTTATTTCTGTCTGGTTGCAGTAGGAGATGAGAGTTTTCGAATTATGGGTAAATAAAGAATCACTATCACTGTTTGAAGTTCCTCCGTCCATTCCGTTCAACTCGGTGAGCGCATAAGCAAATCAATGGATCGCAAGGACACATCAACATAACCAATGACGTCACATTTCAATCTATATGACGTCACGATTTATTTAATATAACGTCACCAATAACGTTGTCTATCATCACACGGTACACATATACATATTCATGTTTGTTCAATATCACAAATATTAAAATTTAAAAAAATATCCTTTCAATTTTATGACTTGTTGGAAATGGACAAAAATGTCGTTCCGGTACTAAGCTGGTAAGTGACAAAAATGTCGTTCCGGTATTAAGCCGGTAATGACAAAATTGTCGTTCCGGTATTAAGAGGGTTAAGTGTTGCATAATGCTGATCTTATATGGTGTCAGCTTTAAGTCAAATTTTAACATTCTATGTACACTGGTTTTACTAATTTCACCATTTAAATCTCGCATGACCTGTCTAACTGACCTTTGTGGTGTTTCTGTTATCACTTTCTCAACAGAAGCAATATTTTCTTTTGTGCACACACTCTTTGGTCTACCTGCATTTTTTTCTCTAACATCAGTAACTGTTCCTCTATTTTCAAATTTTCTTACAATTCTGTAAATTCTACTCCTATTCAGCTTAATAAGTCTTGGATACTTCTGTTTCACAACTCTGATAACTGTAGTTGCTGATTTTGTCTCATAAAACAACTTCACAACATCAGCAAGCTGCTGAGCTGAAGGTTCCATGTTGAAATTATGATGACATCATTGATGACGTCATAATTCTGGAATGACGTCACACAATTTCCCGTACTTTTCCAGAATAAAATTTTACAATAAAACCTACACCTACAGTAGGAACGCCAACCCGGCTTTTTCCGAGAATTGTGTTTCGGTTTTACAATTTTTTATCCTTCCGCCGATTTGAAAATTGGGATTACTTTTTGACAAGTGTGTCATGGCCGAAAAAGTACCCAGTCTTTAAACTAACGATATAACATTATTAAACATAGTTAAGCATTGTGTACCAATAAATTATATGTCAGAATTACCAATATTTTGACATTTAAGTTTAAATTTTAGATACAATATTATTATCCACAAAAAATGTACAATTTCTTGACGCCAATTGATGTCACGTCAGAAACACCAGGGATTTTTTGTCAATCTTCAAAACTTGGACACTTTTTGTGTAAAGAAAATTATCGCTCGATATTTTGTACAACATACAATAACACATCCCAAATTAAATTAAACCTAAAATCTTTCTGGTGCATCAGGTGTAAATACCTTAATAAAGCGAAAATCTGGATGGTACATTTGGTTGTCAATGTAAACAAATATGGCTGCCCCGCGATGATCGATGTACCAATGTCAAGTTGGAAATGACATGACAACATGTTGAAATGATATTCACGCGATACCGGTTCGGAGAATTAATAAGTCGCATGTTTAAATCACCATGTTTCACAAGTTTTCAATTAAAATCCTTTGATAAAGTAATATAATCTAAACCCTGATCGGTTGCCTGAATGGCGAAACCTGCATGCAAGAGTTGTCTCTCTTTAATTGCATTTTCTTTCTCTCTCTGTGTGTGTGTGTGTGTATGTGTGTGTGTGTGAGAGAGAGAGAGAGAGAGAGAGAAAGAGAGAGAGCACCATCAGTTGAAACCTTCACAATAGAAGGGGTTTAAAATCTGTAGGCTGCCTGGCAAAATCGTGCAAACCAATTTTGCAACCAGTATATTCTCCAAGGAGTTATTTATCTATAATGAGCAGCTAGATTACCAGATTAATTAGCAAGTGAGTGGTAACATAAATTTTACAAATATAAGATTTCAGGCTTGATGGATGTCATGTTATTACAAAATCAAGTACATTATATAAACAAGCCTCACAATACAAAAAATTTGAAACAAGTGTATCTGTAGTGTTATTGACTGTCCATGTGTGTATGTTTGGGTGTGTGGCTATTTATTCAGTAAAAATATTATATATATATACACATGTCACAACTGTGTGGGTTTGGATAAATGACTTGTGAAATTCAATTATTATGTAAACTAAATACATTTGATTTAAATAACAAATTTATTAAGAAAAACAAATAATATATATAGTATATATTTTCACAAAAATATATATATTGGCAATAAAAGTTCTAGTACAGTACTGTACACACCAAATGTTCACATGTCCAGACACTGTCTATATACATGCACAAATCACATGTCCATAACATCCATTACATTTTTATTGTTCATGGCACATAAGGGCTACCATAGACTTATCATGATGATATACACATCACCATGGTACAAAAACACAAACAGTATTTATTCACAGAAACACTGGAAACATCAGAAAAATACATTTAACACCCTCCAGCTATTCACTATATGTAACTATCACTTGCTCAATGAAACATGTACACATAATGTTCATACACTGACACCTCTGATTATAGTATGAAAATCTTGTACTATCCCTAACTGGTCAGTGATTTCAGTCAATGCAAATCTTCACACCAATTGTCTTCCACACAGGGATTATAATATTACCACACAGACACCACATTAATGTAAAATGTCTGAACCACACGGGTACAAAATACTTTCACCACACAGATGTAAATGTTTTAATCACACAGGTTCAAATATATATAAATTTAGAGCCACACAGGCAAAATATTACTCAAATTTAAAAATGTTGGTCCATTCTCTCTCAAAAAATGGCCTTTTCAGCACATGGTCTGCTACCAACTCTCACCCCACAGCATGGACAGGTAAAATTAACCATATCGGGTAATTAATTTGCATGAAGTCTTGCACAATAATGACCAGCTGGCAGTAGAACTACACCTGTTTCTCTACTACCCTCACCTACATCTACCCAGATTAAATACAATAACAACACACATTGCACATATGTATGGATCTGTTTCAAAAGTCAACACCACCCCCTTTGCAACACTTGGAAACCAATACTTGTGGAGGAAAAGAAGATTGTTTTACTTTGAACTTTTTTTTTTTTATGTGGTTCAGTCATGGAAATTATTTTTATGATATGTGGTAAACATATGATGTCTCTCCCTTTCAGTCTTGAGGCAATGATAGACTATGCTGTAAGTCAATGCCATTTGAAAATATGGGTTTTTGAAAACTGGCTATATACCCATAAGTAACTTTTTAGTATACAGATTTAATTTAAATTGGTTCATACTGGTTACATTTTGAATTTGAGACTTAACTAGCCAGTCTTGTACTATTCAGTTTTGGATTTAGAAATTATTTTCCTCATTTGTTACTTTGAATTTATTCAGTATAGTTTTTACTTGCATAGTGAAAACAAAGAGAATTAGGCAATGTGTAAAGTGACAAGTTGAATAGGTGTTTGTTGACTTCTTAGTTTCTTAGAAGCAGAGATATATGTCTCTGTTAGGAGTGCAAGAACTAACCTTATAATTTTGGGAATTTTATAATCAATGGTCCCAAACTGGCTATTTAAGTGACATTATCTTTTGTTTTCCCTTTTCAATGATTTTTATGGTTTGTTGCTGGTTGATTCAACTTGAATGTTGCAAGTGTAAGCTTTTCAACTGCATGTATCCCATTATGTAGTGAGACCTCAAGTAAAAACATGTGTATGTTACAAGATTGGTGTATTAAATCAACTTGCATGACTCAAATGGATCCATATGGCCTTGAAATATTTAGCCAATATCTGAGTATTTTATTGAGTGCTGTAACTGCTTTAAAACACAGAAATCACTCCTGGAAATGGAGTTTAATATTTGAGCTAAAAGGAAATCATTTTAGGCCATGAAAGGCACCTTATTTTATTTCAGTCTAGCTGAAATATGAACAATAGACAACACCTAGCTTAACACATTTCATTGGATGTTTTAGCTAAATAATTTTAACGAATTATTTCTTGTTATTATTTAAACATAAACAGTTGACTGGCAAACCAGAATTTAAATTTTTTAAACAAATAACTAAATTAGGGACAATATAAATTTTTTAGACATAAAATTTTGGAATATTGTATCTTCACTTTCAAGTCCTGGTTTAATTGACAAAAGCTTATCCAGCAAAACCTTAATGGTTATGTTAAAGTTATTGTTTAATAACATTATTGCATTTATCTGTAGAAAATTTAAGATTAGTTGTTGTCAATCTGGAGTACAAACTGAAAAGTATAGGCCTGTGACAGGTCAAGCAAAGTTTATATCATGTACTTGTTATGCTAATTAGTGTATGTACAGGATATATTTTCAAAGTAAAATACACTCTGCCTTTGTCTTTGGAAGAATATTTCACTTGAACTACTTTCAACTTTACTGATTTGGTGACCAGGTGATTAATATCAGCTTGTAATGACTGAAAACCACAAAGCAAAGGTTGCAACAGTTTAGAAGTGACAGGCCTTCAACAGCCACTGAGCCCAATCACATACCCTAAATAAACGGGTTTATCTATTGTTATTAATTCCACAAGTCAACTAACACTTATAATACACCGTACGTGGTCAATCAACATAGAATTTGTACATGTGGATGTCGTATGGACTTTTAATTTGTGAAATGAACGATCGAAGCGGCATATTGCCGAGTTTTAACATGGAGACTGAAAGTAGGCCCTAAAATCGGCAAATTCTATGAGAAGTCTGACAAAAAAGATGATAATTGTAACCTAAACTTACTTTATTTCAATCGTAAATACCATTCTGCGTCTTCTGTGTGTCCAAACTAAATATAGAACACAGCTAGGAAGCAGTACTTACAAAATTTCTAGGTCAAATTAGATGGAAAATGGACCCGACCCGTACCAAGAATCCGGACTGACGGCGATTTTTTTCGCCTTTAAAACTTGGACACTTTTTGTGTAAAGAAAATTATTTGATGAATTATATATCAAATTGTACATGCAAAAAAATCTTTCTTTTGATATAAAAATAATTCTGGTGCACGCGCTTTGTAAAAATGGGAAGGAATCTTGTGAAGAACAATTTTTGAATTTTAGTCAGTGACTCTTTTTATCTCTGAATTAAATATTAAAATGTAACCGGAATTGTTAAAAGTAGTTGTGAACGAGTTTCATATATTCTGATTTTTTATGTTATAACCCTGGTCATAACCTCCGGTGATATATTGAACGCAATTCCCGATTTTGCCTTGTCCAAAGGTTCGCCATTTTTTGACCAATTTTATTCCATTTTTGCAAGTTCACAAATTTTAATGAATCCCTACGCCAGCGGCTTTGGCGTTCCTACTGCTATGCAAAATTTGACTTTGATGCGTAAAGAAATAAAAATTTTGTGAAAAGTTAAAAGTGTGACATATATTATGGGACACCCTGTAGATGACATTCAAGAACAAGTTTTATAGCTATTAACAAAATTCTAACAAGCACTTCCCTTGGGAATTTTAATAACTAGCTTATTAAAAATTGAAAGCAAATTTCACATTTCAGGTCTTAAATTGTTAATGAAGCTGTTTTAAGGTCACCTATTATTCTTCCAGCTTTCTAACAACGCTAAACACATACAATTTACAATCTAATGTTCAAACAAATTACATGTACTAATTATGATTCAGACAAAAACATCAAATAATTCATTATTAAAACAACATGGAATTTGTTAAAGTGCGTTTGCTTGAGTTCCTTCTACAGCATCATCTAGAGTCAAATTACTGTGAAAATGTCAAGGGCTAGACTCTTTATCACTTATAAACAAGCACTTGTTGTTGTTTTGAAGTTAAAAACATTGAAATATTTCACATTAAATCAAGAAAACCTGTTCAGGATCAGTGTTATACATGTGCGAGTATCAACTGATTCACATGGTAAATTTCTGCTTGAACTAGTAAGAGAATCCTAAATTCTGCTTGGATTGACCAGATAATTCTTAAATACCCCATAAAAGTGTTATTTATTGTGTTGTAAGATCTAGATTTAATGCTGATTACACATGGAAAATCATTTCAACTGTACATACATTCACAAACAAATAGATTTGTCTTAGCATTGTATTACAGAGGCATAACTGTCAGCTAACTAACTGTATATATATATATACATGTATATTGTCTTTAACAAGTTTTTCAGACCATTTTCAGAGTGTTTTTATAGGCGATCCAGATGGAATAAACAAAAACAAGTTATAGTTAAGAAAACATGCATGTGCAGCTAAATCTGTTTTAATGGTCACCTCTACATAATAGGGGCACCTGCTTTTAAAGACCAGAAAAGTTTTATGTGAATTGTTCTTTACTCCTGTTATTTGAACCTGTATATCAGGGCATCTGGCCAAAGACCACTTTACTGGTTCCAGGTGACCTTTATATAGACAAGGGTGACTGTACTTGGCAATATATCCAATGTGACCTGACTACTAACTTCCTGTAAGAAAATTGAAAGGTTTATTTTTCTCAATTAACCAACTTTCAGGAGAACACAAGAAACCTGATGCAAGATTTAAAAAATTTCTACTTCCCAGTAAAGGCATGAAAATGGACGGAAATCATTGTCTGAAAGTAAGGAAATGAGGTATACAGTTTTCACATATTTATAGGATTTTACCATTTTTAATGCATTGTGCAATAGTAAAGCAACTTAAGCTTGAATATGCACATATATCTGTATTGGATTTAGATTGTGATGTCAATATCCTGTGTAGCAGTATTGTGTAAGATATATTGGTACAGTTAATTAATATCTCAGCTCACCATACAATATATAGACATCACAGGCCTGTCAAAATGTAACACTGAGCTAAAGAATTAGTGGTGCATGGTAGACTCAATTCAGCCCCTTCACTGGCTATATCTCAGCAGCAGCTATCTATGTTTTGACAGGTTTTTGGGCACTTGCTATCAAAATCTTGCCCACTCAGGCAGCCCAACTTTGACTCCTTTTCGTTAGCTCAGTATTAAACTTTTGACAGGTCTGTAATGTATATTGTGTAAAGCAGGTTCAATGTCTGCTCCGTGGTCTGTATTTAATTATGACAAGTTTGTATGTACTTTTCTGCTCAAATGGCATGTAAGTAATATAAAATGTATCCACTAAAGTACATGTTCGAATTAAAATAAGACATGTTTTTACATCTTAATATTTTCACAGACAAGTAATTTCAAGAGAAATAAACAATAATCTGTCGGAGAAGAAATGATAAATCTCCGGGCATTAGGTAAAGATCAGAACTCGATATTTATGGATAACATTGCATGTTTGCTTTCTATCTGCTATGAACAGTGCATCAATTCTTCACAATCATTTCTTGCAAAGTAGCCAACAAAATAATTATCTTGATACTTTTTACAGACATGTCATTCTTAAGAAAGCGAAAAAAACAATAATTCATCAGAAGAGATATTTCTCTACATTTCCAGGCATTAGGTAAAGATCAAAATTTTCAAGAGACATTGCATGTTTGCTGTTAATTTGCTTTGTATGTACATAAGATTTTCAAAGTAGCCAACGAAAATAATTATCTTGATATTTAATTCAGAGACAAGTTGTTTTAAGAAAGAAAGAAAAAAAAAAAAAAAAACAATAATTCATCAGAACTTAATATTTCCAGGCATTAGATCAACTTCCTAAAAAAATTATGATTGACTTGCATGGTGTCAGATTGCTTTTATCTGCTCTCTGTGGTCCTTAAATCTTTCACATCTTTGCAGATATTTTCATGCAATAAAATAATTATATTGATTTTTAACAGACAAGTATTCTTTTAGGAAAAACAATAATTCATATAAAAACTCTAGGCATTTAACTTTATAATATATCCTGTATAACGAGAAATATTTGCGATGTATTAATATTTGCAATTTTAACGGTCAATTTTCAACCTCAAAAATAAGTAAAACGCTAAGTTATCTACATGTGAAAAAATACAAATGGGCCCTACAACAACGCTAAAATGTCAATTGGCGGTAATTTTAAACATTCCTCCCCTCGTCAACTGCAAAAGTAAGTACACAGGAACTCATTGCTGAATGTTACACCGCGAAAGTTTCTACCCTCATTATACAGTGGATTAAGATGCATAAAGATCAAAACTTTTAAAATGATTTATATATGGCATTGCTTTTTCGAATAGTTACTATTTTGTGTCTTAAGATATTTGAAATCTATTTGTTATACGGTAACATTTTTCTGGAAGCCAAAAACACTAATAATTATCTTAATATAATTTACAGAGAAGTAACATCAAGAGAAATACTGTAATTGATGTCCGGAGCATTCTTCAGGCATTTTGTCAGGATAAAACAGCTTTGTTTTTATAGATAGTGCTGTTGTCTATAATATCCGAGTTCTCTACATTTGTTAGAAGTCGGTCATTTTCCTGCAGATAAGCCAACAAAAATATTTATGTCCCCCAAACAAAATGGGGGGATATATATTGTTTACTGCATTTCTTAAGCTAAGTATCTTGAAATCTATTGAACAGATCTTTATGAAACATCACAGGCAACTTTGGGTGGAGTGGATATGCTATTGGCAATTTTTATAAATAAACAACAAATACACAACAACAAAAAAATCAAATGAAACAAGACAGCAAACATATATAGAGACCTCTAATTATGAAACTCTTGACTTTAGATGGATGTTAGATATAATGACTAAATGATGTCCAGAGGTGTGGTTAAAGTACTTTTTGTTACCATAACATAAACCATCCCAATTATTTTACTTAACAATTAACCAATTTGACAACATTGAACCTGTATGTGTCAATATAAGAATTAGTAGTTTAAATATATCATTGTAGAAAAAAATTCTGCAACAAAGCTGTTTATTATTCTTCAACACATGGTCTCATCTCCATTTTTTGGGTGGCGAGAGTGGGGGTGGGTTACAGGAATGTTATATTGAGTTCTTTGTTAGATTTGCCTAAGCATTTATTATTGTATCATTGTAAAATATTCCATTAATGTATTTGGAAGTTCCAGTGAAACTGCCAAAAATATGTACAAGTCACATGGGACCAAAAAAAATGATATCATTTCATGTTGCATCAGTATAACCAAGGAGTATGAAGTACACATAGTCAACTTTGTTACAATATTTATGCCCCACCTTTCGAACAAAGAGGGGATATTAAATTCCAGTTTCTGTCCATCCATCCTTCCTATTATCCTTTTGTCTGTCCTTCCATCTGTCCGAAATTCTTGTCTGCACAAATTCTCCAAAACCATGAAGCACTATTACACTAAAGTTAGTGCAAAGCATCAACATTGATGGGAGATTCACATATTGTTACCAAGTTGATTTGCTCATTTTCCTGGGAGTAATTGCCCTTTGAACATATGTGCAAATCACCAAAAAAGAACCTTCTGGCTGGGGGGGGGGGTCCTAATTCACTGAATTCACTTGTTATTACATGAATTTATGTAGAATTTTGAGAGAGATTGTACAATAAAGTCATGTATTCATGTTTTAACTACATGTATTCAGACTAAGATTGGTATTCAGTTTTATTTAGTGTCATGTTCTGTAAACATTAAACATAACAAGTATCACATCAGTAATTACATAATTACTTCTCAGCATTTGAAACTAAATTTTTACTGAGTTTTTAACTTTCTTAATATTATTATTCCTTAAGGGGAAAAAAATCCATTTAAAAGTTACACTAAAATGTTCATTGTGTGTTAAAAATGAAAATTACAAATAAGAAGCCTTTATCCTAACTTTATTGGCACAAAGCTGGCTTTTTTATACTAAGCTGCATCATGCTAATTTGAATGGAAGCTCAATTAGGTTTAACTGTCAATCATAGGAGATTTTCTGTTAATTACCTTTAATACGGTACTAGCTCCAAGTGTTCTCTCCATTTGTAAAAATGAAGCAATGTTAATAACAAGTAAATCTCTTTGGTTTGGAACACTAATTAGACCGAGCAGATATAATTACAAAAGCATTAAAATTAACCTAACAGTAGTATTTACAGTTGAATTAAGGTCTTAATTCTGATAATCCACAAATTAGGTAAAAGGCTTAAGAGACATCAACAGTTAAGCATGCATTTAGTTCATGTAACCAAAAGGCTTTTGGCATACATAGTGTATCATATTGTCAAAGCATGCCAGGATATCAGTGTGTGTGTGTATACATTGTCACCTTATAATCATTGACTTCTGCTCCAAAACTACTGGACAGATTTCAATTAAAATAGGTTAGTGCAATAGAAGATTGTTTATGACATCACAATAGCAACTTAAAAGTAGTTCTAGGTGGTCAAATTGGCTCTAAAATCTTACAAAAATCTACATAAATTTCGAAGATGTAAACTGCTATATAGTGACTGTTTGAAAAAAATATACAATCAAATTTTCCATAGTATATTGTTACATCACTTGGAGGTGTGTTGAGTTAGTGCCAGGGAGTCTGTGTCAAAGGTCAAGGTCACATTTCTGTGGCTGCTTCATAACTCTTTATAAAGAGTAAAAGGGATTAATGAGCAGTAGAACATTGGGGCAAACTGTTTCAAAAAACCAACAGTGAAATTGTTGCTTGTATATACAGTAAAAATAAGACAGTATTCTGTTTGAGACCAAATGAAATTATTTTTGCAAGTGTGCCATCACTTATCTCTTCCCTACACCTATATGCATGATGTCATTGATTGGCTGTTTTCAAATTTATTTCAGGATGAAAAACAAAGATAAGATTTTCAAAATATGGGAAATGTAAATATAACCATTGAACTGTCTAGAAAATGGTGTTTATAGTGCTATAACTTCCATTGCCGTGCAAAGCAAACTAATCATGATGCACTAGTACACGTTATTCAGTTTGCTTTGCACGGCAATGGAAGTTATGGCACTATAAACGTCATTGCTAGACAGTTCAATGGTTAAATAATGCATTAAGTAATCTACATGTGGACAAATGAACATGTTTTGGGCTTATCGTTGATGTATCGCCGGCCACACCCACAATGTTCGGGCCTGAATAGCGCCATTTAATGACGTCACTGACACTAGTACGTCATTAGTTGCCGTGACACTGCTTTGGTGCTGTAATGGCGGCCGGTGTCGGAACATTGTGGGGGTGGTTGGCAAAACGTACATTCACTGCTTTTCAGTATCCTTATTTACCTGCTTTGTCAGCCTATTATTTAATGAGATAGGGATTTTTTTCTTGTGATTTGACTCTTGCCTTTTTTACAGTTACCATCAAAATGTTTTTTTTTTAACTATTTGGAATTATATATGCAAAAAAACAATATTGGTAGCTTTTTAGTTGGTGTTTGTGTATCTAGGTAAACAATTTGGCCTCTAATTTAATTAAATTCTCTAAACTAATCTTTAATTAAAATGTACAAAGAATGTGATTTGATTAAGTAACAGTGAGTTTGAAGCTTAAATCAAACCAACCCATCACAAACAAACCTGTCCATGCTCTTAAGTTTTAAAAGGATTTAAATTGCCTTACAAGTTTAGAAAAAAACAGATTTTTTGAGATACACTTTCTAGTTTGCTGAATGTCTTGCATTCACTAATTTCCTGAAATACTTGTGTTTTGTATATATTACATGTTTGAGAAGCTGATGGTTAAAAAGCAAATTAAATCAGATGACATCCTTTATTGAGCTGTAAATTAATGTATTTGAATTGGGATTTTCAAGTCCCACGTTTAATAATTTCTGATAATTTGCAATTTTACAAAAAATCAACTAAATGTCACATATGTATAGTTTTTGGTTTCTCTCCTTTGATTTTATATAAATTCCCATAACCCAACATACCAGAAGTACTGTAAACATGATTTAATTTGTTTTTTTTTTTTTTTTTTTTTTGATGTATATGAAATTTAAACATATCTGCCTAGTTAAATTTTTGGTGTTCATGCAAAACAAATATACGCGAAAATTAGTACACAATGAAAAAAAAATTGTTTTTAGTAATCATAGAACCGAGGTCTTAAGCTCTTCTCCAAATGAGTGAGCGGTAGCTCAGTTTGTAGAGTGCTCGCTGTGTAAGTGGGAGGTCGTGGGTTCGAGTCCAGATGGGGTCTAACCTAAGACTTGAAAGTGGGTAGTGACTGTTCATTTGTCAAGCATGTGGCATTAAGAAATGAAAGTCTTGGTTCTTTCGAATGGGAACTTAAATTAACCGAGGTCCCATATCATGGTGGGCTTGGCATGATAAAAAACTCTGCTGTATAATGCCATCAATGCAACGCACAGGCAAAATTTCTGCACCTTTGCCTATAGCTGGCATTGTCTTAATATAAGTGAAATATTCTTGACTGGGACGTTAAACACCATTACTCAACTCAAGTCAACTCAACTCCAAATGAGTGAAAATTACTACAGTTATCAAAGTTTTATAGAATATAAACATGAATAAAGTCATTTGTGGTTGAAAAACATCAATAAAATCACTTGTGGTTGAAAAATATGCACTTGGCCTAAACCTGGCAGAACAAAAACTTGAGTGGTAGTTAAAAAAGTTTCAGAGCAGTTATCAAAGTTTTATAGAATATAAACATGAATAAAGTCATTTGTGGTTGAAAAACATGCACTTGGCCTAAACCTGGCAGAACAAAAACTTGAGTGGCAGTTAAAAAAAGTTTCAGAGCAGTTATCAAAGTTTTATAGAATTAAAACATGAAGAGTCATTGGTGGTTGAGAATTATGCAACACTTGGCTTAAACCTAGTAGCAGAACAAAAAACTGAGTGCCAGTTAAAAAAAAAAGGTTTTCAGAGCAATGTCACCAAACTTTGTCCACGGATTCTATGGTAAATTTACAGCTGAGTGTAACCAGCACACCATGGTAACCAAGAGGAAGACATAACAAAACAAATGACATAGGAATATATTACAATTTAAACATATATAGAGACACGGAGTTGTGATTGAAGGGCAGAGAGAAAAGCCGCGCCAAAGTTCCACAATCATTCCACAACTAAGATTTTCCTTGGCTTAATTTTGATAAATTAAGTTTTAAATCTTAATAATTTTGTTAAATTTTAAAGATAGTCAAAGAATTGGAGCTGTCATTTTGAAAAATTTAGTATTTGTTAAAAATGCAAATTTGTTGTCAAGAAAAAGATTGCAAAAATTTGATGAATTTAAAGTTAAACTAGAAAAACTGTGAACCACAAGCTCACAAAAAATACCCCTCAAATTTTTAAATAGGAGGTGCACATCTACATTATATCACAAAGATTGTGTGAAAGTTTCATGAAAATCCATTGAAGGGTTTATGAGGAGTTGTGGATAAGAAATAGGTACCCTAAAGTGTAACGGAAGGACGGACGGACACACAGACGGACACACATATCACTATATACCCCCACACTTTTTAAGCGGGGGGTATAAAATACCATAGTAAAGAAATTATGGTTAAACTAGGACCAGGTATGGTAGAGTAAAGGATTACAAACAGTGAACATATACAGTTCAACTTATTCATCAAGAATCTGTACAAGTGGTTTAATTGCTCAATTGAGTAAGTTAGAGGTATGACATGGTTCCCAAATTTTGCATTTTATGTATACAAGCTAAAACTGATATAAAATGTAAAGTTCAATTGTAGAAGTACATACAAGGAATATTTAACAAGTCAAATTTAACATAGTTGAAAAAATTTGTTTACGTTAAATATTTTATTCTTGGTTCACTTGAATAATTGTAGATTAATTAACCTTAATTTATAATAAATTAGAACCATACTAGAACTCATAATTGAATTTCCTGAAGTTAAATATTTTAAGGTACCCTGTAGATTGGTACAAAGCCGTATTAGGAAACTTTATAGTCGTTTTAATTGAAACATTCCAGTAATTTGAATTAATTGAATAATGTTCAATCATTAAATTATTTAAATATTTAGTTGTCAGTGTAAGAAAATGGTTCATTATTGGCCTTCAACTTGTATTGTATTCACAACCCATGTATTTACCTGTTATTGGCTAACCTAATCCGAAACTTGATTTTTATTGGTCAATTAAATTAATTTAGTTCAAGGTTTTTGATTGGTTAATTAAATTTATTGAGCTCAAGGATTTTATTGGATAATCATATTAAGCACAATGTGAAGGCCTTTAAAGTGAATACTTTTAGCTGGCATCTTTTTGTTTAATTGATTAAAAGAAATACAAAAAAAAGATAATATAAAATAATATAAAAAAAATTAAAAAAGAAATCAGAACAATAATATGTTTTAATGTGTTTCTGTTGTAATTTGATTTGTCGTTGTAAAAAAAATATTTATTTTCTGAATCATAAACAAAATTCTCAAAATAAATAAAATCAAATTCTTATTATTTTACTGATGTTAAGAGTTTGCTTCATTTGGAGCCATTGGTAACACAAGTCATAGGAAGACCTAAAATAATGAACAAATTGGTCATTTATACAAGTAATTAATAACATGTTTTATCTAACATTAGACTAGTTTTTCTATCCGATTTGACGAAATTCATGTTTTATCCAACATGCATGATACAGAATCTTGTATCACCACAGTTATCACCACACTGTGGTGATGGTGATACAACATTGGCAGTAAAACACACATGCACTTTCTCATTGTGACGTCATTAGGGAGTCTTCAATTTGTCAGTCATAACATAGTTCAGTGGTTTTCTGTGGTAAAATGTAATTTTTTCGCATAAAGGATTGTTTTTTATTATTTTAAATAACCTTATTGGAAATGTTAGATAAAAATATTATATACACAGTGTGTATGTACAACCCTTCGTATCAGGTCTCGTCCTTTTTTCGTATCTGTATCACTACTCGTCGCGCAAGCACGACTCGTAGTGATACGGCTACGAAAAAAGGACTCGACCTGATACTGAGGGCTGTACATACACACTGTGTATATAATATGTATGTATAATAAAAAGAATTTGTGGATTGTGAAACATGCTTATCAGTAATTGAAGCCATGCCTTTTCCATCACAGGCCGCCATCACAGTACCAAAGCGGTGTCACGGCGTAATTGCGTCAGTGACATCATTGAATGGCACAATTCAGGCAGAGTTCTCATTCTTTTTGTGTGTAATTAAAGCATGCCAGACCTTTGTCAGAACATTGTGGTCATGGCCAGCGATACATCAATTGTCTAAAATGCATGACTATATGGAACCATCTTCCTGACTGTTACTCAGGGTTCAATCAAGGGTAAGGTTCTGTTAGTCAATTGGATCCAAAAACAAAACCTAAAACTCCAAAAATTATCCCTTTGGGCCTAATTTACCCCCTCTTACTTTTCATTGTTGGTATAATTTTCCGATAAATTAAGCCAAAGTCTGTTAAAGTTTCATGATCTTGGCAAGGATGGCCATTTCATCTTTGAAAATTGCATTGTATGCCAAGGAACCTCAAGGACAAATCAAAGAAATTTTAAAATGAAGAGTATTTTGACCTACCTTGCATAGTTATAAGAGAGAGAGAGAGAGGGGGGGGGGGTATATAAATATTGACTGCATATCTGTGCAGAAGATTGTACCATATTTGTTTAATTTAGAAGTTGAACTTCAGATTTGTCATCTATGCATTTGTCATTACCGCAGTATTCAACAAATTGTCTGTCTATTTAAAGAAGTCAAATGAAGATTTTTTAAGCTATACCTTACCATTATTCAATAAAATTATAATCTCTCCAATTAAATAACTGCAAACAACCAATATCAAGTTGTCTCTGGTGTGGCATCGCCAAGGATCTAATAATGATTCACCCCATATGGTAAATTGCTTAACAATTTGAGCAGAAAAAAGTCATTATTTTTTGGTGCTTGAATTATAAGAATTTACAAAAATTGGCAAAAATATTGGATAAATTTCATCAATTATTATAGACATCTGAAAATTTGGATTTAAATTGGCCATAAAGATATAATAAATTGTAAGTTAATAGATATAATAAATATATAAACATTTATTACAAAGAATATAGTATTAACAGTGAATCTGCATACTTTGTTTGAACATTGAATGGAATTGATTGAAATGGCAGTTTGTGTAATTGATTTGAGTAAAAATTGATGATATTTGAAATGCAATAAAAATCTGTGTATAAAGACTACCCAATTGGACCCACAAAATATTGACTTTATAGACAGGTGGTCCTGACCGAAGGTTATATTGAGATTCTATTTGGTTGATATTAAAAACAAAGGGACTTCAAACCTTATATAGAGATTGCCAATATATCAGGTTTTACTGTATTTAAAGTGCATTTTTGAAATACTATTTTTGGACCAAATTAGGTGTTCATATATTTAAAATGTTTGAATTGGTAAGCCATTAACCTGTATACTCTGCCTAGTAAGCTACTATTGTAATGTGAAAATGAAGTGATTAATATTATACTAGCTCAAAACATTCTTCCTTTACTCTGATAATGTCAAGGTTTATTTTTCCATAAATTTCAAGCACACATAAAAAATCCTGCTAATGTAACCATTGAAAATGTATGTAGAAACATGTCAGCTTCTGTTGTATACAATCTGAACCCTGCCTTAGCTAGAGAGAATTAATTGTTAACAGTTCCCCTATGAAATCAGTTATCCATTTTCAGTCTGGGGATTTGTCCGTATTTAGTCCGTTTTTTGGGTCTGGAAACAGTCCGGTTTCGGTTTGGAAACAGTCCGGTTTCGGTCTGGGTTATTTTCCGTTTTCAGTCTGGGTTAACTGGCTTTGCATCAATATCACAGCTACCCAGACTGAAAACAAACTGAAAACGGACTATTTACGGACTACCTATCCGGTATTGGAACAAAATCCCAGACTGAAACCCAGACTGGACCCGGAAACCCAGACTGGATCCAGAAAAACCCAGACTGTATCCAGAAAAACCCAGAAACCCAGACTAAAATCAGAAAATCCGGACTTGAACCAGAAATCAAACGAAAAATGTGCACATGCATCTGAATTACTCAAGATAAAATAGTTCACATGCTTCTGAAACATTCAAATGAAATAGTCTGATATACTCAGATAAAAGTGAATGGCATACATATAATGAATTAATTGACAAAAGAAAGACTAGATCTAAATAAAAAATTTAACATTTAATTTTGTAGAAAATGTGTTTAAAGGTCAATAAAAAAAATATTATATGTCCTCCATTTTGATTCTCTCTTTAAATACATTCATCTTCTGTTTCATTTGGAGTTTCTTCTGACTGTCCTGAATATAAAGATAAGAAGTCTTAAGCTTACACGCATATTTCATACTGTTTACATGTACATCAGAGATAATTTTTTATTTGTCTAGTTGGATTTTTTTAGAGAAAATTAAATCCAAACACAGTAAATGAAAAAAAAAAAAAAACCAGGTAAACAATAAGACTGGTAAATTATGATGTAAGCTATTAATGAAACTTAATGTTGATATCTACATTATGTGCTTATACTAAATGTCTATAGTTTTTCAGCTAGCCATTTTGATTATATATTTGTGCATCTGTGACATTGTTCATTGTACCTCACTGAATCTTTATTAAAAATGATTATTACATTGATACCTAGATCAAAAATTATAGTTTTCAAAATATTCAATATATTAAAGATTTAAAGGTGGTGAAATGGCAGAATTGGTTACACTCTTGTGCTAGCTGTTTACAGGCCTATGGTTTATTATATTATCCAAAAGTAGAACTGCATAATTTTATATATGGCAAAAAGTGAATTGCAATATATTGCATATAAACACGACAGCTAATTAAGTAAGCTTACTGCAGTATTTTGTATATACATGTATACTCCATCAAAAAAAAAAAAAAAAAAAAAAAAAAAAGATTTAATCTCCAGAGATATATAGAGGTTTGACAGTGCACATCACATCAACATAAGACTCTCAAACATTTTGGGGGAGATCGATATTTATCAAAATAGAAAACATTTATGATAACCCATATTTTTTTTATTTTTCTTCATAAACAGAACCATTTTTACTTGAATACTGATGTATTGTTGCAGTTCTACCAAAAAGTGCCCTTTTTATTTCCTTTATACAAGAAGCATGCTGATATATATACCTTTGTTTGTTTTTTCCAGTTGCATGGTTTCTTGGGCAGTAGTTGCTTTAGATTTACTGCTCTTCGATTTTTTTCTTTTTTCCCTAAATTAGAAATTGGAACATCATTATATATTGAATAGTGTTAAATTTCCAATATTACAAATTAGTATATTTTAGTCATATTCAAATCATGATCATGATTGTACATTGCATACAGTTTATTGCTTATCTGTTTCAAGGAGGCATCATAGTTTTGGTGATGACATTTATAACTTTAAGCTCAACTACTTTTTAATCAAGAGTTTACATGTTTAGATATTCATACCATAACAACAATTAATTACCAAACTGATTTTGGATATCTCTAAACTAAACTAGACAAATATGACTCCATTTAGCAACATCAGTAGATCAAGTGTTTGAATGATTATTGATTAACCCTTGCTGTTCCAAATAAATAAAATTTTTCACTAACCTTGTCAGTTCCAAAACATGGTTTGACAGGGCCTTTTTTATTCTGCTCAATGTTACTTGAGCCAAAGGCCTGTCCAATTTAATTGATGCAGCACAATCTGAAAGAATAACCATATTGCTTATGTAGGATTTAATACAGAATGTGTTATGACATTTGTCACTGAAATATAAAAAATATAATGCTTATCAAAGATTATCATGTGTAACTATCTTGCAAAATGCATACCATTTTCATCAATTTCTTATCGATGTACCCATTCCATATATACATGTACAAGTAGCTCATTATGGTAGAGTGTCAGCCACAAAAGCTGGAGGATATGTATGAATTTGAACCCTACCAAAAGGTCATACACAAGATTTAAAATTTTGAGATATTGCATTCTTGTCTTAATCAAGTTCAGTATTAAAAGGATAAAGTATTTATTGTTCACTCAGTGTCAGTAAAATGTGACTGGGAGTGGTTTGCTCATTTTATCGAAGCCATCATGAATACAACATTACACCTGTAAAATTACTTTTTTTATAATCCCATGTCGCTTGCAGCATATTCTTTGAGCTAAGAACAAATTTGCTTTCATAATTCTTTAAAAACATTTACTTACGCTCTATCGCCTCTCGAATTTCCTCCTGGACATTCGTGTATGACTTCAAGGCCATAAGTTCTTCTCTGTTATAAAAACAGCGAAGAAGCCTTGAAGCCAATTTTGTCCTGGAGTCAATTGAGCACATTACACTTGAATACTGTTTTCTTGTAATGTAAACCTGCGAGTTTGGCATCACTTCCACAAGCTATGTAATACACCAAAAATATGCAATTTAAGGATTAAATAAATAAAATCTTCCATTTAAAATAAACCCCAAAATAGCAAAATTACAGATTATCTAGACAAGTAACCCTTCATGCAAAAGTGAGCAAAGGGGTATGGGAGTAAATTATCAATCATTTTGTTGAAAGTTTTGTATGTTTTTTCTCATCTTAAATTTACAATACTGGTTATTGTTTAATAATATTTGGACAAAAAAATATGAGAATGTAAAATTAAAGAACAATACAATAGTTTTGTAATTGAAGTATTTGTCATTGTTGTTAAAAGATAATTTTTTTGGAATACAAAAGAAAACACTCACTTTGTTAGTCTTGGCAACCTCTGGTGAGTGAATGCCTGACTGACATTCCAAGTCTTTGGGATCAACTAAAAGTACATTTATGAAAAAAATGAATATATAATTCTTGTAGTTGTTTCATATGCTGAAACATAATTCAAAACACTGGTGTTTACAGAATGAAAGTAAAATTTAAGATCATAAAAATCAGCTCAGCATTAACAGCAGATGTAGGTAATGTTCAATTACATATTCCTATGGGGATATAACAAAGTAATGCACAATAGTAAAGGCAATCGTAATTGAGAATTGATCCATTCAAAGTATTTTCTGTAAAACAAATGTACTAAAGAATGCAATAATTGATTATGGTCAGTCAGATTCTAAAAATAGTGACAGAAATGCTTCCATTATGCTGCTAAATGCAATGCATATCCTGAACGGAGCAACATGTTACATTCATGGTTTAGTAGTAGTGTAGTCTTATGGATAGAAATCAATGTCAAATTTAAATAAATTGTCTAAAACAATGCCTTGAAAATTCACCGATTATTTCTGAAATACAAACATAGTGACCTCTTACACTATCTTGAGTGTTAATAAATATGCTATACTTATTCATCAAAGATTTATAATTAATAATAGCTACCTCTTGATATCTTCATTTGTACAACTTGCAGCTGTCTTTGCAAATTCTCCACTTCTTTTTTGAATGGGCAACCTGGACAGCTGCAAGTGCCTGTTTCCGTTGCCATCACACTGGTAGATGGCTCTTCTACTTCTATAGAGGAATTAGCTTCCAAATCAATGTTAGAAATTACATCCTAAGGTAGAAAATAATAATAAAATGGTTTTCCTTTTTTAAATTGCAATAATGACACCAATGAAAGTCTACATTTGAATAATCTTTACAAATACACCTGCTTCTTCTAAATATGGTGTTGTTAGCCTAAGGGTTAATGTTTATTTCAGCAATGGCAAAGTTTCATGGTCTCAATCTAAATTATACATTGTAAGTAAAATGTCTATATCAAAGAATATCTGTGACACCTACATGTAATTTTTTTTGTTCCTTTAGATGGATGCAGCTACTGTAGATGGATGTAGCTACTTTACCTAACAAAAAGATGTTTACATTTCCAGAACAAATGACCCCAAGCAATTCCCATCCTGGAATTTAAGTTTCACTTATTTTGTCACTTGTCTTGCAAGTGTTGATCTACAATGTATGTTGTGAACTGGTATATTTGTAATTAATACTTACTACCATACACTTTGTTGTCGCTGGTTCTTTCGTCCGGTTGTTGCAAACTAATGCTTCTGCCATTGACTAAAAGGAAAAAAAAAAGTAGAATTGCTCTTTAAGTAGGGATCCATGCAGATAGGTTACAACTTAGAGAAAAAGAGAGAAAAAAATGTTACAAAATTTTGTTTTATAGTATATATAAGTCACTCAAAAATTTTATTTAGGTATTGTATTATGTTTAGTAGCTGTCATAGTTGAACAAACCCTACATTGATAATTAAGGAAAATAATTTACACTACAAAATGAATTTAATATGTAGCTACATTTTCTACATGTATATCTTCCTCGTCACTTGCTTGATTACTCTCCACTTCATAGTCCATGTCTTCTTCATAGTTAATCCTCCTAGCAATTTTTTTTGGTGTTGGTTGTTTCCTGAATTAAAGAGAAACAGTATTTTCATTAAAGACAACATTTAACCGGTTCAATTTAATGATTACAGAATTTCCAATGTGGAATTTAGTATTTGCAAAATATTTTAGCAATTATTTTTGTACAGACATGTTTTCCAGTCAATAAGTGAGTACTGGAGACAAGAACTCGGATAATATTTATGATTGTGCACAATTTAAGGACAAAATCATTTGATCTTCAAATTTATGAATTAATTATCCTTACAGTATTAAAAACAAATATACCTTCTATGTGCTTGGAGAAAAGATCCAAACTCTTTCTGGATAAACTTTCTATTTTCTTCCTGTGCTATCCTTGCCTTCTTGTGATATGTAATTACTGGCTAAAGAAGTCAACATTTAAAAATATTACATTTGATGATGTCAATGCCAAAATAAAGGATAAATGCTTAGAAGAATATAAAATTGAATAGGTTAAAAATCTTAAAGTACTAAGTGATTATCACATTTTCCTTCTCTTTTAAATTAACTATTCACAGGTATTAAAATTGCTTTAATATATATATATTTGCTATGTAAATTCAACAGAAATAACAGCATCTTTATATGAAAATCTCTGGTTTCTATATATGCTTTTGAAGTATATTTGTTAACTAAAGAAATAAAATTGTTAGATGAATTAAAAAAGCATGTACTCCAAAACACATTTGATCAAATGTATTATAAGCTACTGTCAAAAGTTTTGCACATTTGTATCGTTATTTCTTATCTTCCGCTTAAACATACAATGTAAAAACAGATACATAAACTGCCGATTAATTATATTAAATTATTTCCAATTTCCAATCAGGCCATGAGTAATAACAGCATCATTGAGTGACCACTACTTCATCATTTTACCACATGGATGGGTTAATTAATTATAATTTAGACAAATAATGATACCTCATTTGACAATGGAGCTTGAAATTTAAAACGTTTAAATAAGCTCTGGTGAATGATACTAGAAGATTTATTTCAGCAAAATTAAACAGCTATATAGTACAAATAATTCTGATGTTGTTGTTGATCAAAAACAGCTAGCTACACCAGCCACTTGTGCAATCAAAATAGTAATTTCACTCGTAATCGACATGACTAGGTTTCCACAAATTTGCTAAAATAGGTTACTTTTTGAAAGAATTCCACAGAAATTAGCAGCCAATGGTGATTTTGGCTACCAGGAATGGAAACATAGACATGATAGACATGGAAATTATGACTTAATTATTTGCTAAATATCAAAGTAGACAGAAATATAGAGATTTTTTAGTAATATATGGTGGAAAAAAAGCTGGTGCTTTAAAGTGAAATGGATATATTAAGAATATATATATATATGCAAACGACATGCAATAACCAAGCAGCCAAAACCAATATCACAAATTTAAAATTAAACTTACGAATCAGCTGTAACAAAAAGAAACAATGACTTTTATATAATGAGTAATATATATTGTATCAATACGTGTTCCAAATTCAATGCTTTAAAATCAAAGGGTATGACACCATACTGGTGAAGTACTGGTACCATTGAAAAAAACCTTAAGATTAATTGATCAGTTAATTTTAAAATACCAATGCTTGTTAAACTGATTGCAACAATCTTGTTTAAATGGGTGTGGAATAGATTGATGTATTGGTATATTATAAGCACCATCTGATATTATATCTAGGTTCCATGTACTACATGTAAGATGCAAGTATAATCCCAGACAGGATTGGCACCAAAAAAATGAAATGGAGTTGTGACAGTTTTCACTAGTTTTTGCCAATCATTTAACGTCAAGATGGGTTAATGGTGTTTTATGCCCCAGTCAAGATTCTTTCACTTATTTTGAGGCGGTCAGTTCAGGGATGGTGGAGGAAAGCGGACTACCTGGAGAAAATCAATGACCTTTGGTAAGCAAACCGACAAATTTTCTCACGTGAGATCCTGTCCTGAGCAGGATTCAAACCTAGACGTTGAGAGGAACTGTGATCCGTAAGCATATGCTTCAGCTTTTACATCAAGGATTCCATATTAAAGATAATATGATAGTGTGTGTGTTTATTGGTATTTGAAAAAAAAAATTATTTTCAAAGAGCTTGTTAAGATGAGACAGAACACAATTTCATGCAGTTTTTATTTTTCTTTTTCATAGTCCATATCTTACCATATCATGATCTTCGTCAGTATTAGAAACTTCATCAGTAACTGCTATTCTTACAATACCACCATTATCACTGACTTCCCCAGAATCAGATTCTGTTTGCAAATCATCTACATCACACACATCTGCACTGGAAGAGGATAAGGTAGCTGCTTTCTATATGAAATGAAATCAATGTTGGATATATACAGGGTAGATAAGTTCAGATTCAATAATAAAACATTACATAAACAAAAAAATAAAATACAAGGAGCTATCATAAGTAAAATTTTAGACCAAAACCTTCATCATTTTTTATTGTCTTTAATGTGAAGCCCTGTATTTTCAAATTTAATAAATAATCAGAATCAAAATACTATACATGTATATTAATTACATTTTAATATTAAAAATTTTTTCAGAGAATTAATGCAAAAAAAATAATTGGAAGCTCAAAAAATATAGGGTGGCACAATTTGTGCAACCTTTTACATTAATAAATTTTTGTATGCTGACAACTGATATTCACAAAATAAAATAAGAAACTATGCATGTCATGTCAAGATAGGCTCAATAAAAAATAATTATCTTTAATGAGACTTACAGATTTTGCAAATTCCATACTTTTAGCCTGTTCTTTCATTGCCAAAACTTGATTTTGCTTTTCTATCCTCTTTTTTATAGTTTCTTCTTCCTTCTTTTGTTTTTCATTTTCTTTGTTCTTCTTTTCGCCTGAATTCAATATAAATAAATGTTAAAGCTAAGCAAGAACTTTAATGTAGGCAATATTATCCTTTAGATTTGACATTGTAACATAAACCTATATAACTAAACATTGTTCATTATGTTGGTACACACTTTTTGTTTTGAATGTAGATGTGGAATTTACAGCCCAGTCATAAAATTTATTTTCTTGTTTCAACCTACAACAAGTCAGAACTGAATGTAGGCTTGTGTATACATTGTTATTTCTACATTATGATTTATAATGTATTAATTTATTAACAAGCATAAAATATTAACCTGTTAAAGCCCCTGATGTATTTGTTTCCTTCTTTCTTTTTCTGGATGGAGGTGAGGTTTCCTTTGCTGTAACAGAAAAAAGAAATAATGGTACATTTCAAAATCTGATTACTCATTTCACTCGTCAGGACGAGTGAATAATCGAAACCCTTGGAAGAATTCAAGTCAATTCGTCCCCGTTTTTGACAAATTCGCCCCCCACTTCTTACAAATTCATCCCCATTTTTCCAATAACCATATATAACAAATATTTTTTTATATTTTCAATTTTTTTTTATAAAGACTTAAATAAAAATAATGCTACTTTAGAAATGAAATATATCAGAGCATCCATTTAATAATGGATTTAACTTTTATGTTTAAACATATTATTAAACATAGTCAATGTTGCTTTTGATAAAATAATTTTTATTTAAAAAATACCGACATAGTAGAAGCGTTCAAGTGAACAATGCCTATGATGTTACACAGAACAGAGAAATTGTTTTGTAAGGAGTGTCTGGTATGTAGAAAAATATAATTTAATGATTTCTCTGAAAAATATACACATTTAATCTACCAAAAACGTTATTATTTAATAAATGTCAAGTATTTTCTTTTTCACTGTACCTACAGTTACAGTGTGTGCCAAACTTTCAAAATGATTAATGGACATTCGGTCTGGTAAACCTAGAAACTTTACCAGACCGTAAAGTTTTTTACTGGACCAAAAATTCTTCAATAAAAAGAAAACAATTATTCGGTTTTGTAAATATTTACTTATTTTCTCCTTGAAAACGGAAAGCTTCGGGAGGCACAAATTATGAAGAAAATTTGAAAGCAAATTTAAGAAACATTGGATGGAGGGGCGACCATGGTTGCAATTTGACAAGGAGAAACGAGTCGGGTCGGGTCGAATTAGGGAGGCGTAGCATACAATAATAATTTAAAAGGTCAGAATACATTTATTTATGGGAGTACAAATAAATGTATTCTGGCCTTTTAAATTATTGTTGTGTGCTGCGCCTCCCGACCCGTAAAATTCAAAGCAGTGTGTGCATTTCATTACACATTTCTCCTCGTCAAATTGCAACCATGGTCGCCCCTCCATCCAATGCTGCTTAAATTTTCTTTCACGTTTTCTTCATAATTTGCGCCTCCTGTTGCTTTCCGTTTTATTGGTTTCCCTGGAATAGCTCCTGGAACGTATATTTCAGGTTAAACATTTTTGTAATAACGGAAGTCGGATGGCAATAATAAAATTCGAATTGGATCGGAAATATAAATTTTTGGCACTCTCTATTTTCCGAACTGGTTACCGGACATACGGTCCGGAAAAACTGATTTTTTATCGGACCAGCGGTAATTTTATCGGACTTGTCCGACGAAGTTTGGCACACACTGCAGTTATGATTATATCATAATCTTACAAAGAACTTTTGATATGAATACGTGAAAAAACATTGCTCAAATAATTTGTGTGTAGTTAATTAGGCATATCTCAGGGAATTGACCCGATACCCCTGGGAATATGTCAACTGACCAACATTCAATTTCTAACTAGCACAACTATGCACTAAGCAATTTTAAACATTTCCAACAGTATATATATATATAATCACCTTGACTTTTCATCCTATTGTCTATTAGGATCTTTAAGGGCTCTGATAAATCTTTTCTTGATACTGAAATAAATTACAATGAAAATAATGAAACTGAGCAAAGCTAAACATTATAGGCAATGTGTAACAAGAAAAGGGAAAATGCAACATCAAAGTTGGAACAAACCTAGCAGGGGCCTTTCCCAAATTAATAGTGGCAAAACCATAAGAGCGCTTTCTTTACAAATGGGTGACCCAGGTTCGGTTCTCAGAAATTGGAGGAGGGAAGGGTGCAATATGTAGCATCATAGCTACATGGTATAGTTGTACTATATTGTATGTAAATTTCAAGTTGAAACTGCCCAAGTATTTCCAGTACATATTTTAATTTGAATTATTCCATTTTTTATCGGTAGTTTAGATCCAAGATAACCTGGGTTATTTTAATAGCAACCACAGGAACTTGTAATTAATGTATGGCGATTTGGCTGAAATAAGTTGATGTTAATTATTTTTGGTCACAGAATGGAAGAAAATATGTTCCGAGTTGAGGAAAACCAGATCCACCTTTATTCAAGAATTTAATCATGTTATTTATCTAGAAAAATATTTTGTTATTAAAATTATATTGATACATGTATCTATTTATTTCATAAGACCTACCTCCAACGGCATGGATGACGAAATCCCAAGGCTCTTCGCCAGCACCAGGGTATTTAGCTTTCCCCCGATCTCCTGGTTCGTAATCATTCCATGACTTTATAGGATCCGTAATATATTTTAAATGATGGACCGACAATCGATTACCATCGGTTGTCCACTCCATAATAGCATATTGCCGCTGTTCCATAGCCATAATTATCCTAGTCGTACTTGCAGATTTCACAGGGATATATTGTTTTTGGCGCCTTTTTCAGACTATTTCCGGTCGCCGATTATGTCCCTTGATTATACCTTATACATTCTCTATCTGAAGTTTCAATATTAACGGCTATATTTTCGGGTTAATAGTACTTCCGTCGTATAATCTTGTGATGGCGTCCCCCAAAAAACGATCATATTTCGATTATTTAGCAGGTGCATCTGCTAAGATTCCACGCTCAAGTTTAAATAGATACAAGCAAAGATCGCAGCAAAATGAAAATATAACTCTACCAGACGAAGTGTGCAATATATATGAAACTTTGGTAAGCGTTACAAGTGATGTTGAGTTCACTGAAAGAAACGAAGACCATCCTGAACATGTGGTCCCGCCAATGGGTGACGACAGAGAGGATACCGTTTTAGGACTTCTGGAAGAAATAACTTTTTTCCATGGAGAAGATGAAGAATTGGAAATGAATGCAAACGAATTTTTGCTCGATAATGTGTCATCATTTGAATTTGACGATATTAATATTGAAATGTCGGAGCCGACGGACGAGGTAGGCAGCGAATATTTATTTAATGGCTCGCAAATTAAAGTTGAGGAGTTCGTCTTGTTATTGCTAACATTTTCTAGTCACTGCCACATAAGCGGAACAGCACTTCGACTGCTCCTTAAAATAATTGAGCTTGTGTGCCCAAAAGATTCCAGATTCAAGGCATCGATGAAAGAAATTTTTTTGTTTGTTAAGACACTAGATGTTCCTCTAAGATGTCACTACTTCTGTACAGATTGCTTCATATACAGGTAATGGTATTTAAATAATTTATTGTAATAAAAAAAAAGCATATAGTTCCACTTGCAATTGACTGAAGAAATTTTAATATTCTATTTTTCTGTATAGCAGAATGGAAATTATTGAAAGTTATTACTTGAGAGAACATATGTACAAATTAAGACATTAAATAATGTATGTAACTTGTAAGTGGTTTAATTTTAGCTTCCAAGAATCCAAAGGCAGAAATTGAAAAAAAATGATTTATATTGTTTTTGCATAGACTTCTCTGACCAGTGTACATGAAATTTCAATCTCTGTGTATTGTAATGTTGGAAGAAGAGAGGGACAAAATTTTGTTAATACAAGAACAAATGGACATTGTTTGAATTTATATAAAATGTAATTCATCACTCAGAAATGCTATGTGTATGTTATTGTTTCAGAGGCACAGAGAAAAACAAAGAACATTGCACATGCTGTCGGAGTACTAATACTGGTTATTTCATCGACATTCCAATGCTTGGAGAACTGAAGAAAATATTAGAAAGTATTACTTTTAGTTTTAATACAATTTTTTGTTAATAAAGTGTGACCATAAAGATTTATTGACTAGAATTTTAACATAGCGCTATGTTTCCATTCCTGGTAGCCAAAATTGTCATTGCTATTTACTAATTTCTTTCAAAAAGTAACCTATTTTAGCAACTTTGTGGAAAAATACTTTAAAAAGGACTATATTTTCACAATTTTGGAAATTTGGCTACTAATTATTTTAAATTTGTGGACACCTAGATAGCGGTCAAAATAATGTCACAAAAGAACAGTTGCTGCATATTTTCAAGTCCTTATTAATCTGAGTATGTTTGGAACCCGGTTAACCAGAAGTTCAATAACTTAATTATATCTTTGAACATTGAAACAGATTCAGTCTTTCTGGCTTCACATGATGTGTTTAATGTTATATCACTTATTTTTAGTATTAAAGTTTCAAGATTCATTTTTGTGTATTTTAAACAGTGTTTTAAACAAATAGCTAAACAGGAGGTGCTTATCTTTCCGGAGCACTGGTCCCCATTCCCTGGTGGAAGTTCCTGTGTCTAACTTAACTTATCATTTCCAAATTTTTTATTTTGCTTCTGAATGGTGATTCGACATGGATTAGTATGTTTGTTTTTGTTTATATATAATTAGGACTATGGAATCATATGGATTATAGATTTTGTAGAAGTGCAGAAGAGGGAGTTATGCAAGATATATATGATGGAAAAATTTACAAGAAACATTTTGATGGTAAGTTCAAGTTTTTTTCTGCTTTTGAGTACATTTTCAAACCGATACTCTTTATTCAATCTTTGAATCATTGTTTCAGTTTATAATATGGACTTTGGACTGGTGTGTTTGTAGTTAATTTAGCAATAAAACAACATTGTATCTGTACTATCATGTGCATTTTACAGCTTCCTTGCCCTACTTGTTATCATGTAAAATGATCTATATGGACATTATTCTCGATTTTTTGTTCTGTTTTACATTTTTTGGTAGATTCCAATGGCTTCCTGAGAGACAAGAACAATATCTCATTAATTGGTTTTACAGATGGTGTGTCAATATTCAAATCAAGTGGATTTTCTGTGTGGCCAGTTTATTTTTGTATAAATGAACTTCCTCCAAAGCTCAGGTGATTCATAAACTACTTATCATCCCAGTCCAACTTAAATTGTATATTTGTGAAAAATATTGACTGCCAATATATTATATTAAAATTTCTGAAAAATCTAAATATATACATATTAAACATACATAAGAGAGTCGAGTTGAGTAATGGTGTTTAACATCCCAGTCAAGAATATTTCACTTATATCGAGAGGTCGCCAGCTATAGGCGAAGGTGCAGAAATGTTGCCTGTGCATTGCGCTTATGGAATTATACAGCAGGGTTCTTTAGCGTGCCAAGCCCACTGTGACATGGGACCTCATTTATTTTAAGTTCCCATCCAAAAGAACCGTGACTTTCATTTCGTAATGCCGAGTGCTTGGCAAAAGAACAGTCACTACCCACTTTCAAGTCTTGGGTCAGACCCGGCAGGGGTTCAAACCTACGACCTTCCACAGCTCTACCAACTGAGCTACCGTAGTGGTCATACATAAGAGAGCAAAAAGAGATGGGGTACAACTCGAGCAAATGGAGAGGACTTGTGAATGGCCATACTCTGTTAGCGGAGAGATGGAAAGAAGTCAAGTAAGTCTTTAAACATACATGTACAAGATGCTTCAAGGTTTATTTTGCTTGAACTGGGTCATATTTTTCGCAACACAAAATCACCAACTTGCGTACATGTATTAGTTTGCAATTTGTTGTCACAATTTGCTTTTTGTTTCAGATTTCGACGTGAGAATGGAGTTTTTGCTGGATTGTGGTTTGGAAAAATAAAGCCCCATTTTCCAACATTTTTTAAGCCATTTGCAGAAACCATTTGGGATTTATATGAGAATGGTAATTTGGATATTGCATTTATATACACGTATAATAAAATAAAGTAAGAGATCAAAAGGAAATTTAAAGATTAACATTTTTGGTTTGATTTATTGTATATAAATAATTGCATGATCATCTCAATTTGTTTTTTAATTACTGGATGTTTTTCTGTTTTGACCTATTAAAACTACTGATCCAATTGAAACCTACAGAGTCTCTTAAGAACATATGGTGAATATTGTTTTATTTATTATAGAATTGATCTCTCAAGTGAGAGATTACATTGCTTTTTGAAGTCCCAGTTCTACTTTTATGTGATTCATCATCCTGTAGGTCTCTGAAGGAAGACAACTAGATAATATCAGAACTTGACTGTCTTGTTTTAGGAATGGAAATTGTTACGGGAACTACTGAAGAAAGTAAAACTGTCAAAGCACTCTTCCTACAGATGACATGTGATGCTCCTGCAAAATGTCTTTTTCAGAACTTTAAACAGTTTAATGGAAAGTATGGTTGCCCTTATTGTCTTCATCCTGGAGAATCTTGTCAACACAATACAGGGGAACAGTTGACTAGAAGTTTCATATATGATTACAGGTTAGTCAGTTTACAGAAAATAGTGATTCCATAATATTCTGATATTATCTAGTTTTCACACAAAGTAAAGAAATTTTATTTTACTGTTATATCTTTAATTAATTTTAAAATCATGCAAACTTGTAATAACTAAGACTGCTTTTGTTAACACAGCATTAGTTCAGTGTATTGTAATCTAAAATTTTCCACAATTCTTTATAACTGTCTGTATTGTATAAATTATAATCTAAACATAGCACTGCTGTGCTGCTGTACAACGTAGTTGGAAAAATGGTGCAAAGGGAGGGGGGGGGTGTCGATCGATCAATAGTTAGACAGGTGATTACGGTTTTTGAAAAAGAAACAATGTACCAAATCATGGATTGCTAAGTGAAAGTTTACAGAAAATAGTGATTCCATAAATATATGAAAAAACATTCAGTAATTAAATTTTTAAATGTGTACCTGATCGTTATGTAGCTGGATCATTTGCTGTTAAGTCTGGTTTTCAATGAACTGCTGATTATCACTCACAATATTCCCGTTTCATGTTAATTTTACGCTTGTTGTATTTACGATATCAGTTCATCAGATTGCACAAATTATTGGATGCACCCCACTGCAATAATTCACTAGATTCGGAAATATATTCCGAAAATTTATTCCAAATGTGCATATGTAACCAGAAGCATCACCAGTCTCAGAATACATATCTAACGATAAAACAGATATATTTCTTTTACATTCATTTACCAGGGAAACTTTTTCTATGTGTTCTCATTTGATAGCAAAGAAGCCTGAATTTCATTGGAAAGCTGAAACTGGAGCTTTTGTCTTGGCCTCAATATAAAAGAGGAAGCTCAATTTTTCTCTGAAATAATTTTAGGAGTGAAATTGCTGATATTGGTCGAAGTCACAAGGAAACATGTTTACATGCAGAAATGGCACACAAGAATAAACTTCAAGGCAAAAGACAGGTAATTGATTAAAGCAAAATGTTGAGGAAAATCTGAGAATATGGAAAAGTTCACTGATTGAAATATTTTTGTCCATCCACAGAAGTTTGTTTCCTAGCTTATATGCTTTTAAACCCAAAAAGAATTTTGATGAACTGGTTTGAAATAATAAGCCTATGCATGCCTGTTTTTGTGGTTCATTTATATGTATATATATATATATATATATATAAGTTTAATACAATACTAGTCATAAGCTTGTTTGTTGAATGGAAATGTTCTTTATCTTTCAGTTTGATGTGTTCGGAGTTAAAGGTCAAAGCTGGGCATTGTACCTTCCATATTTCGACATTATTCAAAGTATGTGCCTTGATTACATGCATGCAGTACTGTTAGGTGTAACAAAACAGCTGATGACACTTTGGTTTAATTCAACATACAAAAACTGTAATTGGTCATGCATCACAAAATTGAAACAAGTCCAAGCAAGACTGTTGAACATAAAACCAACCAACAACATCACTAGGGTACCAAGGTCAATAGAGGAATTGCATCATTGGAAAGGTTGGTAATTTAACTGGAAATAATAAATTGTACAATGATAATGATGACGCATTGACCACTTCTGTATAAGTGCAATAATCTTTTCTAGATATCGGCAGTATCATGGCTACCAAATTTCATATATAACTTTTTGAACCATTAAATTATCTTGATGTGTCACAATAAGTACCACATCTAGAAAAGAAGTATTTCATTCTGGCGTATCATATGATATAAACAGCAGCATACTTAGATGATTTGTGGCTACCACTCGTGTACTTTCAACCAGTGCATTGTAAATATAGTTACTGTCAGCGCTCTGTATTTAACTTTCATTCAGATATAATATGAATTCAAGTAAAATATAACATGATTAATAACTGAAAAAATAACAGGGGAGTGATGTTGCCTTATCATTTTGACAAGCATAAGATGTTTTAATATATATATATATAACCAGTTTATTTTATCATCTAGCTTCAGAGCTGCGAGCATGGCTTTTATTTTATGGACAGACCTGTATGAATGGCATTTTAGAAGAGTCATATTTTCAACATTTCCTGTTGTTAGTGGAATCAGTGTGGTTACTTCTACAAGAGCGGATTTCCAAAATTGATATTGAACAGGCTGATAGAAATCTTAAATACTTTTGTTTTCAACTGAAATGTCTTTATGGTAAGAAACCAGATATTATATTATTCTATATTGCATTTTAAATTTGTCTTCAATAATGATAATGTACACAATTAAGTTAAATAAATACAAATACGACATTTCTGTCCTTTAGGCATACATGTCATTCAACTCCAGATTTGTTGTATAAATGTTCAATAATACTATATATTTCATTCACAATATGTTTTCTGTTTTAATTCAAGGTACCAGGTCACTTACCTTTAATATGCACCAGCTTCTACATCTTGTACAAAGTGTACAGAATCATGGACCTTTGTGGACACATTCATGTTTTTACTTTGAAGATTATAATGGACAGTTGAGACACTTTTTTCATGGAACTCAAAATGTTGAAGTTCAAGTAAGTAAACAAATATCAGTGTGCATACAAGTATTACTGTATCACCTCTTATGGTTTCCAGTAGATTCATGTGCATGTTATTATGAAAAAACCTCAAAAGTCGACGGCTTTTGATTTCTAATCAAATTTGATATACAGTGATATTTGGTATGAGAAAATTGTTCATTACTTTTAACTTAATTTATTTGGGGTTTATGTGTATAAATTATATTTATGAATTTTAAAGAAAAGAAAGATATGTTCCAACATTAAAAAAACTTGTTAAAATTAAATGTAAGAAACTAGTTAGTTGTGATTGTCTTGATCAAGATATCTAATTAATATTTCAAATAAACCATTTTAGGTATTAAGAACAGTTGCAGTTATCCAATCATTGCCAAAGCTTGCCAAGAAACTTGAAGATGGATCAGAAGTACACACATTGTATAATGTGCTTACAGGATCAAGACCAACACTGTAAGTATTTCTAAGTATAAGTTATGATAAAAGAATATATATATATATACATATTTAAGTAAGAAAACAAACACTATGCAACAGTAATACATGAACATTACATTTTGGAAAGCTGATTTTATGAGGTTTTATTTTTTAATTTATTTCTTTAGACGTGCAATTGAAAAAATCAAAGAAAATGTATATGCTGTTGGAAATATGGTGTCTGTGGACCTGGAAATGGAAAAAGAATTAGCCTTACAGTTGAAGACTGCATTTCCCCATTTTGATGGACAAGTTTGCAGATTTTTAAGGTTGCTGCACCAAGGAGACATGTTGCATTCAGCTATATATCAGCGGGTAGCACAGAGAAACAGCTTTACAGTGAAATTCAATGAACAATTTGGACAAGTGGCAGCATATTACCGTATTTCAAATAGCTGCTTGTGTGATACTATTTACTGCAACTGTAACAAGAAAACAAGATATTATGCATTCATAGTCAACTTGCCAATAGAAAATGTTAACATTGTCACTGATGATTTAACTGGTTTGAAAATGAGACACTGTGTTGCTGTAAGAAAGCCTATTCCAGCGGTAGCAGAATTTGTTGAAGTCCATCATATAAATGGAAAAGTACTTTATGCAGATTTTGATGTTAAATCTGACCATGCATTTGTAGTTTCTTTTCCAAATCATATAGAGAAAGATTAAAGAAATGAAATATAAACATGTTTTATTTTTGTCAAGTCAAAAACTGTACCAGATATAAATGGGTGAAAAAAAATGTTTTTTATTTTTTTGTTTAAATGTTGGATGTCAAAAAAATAAGGATGGTTAGGCCTGAAAAGAAAAAAAAACTTTGGTGAAAGCACAATATTCCTAGACTGAAGCTTAGAATCTCCTCTATTGAAAATTATAATACCCAGACTAAATCCGGAATAACCCTTTATTGAAAATTAAAATACCCAGACCAAACCCGGAATTACCCAGACTGTTTACGGACTGCCCGGACCATTCCCAGCATGTATTATGATAACCCGGACCAAAAACGGATTTACCCAGACCAAACCCGGAATATGCATTTGGTCACCCAGACTGTTTACGGACATGAATAATGTACCCCAGACCATTTACGGACCATAACCAGACTGAACACGGACAAAAACGGACTATTTCCGGAAAATTTATTTGGTAAGGGTTACCAGGAGATAATCACATGGTTATTGTATACCATGCAATCTTTATGTCACATTTGTGTTATAAATTGTAAATTAACTATGGAAAATTAAAATAAGAAATACTAGATCTATTGTATACCATTTCTTTTTTATGTCAGGTTTAGAGTTGTATCTTGTAAATTAAAGGATGAAAAATTCAAAAGGAGACCACACCATTAATTCAAAGGTTAGCTTTAGATTCAGAATGAATTCTATGCCAATTGTAACATTTAAATGACATAAATAACCTGCTGTATGTACACCATGCAATCTTCTGTCACATTTGTGTTACAAATTGTAAGCTAGCTATGGGAAAATTCAATATTCAGCAGTCTGGGGACTGGTAATGTCAATTTTAAAATGCCATAAACTATGTTTCAAATCCTTGTAGACAAAATCACCATTAGCTACTCATTTCTGAGAAGTTCTTTTTAAAAAGTAGCTATTTCAGCCATTTTATGAAAAATACTTTAAAAGAACTATATTTTCACAAATTTTGGAAATTTAGATTCTTATAAAGTAAAATTTTTGAAACCTAGGCATAAATAATAGAATTAATTGCATCACATTTAATGGGGGTTGTTTTGAGAAGACTAGTCAGTATTTTATTATGCAACCTTAACAGTTTTAATCACACAGATCTTTAATTATAAATGACTATTGATGCCATGATTTTATGTTCTTGTTTTTTTTCACGACAGGTTGTTGTTTTGAAGAAATGATGTAAATTACGATTCCAAAACCGTAAACAGAAACGACGTGGATGATGACAACGATAATGTGTGATATCAATTCTATTGTGGATTAAATCGTCATTCTTACAAACTTAATGCTGCTGACAAATATCTAACACAGTCTACATTGTTTAACAATTTGTTATGCTATTATACCAGCTACATGGATGATTTAAACTTCAATTTTCCGATATTTCTTACAGAATTTCTGCATCAGGGAAATTAAGACCGCCATCTCCATAATTTCTGTGTCGGGAATTCAGACCTCCATTTACAAATATTTCTTCCTGAATTTCTGTGTAAGGGGATTTTACATTTTAATTTTATCATATTTTTTCAGAATTTCTGTATCATTGTTTAATTTGACTCATGTACAAAGAAAAATCAGTTTTACAAACAAAGATGTCGGAAGAAAAAGGAAAACATTGAAGTAGTTATTTTTCACCAGCGTGATTATTTCAGCCAATTAATTCAAACATGGATACCGAAACTGTATCGAATATGACAGGAAATCCGGCATACAACATCTCCGTATACGTTAATAATGCCAACTTATCAAATGGAACTTTGGACGTGCATGGTCCGTCTCAAACGGCGATATATATCGGAGGATTTATCATGAGTGTTGCACTTATCCTAGGTCTCTTTGGAAACTTCTTAGTGATGATAGCTATCTTTTGAAGAGGGATTTATCCAACATAATAAATATATTTATAATTAGTCTGTGTATAAATGACATCGTAAATCTGGGATTTAACAACAGTCTTGTGTTATTATCATACTTCTTACAGAGGTTTCCGTCTGGAATGCTGGGTTGTGAACTAGCCACACATTTTTCCGTATTACTTATGGGAATGTCATTGTGGCACACTGGATTGATAGCCATACATCGACTTATTGTGGTTGTTTTTAACAACTTTTACAAAAAGATATCAAAGAAGGCCTATAAAATATTTGTGTTGGTGTTCGCTAGAGTTGTTCCTTTACTTTTCTTAATTCAGCCATCTTTAGGTCACATGGCCTACTATGAGCCCAAACTTTTACGTTGTATAGTGAAAAAAGACTACGGACCATTTACCTTACTCGTTAGTGTGTTTTTAATGATGTTACCTTCACTTATATTAATTATATGTTATATTGCTATATTTTTTAAAGTTCATGAATCCTCTAAAGCTTTCCGAGTGTCACGACAGCGAGAATGGCTTAAAAGAGAAGTCCAAATCACAAAAATGTTTGGAATGGTATTTTTGTTAATAATGATTGGTTACCTGCCCTATGGGATTGTTAGAGCAATTGACAAACAACTTCTGCTTAGTGAAGACTTTTATGTTGCCATCACAGTATTTTTCGCAGTCGCAAATTGCGGGAATCCTCTGGTGTATGGTATAATGGACAGACAAATCAGAACTGCATGCTTTGTGATTCTTCATATCAAACCATCCAAAGGGGATTCAAATACAAACGGAACACCGGTAACCAATATATCCAAGTTTTCACAGACACATATTGAAAATAATGACAATGAAAATCTGCCATTAAACGCAACAAAAAAGAACAATGCTGGTGTGATAAAAACTGATTTATGAAGTTGAATTCATAAGGGTATAGCACTATTTTTATGTAAATTTAAACCTTTGGAAATTGTAAAATTGAAAACCCATTGTATTTAAAACATGAAATCCAATGTGTTTTAGCAATAGTTACTATACTTTTGTGATATAATTTTATCTGTATACACAAGTATTTTAAAGTGGTCTGGCTCCCTGAAATCATAAATAAATGGTTCATGCATTTAATTGGTCTGTTTAAAGTACTGAAGATTCTAACTGGTCTTTGAAATTTCAAAGAGCCTATGTCAAATGCAAAATTTCTGGATAGATTAAATAGATGTGCAGACAAGTTTATAACTTTTATCTGACTTTTTTCAATTATTACTCAATTGGTACTTATTTTTAACAGATTTTAAGATTATTGAAATCTCCTCAATTACATATTATACCAGTTTTAATTATACAGCACTAGACATCCATTTCAGAATACAATTCCTCATCAGTAGTGCTTGAACTAAAATTATGAAACCAAAACTTTTTTTAAATTCAATTTTTTCACTCCAATTTGTAGCTAGTCTGATAATTTCATTCTTTACAATGCTACTCTAGGGCCAACATTTTTACAAATAATTTTGTTTCCTATTTTTGGTGTTTCATTCTAAGTCAGTCATTTTGATCCAGGGAATGATTTACTTTGTCATTTAATTAGATTGACTTTCTTAATTTTGGTTTACAGCATTTTCATATAATTGATTGTTACTTGTTTTTGTTTTCATTTTGGCATAATTCTGTTACTTGTTTTCTGTGTTTCATCTGATGTAGGCCAATTTACCCCCACAAGGGATTAATTTTACTTAAAAGTTATAATTCTATAAAAGATGCATTGTTGTTCATTACCAATATTTAAATTGAACCCTGAAGCCAGCATTACAGAAATTGTGAATATTCTATCACCTGAAACCATCCAATTTTACCACATTATATAACAATATTGAAGTAATAGCATATTTTATTAAATTTAGTTGTTATATAACCACCTGATATTTATAGAGATTTGAACATAATGGTTATAATTCTGTGTTCTGTAATTGTGACAACAAGGCAGAAATAATTTAATTGTGATATCTAACACAGAATGACATATAAAATCAATGTACTGGAATATTGACATCATTGGAAGACAGTTGTTTCTGATTTAAAGCATTTAATTGACAATTTGTGACAAGATTATTATAGGAAATTCAATTTAATACCAACCTGATTAATATATAACCTTAAAGCTAATGTAACAGAATAAGTATGAACAGAAACTGCTGATTTGATTTATGAGGTAAAATGTGTAGAAAGCTATTGTGTTTCCAGATAAAGTAGATATTTTTAAGAAATATTAAAAAATCGGATTTTGAACTTAATATAATTATTAAGATAGATTTGAGTGCTAAAATTCTTTCCTATGACTTCAAAAGTAACATAAAGTCTTAGGCACAGTGGAAATAATCAGATGTTGAACTTAACATAGATTTGAGTGCCAAAATACCTCACTAGAAAAAATATGCTTTAGCTTTAAGCTTTGAAATAAACATTAAGTCTTGGGTACATTGGAAATAATCAGATGTTGAATTTAATAGAATTGTTAACACAGATTTGATTACTAAAATACTTTCCTAAAAAAATACCAAAGGCTTTAAAATCATAAAAAGCCTTTGGTAGAGGGGAAATACTCGTATAACAACTTGAGTGGATGGTGTGTTTTTCAAACTAGGATAATTTGCTGCTTGATATAATTGATATAGACTTGAAATTTCAACTTCGAAATTAAAAATAAGTTGCATTTTTTTGCAAATTACTTCTTTTACTTAGAATAAAACCTTAATGCTTGAAAATTACAAAACCTACATGTGCATTTAACAAAGCCAAGAATTCTCAGAAGAAAAGGAAGTTATGGATCACAAGGCATTTTATTATAAGATACACATCATCTGAATGACATAAAACAGCAGTATGTGTGTGTATCCGATTTGTAGCATTTCTCATAAAATCTAGTTTAATTTGATTTTTTGACATACAGTACAGGCCCGTGGAAAGCTAAACACTGCGATATCTAACATATAAGCCGAATCATCTCAGTCCTTAGTAAGCAATATGTTGACAGATTTCTGGAACCTTCAATGCATCTTGATGCATTTTTTCACTCACTTACTATCCATATCTTGGCCATTCGACAGCCAAGCGTCACTCCTAGTGTTAAACTTTGAAAAGGCCTGTACTGTAATATGTAAAATCTAATCAAAATATTTCCACACATGCTGTAGAACTAATGAATTTGAAGGCTCATTTGTATTCTCACTGTGCAAGTGATTGAACTATAGTCTTTATTGCACATCCTGGGACAAATAATTTGCACATGTTGCATCAACATCCTATTGTTAATTTAAACAGGATGCAAAAATAAATAAAATTACTACCATATTTCTATCTGTTTTGTAGTGAAGGTAGTGTTAAAATATATCTTCAAAAATTGTGAAGTTATTTTGATTTCATACAACTTTTCATTATTTAGTTATTGTTACAATGTTTCAGTTAAATTATATTTCCACTATACAGTACATTTTTTTCTTGTCTCAATAATTATGTCTGCTGTTAGTCTAGAATTTTGATTTTTATTGATGTTTTTTTTTTCTCATCTTTTGTATGGTACAATATGTTAAATTCAACTTATCTAATTTCTCTCATCTTACGAATTGCTTATTTGTGGTTTTCTTAAGTTGTGATGACCACTACAGTGGCTCATTTAGTCAGATGGCTCGCTCTATATGTGAGACATCTGTGTTCAAGCCCTGACCAAGTTGGCCAAGGCCTAAAACTGGGTAGTGAAATTAACTAAAGGGTCCTTTAAAAAGACTTTTAAAACTGATACTAGTACCCTATGTCAAAGTAGGCATGACACTCTACAGAATCCTAATTGCACATTGTACTGCAAAGGTAAAAAATTCTAGCACTTTACGTAAATATAGCTGGTGACATCTTGATATAAGTGAAATCATAATAACGGGAAATAAAACCCATTCAATCAACCAAGCAATATATCTATCTTAAATAAGGGCAGATATTTAAGAGATCTACCATTAACTCTGACAGGTTGGAGTTCAAAGCACCATGACTACGCTTTAATCTTTTAGTAAGCAACTGCATATCCCTTATCTTTACAAGATTCATTCTTGTAGCAGGAAATTCTTATTTCATTGCAGGTAAAGTGAGTGTGTTTTTAATATTATTACTTGTGATATTCACAATGGGAGCCTGCTAATTTATAACATACAGATAAAAAACAAGTTGTATATATAATTGGATAAATTGTATTTTCTGATGTAGTGTGATGTAATATTGTATAGTTTTTGTGAATAAAATTATGTATGGTCTAAGATGTTAATGTTATTTCCTTTATGAGGAAGTTATGTCTCGTGGCTGATGGAAGATCAATACATATTCATTCTGATTGTGTAAAGACGCCGGGGTATTGTTTGTATGATGTAACAGAATAAATTTTGTTTCTTTAGGCCTGATAACATAAGTATGGAACAGAATAAAGGTAAATCAGGTCTATTTTCAAATAATACCCAAGGAGTCCAAATGAACAAACGTGAGTGTTAATTCACAGTACAGAGAAAAGTTGGTGGAAATTTGTTTAGAAAATGATTTATTGGAATTGCCATGCTTGATTGCATGCCTAATCACATATAATGTGCATGTGTGTATATGATTACTGAAACAGATTTTGATGTTTGAATCATCTTAATTAGTAATTAAGGTTGCGCCATTCTGCGCTTGGTAAGTCAGGCAGGGTTCTCAAGAAGGGTAATGACCTTGCACATCAAGCTAGCTATACACACCACATACATGCCACATATTGTCAACATTGAGAATAAAAGGAACATGGAACTATGGCACGTCAAATATATCCAGGATAATTTTGTATACAGATGCATCATACTTAACAATAATGACGACAGCCATAAATGAGCTCATATTGGAGCGGATCTTAATGGTAAAATAATATACCCTTCAGCGGCGTACCGTGACCTGATTATATGTGTATGCAAACTTGGGACGCCAAAGGCGCGACCACGGTAGGGGGGTCCGGGTGCATGCTCCCCTGGAAATTTTTTTAATTTATATGCTTCAAAATGCATTTGAGACAGATATACAATACCTTCTCGTGTTAAAATTTTTATACAAATTGGAGATTAATTACAAATTTAAAATATGCGGATCCTACTGATCCTTGGGAGTGGAAGGTTGGGTACCAGGTTTAATCACACATGTTCTCTGCGTTTGTATCATAGATTCACCATTCCTGAACTGACTGCCTCGGGATAAGTGAAATATTCTTGAATTGGAGTAAAACACCATTCAATCTTATCCAATCCAATCCAGTCTAAGTTTTGTGCGAATATTTGAGACGAAAAAAATTTAAAAAAAACAAAAAACAAAGTGACTGGCACACTGGCCATTGTCTACGGAATAACCCTCAAACTACAGACTGTTTAAGATTATAAGAGTGTAAACCGATAACGGCTCCATACAAACTGGCCGAAAAATTTGGAACACACACACACACACACTCTCTCTCTCTCTCTCTCTCTCTCTCTCATACTCTTTTTTATTTTAAAATAGTTTTTGTGACCAATTCATGTGTACGCACTTGCGTTTTTGCATATAGGGCGGTATGCCACTGCCCTTAAAACCCAAAACATCTCACTATTGTTGGTTTGACCCTCGTGAGTGTTGAGTACATAAGTTTTCCATCCTGTAAGATTCTACTGGTGAGTGCAGTATCATCTACAACATCGCATTGAAATGAACGGTCATTGATGTATACAGGTCTTTTTTAACATCAAGATTGTTGTAACTAATTAAACACGAGAAAAGCTGAGTATATGCAAACGCATCACACTGTTGTTAAGACTTTCCTGTGTATGCATAAACTTTGTCATTAAATCTTGAATCACCTATACTAATACCTTTTAGGTCGCCGAAAGGTACACTTGTACAAAGCAGATCAGGGAAACTGTCTTATCTCATGATCTTGTGTTCATATATCATTGTATTGAATAAAAAATAGATTTGTCATGAATAGTAGAAAAATTGCAAATGTTATGTAAAACAATTTGCAACTAAAACCAAGCGACAGTATAGGATGTATATGGTGGTCAGTTTTAGCATCCAACAGAACAAGAAAACAAAGAGAGTTGAATAGATCTTATGAGAATATAGCTTTCAGATTGGCTAAACCAGTTTGCTGTCGCACATTGTTAAATAAAATTTATAAATATTTAATAAAACCAACCACACAAGGGTTAGATGAGCTAAGTAGAGTGTGGATAAATGCTGGAGAAAGAAACATGATATATGGCATTGATGCAAGAATAAACTCTTTCCGTAATTGTGATTCTTTTTGGGTCTTTGTTATTAAATGATAAAAATTGGCATGATTTCTTGAAGTTTTAAACTGCATATGGAATTCACATACTTAAATCGGATTGGATTTTGATGAAAATTGATAGGTGTACAAATTACATAAGATGCGTTTTGAATAATAACTTAAACACCGAAGTCTGAAATGTTGATGGTTTCCAGACGATAACCCTGTTAAATAAAACCATAGGTCTAATAATGTTATGTAAATAATTAAAAGCATACATACCAATCCATGTCCAAACCACAGTTCTAAAGTAAAGTAAAACTTTGAAACTGGCAAATTAAGCTAAATACACGATCTTCCACTTAGGAAGTGATGCTGGACGCTCTGAAAGGTGAGCACCTTTAGCTAGCCACACCCAACACATGTAAAATAAATATGTCAACTTGATGCAATGCCCATATTAAACAGAATTGATTTGCTAATGGTCATTAGAGTTAAAGCTATTTAGATATGTCAGTGTTTTTCTAAAACGATTTATCAGAAACCTACATTAATCTTCGTGGACAGTATCGAATCAAACGCAAACATACCGGTTCACGTCTAAACCACAATCCACAAAAAGTTTTAAAAAAAGAATACGGAAATTAAGGAAAACACTCGAACCTCCACGATGGAAGTGCGGCAGGGTTCTCGGGAAGGTTAATTACTTTTGTGTCAACTTAGCTATACACGCCTTGTATTCTTAACATTGAGAATGAAATGAACATAGAACTATATCCAGGATGATTTTGGACACAGAGGCACCATACTTTATCGATTATGATAACGGCCATAAATGTTTGTAAGGACTTTGATACGCTTTAGTAAAAAAAAAAAGTATTTGTGAGCCGCTTGCTTTGTTTAGTGTTTCTGAAGTGGGAACAAGCTCTACCATAGCGTATAACCATTAAACAAATACACCATAAGCAGGAGAAGCAGGTATATTACTTAAAGAAAAGGAAAAATGACAACACATGTAGATAAATTGAAGCCATCACGTTTGTCATATAGCTTCAAACGTGTCATAATAATGCAAGAAGGGTCAGTCGAATAGATAACATTTATATAGTCATCAAAGTTTTTTTTTTTAATTTTCTTTTTGTATAGCAAACAAGAAATATCATATTTCGACATAATTGTAATACAAATTCATAATACAATATATACAATATACTCGAGACGGCCTTCGTTCCAGATTTAACAAAGCTTTGCATAAATCTTGCTTTAACAAATAAAATAGACAATTCAGCAAGCATTATTCAAAGCTATTTTGAGGTCTTCAATGTTTGGTATAATCCTCTAAAGCATCAATTTAAATGTTACAAAACTTAATTGATTCATAGAATTAATAGTGATTAGTATGTATGCAAATTATTAATCTGAGATTGTTTCACAACTTTTCTTGGTATTATGGTCCTTTGAAGCTCCAATGGAGAAATATTGTCCAGAGTTAAAAAAAGTAAAAGTTAAAAGTAAAAAAAAAACCAACAACAGTGGATTATAGTATCAACAGCGATAGGGGACGTATATAGTATAAACCCGAGTTGTTTTGCTAATGTTTCTTTCAGTTGTTTTAAATTGGATATACATCTCTAAAATAACTCTCCAAAACTAAATATCAACAGTGATAGTTAGGGTGTTACAATATTATGAATCATACGTGGAAATCACATAAAAAACTATCTACTTGGTGAAGATACTTTGTGTATTAGCTCAATGAATTTCAAATGGTTAAGTTAAATTTAAGACATGTAACGCATACAACTCCTCTCTTTTAAGTTTGAAATATTAGAGAATGTGTACCTCCTGTGTTGCAATAGAAATTAAAACGCCTACCTGCTAAAATAATTGGTTCATTATATAGTACATTGACATTTCTGTTGGTGCATTCAGCTTACAGGAAACAAAATTTTAAAATGAGTAAACTATTTTTGGGACCAAAAGGCAAATGACTTGGTACAATATATCATTTGTCAAGTTTACATCTGTTTATGAAAGAATCAGGATGGAAGCATTATATTTTATTTTAATCTTTTCGGATGTTTCATACGAAATCTTTAATGTAACAATTAATTGTGACTTCAAGCAAATGTGACATAAGGGAAAATAAATTACTACCAGTGCTTCTCATGTCCTTCAAGTATCAGTTAAATTGGAGGATTGTTAAAACGTGCTCCAAGGTCCTTGTACACAAAATGAAGGTCGTGACATCAGATATGATCTTAATGATCTTGTAATTTAACCAATGTAAAGGGTTATTACAATTGGGTTATATCACGTGTAAAACTTTGTAAGTCCTGAGGGAGAATTAAATTATAAACTAATTATAAACTGTGACGAACGGATCATAGTCTTTAAATTAAATATCAGCTTACCTTAGGTGAAGATTCAGGTATTTTATTGCCTCATGCGTTTGTTATTTGCAATGTGTTGTCGATTAACCTTTTACTTTTTCATCGTCTCTTCTTAAAACCAACAGGCCAAATTTGATGAAACTTTGTAAATATTATTACGGACTGAAGAAACGTTTAGATTTAATCACATTTTAGACTATAACACTCTTGGAACGCACACAATTTACAGAAACCTTAAATATGGCGAACTTGCTAAGTTAGTTTATTTATCTTTATTATGTCCTGGAAACTATGAGTTGTTAATATAGGGATGCATATTAGAATATTGTTTATATTAGATCCATTTGTTATGCAGCAATATACCTGCTTCTCCTGCTTTTGCTGTATTTGTTTCCCCATTTAATACGCTATTGTAGAGCTTGTTCCCACTACGGAGACTTTGTACAACGAAGGAGCCTGCTTGCAAACAAATTGTTGACTCAGGGATATTGCAAGCCTAGGCTTATCAAGGCCCTCAGAAAGTTTTATGGCCGTCATCACAGTATTGTTGATAAGTTTGATGTCTCTGTGTCCAGGATTGCGCTGGTTATATTTGACGTCTCATAGTTCCATGTCCCTTTCACACAATTTTGATTACACACGTGTCTAGCTTAACTTGTCAGTTCCAAAGTTTTTACTTTGCTTCTGGATTGTGATTCGGACATGGATTAGTATGTTTGTTTTTGATCAGTCATCTTGACACATTTATCAAGGTCATGAGTTCAAGGGTAAAGATGCATAAGAAGACTGAAATTATATTGTCTCGTCATCTAAAACATTTTATATAGGCATACGAATGAGAAAAATGAAGATATGGGGGGGGGTTAGATGGTTTACTGGTTATGTGTGTGCATGTAACTTTAACACTTATTTTGAAATCTCTGAAACTACATGGAAGATTTTATGATACATTGTCGGAACACTGTATATAGAGTCATGCAATACAGATGTGTTTGGCTAAGTAAACTAAGCCAAGGTGAATAAGGTGTAGAAATATTCTGATGAACAAAAAAAATTGATGGCTGTTCTGGGGTCTTAAACGTAGTTTATTCATTTCGTGAAATGATGTCCAAAACGGATTTCCCATTTAGTTCACCTGACAATATGTCATGACAGCTTATGTCATGGTATGCCATATGTCTATCCGTGTTCACGTTTACAGATAATGACATGGTTTTTAGATTAAATATTGCATTGCAAGGGCAAGTTATATCCTGGTTGGAAGTATGGCAGAGGGACACACATTTAAAAAAAAGTAAGTTTCCGTATTGGCTATTGGATTTCTGCAGGAGATACGAGACATATCCTCAGATGCGCATTTAGGCTTATGGACTTTTAAAATTCAGATGCAGAAAACCAAAATATTATACTAGAAAAATAAAAATAAATGGCTTTATGTAAAAATTATTCAGCTGCACTGATTTCAAAATACCCTACGACCTTAATTAAATGTAACGAAAATAAATCTAAATCAGAATGTAAAGCAAAATAATAAATGTTCAATATAACTGGAAATAATTATAAACATGCATGTTGCTTAGCAATTTCTCTTTTATATCTTGCAAAACAAAATTCTTAAAAAGCAATTTTGACTTTAATAATTTCCTTGTTTAAGAATGGATCAGATTGACAGTTAATTATAAAATTCTGGATTTGCGATTGGCTAATAATCTGAATCCCACATGAAGTTAATTTAAAAAAAAATAACAAATAAATTTCTTACGTAATATGAACTATTGTTATTGACTATTAAATGTTTTCATACCAAGAATTATTTTGCAAATTGGTCGCTGTATTAATGCTATATGTCCCAAAGTATTGTGTATTTTTTAATAGTCAAAGACTCGGATGAACTTTTGTTATTACTCCTTGTGCGTCATGTGTGTAAACTTTACAAAATTTTATATTTAGCAAAACTCGTGTCTTGGTAAAAGCCTTTTAGATTTTGATAAAAGGTTAATATTCCCGTGGTTCCCAAAAAAGGAACAGAACGTTAATTTTGTTTAACAGTTTTATCCGAACATACAAAGAAAACCATAGATATTTCATGTATAACACTTTTACGACACATAGTTTCTGATTTCCGTAAATCGTAGCTTTTGGGTTCATAATTATAGGGGAATGTCAAGGTACTTAAAGAGGAAATTGCTGAAATAAGTACATTTGTAAATGTATCTTGAAAGACTATAAATAATTTGTATGGGTATGTTTATTAGAGCACTCGGCCTCACTTCCCTGGTGGAAGTTCACGTGTCTAACCTTACTTGTCAGTTCCAAAGTGTTTGCTTCTCGATTGTGATTCGGACATGGATTAGTATGTTTGTTTTTTATAACTATGATATTTTGGAAACTTTAACATATAGTTAAAGATCATGTGTTATAGATTCATAAGAATATTGAAACTGTTATTTGAAAAATACTAACGTTTGTGTATTGTCATGAATATTAGATTATTGCAAGTAATGGTATGGCAAAACCTTGGATATATTGATGAAGGTTAGGGATTCAAAGGTCAAAGTCACAGATGCATAAGAATATTGAAGATTTTGTGGACATGGCATATTGTAGGTATTGGCATTAGTCTAAAGTACAGACCTTTATATACAATAACCTGAAACAGTTTCATTTGATTACCATATAGTTTAGGATTTATATTCTCAATATTTCTTGTTATGTGGGTAATAATTAAATATTAATGTATGTAGTAAGCTCATCAAAAGATTACAAAAATTAAAACATAAAAAATATTTTATATAAATGAATGTCACAAATTCACTTAAAGCATATCAAAACTTTTGACTTGCAGAAAACAATATGACAAAACAATACGTGGTGTTCCGTGGGGTATTTTGAAGACAAACATACTAATTCATGCCCAAACCACATTCGGAAAGTAAAGAAAAAACTTTGAAGCTGGCAAGTTATGTTACAAACGTGAACTTCCACCAGGGAAGTTAAGACGGGTTCTCCGGAAAGGTAAAGTTAAGCAAACTACACCCGCCACGTGTGTAATCAGAATTGGGAATGGAAGGAACATGAAGCTACGGAACGTCAAATATATCAGGGTAATTTCGGATACAGTGGCATAATTCTTATTAACAATATTGTGACGGGGGCTATAAAACATTTTGATCGCCTTTATAAGCCGATCATTAAAATATCCTTGCATCAATAATTTATTCGCAAGCAACTTGTATAGTTGTATAAAGTTCCCGTAGTGGGAACAAGCTGTACCAAAGCACACATATTGAGAAACAATTACATAACAAGTAGGAAAAGCAGGTATATTACTGCATAGAAAATGTAAGTTAACAATAGAACAATTGAAGTCATCACGTTTGTCATAATGCTTCAAATTAGCATAATCAATGAGGTATAAATCTAAATATGAAGAACTTGAATCAGTCATATTTTCTATTTCAAGTACACTTGGATAGATGACATCCACATACTCTCCAAATTTTGGATTATTAATTAATAGAACTTCATCTATATATCTGAATACTGAAGTTGAATGATATAGAGAATTTTCTTTCCAGTTTTTCTAGTTAAACTAGAACATTATCAATAGAATATTGTAAATCATGTCTTGATATTTTCCAATATAGTAGCACATTCCTTTGAAATATGAATTTTATAGCTGTTGGAATTCGAATAATTTTCAAAAGAAAGTTTTTGAATATTTTAGGTAGTCATATATTTTATTATTCCGGTGGTAAAGAAGAATTAACATGCTCATGTAAATTAATAGCGAAACTACTATAATAGGTGCTATACATCACACAGTCCTGGTAACTTCTATCAAAATCATTCTTGGATTTAATGTGAAAGAATTGATAATTAAAGATTAAAGCATTATTTGTTTTTGAAAACTAAGGAGGTGATGTAAAATTGTAATATAGTTATGATGCCAATACTACCGATATCTTAACTGTTTTCCTTTTAATTAAAGAGTTATAATGCAACTGTCACTTAAATTACATTGTTTTAATAATATTATGTAATTTTCACTTAGATGCTTCCCCGGAATGCTATTTCTGGCATATAATAAAGATTAAACTCAAACTGTGTTAAGATAATCTACATATGATTTCTTCCGCGTTTTTCTTCAACAGTTGATATTGGGCATTTTTTATGACAGTGTGTTCTCTATTTTTGTCTGTATAAACCAATTTTTTAACTTAATTGTCATAACTAGGTATCCAAATTATCTGAGGTTTAAACAAAATTAAGTAAAATATTCAAACTGTATAATAGTTATACTTTGAGTATTTTGACGTTATGATTTTTTAATTGACGATAAGTTAATTTTTTCATTTTAAACAGTTGTTTTGAGTTCATTATGTTTTTGACAATTAGTTGATTTGATTTAAATCTTTGTTCATTTTGAGTTCTTGGTGTTATGCAGCTACTAACTTAAAATGGAAGTTAAAATTTACATTGGAAATCAGAACATATTTATATTTTTCTGCCATTGTCCAAAAAGATACACAAAAGCACTTTTATTTTGGGAAATAATAAAGACATTTTTTGTTGACGGCTGTCAGGAAGCACCTCAAGGCTTTAGCGCAAGACATAGAAGTGATTCTAATAATCAAAAAACCTTTTTGTAGATAAAGGGTTTTTGTATTCATTGTACAAAACATACTGTAAAGAACTTGTTTGCCTTCGGGCAGACATGACTTCTTAATGTCAAGACAATTCCCGAGACAGTGTATGTTTTTATCTTAAGGGAATCCAATAATACATTTCAAAGAAATGAACACAATACATTATTAAGAAACAAGTAATTGTGTGCACATACTTATTAGGATTTTGTATCTTTTTATCTTTGTTTATTCTATCTTAAGGGAACATGCGTTTCAATAATACATTTTTTGAAAAACAAAGTTTTACAAAAAAAGTATCTGTGTGGTAAATGTCATGATTTTGATTAAATTTCTCAGGAAAATTATTCATTTTTGTCACTTTGACACCAAATTTTGATATTGATCTCGAATGTTTTTCATTCTTTAATTTGTAAGTACACATGTATATCATGCCGTATGGTGGCTCGCAAATAAGCTTATAAGCTTTTAAAATTATGTTTCTTCATAATTTGACAACATGGACATTCATATAAGCATGGAATTCAAAATTGAGAATGAATGGAAAATGGAACTATGAGACGCCAAAGATATCCAAGATAATTTTGGATACATCAAACGTATCAATATTATTTTGCTGACGGCCATAAAACCTTTTAGGCCTAGGAAAGCTTCATTCCTGATTTAACCATTTATTTGTCAGAAGATTTTTTCGTTGTGGAATTTGCCCGTATCTCTATCAAAGCGTATGGACTATGAAACAAATATACCATAAGTAGGAGAAGCACGATTGTTGTGTAGCTTTAAGTGTAGCTTCAATATGAATGCAAAAAGATGCTATTGTCTTGATGACATGACATTTGTTATTTTGTCCTGGTCATAAGAATTCTAAAATAGTTCTGGAAAGAAATGAAAAAGGCATGACGCAATATTTTATATACAGTTAAGTGAGTGGAAAAACGGAACAATACCTATTTTGTATCATGTTACAATTCATTATGTACTTTTTCTTCATTCTCTAATTCCAATGATCAAATGTGTTTTAAATACGAATAATCAAATACAAACATTACTAACCCATATCCTAATCACAATCAAAAGCATAGTAAAATTTTGGAACTAATAAATTAGGCTAGACACGTGAACTTCCACTAGGGAAGTGAGGACGAGTGTGATCCGGAAGGCTAAGCACCTCCTGTTTAGCTAGCTACACCCGCCACGTTTGTAATCAAAATTGCCAGAAAGGAACATGGAACTATAGATGTCAAATATATCCAGGGCAATCAAACTTATCAACAATACTTTGTAAACCATTGGATCTGTTGTCTCAGTGTTTGTTATGGATATGAATGTGGTAACTAGTATTTGTATTTCGGTATCTTTTCAACATCTTGGAAAAAATTAGGTTTCACAACTTTGGTCAAAGAACTACTGATGAGGAATTGCATTCCGAAACGGCCGTCTAGTGCTGTAAAATGTAAACTGGTTTAATATGTACAATATGTATTCGTATCTTGTAGTAAACATTCTTACTAAAGAATTTGCTTTGTTTATAATGATTATTTGTTTGTGATTTGTTTCTGGACCACCTAGCCATACAAAAACATAGCCAGCAAATTCATATGTAGTATTTTGGTGAATGTTTGGACCTGTGTCAATTTGCATTGATTCAGATGACATAGCTACATTGCTACTTAATTGTTATGATACATACATGAACTTTTTATCCCAATATTGTAATGGTCGCTTTATAAATCACAAGTTGAGATACGTTGGTGTAACTGTTAACAGTCGCATCCTACAACTTTTTCTAATTGTGAAAATATTTAATGCAATCTTGTTTCCTGGTTGTATTCTAATTATGAATTATCTTAATAAAAACAAACATACTTATCCATGTCCGAATCACAATCCAAAAGCAAAGTAAAAACTTTGGAACTGACAAGTCAGGTTAGACACACGTTAACTTACACTAGAGAAGTGAGGCCGGGTGCTCCGGAAGAGTAAGCATCTCCCGTTTAGCTAGCTACACCCGCTACGTGTGTGATCAAAATTGAGTGAAAGGAACATGGAACTATGGGACGTCAAATAACAATATTTCTCTTGTTTATTCTGATATGTTAATCTTAAAGTACCAACTACATTCCAAATATAAAAAGTTATAACTTTACGTTTAAGAAGAAATCTAATTTGATTGAAAAATTTTTCAAGTTCAATTGAAGTTTTTTGTTTTTTGTTTTGAAAAAGAGAGTATTACAAAAACTAATTGTTATGTAAAGAAAATTCTCATCAATTTCTCGCCATCCAGATTGCAGTATTCAAAACATTATTTTTCATTTAAAACTAATTTGAACGATAAATTCCAATTTCAAATTGCAGCTTTCTAAAGCTATCCCGATTGAAATAGTTAAAAGCATATAGGATTAAATGTCAACAACTTTAAACATTTGTTTTAAAATTTTTTAAAATGTTGTTAGATTTTGTTAAAAGCTTTCATCCCAGAATTTTAAATTTAAATTGAAACAGAAACTTGAATCAGTGTTCAATGGTTTCACTTTCATTTCCGTATCTTTTAAACAGTTAGAAAATGAATTTTCTTTAAGAGTTCACAAATTGTAACATTTGATGATGCCGATGTTAAATTCCGCTCTTTTGATATAAAAATGAAATATCATTTTAACTTACATGACTCTATAGTGCATACCTTAATTTAAAGGTCACCTGATATTATTTGTATTCCATTTTTTCATCATCAGATAAATTTGATAACATGATAAGTTGTCATGGATGTTTTCGGCAAAATAACTTTGTAGTCTTTGCCAACACTGCATGCTAGTATGAAAAACTGAATATCCATCTATTCAAATCTTCAATTTTAGCGTTCTCAACATGACGTCTTATTGCAATAAATAAAGTTACATAATATTTGATACTGTGCACGTATTTAAACTCACTTTCGCTTTTACATTGTTTATTAAATTTGAAAAGAAATGCAGACATTTAAAAGGAATTGATTACTTTTTTGCTGTTTTATTTTGAATAAAATGCAAGGAAATTTTATTTACAAGGTATTTTAATTTCCTGAAGTTGATTGTTATTTTGTTATAAAGTACGCATATATATAATCGATGTATAATGCAAAAGAAACATACATGTGTACTTAATTTATGTTGCTGTGCACTCAATAAATCAGCATGCTTGTAAGTTTGTATTGCAAGGAAAGGTAGACCCAATTTGAAAAATAGTACTACACCGTTTAATATATATGATACACTAAATAATTTGTCGACAATCTATACCAGGATATATTTGTTCTATCCTTGGTCCATTTTGAGCCTAAGAGTATTTTTATTGATTTTTCAGAAAACAGTATTAAACCATGTGTACATGTATTCTTGATCTGCTTGCTAAAGCGGCTTAATATATTACCAAGCATCTGGTGAATTTTTAATGCTTGGTCCAATTCTTGAATTTTTTGGGGCCCAATTTGGACTTAAGAGGAATTCCATTTATTTGATAAATAAACGCCATACAACCATATAATTTATGCATGTAATGCTATATCAAATTTATATATTGCTATAATAGAGAGTTTATTCCCATTATAGGAAATGCATTCAACAAAGCAAGCTCACAAATAAACTGTTAGGGAAAATATTGCAATCATAGGTGTATAAGCGATGTTATCATGATATTGTTGATAAATATAATGTTTCTTTAACCAAAATTACCCTGGTATGTTATAAATCCTTATTTCTTTCATTCTCAATTTTGTTTTTTACACGTACCATGTGTAGCTAGCTAGATAGCAGGTGCGTATCATTCCGGAGCACCCGGCCTTGCTTCCTTGATAGAAGTGTTTAACCTAATTTGCCAGTTTGAAAATATTTGGGATTAGACATGGATTGGTATGTTTGTTTTTGATCTGAAATAGTTGACAGTAAAGCTTTTAGACGTTGGTTGAATCCAAGTGTAGACCCAACTAAGATGTTACTTAATTGTTATCATAAATACTCTTTAGCTCAATATCATAATGGACCACTGCGGTAGCTCAGTTGGTAGAGTGCTCGCACCGTAAGTGGGAGGTCGTGGGTTCGAACCCTGACCGGGTCTGACCCAAGACTAGAAAGTGTGTAGTGACTGTTCTTTTGCCAAGCACTCGGCATTACGAAATTAAAGTTACGGTTCTTTCGAATGGGAACTTAAAATAAAGAAGGTCCCGTGTCATGGTAGGTTTGGCACGGTAAAGAACCCTGCTGTATATTGCCGTCAGCACAACGCACAGGAAAAAATTCTGCACCTTCGCCTATAGCTGGCGACGTCTCGATATAAGTTAAATAGTCTAATATATATCATAATGTAACATAAGTGGATGTAATTGTTAACAGTCCCATTCTACAACCATTTCCAATTGTGAAAAAAGATAATGCGATGTTGTTTCTTGTTGGACTCTTTATATGAATAATCTTAATTTTCTTATTTTCTTGTTCCCACTACGGGGACTTTGTACAACGAAGTAGGCTGCTTGCAAATAAATTGTTGACTCAGGGATATTGCAAGCCTAGGCTTATCAAGGCCCTCAAAAAGTTTTATGGCCGTCATCACAGTATTGTTGATAAGTTTGATGTCTCTGTGTCCAGGATTGCCTTGGATATATTTGACGTCTCATAGTTCCATGTTCCTTTCACACAATTTTGATTACACACGTGGCGGGTGTAGCTAGCTAAACAGGAGGTGCTTACCCTTCCGGAGCACCCGGCCTCACTTCCCTGGTGGAAGTTCACGTGTCTAACCTAACTTGTTGGTTCCAAAGTTTTTACTTTGCTTCTGGATTGTGATTCGGAAATGGATTAGTATGTTTGTTTTTGATTATTCATTTTTTTATGTTCAAGTGCCAATAACATTAATTTTCAAATCTTGGAAATTGTAAACTTTAAATAGAATTAGAAAGTTTAGTTAGATTTGTTTTTGTTTTTATGTAGAATTGATTTGTTTTGATAAAAAAGAGAATGATTACAAATCTTTGTTATGTAAGAAAGTCTCATCTTTTTCTTTTCTTTTCCAGATTGCAGTTTTCAAAACAAATTATTTTTCATTTAAAACGAATTCAAGGGATAATTTTCAACTTCAAATTGCAGCTTTCTAAAACAATTGAAATAGTAAAAACATTGAAGATAAAATGTAAACAACTTTAAAACATTTGTTTAAATTTTCTAAGATGTTTTAAAAGGTTTTTATAGACCTGCGTCCAAGATATATAAAACTTAAATTGTAAGAGATAATTTAATCAGTGTTCAATGGTTTCACTTTCATTTTCTTATCTCTAAAACCATCTTTATTTTTCACATATTAAAACAATTGATAATACAGATGTAAATTCACTCTTTCAATATAGATAAAATAGCATTTTTAACTTGCGTGAACCTTGTGTAAACTAAACTGAATTAAATAAACAACAAGCATACTAATCCATGTCCGAATCACAATCCAGAAGCAAAGTAAAAAATAAGGTTTTTACAAGTTAGATTAGACATGTGAATTTCCACTAGGTAAGTGAGGCCGGGTGCCCCGGAATGGTAAGCACCTCCACATGCACAACAAGTGTAATCAAAATTGTGTAAAATTAAAACATGGAACTATGGGACATCTATATATCCAGGGCACTCCTAGAACAGAGACATCAAACATCAACAATACTGTGATTGGTACATCGTTTGCATCATTTGGTATACCGATTGTTTGATAGAAAACTATATTATCAACCACAACAATATACTTTAGTCTTATACAACAGTATAATTAACCTTTCTAAATCTCTAACCAGTCTGGTAATTCAAATAAAACCATTTATTTAGAAGTTTAGAAGGTTTTCTGTACATTATCCACAAAAGCAGCGGTTTATCCATTTTCCTACTGTTTTTGTTTTTCATTCAACTGAAATACCTTAAAATGACAGATCGAATTGTTAACATTTCATTGTTGTAAACAATTCATTGCTTGCAACAAATACCATGACGTTTCGTCATGTCAAATTTCAATGTATTTTTTTAGATTTAAAGATGAACGACCTTTTTTTATTAAATACATAGTTTTTTGCAAATTAATATTTTAAATTTTGCGCCTACAGTACAAACTTGATATTTTCATATTGTTTACTAAATACCTAAAGGCAAAGGCTATTATTTGATGTGTATTTTCTTCTTCGCCATCAATTGAACTTGATAGTGATAAGTTGTTATGGGGGCTTCAGAAATTGCCTTTGTACTCTTTGCCAAGACCTCATGCTTGTATGGAAGTGGATCTGCATTTATGAAAATCTTTAATTTTAGCGCGCCCATCAGGAAGCTTTTTAAATAAATAAGAAATGATATATCATACTCTGCACAACTAATACTTATATTAATCTTATGTTGTTAATGAAATTTAAGGAGAAATGAAAAATTAAAAAGGAATTTTTTTTACTATATTTATTTAACTGGAATGAAATTTTAGTCACAAGCAATTTTAATTTCCTCAGCTTAAATTCCTCATTCTCATGTAACGCATGCACGCAATTGACTTTAATGCAATTTGTATTTTGATACACTTTCAATCGATCATACTATCGAATGCTTTTAGTATGTATTAAAAATATTTGTTACTACTGAAACTGTATATGTTGAATTTTACTATAAATATAATCAATGTATTTAATACTTATTTGCTCGGTCTTTTTTATACCTTTACCGTTTTTAATATCTTGTTTTCCATGTTTGCTAATATAAGGACCTAAATGACTTTAGACAAGGCTTTCCATACAATTGTTTTCACATGTTTGCTAATATAGCAGCTTAACGTTATTTTGTTCAAGCCTTTTATCATGTTGTTTTATCTGACAATATTATGCCCTAAATGTATGATTTGAAGCATGTCAGTTTTTATATTCCATTAACAGTTCTACGTGTATGCCCAAAATGCATGGTTCCGAGGTAAAATTTTCCATAAATTTACAATACGTTCTTACATGTGTGTCAATTATAGTGACTTAAATAGTTTCCAGTGTAAACTTCCATACTTTAACAATTTTATTTTAATATACATGTTAATTTACAATTTGTTGTTTATGATTACAATACATTTTGTGTAAGACAAATACATTTTCAGTATTAATTATGATTTTTGTAATTATTGTTCACCACAATCCTTTTAATAAGACAAATTTATTTATAATTATCGAGATCGGTGTACTAGACATAGATATAGGGATTAATTTTCTTTGATGGAGTAAACTAAATGTTATTTATTGCAGATTTCCAAGTTTTTGGTCAGACCTAGTCTGAAAGCATTACCCATAACGTTTATTGCCGATTAAAGCCATTGATCAGACCCAGTCGGGAATTATGACCAGTAACATTTATTCCTATTTTCAAGTCATGGATCAAACCCAGTCAAAAAACTTTACACTTCGATATTGATGGTCTACTAGTAAGCAATATAATATACCTAGTTGCTAATGATGACCATCTTGAAAGTATTGTCCACTCCCAAACAGAAGAGCGAGCCATGGATCAGACCAAGTCGGTAATCATGAACCCATAAACTTTTTACAAACTCTCAAACAAGGATCAGACTCTGTCAAGAATAAACCAAACACCATTTAATGCCTACTGTCAAATCATAGAATCATATAGATCAGAATACTGTAAAATCATTAATTTTTGTTGGGGCTCAATTTTCGTGGTTTTAGTAGACAGTCTGAACCACGAATTTACGACCACCACAAAATATTATCCACAAGTTTAAAGATATTGTAGTAACTAACGAACATGTAGGTCACCATATTTTATTGCAATTGGATCTATGGTAACTAGCTGTTTTACACCAAACACAAATTTCAGTACTGATTCCTAATTCATAATTATTATACTACAGAGATCGATAAACCAAAAAATTATCAACAAGAATCACGTAAGCTCTTAATTTATACACCTTATCAAGGTTCCTTAATACACGTTCGACATTTAGTGAAACCACGAATGTACGACCAAACGAAATGATAGATTTAACTGATTCCACGAAAATTGCGCCCAACGAAATTAAAACCATCCACAGTAGTTTGACGGTATGGCCCATTGCCATTATGAAGTTTGATTTGCTAATCATATGTGTATTGATACCAAACGTAAGGAGTGGATAAAATAGAAAAAAATGAATAGAAATTTAGTAAGTTTTTTTAACATCCATATGGCATAAATGTCAAGCAATGAGTAAACTTTTTAAAACTACATTATCGCAAATGGATGCCTATTAATAAACCGGAAATGTCATCTGTGTTGCAGATGTAAATGTATTGATAGCAGTAGACAAATTTTCCAATTATCGCTATAAAAAAATTGTAGCCGATAAAAACGCGCTTGCCAAAGCCAATATAGCACAAAAACAACAAATAACAACAAACAGATGACATAAGAAAAAAGGACAAGCCATGACAAACATGATTCCAAGTAGTCTGTTAACACATTACTTTTATTGACCCAAACAAACCTAATCACAGCTATTCTGCAACATTTTGCAACCGTTTTAAAAATAAACATTGTAACACTAATTTTTAGAAAGAAGATAGCTTAAGAATATGTTCTAAAGCAGTATTACTTTTACCTCTATGGTTGTAATATGAATGTTATTGTGTTGATAAATTATTTTTTGTTGTTGTTACATAATAAAACTGATATTTTATCCATTAGTTATTGAGATTTCAAAACAAACAGGCGCACAATAACCTGATATAATGATATATTACTTAAGATCTATCATATTTCAAGATAATTTTGAATTGAAGTTATACACTATATGTCATAAATTGTATCTGATAAAGTGAAAAATTTACATTTCACTTAATCTATTTCTGTTTTATAGTGTGTAAACACTTATATATTTTATCATCAAGGATATATCTGTTTTATAGATATAATTGAGAAATAAAATGAAATAAATCAAATAGATACCCATTTCAACACATACAACATGCATATACATTATAAATACAAATGGATACAAAACCAGATAAAATGATATATTACTTAAAATCTACCATATTTCAAGATAAAACTGAATTAAAGTTATACAATATATATATATATCATAAATACATCCTGATAGAGTGAAAATTTACTTTTAAGCTGAATCTATTTCGGATTTGATTGTATGTTAACACTCATGTTTGTATATGTTTTATCAAGAAAATATCTATTTTGTAAATATGATTGAGAAATAAAATAAAATAAATCAAAGAAAACCCCATTATAACACATACAACATGTAAACACATTATTGATATCCTCTCGGTATTTATCTGTTGTATACCCATTTTTAATAAATTGCGTTATAAGTAAATATAAATATAATGCGTAATACCATATAAAAATATTTTATTGTTTTATCGTAGTAAGTGTTTTCGATAATATTTATTTATCTATTTTAGTGGTTTTATTTACTTGTCTGTACACAATAATTTTAAAAGAAGAACGTAACTTAACGATAGCAATTTTTTTACCATTATATATCAATTCAGACCTAAATGACATTCACTGAATACTATTAAATAAAAATATACATATAAACAGTACTAAAATTTGTTAATTTAACATACAGTAAAACCTGTTTATGAAGGCCACCCAAGGGAACCAGTAAAAGTGGCTTTTATGGACAGGTGGCCTTTATAAACAGGTTCAAATAATATGAATGAGGGACAATTGGGCACAGTTCTACTGTCCTTATATAGAAAAGGTCTTTAAGACAGGTTGGACTGTAGTAACGTTTCGATATTATGCAAAGACCAAATTTAGTCAGACATAATTAGAACTTTAATGTACACTATCATCCATAACCACTGCGGTAGCTCAGTTGGTAGAGTGAAAGGTCGTGGGTTCGAACCCCGGCCGGGTCTGACCCAAGACTTGAAAGTGGGTAGTGACTGTTCTTTCGCCAAGCACTCGGCATTACGAAATGAAAGTCACGGTTCTTCGGATGGGAACTTAAAATAAACGAGGTCCCGTGTCACGTTGGGCTTGGCACGTTAAAGAACCTGCTGTATAATGCCATAAGCGCAACGCACAGGCAAAATTTCTGCACCTTCGCCTATAGCTGGCGACGTCTCGATATAAGTGAAATATTCTTGACTGGACGTTAAACGCCATTACTCACTCACTACATCCATAAATAACTATATAAATTCATATCTGCCATATGTTTATATTGCAATCTTTATGCCAAATGTCATTTATAGAATTGAAATATGATAATTCTGCAGTAGTTGATAGTGATTTCTTTATGATCTAAATATTTTATTTTGGCGTCCAAACATTCATACTTTTAAAAGTATTTTTGGCGAAAAGCCATCTTAGAAATTACAAAGTTTTATTTTTTAAAACATCTTATGAAGCCAAGCCAATAATATGAATAAAATTATGTTCTCATATTATTATCTAATACACTCCTTTTTAGTTAATGGATGTTATCCCCAAATATATTCAATAAAAACAGAACTATAGGAATGAATTTTTTTGTAAAATTATGGCATCATCATTTTTAACAGTTTGTGAGACGAGCTTGTTTACAAAACAATGTTGTCATTTTAAAAGGTATATCGGTATAAAAGCAGCACTAACAACATTAATAGCGAGTAAGGAATTAGATTATGATTTTACAATTTAGTACATCATTACACGTTAATCATGTTAATTAAATTATCCATATTTGACACTTAACACATTTGATATCTTTGGGGGACTGACTACGAATGTTATTTGATATCATTGTGACCTGATGTTACGACCAGTTAATTGGTAAATGTCTGGGATTAGAAACTAAATTTGTCTATCAGAAAAATATGGTATATATTAGTAACAGTTTATTATAACGTCAACATCTTAATTGATACATATGATATATTTGTTGTTATAAACTATACTCCCACTGGAAAAGAGGTTCTTCTACGAGCGTGTATATTATTTTGAATTAATCTTGTCGAACGTTTTTCTATTGTACAACCCTTGTTATATGAAAGTAATGAAACGTTAATTGTTTTATCTACAACGAACCTTTGCGCTTTGACGCCTGATGACAATGATAATGACGTCATTATGAGTGACATAATGAATATACAAATCTATATTAATGAAGAACAACAACTATTTTTTGGCATCAAAACTCCTTTTTTCACACCAGTATGACTTAAATACAAAATAACCAATGACTTTATTTCACCAACACAACAACGATAGATTCTTTATCACTGAACTGATACAAGTCTACTGAACTATGAACTGAATCATAATCAGGAGCGTGAAAAGTAGGCCCGAAACACCGGCTTCACTTCCCTTATAACGTAGTTAGAACATTGTTCTATATGCTTGTTTTTGATAAGATGACATATGAACTTTATTAGCACAGCCGTACCGAGTTTTAAAACCATAGATTGAATAACAAATGACAAGGCATAATCAAAACTGTGTCAACATGAAGTTAGTCATTTTAATTCTCCCCTTAAGACGAGTTTTACCGTCAGTACCTGCTTTTTATGTTTATTACTTTTGAATAAATTCAAACGTAGATTAAACTTTGGTCCGTGTATTACTGATGAGGAATAGTATACCAAAACTGGCCGTCTAGAGCTGCAAGATAAAAACAAGTTAGTAATGGTGTCTGTATAGCTCTTTGTGTTATCATTAACGTCTGTAGTTGAAATTCCATATAAGGATAAAGTCATGTTACCTATTAACTGTAGACCAGAGCGTAATGTTGCTTAAAACAACTTCTGACCAAAATTTAAAATTTTACGTCTAAGTTCTAATAAAACAACATTTCAGAGTTATTTAAAATAGGCAGTTTCGACAAATAAGCAGGCAAAATATCTAAAATGTTTAACAAAATTATGAAGTTGTCAAGACATTGCTAAAAATTTGTGGTAAAGCTGTCTTGAATCCAATCAGTTTTTTCTCACATGTCTGAATTAGTGTAATTAAATACTGGGGCTTCAGTTTTGACCCTCTTTGCAGACATTTCAGACTTAAAGATTAATGAATTGGTACTTATGTGATGTATTCATATAAAATAATTATCATTTAGATGATTTTATCAATTTATGCCTGATTAAATTATTCTAATTTTATCTATTATCCAAGAGGGAATTTGAAATAGTCATAGTAAATTGCAGAAATTGTATTATACCGGTATCTAAGTTGTACTTAATTATGTTCTGTTCCTTGACCGCATCAGGAAAAATAGTTCCCATCGCTTTCGAGGCGATGTGGTTTATCGAATGTATTTGTTAAAATGTTATCATTTTACTCCCACATACTTCATGTTTCGTAAATGTATAATAAATAAAATAAATGAATAAAAATGAAATTAATTAAGAAAAAAATGAAATAGAAAAATAATTCACAAAACAACATATTTATATTTATACTTCATTGAAACAAAATATAAAACTATATATAAATTATATAAATATGGTCTGTGGTTTGTCATGGTTTTAAATGTAGATTGTGTTTTGAAGGTCAAGGTGATACAGGTGCATACTAAAGTGTTTTTTAATCTAAAGTAGTTGCTGCTCTAGTAGAATTATATGAAACATGAAGCAAAATGAACGCTATGGTCGAATAGTGTATCATGATCTTATACATAAGGTCGTATTTTAAAGGTTGTAGAATGTCACATCTTCTCTTGGTTTTGCAATTGACAATTTATAAGAATATCATGGAATTTAAAATGTAGGTTTTTATTTGGTCTGGAGTTAGTGTCACGATCCTGAATTATAAATGATATTTCCTTTTTAAAGTTGATCAAGTTTATTTAAATTAAACGGAAAAAGTGCGGAGTCTGAGTGATATTTTTAAAAGAATTTAAAGGTGAAAATTAATTTGTTTATAAATACTTCTATGCCTATTCGTTATTTGTTTACTTTTGATTTGTATGCAGTCTAACGAGAATGTAACCAGTAAATGTGACACAAAATCGGCATTGAAGTCTCTAATGCATAAATATTGATTCTTAATTGATGGAAATTTATTTCAATATCAACATCTAGACAAAAGATTGATTTTGTTTGGCGTTTGGAACAACTCAGTTTTTCTCAGTTGTCAAAATCACTCGACCTATCCAATAATGTCAAGAAGTTTTAAACGCAGGCACAGTTCAGAAGTCATAACATACGACATACTTCAATCTGATTGTTTAAATTAAAATTAGAATTTACAGTTGCAAGATTTTCTGCTATGCCGATATTTCTGTTGTTTCTTTAGAACACTAAAATGACAATTCTTCAACCCAATGATTTTTGTAATCTATAAGAATTAGTAAAATATTAAAAATCGGTACAGTTAAATAATTTGTTCTGATAAACATGTCAATTTTTTTTTATTTTGAGGTAATCATATATTTTAAATTTTCTAAAGATTTAACAAAATATATGTATTATTAGATTTAAAAATAAACATGTATATTTGATCATTTCAGTTAACTATGATAGAGGGTGTGTTAAAAAGATGGTAAAGTTATAAACCAGTAGATTAACATTATATGCGACATATCGCTGTCTTAAAAAAAAAAAAAAAATGGTCGATGTTATTTCGTTATCTATAAAAATAATCAGTTACTGCATAAACGTTCTTTTCTCGGCCTTAGTTAATGACACATAGTTGCTGACCTTACTACATTTTATTTTTTCTTGCTTTATAAACACCTTGCTTAGATTTTCTTTTTTTTTAATTGATTGTTGCTCCTTCATTTTTGTTGTCTTGTACATGTATGTATTTTCCTCTAATTGGCATTTGTATCTGTGATAATGTGATGTATTATTAACAGAATGACCTATACATTGTCATTGATCTACAACAAACTGCAAATAATTAGATCCCAACTGAATATACATGTGCATGTCTGTTTGTAACTCATTGATGATGAATGATCATAAGCAGAGACTACTGATTATAAACGACTGGCTACAGCATCAGCAATATTGATAAAATCGATCATTTGTGTTAAAACATTACTATTTGACTTTTAAAAACAAGGGATCGTTTCTGAATATGCAATGGAAAGATATAAATTTGAAAAAAACATTAACGAAGAAATAATAAAAACACACAATTTTGATTACACACTACCGTATGTAGTTGGCTAAATATGATGTGCTTATCCTTCCGGAGCACCCGGCCTCACTTCCCTGGTAAAAGGTCACGTGTCAAAGCTAACTTTAGGTCTAAAGTTTTTACTTTGCTTCTGGATTGTGATTCAGGCATGGGCTAGTATGTTTGTTTTGTATGATATGTAGATCAGAGACATGAATATAATTGTAAGGCTCTATAAACAAACTTATTATTGAGTTTCTCCAAATACCAAAAGATGATTTCTATATACTTGACCGGCAACAGTAATAGCTTTGGAAGAGGATTGACAATACTCTCGTCTTGTTACACTAAAGGCATTTATTAGAAAATTGATTCGTAAATTGATGTCACATTCTGATTAAGTTAGATCACAGTTCCCTAAAATGATTACAGAAACATGAAAATGCATATTGATATTGGGTTAGGTCTGTCTGGTATTGGTCTAGCTCATTTTTCATCACTCGTAAGAATTCGTGAAACATTAGACAGCAGATATATCAAAGTTCAATGCTACTTGTTATTAAACATGCGAAGGCAAATCCCCATTGCATAATGGCGCTAATGCTTAATCAATACCTGTATTTAAAAGGCTCTTTCTTGTGAACAGCACTTCGTGTTAGTCTAGTAGCACCCAAAACAGTCGCTAAACGTGCACAGGTCATAAAAGCAGATAACACTTTTACAAAATACACATTAACTTCATTAACTTAAAATTAATCATTCTATGATAGCCTTTCTATTTCTTTTCATCCATGTTCTAGCCAGAAACATTCTCCATCTCCCGTTAATTGGTTTTTTTTGGTTCCATAGACGAAGTTGCTTATTATAATGTACAATCTGTTGATGATGTGCTATTGCCATATGTACCACTTCTGTTAGCAAAAAGTAATGAGTTTTGTTCTTTTGGATGATTTGATAACGTACCTTTTGCAATTCATTTTGCACCACAAAGGGTTTTTTTGTATAACAGTGCCTTTCAATGCCTAGGTCTTGAATACCATATAGTGACAAAATCTAATTTTGATAGTGACATTTCATTTACAACGCAGCTAAATTGATTGAAATGGAGTACTATCTTTCAGCACAAAATTCTTGGTTATTATTTTTGTCATGAATGCCCTTGCAATATGTAGAGTTTTCAATTGTTCCGATCAACAAGTTCTCTACTGAATTTAATTTATTTTGTTTTAAAGAGAACTCTGAGACTACTGCACTTTAAATTAAAATGAATGAACTTCAAACTAGAAAATATTTAATTGTATTTTATGTAATAGTTTATTGTATCGCAGATAGGTTTAGAGAGAGATGTGAATATCATGCCACCTTTTAATGCTTTAAACAATTATTTGTTTATAAAACTATAATATTTACCCATTATTACAGCCTAATACAGTAGCACTTGATACTAGCGAAGGTGATAAACAGGTTAATTTGTATTCATGACCAGTTAGTTGATGGTATTTAGACACAAGGAATTCCTTATTATGTAATGAACCTCTTTATCTTTTATAGGAAAATCAATAGTGTTTTTGTCTGTAAGAGTTTTGTCATCAGTTTAATTTCTGAAGCCGTTGGATTCTGCTGAAATGACTCCAATTTTGCATAGTCATGTATGTATTGTTTTTCATTCCACAGATTTTACCATTACTAAACTAATAAGGCATACCAGTATAGATTTATTTTTGTCTTTAAATGATAGCCATTGTCACGTTTGATAGTTATTCCAACTTTATGAACGTTATATAATGTCCCAGTTTCGTTTTGGATTGATTGGACATATGCCCAATGTAGGTTTTATCTGGCTTTGTGGGGAAGTGATCATTTATGAGACCTATGTTTCTCCCAAATCTGAAAAATGTATATTTTATTGATTATAATTTTGATCTTTATTTACGTAATTGTTCGTTGATGTTCGAATACATAATATACATATGCAATCTCTGAAAACAGGATTTTAGTAAAAATGAATATGGTTTACAAATATTCATATCCTAATTTTAGCATTCCATTCGTTTTTTCGTTGATTAGAAGCTTTTGAGCATATAGGTAGAAATAAATTGACAGTGAACTCTTGGTGACTTATCCACTTCAGAACTACTTTACTGCAACAATTTCCATGCATGACAATTTACTTGGTGATCTATTGTAACATGTATCATAATGTTGTTAACAGTTGATAACAGGGATTTATTTAGATATAAGTATTTGTACCTTTGATCCGTCAATATTTCTTTTGTAAATTAGATACAAAAAATTACAAAAATGCAAATCATTGCATTTTTGTAAAAAAAATGTATCGCAGATAGGTTTCGAGAGGGGTGTTTTTATTAATCATGTCATGCCACCATTTTCTGCTTTAAACAATTATTTCTTCGAAAATGTAGTAGTTACACATTAGTACAGCCTAATGCAATAGCACTTGATATATGCAAAGGTGATAAACAGGTTAATTTGTATGCATGACCAGTTAGTTGATGGTATTTAGTCACAAAAAATTCCTTATTACGTAATGAAACCTCTTTATCTTTTATAGGATAATCAATAGTGTTTTTGTCTCAGAGTTATGTCATCAGTTTAATTTCTGAAGCCGTTGGAGTCTGCTGATACGGGTCAAATGACTCCAATTATGCATAGTCATGTATGTATTGTTTTTCATTCCATAGATTTTATCATTATTAAACTAATGAGGATATACCAGTATGCATATCTTTCTGTCTTTAAATGATAGGTATTGTTACGTTTAATAATTATTCTAACTTAATTTTTATTATATCTGACATGTTATATAATGCACCACTTTCCGTTTGAATTGGAAATATGTCCACTGAATATTTAATTTTCTTTCGCGGCGAAGTACTCAGGTATGCTTCTCTCAATTCTGAAAAAATATATATATTATGCATTACAATTTTGTTCTATATTTACACAACACACCATTGTTCATATTGTAAAACAAGAGCATGGGTATCTACTTGCTGTACATTGTTTGTAACTGTCTTATATACAGACGCAATCTCTAAAAAAACAGGGTTTTAGTAAAAATTAATATGGTTTACAAAATATGTATATTATCATTTTAGCATTCCATTTATTTTGTCGTTGATTAGGAGCTTCTGTGTGTATGTAAGTACATATCAATTGACAGTGAACTCTAGGTGACCTATCCACTTCAGAACTTCTTTACAATAGCCATTTACATCCATGTCTTAGGTGATCTATTGTAATATGTATTATAATGTTATTAACAGTTGATAACAAGGATTTATTTAGATATAAATATTTGTACCTTTGATCTGTTATATTTGTTTTGTAAATCAGATACGGATCCACGCACCAATTAAGCATTAATTTCTTCTTTATTAAGTTAGGGAACCGATTTGTCATATTGTAAATCTATTTTTTATTTGACCAATGGTCACTTGTAATCTTCTTTATTCGTGTTGATTGACACAGACATGGATATGTTCGTGATAATTCCTGTTTTAATTTATTTTTGAACCTTTGACTTGTTTATTGTCATTTTCTAATGGTGTTTTCTAAATCGTAACCCGGTATAGAAATGGGAACCCTTGACTTGAATGATTCAGTTAGTGTCATTTAATACAGACCATTTGTATTGCAGCCACTTCTGAATGATCTTATTTGGAATTGATCCTTAAAATAAGCCAATCTGACAAGAAAGATCAAAAGCCAAAATTAAGTCATTGTAGTGTTAATGAGATTAAATGTGGCTCTTTAGTTCATTTTAGTTCTGGGTCAATGTCTTCGAAGATTTAGGCACCAGTATAACTGTACATTTTGTATACATTAATGTCTGCTTTTAAATCAGATACCTTATATATGTGTATTTTCGAAGCAGGAAATGAATTTGACAATGTAACTCTTAAATTTGATGGAACAGTCCAATTAAACATTTCCATACGTTTGTCGGTAATGAATTTGTTACATTAACAGACAGGGTTATATGACAATGATTGGATTAGATAAATGCCTTTGTTTTTATCATAACCCTTATCATATAACCCACCAACGTTCAAAACGTTGCATTAAAATGTCTATTATAAAATAGGCCCTAATTGATACCAGAAAACAAAGATTTGATAACTTATAGTAGAAGCACAATGCGTATTGTTTTGACAATAGTCTAAAACAATTTAAATATATTACATGTATAAAAACACTAGAAAAGTTGTAAACATTCTCGCTACATTCAATTCCACGCACAATTATTAAGTAATTGTTGTGACAAAATTAAATTTGAAACATGTAATAAATTTGCATAATGTAGCCATATTGATGATTCCCTTTAAAATTCTTACAGGGAGATGGATTATCCTGAATTTAAAAAAAAACCTTTTAGCCCTAATGATTCAGTTAGTGACATTCTGTACAAACCATTTGTGTTGTAGCTACTTCTGAATGGTCGTATTTGAAATTGATCTTTATAATAAGCCAATCTGACTAACAAGTTTAACAGTTAAAATTAAGTCATTGTGGTGAAAATAAGATCAAATACGCTTCTCTAATTCATTAAAGTTCTGGAGTCAAATACTTTCAAAGATTTAGGCACCAGTATTGCTTATGTGGCTAAACGTTTTGTGTACATTTATGTTGGTCCTTGATTGAGATAAGATACCTTAGATATATATATGTGTTTTTAAACAGAAACTAATAATATTGATTGGACAGTTCAACGCTGCAAAGTTGATGAAAATGTTTCATTAAGTAAATATTGTAGTTTGTTGGTAATAGACTCATTCCATAAACATACATAAGTGATAACAGAATATAATCTAACCTTTATAAACCAACGCTTAAAATCTTAATCTAGCAGTACGGTATTATTATGCAGAAAATAATCCAAAATATGAGATCTACAATTTAGATGTTTTTGATACATAAACATCGAAAATGTTGTTTAAATAATAGCTGTTGACAATAAAATTAGAGATACAATTTAGATGTATTCGATGAATAAAAATTAATAATGTTGTTGAAATAATAGCCACGCTACATTCAAATCTCAGCACAATTATCAACTAATTGTCGTGACGAATTTAAATTTGTGGTGTTGATTGTTTAGTGTACATTTATGTTGGTCACTGAATAAGCTCTTTCTTATTTAAGATTCTATACCTTAGACATATGTGTTTTGAGCAAAAAGAAGACAGTTCAAAGCTCTACATTTGATTTAACAGTTTGAATAAAAGAAGTGTCCTTAGTTTTGTCTGTAACGAATTGAATGACAAGTGTAGGTAGCTAAACAGTAGGTGCTTATTCCTCCGAAACACCCGGACTCACTTCCCAGTTGGAAATCCACGTCTTTAAGTTGATTTGCCAACTTCAAAGATTTTACTTTGCTTAGGGATTGTGGTTTCAAAATGAATTGGTATGTTTGTTTTGGATTTCTTAAATAGGCAGTTGTTATATCAGAACAGATCTTTGTCATTATATTAAGCCAACGTTAACATCTAGAGCAAGAATTACAATGATTGATATTGTGAATAATAATCTAAAATAATCTAAAGACTGTATATAAACGTTGGGTAAGTTGTTGGCATATTATTCACGCTACATTAAATTCTCAGTACTTTAATGAAGTAATTGTAATGAGTAATGAAAAAATTAAATTTGAAAGATATATTAAATTTGCATTATGTAGACATTTTGAGGATCAACTAAAAATAACGTGTAACGAGTGAATTATCATAGAATTTGCTGGATTTGAGAGGCTTTTATTATTCAAGAAACAAACTTAAGATAATTTTCTCTCAAACTTGATATTTTAACAATCTGATTTATTCATTCTATAAAAAATTCAAATGTTTTAAATTTTCTTCCGTATTTGGAATTTTTTTAAATTGATGTTATAGATAACAATTTGACAGGATCTAACCAAGAGATTACTGCATCAATAAAATTTTCTAACCGCAAATTGCTATATAAACGTTTGTTGAAATCTTAGAAAAAAATCACAAAAATGTCCTTCTCTAATTAATTCAAATTGAATTTAACATTTGAATATTTTAGTCTGATTGTCTTTCAATGACCTCGTTAATGCTTTTTCGTCAAGATAGATATATTGCTTTTATTCTGAGCCGTCGACTGTGGCATTTTGCTGTATATTATGAAACACAAACATACCGGTACAAATCAAAACCCCAAAAGCAAAGTAAAATCTTTAAAATATTGCAATTTCAGTTAAACGCGTGAACTTCCATCAGAAAAATGAAGCCATTGAATTTTGTTTTGCATACGATTGGCAAGATCATATTATCTTAAGTAATCAGTAAAGCACGAATAAAAGGTATTTAAAAGAAAAATCTTAGTTTATCTTACAGTATATTTGTAGAGCTTTTCCCCTCTGCCAACATTTGGTACAAAGAAGCATTGTGTTTGCAAAGGAAACGTATATAATATTAGAATATTGCAAGTCTATTTTTATCAAGGTCCTTAAGAACTTTATTTTCGTCATCATAATATTGTTTAAAATTGTTATTTATCTATATTCAACATTATCCTCGAAATATTTTACGTCCCTAGTGCAATGTTCTTTTTATTCTCAATTTTGATTTCACTCGTGGCTGGTGATAGACTGGAGGTGCTTACTCCTTCGAAGCATTCGGTCTCACTTACCAGCTGGAAGTTAACGTTAAATTTAATTTGTCTTACCGTTAAACTTAATTTGTCAACTTTCATTTTGCTTTAATATTGTGACTTGGACATGCGTATACGTTACATACATTACATGATCACGTCTCTAATACAACAGTTGGCCCTAGTTTTACAAAAAGTAAAGTTACGCATTTCAATGTGTTTGTTCTCTGAAACATTATGCGACCTAGAGGCCGCAGTGGCCAGTCTTTAAATCCAGGGTCTCCCATCACTGTGAGTTCGAGTCCTGCTCACACCATATGTGGGAAAGTGAATTGTTATTGCCCTTGGCCTTTACTGGTTCACCTGGTGTCAGTTTAATGTGACTCGGGGAGTGGTACGCTTGTCTGTGGCGTGCTGACTCGGTGAAATAGCATCTTAAAGTACCCCTGAGTGAGCTCTGGTGCAAGGCAGATCATTATACACCCGTACTTAACATGCAGACATGCACGAACTTGTTTATAGATGAAGTCATAGAGATAAATAAAGTAGTTCTTGTCGCGAATAGCTGAAAAATTGTTGATGCGACGTAAAGCAACATTCAACAACAACGACAGCATCAGGCTGACTAAACATTGCAGTGACAATTTTGAAACAATATAACGTTTGGGACTATAGGATGTTTAGTGTTTGTACATAAAAATTGAACTACGTTAAAATTAATTTTTGGGGGCGTCATAGACTTTTTCTTGCTCTTTAAAATACAACTCTCAAAAGAATTAAAATATACTTATCCGTGTCCAAGTCACAATCTAAAAACAAATTAAAATTAAGTACAGTTGAGTCAAAAATCAAACGTTTGTTATGTCGGCAATGTAACATTAATGTATATTAAATTATCTAACCATCAATACAAAGCCTTATCTAGCTGGTTTAATCTGACAGACTTAATTCCCGTCCGCCAGATCTTGTATTATATCAGAAAATTGTAAACTGATTCTCATCCGTCAGATCTTGTGTTATATCAGAAAATTGAAAACTAACCAATATGATAATAGTGAATCAGAAATTAATTTAGCCATAACAGTGTTATCTTGATATTATCACTCTTGATAGATATTGACTACAAGCTTAGAACAAGAAGAATAGCACCCTGTGGAATTTAAAAAAAAGCTATGTTCTATCAAAAGCTGCAATATTGCTATTTTATATGAATACAAAAAAGAGAACCAAAAGGGTGGTTAATAAGAGCTGATGAAAATAAGTACTTTAGCAAAAAAATAATAAAATAAAATAAAAAAATTTAAAAAAAAACCCAAACCAAAACAAAAGAATTGAATAAACTGATAAAACTATTAATACTTAGTGCGCTGATCATAGTGATGCAGGTTATATAAGAAAGAACTTAATAAAACATATTAGTCCATAATAAAAAATTAAACACAAACGGTCATTAGGGATATGGCGCTGAGAACTCTAGAATGATGTTTTGCTACACCAGCCACGTGTGTAATCAAAATTGGCAAAGAAAGGAACATGACATAATTGGTTATTCATTGTATCGAGAAGAATTTTAGACCAAGACAACATACTTATCAACAATTATGATGATGGCCAAAAGCTTTTTGAGGGCCTTGATTATCTTAAGCTTGAAATATCTCTGAGTCAACAATTTATTTTGAAGGAGTTTGCTGGGGACAATATCTACCAAAGCGTTGTAACTGTCAAAGACGTAAACCATTATAAGAAGATCTATTGCTACATAAAAACGAAAAATTCACAATTGAAATTTTTTTGAAAACCTTTGCCACGTAGCTTAACTTTTTAGATATTCTTCTGATGCATGAATTTAATTTACATTACGAAAGAGAGTTTGTAACTGTAAAAGAAACAGTTTTGGATTAGAACCACTCATAATTATAACTCCCGAAGTCGAATGTACACTTAAATATATCCCAAGGTTTTTGGGTATAGTACTTCACGAGAGGGTTTCACAACCACCCAACTTCTTAATTGTATAACAAGTTTTTTAAATTAAAAATAGGCTAATTTAATCAGAAAGTTGCATAATACAAAACTTGGACATGCTATGCCTATGAAAGTGGTATAGAAACATTGTTTGAGTAAGTCAGTGTGCAAAGCAAAAGTGTACTGTGATATAAGGTTGTGTATAATTATTCCTATTTCTTATTTTAAGAAAGATACATCATATGAAATCGTAATTCATATTATAAACCTCTTTTGATATATTTCCTACAGGAAGCATGGCAAATAATTTTGATAATATTTCGGAGTATATACGATTGAATAGCCCCTTAATGCTTAATCGACAAACTATAGTCCTCTTAGCGTGCATTTATTGAGCTTACATCCGTAAGTTTTATTCAGTTTCTTTTAAACTGCTTCCTTATTTGAAGATTAATAGAGGTGTACTTTAAATGCTGCAATCTAACTTTCTTTGGAGCACAAATGGCATATAAAGTTCTATTTATAAACGTTTTTGCGAGATATACAAAAAGGTACCATTTCTTTAAATATCCCCTGCTTTGGAAAAAAAACTTAAGCAATATGAATTAAATCTTATCGTAATTGTAGCGAATAAATTCAAATGGGAATCAAAAGTCTGTATGGCATCTTCTTGTCATGACTTTGATAATACAGTGAATTTCAACAATAATGATGTCATCCAAATCAAAGGTTGTGAATTTTAACTATTAACAAAATGATTCATTACTCTGATCAATTACATTTATTTGTGATTGCACCGTATCAAATTATATTTTGCTCCTTTTGGATTTTTTTCAGGTACTTTTTCAGTTTCGATTTCCTTTCTCCCTTTTTACTTCCTTTTTAAAATCTTATGAATTGAGATTTGAATGTAATTTGATGTGGAAAGTCTTTGCTGATTATAAACTAAAACGAATTACTTTGCCTTTTGTAGGATAAGATTTACACAGAAAACATAATCAAGTCATTGCTTTAATGATAAATGCATTGCATAACACAGTAATGTTAGAAGTTCAAACCATATAAAATGCAATTTGCTACAATTTTTTAGTTTTTGTGCAATTGCATTTGCTTGTGTGTTTCATCAGATTAGATCTAAGCTTCTTGAAATATGTTGAAAATTGTTTTAATGGATGTCGAGAGTTATTGTATGCAGATTAACAACTGTAACAAATATCTTTTGACGATGAACATGCTGCCTTGTAGGATAACATTCACAAAAATGCAGAGAAAAAAAGAAGTAGAGGAAACATTAATGATAAAAAAACTGCATTACGTCATACAGTAATATATCAGACTATAATTTGTAATGATTGTATATGATAAGGACCCTCAAAATTTACTTTATCAATGAAGATTTAAAAAATCTGATCATTAAAGATCGTGCACAATTTGATGGCAAAGTACACAGCCAGTCTATTTTAGTATTAATGAACTTGTAATGAATAAAGCGTGAGCCATTGCGATTATACACGTATGGCGATACGCTACTTTCACCTATATGCATTATTTAAACCCGTCCGTGTTTATAAAACTCTGCCATCAGATCGTGTCCGGACGATATCCAAATAAATTGAATCATGGACAGATGTACATTAATATATGTTTTTAAATCATACATTACAGTGTTTTTTAGGCATATATCTTAACTTGCAGTAAAGGTTGTAAATTTTACTTAATGTATTACAGCATTGTTTTAATGACATATATCTAATTTAATTCAGTTAAGATGGCGAATTTTATTAAATCTATTACAGAACTATTTCAAGGCATATCTCAAAAAGTATAGCGATTCTATGCCATTTAAATTATTTTAAACACATATTTTGATTGCCAAGATAAAAAACAATAAAGAATTAAAAATTTTCATCTTATTCGGGCTCATCTTTTTCAAAGAGAAAGTATAATACGACCAAAAGACCAAATATGTTTTAACGCCATATTTGTAACGTCATCACTCTTAAGAGAGGAAAGGCAGTTGTCATTTTGACACATAGTTTTAAAATTACTCCAAATAAATACGTTGATGAAATACTCAATTTAGCCCCTTTGCATTTTACATCAATAAAAATGCAAAAACATAACCCAATGAAACAGATCTTCACCGCGCAAGCGTTCTTTGACAATTTGGTACACTGCATATGTGGTCTAAAACGAAACCCCTCTGACAACTGGCTTTTTTGGTGCAGATTAATCTGATGTGTTTCTTATATTAATGATAGATTGAAGGATCAAAACAGATACGAAATGGATAAATGGCAAATTTACTAGTGCCATTCTGTATACACCAATATTCTTACGTATTAGATTACTTTTAATTGATTAACTTTGTGTCATCACATAAAACACTTTCCAGCAAACTCGCAAAAATTTGTCAAAACTTAATACAAAATATACTGACCTAATAGGAAAAATTTTTTTTTATTCATGAAAAAGTTAATTTAATTCTGTACATAGCGCAATTTTTTAACTTTTTAACAAAACAACAAATATGACTATGTCAAAATTGTCCCTTCTGTACCTTCTTACTTGGAACAACTATAAACGTTAGGTCATAATTGGAATATGCATGATGATCATACCTGGAAAAAACCCAAACAATAATGACCTACCTTACCATAAATGTCCTGATGTAACTTTGAATAAGACCCAATTGGTGTATAAACTTGATCAAATTTCCAAAATTTTCGCAAAATGTCTCTATGTATAGGAGAACTGACGATAATGTTTTTAATTAATAATATAACTTGGTTAGGTCAGTGCATTTTAAATGCATTTTATTGATAGTTTAACGGAAACATTTTCAATTAGAAGAATTAAATAATAAAACCATGTGCACTCAATGTATGGAAATACAGTAACTGTCATTTAGTGTCATTATTTTTATAGACATTGTATTTCATTTGTGTATAATTGACATACAAATGCTTTATCACACATACTATTATGTAACGGAGATATTAATAACTAGTATGTCCTTTTAGACATCAGGCTAAAAATGGGAATTGAGCGATTCCATAATATGTTGGAACCATAGAAAATAATGTTACATACTTGAATATCTTTTTAATAGAATGGTTGTCTCATGTGTAGGAGGGGAAGGATTAAATTCTTGTTTGATCTGACATATCAATACTCCAGAACAGGAAGTGAGGAGGAATTAAAGTCACACTAGGACTTACAAATTATACCTTAAAATCCCAGTAAGATTTCCCATTAGCAACTAGGTATATTTCTTTTCTTGATCAATTTTTAGAGTGGATAAATAAAGAAGTGTAATTTCAACAGTTTCAGGTTTGACATAATGAGTACATAGATTCACTCAACAGACATTATAATTTGAAGGATCTCATGTCACTTAGGCTAACAGATACTTTGATGGTATAAAAGTGATATATAGAATGTTAGAGATGAAGTGTTTAATTCATATGCTTCAAATATATTGGTATTATCACGTTTTTCATTTCTTGAGATAGTAGTGTATGGTCTTCTGCATATTGCATAATTTTGTAAGACACTTTTAAGTCATTTTTGCGTTCAAACATTACATGCTACATTACATAAATAGTATAACATGACAGTTGTTGATTCTTTCTTGTCGCCCGTGATCTCCTTTAAACTGTCTAGACATACATAATGAAAACCCCATTTATCATTGTGATAATATCTTACTAGGGGTATTAAATACACAACAACTGATAACATCATACAGTAATTATAAAGGTGTTAGCGGAATACAGACCATCAAGTGTTTCGTCATTAATCTCAATTTGCATTCTTGAAATCATTTTGCTTTGAAGATTACTTCTATACAAAGTACGGAAAAACTTGAACAAATGTCAAAAGTGCGAAGTTTGAATTTCGGTTACAAGTTTTTGATAGACTAGGCATGCTATATATCTTTGCATCTTTTGACAGTTCCTATTTTATTAATATCCATTTTTTAAAACTTGAATTGGTTAGGTCCTGCAGAAGCTCGTAATCCCCACAATTGGATACAATTTGGTAACTATATCTAGGTCCCGTCTAAAGTTATAAGTTTTATAATCAGTGGTAGGTAGATTCCTTGAGAAGTAGTTTTACCATATTGTTGGGTATCATTTTGCACTAGATCTAGTTATCTTTCAAAGTGATAACTCTTATAGTTGGTGGTTGTTTGGGTCCTTCAGATGTATTTATATTATTATACTACACGACACTATTTGGTCATTAGTTCTAGTGTCTGTACAGAGTCATTATTTTATAATCAGTTATAGCATAGGTCTTTCAGAAGTACTTAAAATACATTTAATGCTAATATTTTTCACTAGATCTATTGCCCGTGCCAAGCCACACCTTTTATACATGTTGAGTTTTGTTTAATAAAGGTGTTTAACGTCTCAATCAAAGTTTTATACATGTAATACGTTGCCTCAACATATGCTGCCTAATGACAATGGCATATGTTTTAGCTGCAAATGGATTTCCCCTATTCCAATTTAAATCTTATACAAGCTATAAGCTAATCAAGTAATTATTTGCTTATTGCAGACATGGCTTAGGGAACAGAAGGTCTTTTTCAGTACATTTTTACTTTTTAATACCAAAAAATATCATTGACATAACGCATGTAGGCGATCGTAAAACCCCATGCTCCTCTATATCATATTAGTTACAGATCGAAGCAAAAAATAAACCTATAGCATAGACTTAATTATCTACGCCTCTGAAGATAGAGGCAATTGGATCAAAGACATTCTTCCTCATTCTAATAATATAGATGGACTAGTTTCCTCAATTATTAGTCAACCCGAATGCATTAATTTACTTATATCAAAGTCTAGGTTTCATTTCACATTACCAGAATTCAAATTTATTCAGAAACGTGACATTTGAATATTGAAAATTTTGCTCTTAACGCCTTGAAATATTTCACAATAACGCATTTTAATTTACTGAAAGATTGTTAACATAGAAATAAAAGTGTTAAAGTACTGCGTTAGAATGGTATTAATTTCATGAGCGGTTTTATGAACAATTGAATTATTGTTGTTAAAGTAGCGGACCTGACAATACTATTTTGATAGCAGCTGGTTCTGAAGACATATAACCAGTGATATTGTTAAGAATTGTCTCTCAAATGGAATTTGTTGGCAGCACATTCAATGATGATTAGTATTGTAATTATGTCGCCATTGTGGAATTGACTATATGTCGATCGTTTAAAAGCCACATAATTTTAACAACAATATAAAAGTAAACATTTGTTTACTATTTTGGTGTATAATCGCGAATAATTATTTTTACAAACAAGACACATTTGGACCTCTGAACATCTCCATTGGTGTGGTTATAGTAGTATCAAGATCCCTAACCATACAACCAGTAGTCCATACATACTAATTACAAACAGCAAAATCATATCAAACAATACACCACGTAACTTGCATGTATATGTCATTCATTCAAATAAGAAATGACTATTTTTATACTTAAACTGTGCATGTTTATATTTCTGTAAGAAACTCAGTTGCAGGTTACTTAAATCTATATGAATCATATGCACATTCAATCAAATGACTGTTGATAATAGTTTTCAAAATGCACTTCAGACAGCATATTTTACATTTAAAACTTTAAAAGATCGCATCTCAAAAACAAATTTGCAGACTTTTGCAAAAAGTGTTAGTAAGTTACTCTAGAAAGAATCTTACTTGGAAACTTCATTGAAGATGTTTTCAAGTTTCATAAAATTGTGATTTAAAGTTTGGTAGAGAAATTTCAAACGAAACGTGCGAGTGACGGAATTTTAAATAGTAATTAAGGAATGGCATTTTTCTACCACGAAAATAAAAGTATTTAAATGCATGGTTATGAAATGGTTTTGGATAAATGACCATTCTATCCCTATGTTTATTTTTGGTTTCAACATTTACAGTAGACGAAAGTGATTTTTAATGAAAAATGTACCTAGCAACAACCAGCGAAACCCCAAACACGACTGATAAATGATAAAATAGGCATACGGGACAAGGTAACGAGTATATATATAAATCGTCTTTGGGTGGACACTTGAGCAAAATGTCCAGTGTTGTTAATATAGAAATTCCGGATGGACTCCTACTGATTTTACAACCAGCGGTTCTAAAATGAAATGCACATTTACAAAATACAGGAAAGTGTTGTTTTCCAAACAGTGAAACCAACTGTCCTTGCATGTTTTGGACCCCCTTATAAAAATTTGTGAAACTACAGTTTTGACGGGTTTAGTACTTGATATTTTGTTAACTTATATTTGTCGAAAGACTATTTGTATATACTACATAGGATATTTTTCAAATGGCATACTAGTAATTGATAAAATGTTCAATTTTAGATTTTAGTGAATTGCGAGTGACAAAACTAATGAAAAGATTTGGGAAAAATCAAATTTCTTCAAATATGGACTAAATGAATAGAAAATACTGAATAGGGCTATAAAAAACTTACTTTCATGTGATTAACAAGCAGTTTTAGGGGTAATCATGCACTTTTGTTAGTTACAATCTACTCTGTTTTGAAAATAATAAAATATTAGAAATATGGTAAAATTGTATTTTGGTGAGGGTATTTACCTATTACTTTTTTCGAATAACGTCCAATTCCTACTGTAAAGCGATGTTTTATAATATCATTTGACGTATCAAAATGGCATTATTTATGTTTTGAAACATATGCTTTGTTCTCAGTGTCTGAAATCATTTTTGTCAAGGACAGCAGTTTTTGTGTGAAATATATAAAGGGAGATAATCGTGTCTTTTGCAATTTTATTGCATCAATGTACATCTGCTAGATCTAGTACTATGTCACATGCAAGAAACTATTAAACAAATCATTGATGTCAAAATTTGTTTTCCAAACAAATTCTTGACTAGCTATGAATTACTTTTATGGGGTGCTCCAAACTTTCTAGATGGACCTGTGTATGTAATCTATAAAGAATGCAAGGAAATCTCATAGTTTTGTCGCTTTTTAAGTATTATTTCTGAAAAACTTGTTAAATTTGCAAAACATTTTGAATAAAAATGGCTCTTTTGGTTTCTTTAATGTTTGATCAACTGTTTAAAGCATTTAAATGTGATTATTGACCATAATCAGTTGAGGAACGCGTGGTTTTATAAATCATTAAAGATTTGTTTGTAGGAAAACTGTCCGGCCGTTTACAGCATTTACAATTTTCTATGAAAGCACTGATATTAAATTTCCTTATGTTGCATTTAAGATAAATTGGTATGTCAAATCTTGTTTGAATGTACATTGATCCTGTTGATAGTAAAAAGTGCCCACTATAATACATGATCCATCTCTCAGTCATAGGTAATTTCCTTAATTGACATCCAATGGACTCCTTTTTCTCCGACGTTTATATTTGATACCACCTCACAGGATAAAGAGAATTTAAATTGCCAGATGCTGATACTCTATAATTACGTCATTCATAACTGTACTACACTATCATTGAGTGTTTTCTTAACCGATCTTTAAAAATACATTTTCTATATATGGCGGTACTTTATTAAGTAATTTTATATGAATGGTTATGTTCTTGATAAATTGGTTTGTCTGTTTATATAACTTCTTTTAAAATCATTTTCTCTATAAATTGACACTCTATTTACCAATTACATATGATCTGTCATTATTTATAACTTGTATTGGTTAGTCTTGATTTTGTGTTTGTATAACTTCTAAAATATATTCTGTATAAACTGGTTCTTCATTTAAGTTTAACAATTACTTAAGACATAACCGGTATGTAAACTGTATAACTCCGCGAAGCGGGTCGTACAAAAGTTTACACACCGGTTTTGGGGGTTAAAATAATAAACCCTAAAAATATCGAAGCTATTTCTTATAATTTAATTCAAAAATAATTTTGGAATTTCATTTGTTATTTTTATGACAATTAAATGTTTTTAAAACTTTACATTCAAATTGCTACCATCATATGACGCATTAATACAAATGACGTCACTGACGTAATGAGCTCGTAACCATTTACAACTGCCGACTCCGCCATTTTTATTGATCACGTGGCCAATGTAGTTATCATTAATAAACTGAAAATAATGAAATTAAAAATATACATAGAAATAAGTTATATATGAATGGTCATACTCCATTTATCATTATTGGTGAAATGTTTTATATTTTCTTGAATTAACTAGACATTTTATTTTTTTTAAAGTATATTAATAGCATAATTATATCATAATCATAGGTTTATGCATGATCATTGAATAACCATATATCTAAATCCATCTTTAGGACATTTTCTAAATATGGTTGCTCTAATGGTTTTTACTATGAATGGCCATATTTGTTTGTCCGGGATTATAAAGTTGTAGAGCTGTCTGATAGCAATTATACAGGTCTGCTTTATATATTGTTGACAAAATACTAGTATAGATGTTATGACTGTTTGCCTAGAAAGATATTATACAAATATAGCAGAAATGGGAGGTCAATATATGTTTCATTTACACATTTGACGCAGTATTAAACTAAGGATTTAATTTTCAATCATAAAAAGAAAAATATTTAAAGTTAACATGGTTACAATACATTTAGAAAATTGTAGTTACTATATAAACAGTTTGTGTATAAATTCGCGCGTGCCGTGGCAATATATTGCTTGAAGTGGTCATGTGAGGGACATTTTTTAATTGAATGCATAATGAACAAGAGGCCCATGGGCCTGATACGCTCACCTGATAACTAATGGCTAGCCGATAGATTTAAAGAAAACATAAATACTAAACCCCAATGACTTTTTTCTTTACATCATGATAACCATTGTATCAATACCTACAACATTCTAATATACATGCCTATACAAAAAGTTAATAGTTTTCAAGATAATTAACCATTTCGGTATTGTTTCACATCTGTTACCTTGACCTTTGAACCCATGACCTTTTTCTATACATCAAAATGATCGTTGTATCAATACCTACAACATTCTAATATACATGCCTATACAAAAAGTTTATAGTTTTCGAGATAATAAAACATTTCGGTATTGTTTCGCATATGTGACCTTGACCTTTAAACCAATAACCTTTTTCTATACATCAAAATGATTGTTGTATCAATACCTACAACATTTTAATATACATGCCTATACAAAAAGTTTATAGTTTTCGAGATAATTAACCATTTCGGTATTGTTTTGCATCTGTGACCTTGACCTTTAAACTCATGACCTTTTTCTATACATCAAAATGATCATTGTATCAATACCTACAACATTCTAATATACAAGCCTATACAAAAAATTATAGTTTTTGAGATAATTAACCATTTCGGTATTGTTTCACATCTGTGACCTTGACCTTTGAACCCATGACCTTTTTCTATACATCAAACTGATCGTTGTATCGATACCTACAACATTCTAATATAAATGCCTATACAAAAAGTTTATAGTTTTCAAGATAATTAACCATTTCAGTATTGTTTCACATCTGTGACCTTGACCTTTAAACCAATAACCTTTTTCTATACATCAAAATGATTGTTGTATCAATACCTACAACATTTTAATATACATGCCTATACAAAAAGTTTATAGTTTTCGAGATAATTAACCATTTCGGTATTGTTTTGCATCTGTGACCTTGACCTTTGAACCCATGACCTTTTTCTATACATCAAAATGATCGTTGTATCAATACCTACAATATTCTAATATACATGCCTATACAAAAACTTTATAGTTTTCAAGATAATTAACCATTTCGGTATTGTTTCGCATCTGTGACCTTGACCTTTGAACCCATGACCTTTTTCTATACATCAAAATGATCGTTGTATCGATACCTACAACATTCTAATATACATGCCTATACAAAAAGTTTATAGTTTTCGAGATAATAAAACATTTCGGTATTGTTTCACATCTGTGACCTTGACCTTTGAACCCATGACCTTTTTCTATACATCAAAATGATCGTTGTATCGATACCTACAACATTCTAATATACATGCCTATACAAAAAGTTTATAGTTTTCGAGATAATAAAACATTTCGGTATTGTTTCACATCTGTGACCTTGACCTTTGAACCCATGACCTTTTTCTATACATCAAAATGATCGTTGTATCGATACCTACAACATTCTAATATACAAGCCTATTCAAAAAGTTTATAGTTTTCGAGATAATCATTATAATCAGAGGTAAAAAAAATTAGGTCACGACCTTCACAATTGACCTTGACCTCATTTTGAAGATACTAACAAGAAGATGTCAAAACTGAAAACCCCATGTCATTATCTGGTCAAATAGTCAAGTTATAACAATTTGAAGCTATTTTACGATTTTTTAAAAATTAAACGCAAAAACGCGTAACCTATTTTTTATCCGAATTTCACAAAATGAACAAACTATAGGCTTAAGACCCTAGAGAAGCCAAATATCACATCAGATTTTTTCTCCAATCGGTACTTTCAGAGAAGAAGATTTTTTAAGATTTTTGCACCCCTAGGTCACCTTGACCTAGTTATGGTAGCCATAGCAACGCCACGAACAAATCTGAATTGCACTGGCCCATATATACTTCTGACAAAGTTTCATTAAAAACTGTCCACTAGTTTCAGAGGAGAAGTCGAAAATAGGTGTTAACGACGCACACACGCACGCACACACGCACACACGCACGCACGCACATACACACGCTGCGCTATGCCATGAGCTCACATGACCTTCGGTCAGGTGAGCTAAAAATGATTCTTTAGTGTGAATAGGAATGAGAAAATGTTTAAGGGTTCGACAGGATTATTAGGATCATCGAGTGTCTGATAATTTTTCTACACGGCCAGGCTCTTGCAGTATAAAAGGCGGATGACGGAGTGACTCCTTGTGCAACCCATCAAGTAAAGGGTCGTTTACTCAAAAAGTATAACAAAGCAAAACTGCACCTAATGATGCCTTTACAATCTTTTGACATTATCTATATAGCTAGACGTTAATAAACATAATTTGCATGTACTTTAATAGTTAAATGAACCCACTACAACCATACACGTGAATTGAGGTTTTAAATTAGCAACTCATCAAAAGCAACGAACAATAAATTCTGATTAGCTGTATTCTTTATTTTTTCAGACATATATAAAACATCGTGATAAATTTTATGCCATAAAATCAATTTAATTTTGCTTTTGATCTTTGCCTTTCTGGAATTTTAATTGTTATTTTTATTGTCAAACTCTATTTTAATATACTTTTTATTCTAATGAAGCAGACGACAAGATTGGAATTCTGGGAATTTTGTCAATGTTTTCTGTGTTTTATGACTTTATGACCACTTTTGTAATTTGTAAGAGTAATTTCGCGGGTTATGCCTGGATAGGTTTTGCTTTTGTATAACAATTTTATTTGAAAAATTAATTTTGGAAATGTGTTATTATAGCGTCGTTAATGCAATTTTACTTCTGATATCAGATATTTTATGATAGTGACTTGTCTAGACAATTAATGGTCATGATTATTAAATCACCATTAATTAATTCACCAACCATCGCATGTACAACCACACAGTATGGAAACTTGATGTTGTATATACGATTATTATTAAACCCAAAACTGCATGCTTTATGGGTAATTGTGAATGGTCTCTAATCCATTTACAAAATTTGCTCTGTATGAGTGGCCTGCGATATTAACCTTGAACATTGTGTGAAGGTTTCTTTTTTTTTATCTAAAAAGCCCCTAGAATGTGCAACAACACAAAGAATGTGCAATATCTCGTACACCACCTGGATTTTGATCAATATTATATTGATATGGCTAATAGCTGAAAATTGCTGATACATTGAATATCAATTAGCGTCCGTACAATATCACTTAATCTTGTACAGGCGTTTGAACTAATCTTGTATTAGCGTCTAACATACATATTGTTATTAAGAATTTCACAAGTTACCTCAAATATATTTCAGACCTTACGTCATTATCTTCATAAATGGTTTAATGTTTCTTTAAATTTAACGGATAGTTGTTGTTCACTAAATAAAAAACTCAGTAGATTTCGAAAATTTACGTCTCAATAAATTCTCCCTGCAGTGAATTTCAGACAAATAAAATCATTAAATTTTTCTAATTGTTACTTCAGATTGCTTTATAATTTTTGTTTTTAAAACTTGGAAAATTGGTTAAACTAATTACACAACGTTGTGTAATCTTAAACTAACAACTTTAATAACTGCTTGCAATCGGAACTAACGCGTGCGGAATTAATCATTTTCTCAATCATAGAAACAAGATTCATATGTTTTCATCAGATAATGAAACTAATAAAGGAACTATATTGCGTAATACTGCATTAAGATTTTTAACAATAGAGACATTAAAGTACTCATCTTGTTTCGCCGTACAAAATCATCTAGCTCACAAAAAGTATCAAATTTAACCAGGTATTTAATAGATAGGAAACAAAGTCCCATGTTCCTTTCATTTCCAGTTTTCATTCCGGAACAACCGGCCTAACTTACCAAATTAAAGTGTACTAAATTTGCAAGCATTCAAAGATTTTACTTGACTGATTTGCACATTAACTGGTATATTTCTTGTTGACAGGATTAAGATTAGATGGTTTATTTGTTTATAAATAATATTTGATGCTCAAGGAAAAAAATTGCCATAATCAGATGATCAGTTTTGGAAAAGTTTTTGTCATATTGCCCTTTTGTTAAAGTGTTTTGAAAATTAGCTAATTACTGGGTAAAATACATCATAAGAACAATAAGGATTAGTAAGATTTTTTTTCATTTTACGGTTTCGTCATACTACAACATACTTGTTAGTGTAGCCTTTACCATTGATTCTGAACAATGACAATATCTAATTTTGAAAACCAACTTTTAATGCTCATAGTTTCCTGTTTTGTTTTTAGTCACTGGTAAGTCAATGGTCACCAGCTGCTTGAAAAGATAAAATCTTAATCATAGTTATTGTTTTGTAAAAGTTAATATATTTTAACAAAATATAACTTTTCTGTTGATCCCCCTATGGTTGCAGCTTGCTTAATTAATAAACTTAATTTCTGCAGTAATTACCAACTCAAAAATATTATTGATCTGACATATACAAGTGATCGATCATTTAAAAGTTCTAACGATTCTCTATTTCTACACTTTTTGTAATTGAAATAACAAACAAGAAATGAGATGTATGAGCTAATATCTTTGCATTTTACCAATCATCTTAAACAGTTTACCTAGTTCCTGCAGGCACCATTAATGAAGCCCGTTGAAAAAGTAGCACATTTTTAGAGCAATAATTCTCCAGGTCACCTATTCAAAAGGTTTCTGAAGTATAAATATGCAGCTTATGGTTGACACTAAACAGGGGCTATTATAAACAAGACATACACATGAACTTTTTACAGATCTTTAGATGAGATAGAATTTATTTATTAATCAAAAAACAAACATACTAATCCATGTCCGAATCACAATCCAGAAGCAAAGCAATAACTTTGGAAGTGACAAGTCGTGTTAGTAACGTGAACTTCCACCAGGGAAGTAGGCCGGGTGCTACGGAAGAGTAAGCACCTCCTGTTTAGCTAGCTTCACCCGCCAGGTGTGTAATCAAAATTATGTTAAAGGAACATGAAATTATGGGATGTCAAATATATCGAGGGCAGTCCTGGACACAGAGACATCATAGATGTAAACTATCTTTTAGCAGTAGTAGATTGGTCACTCGTCTGCAAAAAGGTCTATTTTCAACGTAGAAACACGATCATTTAACCTTTGTATTTTTTCTTTTCTTTTAAAAAGAGAAAGATATTGATCCCGGTAAAAGTACACTTACAAAAGTACAAGTGTAATTAGGACAGTGTGTCTAATGCGATAAGCCATAAAACGCCTATTTATCATTGTTCTGTTAACATTGGGTCAAAATTTATCAATAAATCATACTTGTTTTTGCTTGATTGGTTCTCTTTACGTTTCACTTTTTCATGAAAAAACAAGCAATTACAGGGTAATTATTTTGACATAACAACAAACAGCGAAGAATAAATAAATGATATGTGGAAGATGCATTTGTGTCAGGTGCTTGTACACTTTGGAATTTGTTAAGAACAACATTGTTTTTGATAGATCTTAAGAATCAATTGCTGTTTTTAATCATCTTTGCCAATAGTTTCTATCAGTATGTTTATATAGACTTATTGACATACAAGTGGTTTATTTATATTGATTACATATATATAAATATTAGTTATTCATGTTTACTTAATAATTCTTGTTATCAAAATAGTTTTGTTTTTGATATTCAGCATCGGTTTTATATATTTCCAGACAGAAATGAAAATAGTTATTACAGACTTAAAAAACACACTGAAATATTTGTAAGCACTGTCTGTCTGTCATTGTTATTATAAGAGCTAAGGCATGCCTTTGAGATGTTTAACTGATCATTAGGGACATAGTTATGCCAAGATGAAGATACAATTACTACTACATTAATTTTATAATTATTCAATATAGTATGTATCATTTTCTGTTTCATTTGCAGTGATTAATTATTTCATTGTATTATAATAGAACTTTGGCTTGTATGTCAGCACAATTGAACATATACAAGTGTTTGGTGCAATACAGCAGAATCTTGCCCTTCTTGTCAGTCCGGAGCACCGGAAGTTACTTCCCTGTTGGTAATCACGTGTTTGTCAGTTTCCAAATTTTCACTTTGCTTTCTAATTGTGATTTGGACATGTACATGTATTTGTACATTTGTTTTTGATATTAATAATATTTAAATGTCAATGTCAATTCTTTTTTCATTTTAGCATCATAAATATAATTTTTTTTTTGAAAATCAGACATTTAAGATATTACATTTTCAACATTAGAATTGACTATAATGTATAAATACAATGAAATAATAATTCTAAAATAATGTTAAAGGTGTAAGTCAAATGGATGTTTATTTTATTTGGAGATATTGGAGATATTCATAATGTTAATCACTATGACATCTTCAATACTTAAGTACAATCTATAGTAAGTAGCGATTCGACTCTTTCATAGCCAGTGAAACAGTATTGTACGCGTAAAATAAAATAAAAAAATACATATAGGAATTGTGTTTCCGTACGATTTCTTATCAGACAGAACGTTTAACCAAGATCCTTTCATTGGAAATATATTTTATCTTTTCCCTCCCTTTAGTGTCAATTTATCCATTTTTATAGCGGGATAATAACAAAATCCTGCAAATTTATTATTTGAGTAAATGGGGAAAGACGAATCTATTAATATTATCCGAAGTATCGATGAAACTACCTTTTTACTAACAGTAAACACTAACACTAACGGCAGTCTGATGCTGTAAAATTAACATTAACATCATTTCTCAACGTCTATTTCTTATAATCAGTGGTATAAATTTGTGTTTTTGTGTGGTGTTGGACTATTTACGGTATTGCGTTCTTGATTCGTTAGCTGTTGTTATAGACATGGTTCGAGATCTCTTTCTTCTATGGTTCATTTATTTTAATAAAAACAAATATCAATTCATGTCGAAGTCAAAATCTAAAAGCAAAGTAAAAACTTAGAAACTGACAAATTAAGTTATTAAATTAAGTGCTCCGGAAATACTCCTGTTTAACTAGTAGCTTCGCCCGCTACATGTGTAATCCAAATTGGGAATGAAAGGAATATTGAAATATATTCGTGGTAATCCTAGACACAGAGAAATAATCCTATTTCCCTTTCAGTAACATTTTCAACACACAATTGGTACTTAAAATCAGTTGCTAGGAATCGATTAATAAATGGGTAACAGAAAGATGTATCAATCATCCCGGAAATAACAAGATGGAACGTAATAGCATCTTTTTTCAACAAATATTATTCTTTCATTAAGAGAAGACATTTTGAGTACAAGTTAATAGGGTGTAATTAAATTATAGTAATGTATAGTCATTGCTCAGGTGATGTATAGCTAGTGTTTACATCACGTTATTGTATGTTTGAAATACGTGACATGATAATCGGCCATACATTATGTATAATAATTTGACTGGCATAAAATAACTGGAGAAAATAATTATACATGCGTTACCAAATAATATTTATTATTTGAGCGTGAATGAGAGGAAATACATTACAAAGAAATATTTTCTAAGTGATTTTTAGGTTTGAATAAATCAAAAGAAGGATGTGCTTTATTATTCTTGATACATGTATTTTATAACAGAATGCTTAGAAATGAATGTGTAGTTAGGACTCACAAAACTAAAGACGTATTTGTTTTACCTATACGTATACCTGTATCGACGTTATCTTGAAAGGTTTTTTTCGCCACACCGGCCTGAGGTTTTTTTTTGTTGTTTTTTTTTATATATAAAAATCATAGTTTAGTCCTCAAAAGCAACGTACCAATGTATGTCTAACTCATAATTCCAAAGCAAAGCAAACGTTTTTGAAAACTTGAAAATGAAGTTAAACACTCGAAGTTCTACACTTCCACTTACAATGTAAAACCCTTACCCTAATCCTAACTTACAGGATGGACAGAGTAAATTACATATTATATCGGTGTAAGTTTTACCAAGTTCTTTCATTGAAAATACATTGATATCTTTTCACTTTCAAGAAAAAAACAGCTCGGTGATATGTAACATTTAAAATGGCATATTAAATATTCAGATTATATAATAGATAAAGAGTATTACACCTAAATTTAAAAATGCAAGATGTCTAGTCCGCATTTGTTCAATTCTTACACATGTTTCAAAAGAAATAATATTGAAAAAGTATGAATAAAACGTGTATCTTATTTCACTTTGCAATCACTGTTTTGATCTAGTAGACTATAGAGAATATATATGTTTTGCATATATTCGTTAACTTCACGTCAGTCTTCTATTATTCACGTCACCTAAAGTATTCCTTATCAAAGAATTGAATTCCGAAACGGCCGTTAAGTGCTGTAAAATTAAAAGTGGTATAATATGTAATATTAATCCATGTTCAAAACCAAAATCCCAAATCAAAGTAAAACTTTAAAGCTGGCAACTTAGGTGAAACACGTGAACTTCCACCAGGGTGCTCCGAAAGGGTAAGCAACTTCTCTTTAGCTATATACACCCGGCATGTGTTTAATTAATTGTTTATTCTATCGGATGATAGCTTAATAGTGCACTGTTCAAAGTTATATTGATGCGTTTTCAAAATACAGCATTAAATTTCATTTTCTAGAAACAATACACTTGTTAACCTAAAATATAATCTGACAGGAAAAATTAATGTTACTATTAAAATAATAATCAATAAAACGGATATTTGCATTTTCACTGTTATTAGGATTTTAAATTCATTATAGTAATAAAAAACAAACATACTAATCCATGTCCTAATCATAATCCGGAAGCAAAGTAAACACTTTGGAACTGACATGTTAGATTTGACACGTGAACTTCCACCAGGGAAGTGAGGCCGGGTGCTCCGGAAGGGTAAGCACCTCCTGTTTGGCTAGCTACACCCCAACGTGTGTTATCAAAATTGTGTGAAAGGAACATGGAACTATTGGACATCAAATGGCAATTCAAAGTCATTTAAGGATTTGTTAAACTTAATACATTCAGCTGTCAACGATTAAAATTTGCACTAATTGGGAAGCGAAACAAATATAAATAGAAAAGAAGTACAAGATGTTTTCATTTGCATGCAGCGCAATTTCTCATTTAAGAATAAATAAAAAGGGATCTATTTACTTTTTCACCTAGGTACAAATTAAATATACCTGGATGATATTTCATTATCATGCATAGTGAATCAAATTTAATTCAGTTTGAATATTTTTTTATTAAACAGTTTTTGTGGTTTTGTTGTATTTATATGTTTTTGCAGTTTCTTGCCACTAGTTCTGTATGTTTTGCCATACAATAAAAGTATTATGCCAACCCTGAATGTAAAAAAACAACTTAAGTACATATTTCTTGATACAGTAAGTATAATGGTGGATTTGGAAGATAATTGATGACAGATAATGTATTTCAAATTTTTGGTGTGGATATAATAGTGGTTTAAATTATGATTTATTCTAAAGCAATGTTTCAATCAAGTTTTCAGCACATAAAGTTGAATTTACTCTAATGAACCTTTCGATCAAAGCTTTTATCTTGTTCTGTGTGTTATTGGATTATAATAAAACATCTGCAAACGTATACGTTTGTTTTTGAAAGTCAATATGACTTAGCTGATACAATTGTCTTCTGTAAAGGGGAAGTCTTTTATTTCATTTATTTTATATTATAGATATCTTTCAAGTAAGGAAAAGGCTTTGAAACATTTTTCAATCAGATTTCTAAAGATGATTCATAGACATTCAATAGGGATCACGCTGTATTCAAAGGGATGTTATTTTGAGGCAGTATATTTAAAAAAAAAACTTTAAAAAAGATACCTTTGTAAAGGTGAATAGACAATTAGATTGAATCCTTTAATCAGATTAGAATTACACGTTGCGAGTTGGATTTGAAAATGCTGTAACAAATGCGATCTTTTGATAGTGTTATTTATTGATAGAGAGCTTGCTTGAAAAGTGTGAATGGTCAGGGATTTAAACTCGATTACCAAACTAAGATTTAAAGATTGGCAGCGACTTTCTTTACAAAATTTAATTTGAAGAATCTAGGCTAATAACCTATTCGAATAAGACTTGAAGGCTCATGTACCAATGTAACTGCAAGAAAGTGCTATAAGAGTAACAAAAATGTCATACCTCTCAAACGCACAGAGATTACAACTTAAAAATTAGCTGCGTTTTGATGTCTAATAATGTTTTAAACAAAACATAAAATACAATTAAAGCAAAATGAATTTTTGGTTGAGTTCATGGATGCAGTGCGTGAATTTTGTTTTAGTGTTTATTATAACTTTTGTTCTAGTAAAATATTTTTCACATTCTACGATAAAATTTATTCGTCATATAGTGCTATACAATTAACAAAGATTTTGTTATAATTTAGATAACCACAGACAATGCAAAAACACCTTTTCTGATCAATCCGATTGAGAAATCAAGAGTTTGTCTTGATCCAATGTGTTTATATCTACTAACATTAGTAATGTCATCTTTATCTTTCGGAAAGCATAATCAACACACTTAAAAACAATATGCACGTTCATACTGATATTTGAAAAATGAAATTTAAATTCTATTTCATTTGGATGTCCTGACAATAGTTCATTTAATAAATGTCCAAGTATTTTTGTTTTGCATTTTTCCAGTATATAACCGAACTTTAAATTGTATAATAATTCAAAATATTAAAATATTATATGCGTTCTTTGATTGAAATTGTTCTGATTTTTTTTAATTTAAAAAAAATTAAATAGAAAATTTAATATCAAAAACAAAAAACCAATAGCATATTATACCAGTTTTACTTTTACACCATTAAACGGCTGTTTCGGGGTCAGTAGTTCTTGGATCAAAATTATGAAACCATTTTGTTTTCATGATCAACAAATCACAATACCAAGACAAACTAAATAGTTTGAAAATTAAGTTAAACATAGTAACCGTCTGCACTGAAGTGAGGCTGGTTTGGCCGGACTCCCATTTATATTTAATGATTAAATATTATAAAAAAATCAAAATACTACTGATCAAAAGAAACAAAGGAGTACGAAATATATGTTTTCCTTAATACTGATCTCCAAAAGATTTATATTCATAAACAATTTATAAAGTTCGAAAGAGTTAGGTGCCAAATTTTGTTTTAAATGAATCAGTCAAATGCACTTAAGAATGTTAAGAACGAGGGTTATTGAATATTTTTGTAGAAAAAACAGAAGTATGAACTAGCTGATTCTCAATATTTGGTTATTTTTGCCTTGAAATGAGTGGCAACACGCTGCTTTAATTTATATTGATGAAACGTTTACGACATAATTGCCTCTTTGAAGTAAAACTGTTTTCATTGCTAATTGGTGGTATCGAGAAGAAGCACAAATAAAGACTGCGTTATGTTTAATGTATTCGTGCTATAGTTATCTGGCTGCAATCTTTTTCTATAAGACGCCGAATTCCCTTTCTTTTGAACTTTTGAAAATACGTGATGATCAAATAGCAAAGATATGCTTCTTGGATTAAAAGCATTTGTTGGTGAGTTGTCTGAAGTTTCATAATTTGAATCACTGCGTTTATCATCGACTACATTTGATTTTCAATCGAGGAATATCCTGGAGTTATTCAAATATTTGTCAGTTGGCTTGCCAAATTTAGAAAGTCTTCTCCATTTTTCTTTACTCTTCAAAAACCTACTGTTTCGATATTAGAATATTAACACGGACAACATGTTTGTCAATGCAACTTAGAACACGAAATAGTACAAGTATAAGATAAACATCCAAAAAAGACAAAGAAAAAGACAACACTGTACAGGCGCTTGAATAAACGCCTAGTTGTACACTGTATATTATTTTACATATGAAGATTGCCTTAACCGTACTCTGTATTTACAACCAGTGGTTCTTAAATACCTTACATTTACAAATGGAAAATACACATTATGTATAAAAGAATGAACCTATCGTCCTACCATTTATAATTAATCCATTTTTATTGAAGAAACCTTCACTTAAACATTCACAAGCACTATCATTGATAGTGTTATAGCACATGATGTTAAATGTAGTATTTGTTTTCACTAAAATATAAGTTGGATAATAATGCTGATAAGAAAGTGCAAAAATCTTAAATGTAAAACACCATTTCTCGACTCCACTTCAGCTTTTGTATTCGTGTCAGGATACGTATAGGGTTTAGGTCCACTAAAAGCACCTTATCTACGCAACTTTACATCATTTTGTCATTGTATACAAACCGTCTACAATTTTTAATTGTGAAAGTTCCAAGTAGGAATCCTATCTACGGAACAAACTGATAATTCGAGTAATCAAGACAGTAAAATTACGTCGTGATGACGTCACGTCAAATTGTGCACAGCATCTGTTCACTGAAGCTTGCATTATTTTTAAAGTTTTTATGAATCGTCAGTGAAAAACAATACATTACCCATGTGTTTTGTGCATGTTCAAATACTTGCCCTTTTTCACAAAAAGATGTAATTTATGTGATGTTGACTTTAGACCTTTATATTTTTAGAAACAAAAATTATGACAAACTCCGATTAAAATTAAATTTCAGATCTAGTGCCTTTGTTATCAATTAAAAATTAAAAAATATTCAGTTCGTTCCGTAGATGGGATTTTTACTTCGGACTGTCACAATTTACAATCAGTATTTCCATACATCTTTGTTTTATATTGTGTTGTTTTCTTGCTTTTTGCTTTTGTTGTTTCTGTGTATTCGTTTTAATGTAGAAGAAAACAAAAAGAAATTGCGTTTTTAGCAATCTTTATAACATCTCAAACATAAAACATAGTTACCGTAATTATGTATGTAAAGCAATCAGCAATATATTCAAACTACATTGTTTTTTTAAAAATAAATAAAAATTTAGACTATATTTTTGTAAAAATTATTTATATTCTTCTGACTTTTACAAGGTAAGTTAAAATCTCACGAGAAATAACGTTTGCTGTAATTATTAAATGAAATATTAAAAAATGACTTACAATCTCTCGGACAATTGACCTGGGGACAGTTATTATGAACATTATGACATGATTGGTTCCAGATTTATTATTGTAAAATAATATGGGATATCTTTTATGTATACTTTGAATGATCATGATTATTTTACCTGTAATTTAACGTTGGGATAACAACTTTGTTCGTTTAATCAGTTTTACAATTAATGAAGGTATAAGCGTTTACTTATTTGTTTTAGATAAAGCTATTAACATCAAGACAATATTGCAATTCATCCTAGTTGATGCAAGTTCTACTTTTCCAAGAACAGTGGATATAGTGTTATATTAAAGATTTAAAAAATCTCTGAAGATATTTTCTCGTCAGTTCATCTATTCTTTAAAACATCAAACGTTTAGGATAAAGATTTCATATTTGATTCTGACATTACTTTACTTTTAAGGATATCGGATAGTACGCGTTTGCACGGTCGAGCTAATACAGAAAAGGGCATTAACATTAGTCATGTTAAGACCAGTAACTAAATTATTATAATAAAAACTAATGTTGTGGAAGTCATGCTAAAGTATTATTAGCTATATCATTACCGATATTTTGTAATTTCATAAAAAAAATAATTTTATACATATATTGTGTTTTGCATAAAGTATATACGAATAGACTTAATGACTCGTTATTCATATTTTGTTAGACGCTAATGGATTTTTGCATTTTATCGTATTGACTCATGTGACGTTTATTTTCAATCCAAGATGGTTTATTAAACCTTGTATAATGCAATAATTGCAATGCTTGTCTTCAAAGTGCTTTATTAAGTTTATTGACAGATAAGCTGATCTGGATAAGTTCATTTCGCATGCCTTGTTTTCTGACTTTGTGTTTGTTTATTGTTCTTGGTTTTAAGTTTGGACGCTGAAGAGAATCAATAGAAATGGACTGATATGTTCTTCGAAATCGTCATTCCAACTCAAACGTAAAAAATTATAACCTGACTGTTATTAGAAATTAAAACAAAGAAAATCAGGTTAATTTCACTTTAGGATGACTTTTGGAATTAAAATTTAGAATTTTTGTAGTAAATTACACTTCCCTGCCTTAACTAATAAAGGATACAATTTTGCTTATCATACTGTTTAGAATGACCTACAATCTATCAGACAATTGACCTAGAGACAGTTATTATGAAATTATGACATGATTGATTCCAGACTTATTATTGTAATATTGATATGGGACGTGTGTTATGTAGACCTTGAATGATCTAGGTTAATTTACCTATAATTTAACCTTGGGATAACAACTTTGTATATTTAATCAGTTTTTAAAACAGAAGCATTAAGTGCTTTGTTTTAATGATACGGTTAACATCATTTCTGTATTGTACGTTATCTAGCTGAATTAAGTTCTACTTTCCCAAGATCAAAGGATATTGGTATTCGAGATTTTTAAAAAATCTCCGAAGAAATTTGCTTGCCTATTTATCAACTCAATTAAAAATCTCGGAAGAAATTTGCTCGTCTATTCAACTATTTCATCAAAACTTCAAACATTTTAAACAAAATTGTCATATTTGATGCTGACATTACCGTGCTCCTAAGGAAATCAGATAATGCGCTTTTGCATGGTCGAGCTAATAGAGAAAGGAGCATTCACATTAGTTTCTTTGTTGAATACAGTCATCAAATAATGAAAACTAATGTTGTGGAAGTCATACTCGATTATTTTTAATATTTATGCTGTATGATAACTTGTATCTTTGAAATGCATCAGAAAAAATTATATGAAACTTTTCTTGCATTTTTACACTCAGTATATATGAAACCGCTGAATGACTCGTTATTCATATTGTGATAGACTTCGATTTTTTTCATAAATATTTCATGTTTTAACTTTCAGGTAACGTTTCTTAATAACAATAGAAATAGTTCATTAAACTTATACAGTACGCTAATTACAATGCTTGTCTTCAGAGTGCTTTATCGAGCTTATTTACTGGGTATTTTACTTCACAGTAAGATAAGACTCGCTAAGTTTTTAAGCGTTCAATATTAATAATAAATTAAATAGATTTAGTACAGAGATTGCAGTATTTAGACTTAAGATATTTTATTAGTATGGTTATTAAACTGTCAAGTTTCGTGATTTAAGTTCCTGAACTCTTATTTATCAGAATGCGTTATTCTTTGATAACGGAAAGTGCTTTGATTTTGCATATTTAATTTATAGAGATTGTTGTCTTATGCTCATTATATATAATCCCTTGTAAGAAATAAATGGTCTGTAATTGTAACAGAGGGAATTGTTAAGATTAACCAATCACCTGAAAGACATTAACTTCAGTACTGAATTCTAAAATATTAACTTAAAACAATAAATGTCTTTCGATGTGATGCCAGATGACATATAAAGACATCACACCGAAGGGAAGGTATTGTAGTAAAAATACATAATCTTAAAGCCATTTTATATTTTATTTTAAAATGAATATAACAAGAAGGTCCTATAGATTCTAGACGCTCACCTGGAAATGTGAACCAAGACTTCTGCATAGAAATGAAAATGAAAATTTAAAGTAGAATGTGCCTTTTCTTATCCTTCTGTCAAGCGATGCCTTAACTTAAAGCCAGGGTCCAAAACGAACGCAATGAACTAGCCCAACAGTAACACAATACAAAGTTTAAGATCATATAGACAAAATCAATAGTTCTGTTTCTAAATGTTTGATATGAAACCATTTGTCTCATTTTTTCTTAGCATTTTATTGCATTTTGCTGCCAATTTTTCATAAATCTTTTTTTCCATAATAATGAGTTAATACGGCATCCTCTTATGCTTGATTAAGAAAGTATTCATTTGGCCATTTGACTTGCCGGTTTAAGGCATTTGCCACATGCATTACCCATTCTAGACTTTACATAGACGTCACATACGATAAAGAGAATAAGATAAATAAATTAAAGAGTATAAAGGTTAGAAATAATATAAAGGCAATATAAACATTTACGAAAACTAATAACTATGTAGATTGAGTAACTCATCACCGATTGGCTAATTAAAAGACGAATATGTTTTTATTATACAATTAAATAGGATGTAAATGAATCTATTTCCATTGAAATGAAAGTTTACATTTGAGGAAGCGTACTTTTTTGTCGTAGTGCAATGCATGCTCTACAACATATCATTCAAGTTACATGATTATGTCATTTGAACCTTCAACATTAGAACATTCTGAACTCGGGCGGACGTACGAAATAAAGCAATGAAGCCAAAAGATTCTCAGATGGAGTAGATAATATTCTACATAGCTATCTAATACCGTTTAAAAGATGTCAACCATGATTACAAATATTTCGAAACATATTTTTATCTTTACGTGTTATATAAAAAGTAAATTCTTAACCATTTAAAACTTTTTACCTTAGTTTCCTGGTAGACGTCAATGTTTTAAACTTTATTTGGACAGTTTTCAAAGTATTGCTTGTAAATTGTGATTTGAACATGGGTAGATATGATTTTTCAGTTTGGTATTTACGTAGTTGCTAACCGGAATGGCTAATATTGCTCGCAATATGCAAAAAAAACCCAAAAAACAAAAAACAAAAAACAAAAACAAAAAAACCCCCCAATAAATACGTGTATGTGATTGAAATTAGTGTTTCTCATTGTGTAGGCGGAAATACACTTTTATTTGTGCACCCTATACACTAATTTCTTCATGATTAAATTAGATTAAAGCTCATGCTAAAAATTCTCTATGCTTATAAACTTGTTTAAAAGCCAATACACTATAAGGCATTAACACATCTTTTATACATATTTCTACTGTAAACAGGAAGTCTTATTCTCTTGAAATCTGTAGATAATAAAACATCTTACAATAAGAATGGTAAAGGTAATTATTAGGTATTCAGTAGAAATCACAATATATTTAAAGGGCACAATAATAAATGAATTTTTCATCTAAAAGGCATCCCTTTTCGTAAGTGAAATTAACTTTTAATCCACACAAGTGCAGGATATCTGACTGCAAATCTGAGGATTAAAATGTTTATCATTGGTTTTATTTGTTTTTCAGCGTTTGCAAGTATTGATTTAATGAGAATTTTTATGACAGACCCATAGCTTGAGACAACAGAGGGTTTTCTGGCATAATGTGTTTTTTAAAATGAAAATATATACTTTGCAAAATAAGGCATGGTGTTGGGAAGAGATGCTTTATCTGAATAGGTATGTAAAATAAATATTTCGGGTGACCATGTACCTTGAGGCCCATTGCTATTGATTTAGAAGAATAAATATTCATTAAGAGGTTATTACCAATAAGTTTAATGCTGAATTAAAATGAGTGCATTTTGCAATTGGTCATATATCTTAAGGCCCATTATTATTTGTTTTAAAACCATAAATGAATAATATCCATATATAACTGTTTTTAAACTTTTTGGATTCCGTTTATATAGCCCATAAGTGTCATGCATTTAAAAGACTAGTTTTAATGACATATTTTATAGATTTAAGCCTTTAGTCTGTAATTTACTGTGTTAAGGGTGACACAAATCAATTGATATGGGAAATAAAATTGCTGTTTTATTTTTTATGTTTTTAAATGTTGTTAAAATTGCATTATAAATTTAGTGTTACTTAAGTTTCCGAAAATATAAATAGATATTAATTCATTTAAAATAATATCGTAAAAACTTGGTTTGAATGCACCCATTCCCTTCTTGCAATGTTAGTTTTGAGTAATTTACTAACATGATGGAACAAAAATTGTTATAAGTATTGTAAACTTGATGCGTAATGAACATTTGCTATTAAAGATGATCGATATATTAAAGAAAAACATTGAACAGTGACTGCTAACTATACAATTATGTAAAAATAAGGCACAAGTTTTATACTAAAAGTAAATGCACTTTAATAAGTACCAAATTTACAGCTCGATTGTACTGTATAATTAAAATTGAACTTAAAGTTAAGATACTAATATTTCATTCAAGCCGATGGATTAAAAACAAGCTAGGACAAAAATAGCCAAAATTAAAATAAGACAAGAGATGAAAATATTATTAACACAACTGATTATCAAACTTGCTGCTTTTACTAGACAATGACAGAATCGTATCCATATGTCATGTGATTCGAGTATTGTTAAACATTTATTAAACCCAGAATTCACAGCACTCCTTTAAATCGTAAATCCACCTTTAAATGAAATAAAAATCCTCCAAAACTCCAATTATACTAAACGAAAATTTTAATAGTTTTTGTTTGGTGATGTGATTATTTACATGGATTGAATTTCCTGTATTATTTAGGTAATTAGAATCTTCTTTCTCGTTAAGAGTAATTTGTTTGTACTTGGTTTTCTAGTTAGTATTGTTAGTTAAAACTCGCAGAAATATGAATTCGTCATCTTATTTCCCGTCTATTTAAGTTATTTGTTTTATTTAAACATCATACAAGGGCGTGTGTACTCTGTTGAGTTTAGAATAGGGTCAAGGGAGAGGGAACATTACTAATAGAATTTACCAAAATATACACTGCCCTTCATAAATTATCATACATGTTTAAAAATGGTCCTATCATAACAGACTTAAAATCTTAACAAAATTAAATTATTGAAAAAAATCATTATGCTAAAGCTGAATGTTTTTCAGCTAATTTTCCCCAATTTTTACATTTTCCTCAAAATTTCAGAAAGTTTTAAGAATATTGATTTTCGAGAAAAACAACTTCATTACAAACATTTAGATCATAAAATTAAGATTTTATTTTCAAATACAGAAAAATCTTTAATATTTCAATTCTATGAAGAAAATTACGTATGATGATTATAATGTCAACCTATGACTAATATACATTTATAAAGTTATCAATTGAAGACAGTATATCTGTTTTCTTTGTGTTAAATAGGTTTGATTAATGTGTATCAACACAAACAGGAAAAGGGAACAGGTACTTGGTAAGGGTATGCAGATTGAAGAAACGATGCAACAGAAATCGAAATATTTTCTAGATCAAGTTTCATTTTAATTTTTTATCAAAATGATTACCTTTACAACATTGAAGTGTCCAGTTTTTTAGGTCACCTCACCAAGGACATATTTAAAAGAAACTTAGAAGTAACTTTGTAGCACTACGTTACAATGGCTACCAAAACTAGGTAACGGTGACCTATGAGTGCATAAATATAAAATTTTATCACCAGAACCGATTATTTAAGAAAAAAATTTCATTGACATTTATCTTCTGTAGGGCCTTAAATGTATAGTTTGCTCATTTTCCTGTAATTCGAATAATGGGTTATGTATTTTTGCATTTGATTATGATAAAATCATAAATAAGTTTCAAATTGTTATGTTTAAACAGATAATAACTTGGGTTTTTTCAGTTTTGACTTAACTTCATTTTTACATAAAAATAACAAAGGCCGATATGTTTGTGTATGATTTCTAAAAATACAATTTTATATTTACATTGTTGCATTTTATCAAACATTATTCCTAAAGCCCGCGTGTAGTAAGGTAATGAACAATGTATTTTCAGATATAATATTTACCATACGCCTTTGCATGGCCACAACCCACCTAAGGTAGCAAGGTAACTTTTCAATTAACAACATTTATTGCAATATTTTATTTTCAAAGATGAAAGGAATCCATTTGCCATCAGGGTATTATATGCATTAGAATTAACAGAAAATCAATAAAGTACCATACCCCCAATTACAAAAAAAAACTATTTTATGTTTAGCAGGTATTTGAATATGTGATAATATGCTCTTTTTGTTCTTGCTTACAGGCAAGCTAAATGGATTAAAACATCAGTTATTTTTGTCCATCCTTTTAAATAAATCGCCTACTGATAAAATTATATCACGTTTTATGTACGTTATTTATTATTATCCAAATCATGCATCAGTCTTTTAAATTAATTCAACAGATTTACAAAAAAGTATTTTATGTTCTTAAATTATATTTCTGTCACGATTATACAGATGAAGTAATATTGCTTAGTTATATATAGAAATATGAACAATAGTTCTAATGAACACTGGATAACCCGATATGATGCATTACTGAACCTTTATGATTAATTTCAGACAGAATACAAAGCATATATTCAAAGCTCAAAACAAAGCTGTGTCTAAAAATGTAATGAATGCTTATATAGCTCTTTAATAAAAACCTTATTTGAAATGTTTTCAAAAGTGTTATAACTATTTTTGATGGACTTATATGTTTGTGTTTGATTTTAAATGTTTGTTTCGTCAAAGTATTACAATCTTATCTTAATACTTAATATTTAATTTTGCATTTTTAAAATATTTTACTTTGCTTTGGAGTTGTGATTCAGACATGATTTGGTATGTTTGTTTTTTAATCTGTATATTATATTGGCAGTATTGCTTTTGCTGTGGTACTACTTTAAGATAAATAAAAATTGAATTATTTAACTATAGAAACGTAGTATGCTGCAAAGAATGGATTTAAAATTTAAAAACTTTTACCCCAATGGTGTGTTATCAGGCAATGTTCAAGTCAAATATCTTCTAAGATTGAAGGCTATAAAGGCTTAATATAAGTGTACAAAATATTTATTGATTCATAAACGGAATAATCACGGGAATTAGATTTTATACTTATCACAAAACAATTTATACATCTTTGTCACACTTCAATTATGCTAAATGAAATGTTCAATTATTATAGTACTTTATGAACCGGTAGCTTTTTATATAAAGATGACAAAGCACGATTTAAGTGTTCAAAGACGTGGATTTTTTTTAGAATCAGTGTTTTTAATTTGACAAATAAACTGTCTATTTCTTTAACCATTTATGTTTTGTTCTTGTGTTGCTTTAATATTTAGATTTGTCTCTTACCATTTTATACTGCAACATATATACACACATTATTAATTCTACCATATTGAGCGTTACGAAACAAGCATTTGTTGACCTCTGTGTGTGGTTAAGATCGCAACATCGTCATTTATACTTGTTTAAGTCAGTACGATTCTACATGTTTTCGCATTATATATGTTTCGTACATAAAAAGAAAGTATTTTTTCATTTCCTTAAGAAGTCTTATTTTTGTCTATAGGCACAAACATATTTTAGTCAGATTATTTAAAGTAGATGTTAGATGTTCAGCATGGATAGGGATATCACTGCCATGGTATAATGTAGCTGATTATGACCTTGTAAACTTTCAGGATACACAACTATGGATTTAATTGTATATCATTTGGTAATTTATATGTTTATGATAAAATTGACTTTTGCAATTTTCAGTTGACATTCGATCTCTCAAAGAAAAAACAAATGAAATAATAGATGCAAAATATAAGCAAATTTTTTCGTACAAGATGCATTACTTCTTAGGTGTTAACATCAGTAACATGTTATATGTAACTTATGAAGCCTTTTTTGCGAATACAGTTTAGACTTGGTTATATACATGTATCTAAAGAGAATTTTTTTTGAAATCCATCAATTTATATTAACCTTTATATACTGTATTTTAATTCCTTTTGCATATCCGTTAATGTGTACATTTAAAAAACTAACTTTTAAACTATTTTTTTAGGGTTACTTACTTCTATGTTGTATTTTTTGTGTTACAGAATTCAGTAAAAATGAGAAATAAAATTCCTGAGTTATTTTTATCAGATTTTATTCAGTTTTGCATTATAAACTTAGTATTTTATTACAGCTATTTAAGATATAAATATCTCACATAATGTGTTATTATGTCGTAAAACATGATTATAATGCACTACCTCACAGACTAATACTCGTATTTGGAAACTTCTATCATAAAACAGCAATTGTAATGATTTTAATACATCAGATCGGAAAATAAGATTTCTGAATGCAAAAGAACCATTACTATATTGAATGATGAGAGAAGTAATAAACTTTATAGAAACAAGGAAGTAAATTCAAGTCACTACACCAAGTTCATTGAAATGACCTTGATGAATGAGTGAAATGTTAATGGCAATAACTAAAGCAATCACAAAATAGAAATTCTCCTGCTTATAGTGTATTTGTTTCACAAATACTACGCTTTGGTAGAGCTTCTTCCCACTACGAGAACTTGATACAACAGAACAATCTGCTTACAAATAGATTGTTTACGCAGCAATATAGCAAGCCTAGCTTATCATGTCCCTCAAAATGGTTTATGTCCGTCATCACAGTAGTGTATGTTGTCTTAGTGTCCAAGATTTCCCTAGGTAAATTTGACGTCCCATAGTTACATGTTCCTTTCACTCTCAATTTTGATTACACTTGGCGGTTGTAGCTAGCTAAACAGATGGTGCTTACGATTCCGGAGCACCCGGACTCACTTTCCTGATGGAAATTCACGTGTTTAAACTTATTTGTCAGTTTCAAAATTTTCAGTTTTCTTCTGGAGTATGATTCGGCCATGGATTAATATGTCGTTTTGATTAGGAATGAAAAGACAAGGCCAACACATTGCGATCACTGATGATTAACAGAAAAAAATATTTAATCATTTAATTAAATCAGTGACGGGTGTAACTGGATAAACAGAAGGGAAACGCTTACCATCCCGGAACAACAGTTCTCGCGCTGGTAGTGGAAGTTCGCGTGTTTTTAACTTAAATTTACCATTTTCCAAAGTTTTAACATAGTTTCTTGGATTGTAATTCAAACATAGACTAGTATGTTTATTTTTGTTTAGCAATTAAAAGGGATTTATGGCTGATCTGTTGAATTCATGATGATTGTTAAGTTTTTTTTACCAAGTAGGCATTGGCTTGTAATTGTTGCTTATAATGTATATATTTCACACTAGGAAATTTTAGAAAAATACCGTGAAGCAATTTTTAGTTTTATTAAAACAAATATGCTAAATTCGATACCTATATGTTTTCTCAAGAATCAAAGTATTTAGAATGAAAAAAGTTGTTATTAATTAAATTAATACTATGTAGCTACACAACCGAACATATTTGAACTTTACATAACCCAGTCTCTGTGAGCTAATTCTTCTTGTTTTATTAACATCAACCACAGTGTAAACGTTACTGTTCAATTTTATACTCTGGCTTAGAAATGAGAATAGCTAAAGACACTGTCAATTGTGTACTGTTTATACTCAAATGATGCCTATTTAATAATTAGATTATCACACATTACTGTTTAAAAAATCATATAACAATGATTCTATCATGTATTTGTCGTCTCTTGTACGGTTTGTTTGAGCATTTTCTTATGTTTTGTCGTTGTCTTTTTTACACTGCTCGTGGCCAAGTACATGTGCTTCAGTTGCAAATTTCTTCTACTCAAAATTGATTTTATTTCATAATTTATAATTGTAATTAAATCACAGTTCTAGGAGCGTCTATTCATTTCTTGTGCAAAATCACTGTCTATTTTAAAGACGTAAATTAGACTGACTAAATGAACATCGCCTATGAATTGTAGATGTTAAGGTTTAATCGATATTTTAACACTTTCTGCTTAGTGCTCTTTTATTTCATAACTTTAAAATGACAGAAGAAGCTCCATTAAAATTTATGGTTTAATTGCATATTTGTTCTAACCGAATTGCATCACATTTGAAGTTGTTTGTGCAACTTGCGATTAAATTTAGAAACGAATTAAAAATAAAATGTCTGTCTTCGTTATTCAAGCCAAAATGTCAAGGATTTACAGTGATTATCTGATCATTTTGGTTCCTTAAAGTAATGCAATTTGAACATATTTATTGTATTTCTTCTAGTCTGATAATTTTACAATAAATTACTTTCAGGCAAACAAGTCATTATTTCTGTCAATAACATTTCGTCGTAACTAAATTTGATAACCGACTTGATTGATTTGATTTGTATTAGAATGGTTAGAAATCAATTAATACAATCAGTTAAAAATCGTAAAAAATATATTTGTGCTATCATATTATGATTAGAACTAACAAAAACCATATATTCAATGCCTTACAACACCAAATAGACATATCTATCTTCTAGTTATACAGATAATTGAAATTTTATCTTCTCTTGTGCAAATTGATGAATAGTTCAGCGGCATGAAGTAAATTGTTATACTTCATCCCAAGATATTTTAAAACCATTTGCTATACATTTGTTTTAGACACTTCTGATGGAGGATTTTAGCGGCTTTAAGTGAAATATTGTATTATCTTTTAAGCTTAAGTATGTTCTAAGTTACAAATAGTAACATTAACAAAATTATTTTTTATAAACCAATTCTAAAACTATTTTCAATTCCCTATACAAATGTAGTAAAATAATTTTATGATTACAAAATTAATTCACATTAAAAATAATAACTAGCAGCATATGTTGCTTTCCCTTTTTTATGCAGCAATATACCTGCTTCTCCTACTTATGGTGTATTTGTTTCCCAATTAATACGCTATGGTAGAGGTTGTTCTTACTACGGAGACTTTGTACAACGAAGTAGGCTGCTTGCAAATAAATTGTTGACTCAGGGATATTGCAAGCCTAGGCTTATCAAGGCTCTAAAAAGTTTTATGGCCGTCATCACAGTATTGTTGATAAGTTTGATGTCTCTGTGTCCAGGATTACCCTGGATATATTTAACGTCTCATATTTCCATGTTCCTTTCACACAATTTTGATTACATACGTGGCGGGTGTAGCTAGCTAAACAGGAGGTGCTTACCCTTCCGGAGCACACGACCTCACTTCCCTGGTGGAAGTTCACGTGTCTAACCTAACTTGTCAGTTCCAAAGTTTTTACTTTGCTTCTGGATTATGATTCGGACATGGATTAGTATGTTTGTTTTTGATATGTAAAGTTTACAAGTATATATTTTTTCTGTTTGCCTGAAAGTAATGTATTGTATATAAAATGTGTCATTGCATATAATTTTTGGTCTTTTGTAGTAGACTGAATTGCAATTTTGACATTCGTTTTGACGTGATATAGCATTTATGTGTTATCATTATTAACATTAGTGGATGCGTTTTGTTAAAAAAGATTCAAACAAATTTATTCATTGATAAGAAAGTCTCAATGACTTACAGATTAATAATGAAAGGTACTACCTGGCACATACATCGGCATTGTTACAGAAGACAGATGACGCTCGCTCTAATTTATATGACTTATTTGTTTACACATGTGGTTGATGCAGATTGCTCCCTTTCGGAGCACCAAACCAAATTTGCCAAGTATGAGTTTTACATGATTATTTTAATTTAGTAGTTTTGATTATTTTAATTTGATTTGTGATTATGATTAAGAAATGAACCAGTATATTCGTTGTTGATTTATGCTATTTTATATTTTTATTTAGAGACGTTTATTTTAACATTTCAAAAACACAGTAATTCGATATATTTTGATGTGGTGTAAAATCTACATGGAAAGCTGTTGACATGATAAAATACACTTACTTTATTTTCTAATATATTTATACTATATTGACAATTTAAGAAGGTACCTTTCAGAAATAACAAATCCTGATTGAAATGTCTCTGGCTTCTTAATTTGTCGAAATGACAATAGTTAATAGTATAAAAATGTGTTATATGTTTTCTTATCAAGTTTTTAAGAAACACAGACTGCTTATATTAAAGCCAATATGATTCTTTTGTATATTCTTAATTTTTTTCGCCTCGATATTTTGACTACTTATTTTTAATGTAATATACATTTGTATTCTTGTTAGTTTAAGAAATTAAGTATTTGACCTAGTGTACTAATAAGAAGACGTACAGTTTATTCTACCATTTCTGGTTCTGTGTCAATATTTTCTGGTTTCTATGTCAATATTTTTTTGGTTCTATGTCAATATTTTTTGGTTCTGTGTCAATATTCTTTGGTTCTATGACAATATTTTTTTATTCTATGTCAATATTTTTTGGTATTATGTCAATATTATTTGGTTCTATGTCAATATTTTTTGGTTTTTATATCAATATTTTCTGGTTTTTATGTCAATATTTTCTGGTTTTTATGTCAATATTTTCTGGTTTTTATGTCAATATTTTCTGGTTGTTATGTCAATATTTTTGGTTTCTATGTCAATATTTTGTGGTTTCTATGTCAATATTTTCTGGTTTCTGTGTCAATATTTTCTTGATTCTTTGTCAATATTTTCTGGTTTCTATGTCAATATTTTCTGGTTTCTATGTCTATAATTTCTGGTTTTTGTGTCAATATTTTCTGGTTCTGTGTCAATATTTTCTGGTTTTTATGTCAATATTTTCTGGTTTCTATGTCAATATTTTCTGGTTTCTGTGTCAATATTTTCTGGTTTCTATGTCAATATTTTCTGGGTTCTGTGTCAATATTTTCTGGTTTCTATTATTTGGTTCTATGTCAATATTTTTTGGTTTTTATGTCAATATTTTCTGGTTGTTATGTCAATATTTTTTGGTTTCTATGTCAATATTTTGTGGTTTCTATGTCAATATTTTCTGGTTTCTGTGTCAATATTTTCTGGATTCTTTGTCAATATTTTCTGGTTTCTATGTCAATATTTTCTGGTTTCTATGTCACTATTTTTTGGTTTCTATGTCTATAATTTCTGGTTTTTGTGTCAATATTTTCTGGTTCTGTGTCAATATTTTCTGGTTCTGTGTCAATATTTTCTGGTTTTTATGTCAATATTTTCTGGTTTCTATGTCAATATTTTCTGGTTTCTGTGTCAATATTTTCTGGTTTCTATGTCAATATTTTCTGGGTTCTGTGTCAATATTTTCTGGTTTCTATTATTTGGTTCTATGTCAATATTTTTTGGTTTTTATGTCAATATTTTCTGGTTGTTATGTCAATATTTTTTGGTTTCTATGTCAATATTTTCTGGTTTCTGTGTCAATATTTTCTGGATTCTTTGTCAATATTTTCTGGTTTCTATGTCAATATTTTCTGGTTTCTATGTCAATATTTTTTGGTTTCTATGTCTATAATTTCTGGTTTTTGTGTCAATATTTTCTGGTTCTGTGTCAATATTTTCTGGTTTTTATGTCAATATTTTCTGGTTTCTATGTCAATATTTTCTGGTTTCTGTGTCAATATTTTCTGGTTTCTATGTCAATATTTTCTGGGTTCTGTGTCAATATTTTCTGGTTTCTATGGCAATATTTTCTGGTTTCTATGGCAATATTTTCTGGTTTCTGTGTCAATATTTTCTGGTTTCTATGTCAATATTTTCTGGTTTCTATGTCAATATGTTTTGGTTTCTATGTCAATATTTTCTGGTTTCTGTGTCAATATTTTCTGGTGTTTGTGTCATTATTTTCTTCATCATACATGTATTACTTTTTATTCCTTGTTTTGTCTCTTGAACCAGTCCTTTAGAGAAGAAGGGAAGTATTTACTAACGTTGACCATTTTTATTACTTGCATCCTTAAACGACACGTTTTTTTCCTTTAAGCAAAGTAGAATTATTACTAAAGTACCCCGGGTGTCATTTCTGACAGATGGGGACAACGGGGCAAGTTAATAACTTTAAAGAATCTCGATCCTTAGCTACATAGTTTCTGGTTATGTGTGGTTAAGTAGCTATTAAGTAAAATTGAATAACTGACTTATGATTAAATTCGATATTAGTACTCGAATATACGACACTATACTAAAGATGAAGAACTAAGTAAGATCTACAGTGATTAAGATTTAAACTGGAAATTCATTCTTTCACACTGTAGCCAAAAACGGAATTATCAACGAGGGAATTTTAATGCTAGCTACTTTTTCTAAAATATTGTATAACGTTAATTATATGCGAGTTAAAATGCTATATAATGTCTGAAACAGTTATATAATAAGTCATAATAAATGTCACGAAGACATACATAAATATAAGGTGTAAAAGTGTTATCAGATTCCAAGCATAAAAAATTTCTTTTTTCTTCTAGAAACGTCAAATACGTCAAATAAACCAGGCCCCTTGTTGATACTAAGCCATCAGAATTCACCAATTTGTTCTGAATTGTCTGCTACCTTTGACAACCTCGGTGCACATGTGAAGTAATATATGTCTCCATTATAGAAGAAAAAAAGCAAATTCGAACGAAGCATTATTTTAATAAAGCATACTAAAAGAGAGAAAACTGATTAGGACGAAGTCGAGAGCGAAAGGGTTATTCTAAAATAGTACAGTATATGTAGCTAGTTGTATGATTACCGCATGTGTTTACTGACATATGGATTAAATTTGACATCTGTCGTAAAGGTTAGATTGTGCCATGGGATTTTTTCCATCGGCAAAATATTCCAATTAGACTTAAGGGTTGTGTTGTATGTTCTCTTGTCTTTAGGAACCGAAGAAAACAATGAAGGGAGTGATGAAGTGAATGTCTATTAGAGACAGACATTGCAATCCTATGGTCATCAATCACTTTGCTGCTACCACTTAAGTATAAACAAGGATTAATTTGTTAGCTTGGAAGTCACTCACAGTAAATACTATCGAAACAATGCAAATGAAAATTAGGGTTAAATTGAATATTATACGTATTGTTGTTGAATAAGAAAGGTTCATCTTGTGATAATTAATATATTGTTCTTATTTTAATTTAAAGACAGGAAGCATTTGTTACATGTTATTGACATAACATATCGGAACATAAAGATTAAAACAGTAAGCTAATCAAGGGAATTAAATGATTTCGATAGAGAGAAATATATTTTAAATGCTAAAATTCATATGCATTACCTTATCCGAAATACAAATGATCAATAATGTTAATAGTTTTGCAAGACTATCAAAGACTATCAAAGTTAAAGATGTTAAAGGTGTTTTTTGCGTATTTTACAGATACTTAAATTTAATTCTGACAAATGACAAAGTAAAATCAGTATTAAGATTTAAGTTATTTAGAACATCATCGACATAGGTGTGACAAATGGTTGTGAATAATTTTATATGATACAAAAGAAATTGGGTTTCTATTTGGTTAAAAGAATATTGCACAATATCAAGCATTTTTATGAAAGATATTTATGTGTAATCTAGTATCAACGTACCTAATTGTAGTTGAATTCATAAAGTTCATAGGTTTAATATTTAATCATTTTCATTTCATAAAATGTTCAAATAGCAAAAGCAATAACATGATCACTCGCATAAAACCACTATTATAATATAAATGTTATTTGGTCGTATATTTACAAATATTTTGTCTTGGTTAAAAACTCATTTAAAGAGTTTTGACTTCATGGTGTATTACAGTTTGTTTGACTCTTCAAATTTCTATTTCTACTCTTTTTTTTAAAATCGTCATTCCTTTTACTTCATAGTATTAAAACATAGATTGTATTATGTTTTTCATGATGGAACATTTTCCCAATCATGCTATTAAATCTGTACTTACTGCTTTAGTCAAGCAAACCGAAGAAAACAATGAAGAAAATGATAAAGTGAATGTCTAGAAGAAATAAATCCTACAGTTATCACTCACAATGTCGTTAACCTCTAATTTAGTTTTGAGTCGTATAGAATGAACTCGCTAGGCTCGCGGCTAATAGTTGTATGCTTGTTTTTTTTTATCTGTTTGTTTTGATTTGAAACAAAGTAAACATAATATCGTTTTTGTACGGCGTTCACGACAGTGAAAACGTACATTGTTATCGCTTTCTGCAAAGATCGGGCTTCTTTACTATGAAATGATATGAAATGAGTACGCATGGAAATAGCGCGCCTGGTAAATGAACGTGAACAAAATATATCTGTTTTATCGTGAGATATGTATTCTGAGACGGGTAATGCATTTGGTTACATATGCACATTTGGAATAAATATTCGGAATATATTTCGGAATATACATGTAGTAACATATTGCGACGGGATGCATGCAATAATTTGTGCAATCTGGCTAACTGATCTCGTAAATACAATAAAAAGTAGTCTGGGAAGTTTGCGTCCAACGATGTAAAATCATAACTTTTTATGAAATAAATGGCAATGGCAGGTAGATGTAACTAATTTTCTGTGAAATCTACGGTACTTTGAATTTATTTTAAAGGATATAATCAAGTATCTTGGCGTTGCGGTATTCTGTCACATTTTAAAACTGATTTATCAATTACATTTACTTCCGTAAAAGGGAGATAAATCGTACAGTGCCACGTGCAAACTACAAATGTGGATTTTAAATACTTCGATTTGTAAGGAAAATCAATTGAGGATCCAGCGGGGGTGCCCCCATTTGCCCCGACTTTTTCCCCTCTCTCTTACAATCTGTCAATCAACTAGCGTGTTGACCAGTTAATTAGTGGTACTGATTAATTAATTCGTGTACAGGTAGGAAATTGCAATCAGGTGATGTAATCAGTTATCAGTTCGCTGAGGCATGAAATAATCCAGGTAGTACTGACCAGTCTTAGGTGATAATGTTCTTTACCTGATCGCCGAGGCATGAAAGAATCGAGGTAGTAGGGAGGTCGAGGGTTTGGTCTCTGGCCGGGTCTGACCCAAGATTTGAAAAAGGGTAATGACGCTCGGCATTAGAAAATGAAAGCGTGTCTTTCGGGCACTTTGTCACGGTAGGCGTGGTACGATCAGGAACTCTCACTGCATAATGCCATCACTGCAAAGCACAGGTAAATATAACTGCACCTACCTATAGCTGGTGACATCTTGATACAAGTGAAATATTATTAACCTAGACGTTAAACTCCATTGATCAATGATCGAACAAACTTAGGACCGGGATTCAAAGAAAGCTTTTCCACTTATGAGCTTGAATTATCAACCCGACTGAATCACCCAGACCACGTTCATCCATTATCGACCAAATTGATCAAAACATTGGTATCCCTCCGATAGATCAACGAATCAATCTACCACTTCCAAAGGTCGAATGAACTCCTTTAAGTTAACACAAAAAAGAGTCAGTCTTGATCTGCGGTGCTAGGTTACACCTCGACAGAAAAGAGATAGACGAATTTCGACAGTACAGTTGATAGACATTTATCGATAAAGATATTTTGAACTCATTGACACTCATGTGCCACTTGTGTCAATATTACAATTTTTGAAAAAAAAACTTTACTGATTAATTCTTTACTGGGTTTAGATCCACTTTGAAGTCGAGGTAAAAAGGACGACGACAGTGTTGAAGAGGCAGGAAATTGCACAATTTGTACTGAAAAAAACGAATTTTTCTGGGGAGCTTGCCCCAGACGTCCCTAGCAGCGATCGAGTTTCCATAAATCTCTTTATTCAAAATGACAAAGAACGATCGATCCTGAAGGTACAATTGATAAAACTTTATTAAATTCAATTACTGATCGTTTTTTCATATATTTATGGAATTATTTTCTGTCGTTTGTACTGAGCAATAGATGGTTTGGTACATTTTTTCTTTTTCAAAAACACCATCCGTCTAACTATCCATCGATCGACCCCTCCCCCAGGGGGATTTTCGTTTATATTCATAGTCCTACTCCAGCATCATTTTCCCAACTACGCCGTACAGCAGCACGCCAGTGTTATGTTTATTAATAGAAATATTCATTTTTATTGATAAATATTCATTTTTATTGATAAATATTTTGATGTATATAACCGCAAAATATGTGTCTATTCACTTTGGTTTTCAATAAATAAATTTTGCTTATTTTATATAATATTTTTATTATATTGTTTTGTATACTTACATTAAATGAAGGTCAGCTTGTGTGAATGTGTATCTAAGCTATTTAGTTTTTAAGTTTTTGTACGGCGTTTCACGACAGTGAACGCGTACTTTGCTATCGCTTTCTTCCAAGATATCGGGCTTCTTTGCTATGAAATTATGAGATATGAGTACGCATGGAAATAGTGTGCCTGGTAAATGAGCGTGAAAGAAATATATCTGTTTTATCGTGAGATATGTATTCTGAGACAGGTAATGCATTTGGTTACATATGCACATTTGGAATAAATTTTCGGAATACATTTCAAAATCTAGTAAAATATTGCGACGGGATGCATCCAATAATTTATGCAATATGGCTAACTGATCTCGTGTTTACTATAAAAAAGTAGTCCGAGAAGTTTGCGTCCTACGATGTAAAATCATAACTTTTTATGAAATAAACAACAATGGCAGGTGGATTTAATTCTTCATGAAATCTACGGTAATTTAAATTTATTTTGAAGGGTATGATAACGTATTTTGATGTTGAGGCAATTGTGTCATATTTTAAAACTGTTTATCGATTTGATTTAACTTTCGTGAAAGGGAGATAATTCGTACAGTGTTGTGTGCAAATGACCACATGTGGATTTTAAATACTTCACTATTAACATGAAACGGGAATATTGTGAGTGATAATCAGCAGTTAATTAAAACCCAGATTTAACAGCAAATGATCCAGTTACATACAACCGCTGGAATGTACCCCCTCATAGCGACGGTGCAAAACTCTACTTTCTCTCTATCCGAAATGACAAAACGATCGGGTACGACTTTATAAAACTTAATTAAATTTTAATTACTGATTGTCTTTTTCATATATTTATGAAATTATTATTTTCTACCATTTAATTTAGCAATACATGGTTTGGTACATTGTTTCTTTTTCCAAAAAACATCCGTCGGACTATGCATAGATCGAACCAACCAACCCCTTTCCCTGGGGTGGGGGAGATTTTCGGTCGGTTATATTTTGTCTTGCCACAACACCGTTTTCCAAACTACGCCGTACAACAGCACGGCAGTGCTATGTTTTCTGAAGCTACTACTTTGGTTAAAGATGTAATTTTAAAATTGAATATTCTGATATTATTGGACAATTGTGCTCACAAAAACAGTCAAATTCATTACAGTAACTACAATTTTGTAATATAATAAATACAAAATTGGTAGATTAATGGGATTTAAGTGTTTAGATTATGATACTTTTTGTAAACATTGTGTGATATAGCAACGTACGTCTTGCATTAGATACCGGTGATGGATGGTTAAATATAATTCAGTCAATGAGTATTCAGAATATGCATTAATTTACATTTTTTAAACGGATCACTAAATACAATCTATATCAGTATTAAACTGAATTTTGTGTTTGATATAACCGACCTTTTGCACCATTTTAGCCTTAATATTACAAGGTTAAGTGTATTTAGTTCGAGTATATGATTTTATTGCTACTTATTTCTACGTGTATTATGTTGTTTGGAATTTTATTGCTTCTATCATATTTTTCTTGTTGATTATCAAACCCTGTGTAATAACTGTTGTCTGCTTAAGTGCAATTGAAGCCATGTCAGTATTATAGAAATACTTGAGAAGACCTTGCAGCAAATAATTGAGTAGACAAATATGAATATTTTGAAACAACATGAACTGATTGTGCTCGTATAACCATTCATATCCCATTTTATGTATCTTGTAATTAGAGGTTTTACAAAAAGAGTATGCCAAAAAACCCAGAAAAACGCCAATTATAAATCATTTAAGTTCCACATATTTACAATTTTAATCGATAAAAACAGATTATATTTCATATAAGAAAAGAAAAATGATAACATTGTTTTTACAATTGACTTATATTGGTGTTTCTGCTAATATAGAGATTTTTCGAGGATATCATTAGCTCCGTCGCATAGTAAAATAATATGCGTCACAAACAAATGGTATTATAGCGCCTGAACGCCTTTTTCTTTAAATATATCTCATGTTTGTACTACGGACACTAGGCAAGAAGTTAATATTGGTGGCCTATCCTTAAGGCTATTAGTACGAAACCGTTCTCAGTACTCAGGGATCATGACATTTCGCTTATCTACGAACATACATAACAACTGTGTTGACCTATATGATAAAGCCTCTAACAACAATATATTCGTTTGTAAGAGATTCTACCTAAAATATCTTACTAAGGTGCTTTGTTTAGATAGTATATCAGACAATCCTACGTATATTAGAACTAATGGTACCAAAGATGAAGTCCTTTCCAACCATAGGGGGGTTCTTTAGTCATTCGGTTTAAATCTTAAAGAGGAAGAACATGTATTGGATTCCTAAACATTACAAAAATATATAAAAGACTAAATATTTAGTTGGTTCCAATAAATACACTACCAAATCGCAATCAGTAATTCTAACACAAATTGTGACAGTGCTTAAAGATGGATTTCAGTCATAAAAAGTCTGTTCTACATCTGGCATCAACCAAATTGGGATTCTTAAAAATTCTAAAGAACTACAGTAGAACTTCGATAACTCGAACTTCGATATCTCGAATACCACGGATAACTCGAAGTAATAATTTTGTCCCGACCGATTTTCTGTATAAACTATATAAATACAACTTCGATAACTCAAACTCCTGTAACTCCAATACCCCCGATAACTCGAAGTAATTTTAAGGTGCAAAATTAAAAATTATAGGAAAAACAACCTTCTAAAACTCGAAATATTTTTAACAATTAGAAGCCGAGTATTGTGCCGCTGGCGACAACAATAAATTTTCAGGTGATTTAAGCTGGGTTTTAATGACTAACACGTGGTAGGCACACTAGTTTTATAATTTCTATAAAATGTGCGTCTTGTTTTGTTTATTATCACATACAATGTACATGGATATCTTTAGCTGATTCAGTTCTTTGAATGCATTACGGTCATGTATTGGTAATACACATTTTGTGTATTTCATGTATGCTATTGTTGTCGCAATCAGTCCTTATAAAAACATAATTAATAATTTGATTTTAATTCATTTATTATTTTATGTAATACCGGTACATATTACACCAGTGTATCAGTAAACGGTTTTACACCATCCAACATTTCTCCCAAAGAAATGAAAGTTACATTGTGACGTCATTCTTCAACTTCGAAAACTCGAACACCCCGATAACTCGAAGTCATCATCGTGCACTTCGAGTTATCGAAGTTCTACTGTACCTGCATATCTTGCTACTATTACTTTATCTCTAGTGAAAGTATAATAAACATGTTATATTTCTACACTTTACACCAAGATCCCTCATTCTAAATTGAAAGAAAGTTTTAAACCAATTATTCACTTGTTATTCTTTAACAAAAATATTAACCCGAGATACAAATACCAAGTGCTGAACAGGATACTACTGGAGCTACCCTCAACAGAACAATCGATATACCAATGGGTACAAACTGTGCACCAATGCTTGATGATTTATTTCTTTATTTGTATGAAGCAGAATTTATGTAGAATCTTCTTAAACCTAGAGAGAATAATCAGGGCAAATAATTCAACGCCACAAACAGATATATGGATGAGGTTGGGTCTATCTCTTAATAATCCTAAATTTGGAGACTATGTGAATGTCATCTATCCTTGCGAGCTTGAAATAAAAGATACTTATCTTTTAATATCTGCTACTTATTTTCACTTTTACCTCTCAATGATGGTGCCCATTTAAAGCTATATAACACACGTGATGACTTCAATTTTTCTTTTTTTATATTTCATTTTCTATGCAGCAATATGTCTGCTACTCTTGTTTTTGTTTATCAGCTTATAATGTGTTTGTTTGAAATTAATACGCTATGGTAGAGCTTGTTTCCACAACGAACACTTTATACAATAAAACAAGCTGCTTACAAATAAATTGTTGACCCAGATATATAACAGACCCAAGCATATCGGGGCCTTCAAACAGTTTATGGTCGTCATCACAGTGTTGTTATGTATTATGTCTCTTTGTCAATGAATACCCTTGATATATTTGACGCCCACATTCCAAATTTAAGATATCACATGTGGCAGGTAAAGCTAGTTTAACAGGAGGTGATTTTTTCCGGAGCACCAGGCCTCACTTCTATTGTGGAAGTTTAAGTGTATAAGCATCTTTGTCAGTTCTAAAGTTTTTTTTGTGTTTTATTTGCACATGTATCAGTATATTTTTTTTTATTTTAATAAGCAAAAAAATGATTGCAATATTATATATTATATATATATTAATTATATATATATATATATATATATGATAATCTGATAAGCTATACTTAACTCAAAGTAATTTAGCACACAGTTATTACTTAGAGCAGTCTGTCTAATAATTCTTGTAGAAACAAGATTTATAAATATAGAAATATATTTATATATCTGGGATTGTTATGTTGTTATGGGCTATTTACTAATGTGGAGATATTTGGCTTCATATTACTTATTTGAATGATTGATGGCGATAACCTTTATAAACCTATTGTTTCGCAAGGTGTGTACTTAAGCTTTTTATGCTTTAGCTTGCTATTCATTATGTAGACGTTTTTTGGTAACTTTTACTTTTAGTACATAATTAAGCCTAAGATATATGTAATTGGATATTAGATGACATTTAGAGAGGGTGTAATGACTATAAGATATCTGTCTGTATACATCTGATATATTTTTAGTTCAGATATTATTGCCCCTTGATAGGGTTATAGATAATAAGGTTGGCCAGTAACTACATTTGATATAGACAGCATTATAAATCAAATGTGTCAAATCACATCTTTTATATTGATTATTAAATGTTAATTCAATATTGTTCAGAAGTTTTTCGTCATTTAGCTATGGAAATATTTCTCAAAATTATTGGCTACATTACATTTTTGCTGATTTTTGTCATAAAAGCTAGAGTAAAACTAAATTGCAGGTCTAACCCGAAAGTGTGGAGGTCATATTATTTAAGCTTTGTTAAGAATCGGTTTTGGCTGTCGTAGTATGTTTTATTCTCTTATATTTATCCTATATAAGACCTATTTTATCTACTTGTTCTTCAAATTAAATTTAATTATTAAAAATGTATTTTAACTCCAATGAAATGTGAGTTGTAAAATGAATGGAAAGGTTTAGGAAAAATTAATTTCTTGATAAATTGACTATTAAAAAAATACTTATAACGGCTAAAAAATTGTTCCATATAATTAACAAGCGATTTTAAAGAAAGAATATATATTTAATAAGTTACAATGCATTGTGTAATGCAAATGCTACAATATTTAAAAATTGCGGAAAATCTAATTTTGGTTAAAGTTTTAAAGAAGATTTATTTTTTATATAATGTCCATTTTCTCCCCAAAAAAGTTTATTCTTAATATCCACAGACGTAGAAAAAGAATTGTATTCATGTTTAGGAATATGTTTTAGTTTTCAGTCTTTGAAAATAATGTTATGCATTATATCAGCAGTTTGTGTTGCTGGAATGTATTTTGCAATTTTTGTGCCAAACGTTTGTCAATTTGATTTGGTGGGTCACTTGTAAATAAAAACGGCGATGATAAAAAATATAAAAACGATGTTTAAATGTAAATAGTTGACAAATTTGTGTCTCAATATAAGCTACATTTGTTAGATACCCAAATTTTCAGGTTGGACTTGTATATACGAACTCATTCTGATACACTAGATAAACCATTGTGTACCTTTTACTACAACAACATACTAGTAAATAATAAATCAAAACATAAGAAATAACCTAAGCTATTGCTGTCAGTCATCAAACAGTTGCCATCCTACCAGTCCCGAAATTACAATTTTAAATTTGCTGCAGGCTTGCCATTTTTAGTTTATTGTCAAATTCATGGTCCATTTATCTACATTGTTTAGTAATAAGTAATGTTTTGCTACGATTAATACAGAAGGAATGCAATTGTTTTTAGTCAGAAAAATAAAAAATGTTTAGAGACAACAAGGCCATAAGTTTTGCTAATAATGTTATTTATTTGATACGGAATTTCATGAAATATCATAAGTGAAATTTATTTCCATTACCAAAAACACGCTGAATATGTTAATTTTATTTAACATTTGAACTATATGTTTGGTAATCAAAAACAAACATACTAATCCATTTCCGAATCACAATCCAGAAGCAAAGTTAAAACTTTAGAACTGACAAGTTAGGTTAGACACGTGAACTTCCACCAGGGAAGTGAGGCCAGGTAAATGATGACAAAATCAAATTTAATAATGTCTTTTTTGAAGACATTTCTATCATTGGTGCTTACAAATGTGATGACTAATATTATTTTCTTAGAAAAAATTGATATTTTCGATGTTGTATAAAGAAATTATATATATATATATATATATATATTATATATCTGGGATTGTTATGTTGTTATGGGCTATTTACTATATGGAGATATTTGGCTTCATATTACTTATTTGAATTGATGATGATAACCTTTATAAACCTATTGTTTCGCAAGGTGTGTACTTAAGCTGTTTATGCTTTAGCTTGCTATTCATTATAGAGACATTCTTAGTAACATTCACTTTAAGTACATAATTAAGCCTAAGTAATATGTTATTGGATATTAGATGGCATTTAGAGAGGGTGTAATGGCTATACGATATCTGTTTGTATACATCTGATATATTTTTAGTTCTATATTCGATATTATTGCCCTTTGGTTGGGTTATAGATAAATGATTAAGGTTGGCCAGTAACTACATTTGATATAGACAGTTTTATAAATCAAATGTGTCAAATCACATCTTTTATATTGATTATTAAATTGTAATTCAATATTGTTAAGACGTTATTTTGTCATTTAGCTATGGCAGTATTTCTCAAAATTATTGGCTACATTAAAGATTCAGTTTGCTTCACTTTTGCCATAAAAACTAGAGTAAAAAATTGCAGGTTTAACCCGAAAGTTTGGAGGTCATATTTTGTAAGCTTTGTTAAGAATCAATTTTGGCAGTCATAGAACTGTACATGTATTTTTATTCTCTTATATTTGTCAAAGACCTATTTTATCTACTTGATCTTCTAATGGAATAATTAATAAAAGTTAATTTAACTCCAGTGAAAAGTGAGTTGTAAAATAAATGGAAAGGTTTAGGAAAAATGCATTCCTTAATAAATTGACTAACTGTTAAGAAAATATCTATAACGGCTATAAAATTGTTTTATATATTCAACAAACAATTTTGAAGAAAGAATATATATTTAATCACTTACCATATATTATGTTATGCAAACGTTACAATATTTAGAAATGGCGGAAAATCCGATTTTAGTAATTGTTTAAAAATGTTTATTTTTATTTAACGTGCATTTCCTACCCCAAAAAGTTTATTTTTAATATCCGCAGACGTAGAATAAGAATTATATTCATTTTTAGGATATATTTTATGTTTTTAGTCTTTGAAAATTTTATGCAATATATCATCAGTTTTAGTTGCTGAAATATTTTTTGCAAATCTCTGTGCCAAACGTTTGGCAATTGGATTTGATGGTATACCATTTTCAATAAAAAAGTCGTTGATAAAAAGTTGACAAATTCATGTCTATATATAAACTATATTTATTGAATACCCAAATTTTCAGGTTGGACTTGTACATACGAACTCATTCTGATACACTAGATAAATCATTGCCTAACTTTATTACAGCTACATAGATAAAAAATTAAAAATAAGAAATAACCTGAGCTATTGATGTCGGGCATCAAACCGTGGCCATCCTGCTAGTACCCTAATTACAATTTTGACTTTGCTGCAGGCTTTGCCATCTTAAGTGTATTGTCGAATTCATAGTCTATTTAGCTTCATTGTTCTATAATAGGTAATGTGCATTGCTACGATTATTCCGGAAGGAATACATTTGATTTCAGTCAGAAAGATAAAAAATGTTAAGAGCCAACGAGGTCATTAGTTTTGCTAATAATATAAATTATTAAATACGAAATTTCATTAAAATATCATAAGTTTATGATATGAAGTTTATTTTCGATTATCAACAAAAATTCTAAATAATCCTTATTTCATTTCAATATTTGAATTATATGTTTGGTAAATGATGACAAAATCAGAATCAATATTTTCTTGAAAATATTATCATCATTGATGCTTACAAATGTGATGTCTTTTAGAAAATAATTGATAACTTCGATGTCGTATAAAGAATTAAATTCAATTCAATGTCATGAAAACACCAAGAACATCTATTTTGTTTGTTACCTTAACGCTATTGGCCAAGAAATAATTTATTATTAAATACTATGCGTTTGTCTCTCTTGTATTGAATGCCTGTTTCTTTAATAAACTTTTAGTAATATGGACCGGTATGTTTGTAATGATTGTGTCTTAGTCTTAATTTCATTAGCTGTTTTAAAAGTCATGTTGAACTTATTTTTTCTATTAACCATTTACCTTATATTGCTAAGGGTGCTAACCCTTCGAAGCCTTTCCGATTGATGTTACATTTGCCAGATTTCAAAGGATTTAAATTGCCTCTTACATAGTGATTTGACTATTGGTCGATATAACTTGAAAACTAATATTTACATCAACGCAAATGCATATAATTTCACTTACATGCATCTTAAAATTTAAAAAAACCCTATTTTCCTCAAAACTTAACTTTACATGATACGTAGTTTATTTTACTGCTGTTACAATATTTTGCAGTATTACTGATTGCAGTTTGTTCTCTTTTGCATATAGGAAAATGGACAACAGTATTCATTCATTAGAAGCTATTGTATTGAAAGGTGTGGCAAAGCTGAGACAGGTAACAAAGTTTCAGTTGTCTGTCAAAAACTTAAACAAAAAATAAATAATGTATCTTTGATCATCCTTCAAGCAACTTGCTCACAATTTATAATTTTGCCAAAAAAGACAATCGAGTTAGATTGACCGATTGTTTAAAAACGACATGGTAATTTTTCAGTTATCATGAAACCACATCGTACATACCCTTGGCGAAAAAAACAATGTTAAACAATACATATCAAAATATGTAAAATTAAGATAGACCGATATCATTGTGTTTGATAATATCTTGGACGTGATCGATACCGAAAAAATAACTTGAAACGAAACGCTTTTATGAAAATATCTTAGAAAGGCTGAAATATTTAAAACTTAAGCGTAAATGTGCTTTAATTTAAGGCATGAATGGTTCGAATGAATTGTTAATTTTTTTTGGAATTACTAATGAAAACTAATTTCACATGTTTTGCTGTTCTATATGTCAACATGTAGGATGTTTTGTAAACTCAAATAAACAATAAAGCATCTAAGATAAAATCATCCCCGATTTACATCAATAAATCAGACTCTAGATGATTGTTTTCATTAACGCACTGGCACATCATTATCTGTGTAAAATTAAACGTTCATAGAACTCTTATCTTAATGTAATCCAGTCTATAATTGAGTTGGACGACATGTCTTACTTTTATATACATGTATCTGATACTCACGAAAGTACAAATGCACAATTCACTTTAACACTCTTATAGATTCTGCTTGAAAATAAATTGTTGACTCAGGGATATGTTTGATAAGTTTGGTGTATCTGTGTATAGGATTGCCCTGGATATATTTGACAGCCCATAGTTCCATGTTATTTTTACACAATTTTAATGACACACGTGGCGGATGTAGCTAGCTAAATAGGAGCTTTTATCCTTCCGGAGCACCCGGCCTCACTTCCCTGGTAGAAGTTCACATTTCTAATCTGACTTGCCAGTTACAAAGTTTTTACTTTGATTCTGGGTTGTGATTTAGACATGGATTAGTATGTTTGTTTTTGATAGATCAAATTTGTTATTATCAATATCGTGAAAAACAATATGAAGGGATATGTTGTTCACGAAAGTAAATAAGGCGAGTTATTGTAGTTTATATGGAATAAAATAACAAGACTAAAAAAACAAGAAAACGGTTTAATCAACATACTTATCAATGCTCGAATCACAATCCACAATCAAAGTAAAACATTTGAAACTGAAAACTTAGGTTAAATACTGCACTTTCACCACAGAAGTGAGTTTAGATGCTCCGGAAGGGTAAGCATCTCTTGTTTAGCAAGCTACACTCGCCATGTATGTCATCAAAATTGAGAGCGAAAAGAATATGGAACTATGGGACATCAAATAGTTCCAGGGCAATGTTGGGCACAGAAACATCAAACTAATCAACAATACTATGATGACACCCATAAAACATTTTGAGGGCTCTAGAAAGCATAGGCTTGCAAGATCTCTGGGTAAACAATTTATTTGTACGCAGCGTGTTTTGTTGTATAACTTTCAATCTTTACCATGACGTATTCATTTGGAACATACACTATAAGGAGAAGAAATGGGTTTATTGCTTCGTAGAAAAGAACGTTGACAATAGGAAATGTGATCAAGGTTGTAATACATGTAATTAAAAAAATCAGTTTAAATAGTGCTTGTGATATACTTATATGTCACTGCATTATGAGTAAATCATGTTTTTGAAGTATTACAATCACATTTAAATGGATTTTACTTAAGTATACCTTTAAAGATTCATTTGTTTACAAGGTACTTTGTTTATTGTGTATGACGCACAAATACTGTGTCGAATTAATTTACCCAAATCAGTGCTTCAGCCTTAAAAGTGTTCTGACATATTTTATTTTCATTTATTTCAATGCAATCCAAATTAAGATTTCACCCAGTGGTAATGCAAAGGAAATTGATAGACTTTTTTCATTTTATTATATAAAAAATAACAGAATGAAAGAAATATATAAATACAATCAATAGAGAAAATAAATTGATAAATCAATAATAATAATAATAATAATAATAATAATAATGGCATAAGCTTTTAAGAAATGACATTCTGATCATGGTATTTCAAGGGGTAATGTAAGATAATTTGGCACACGCCACACACTATCTTGCATTACCCTTCAAATACCATAAACAGAAATGTTATTTCTTATTTTACAATCCTTTCTTGTACCCATATTTGTTTTAACGTTTGACGCTATTTCTACCGTACCTGCTCGTGTGAGATAGGGTTTTTAGTCAAGCGAGACCGACGTATCTTACATGACCATGTAACCCTCTGTGTGAAACATGACGTAATATTGCGGGATTACTGATACACATCAAGGGTCATGATCCCATTTGTTATTCAACAACGGAAATTGCGATACAATTGCTTGTGCATGTTTCATCAAAAAGAGACATAGTCGTATTGTAAATATTATTCAATGATAAGCAGAGCAGGTAAAGAGTGAAGTGATAGGGTCGCTTTCTACCTACAGCTCTCTGCGATGCTTATAATCAATCAAAAGCTTGGTCTAGTAAATAAGTGAAAAGAATAATAATAAAAATAATAATATAATAAGAAGAAATTTGCTTCATTGAATGATAAGCAGGGCAAATAAAGAGTGATTGGGTTGCTCACTACTTGTAGTCTCCTGCAATGCTTATTATTCAATAAAACTGTGCCAGGTGGGTACTGGAATAATGACCATAATATTAATAATGTAATTATGATAATAATTTTTAGACATTTTATATGTTGAATGATAAGCAGAGGAGGTACAAAGTGATCAATCGGTTTTCATATACAGTCACTACAATGCTTATCCAAACATATCTTTGTCCTAGGCTGATATGGGGTATTTTTACAAGTGATGAAATCCAGTAAAATAATCCTGACAAAACCTTTTATTTTAAGTACAGAGATAAGACAATATGTATGTGACCTTTTAGTGTTTACGATATTAGATATGGCTATGTATTAATTTCAAAAGATACAGTGTGTGTTTATATTTTTTGAGTGATTAATAACAACGGCATAAAAAGACAAGCTAATTTTGACAAAATCAATTAACTCTTTCTGTTTCTTTCTGTTTATAAATGCGTCATTTCATTTTATACTTAAAACCTTTAAAACCAATAAAAGAAATAACATTATTAGCAGAGAATATTTTTTTCATTTTGTTCATGAAACCAAGAACAATATGAGAAACATGAGAAACGAATTTTTAGGATTTCACCATTCAATTTTAGACCAATTGATAGACAGTTAAAACCTGCAAGGTTTGTTTCTGTCAAAAACTGTAAAAATTTAATATCCATTTCAAATTAATCATGGGATTCTAATCTGTTTTGGAACTTTGATGTTGATATTTTTACATGAATTAATGTAAATCTTAATTTGCATGTTAAGCCACCTGATGTAATTCAATAATTAGAAATGACGGCACATTACTGTTTATCACTGATGATGACAATTTATTTTGTTATTGATGTGACACATGCCTGCAAGAACTAAATATTTTATTTATAATGTAATTGTAATGTAGACAGTTACATAAATGAAATTTAACTATGCGAGCATTACATTCATATGGCTAGCTTAGTTTATACCACTGCAGTAGCTATTTTAGTTTTAAGCAACTGCTATAATGTAGCATCACAATCTCTTAAATCAATTGTCTAGGTTGTATCACTGTACTTTTCTAAATTTAAGGTGATATCTCTATTACATAAAATGTATCTGCTTTATATTTATAGACCGTTTTATTGGTTGAAAATTCAGATTTTTTTTATATTTGATTATGGTTAATTTTCTTATTATAAACTGTGGTACACTAGAAATAAGACAATTTTGTTTACCTTGTTTTGATGCATCGGGTAACAATTGTGTAACGATTTGCATTATTATGTTTGTTACTGACTTTTACAATATCTTAAAGAAGTATAAAGTATTAGCATATTCCATCATCCTTAGTATCACCACATTACAATTATGTTGAGTATTTTTTCCCTAATGAATAGTAAAAGTTGCTTTAAAATTTTATTTGTGCTTAGTTTCTTTCAAGGAAAGTTTCACAAATTTACCAATTCTTATTACTGTAACATTGCTGACCTTTACCTTCAAAAATATTTTTGGTTCTTTAAAATTCTTTGGTCATCACCAATTATTTGTATATATTAGTTATAATAGTATAGGACGGACTTACGTAACTTGCAGACGATGACAAGAGTTCAATAATTTGGTCTAGATGATGATCAAATGCACCAAACTGCATTATATAAAACATTGTGTTACCAATGCATTCTCCTTGTCATACATTAAATTTCTCTAAAAGTAAGGTATACCCCCTCAAGCAAAGTATCTCCTTAGCTTAATTTGGTAAAATATATATTTTGGTCCTTTGGGTAGCTTTTTGGTATCTTCAAAATAATTTTGGTTTTATAATTTTGGTCCAAGCACTACTGATGAGGAATTGTATTCCGAAACGGTCGTCTTGTGCTGTAAAATTAAAAATGAAATAATACTTAATTTTTGGTTTTGTAATAATAAACCTTAAAATTTGCTCACTACATCTAATAAGATTGCAAACACACCAAATGTCAAGTTTTGTTGACCTGTCAAATTTTCAGACGAAGTTTTGCATAAAGTAGAAACATGTTATGCGAGGGAAAATAAAAACACACTATCCTTCCAATTACACGAATTGTTCTGCTATATTAGTTTAATTATTGGTGTGAGCCATGCCTGCAACATCTAAATATTTTATTTATAATGTAATTGTAATGTAGACAGGTACATACATGAAATTCAACTATATGAGCATTGATGTGGCTAGCTTAGTTTATACTACTGCAATAACTTAGTTTTAAGCGACGGCTATAATGTAGCATCGCAATCTCCTAAACAAATTGTCTAGGATGCATGTCCGTAATTTTCTAAATTTAAGTTGATGTCTCAATTAAATTTAAAGTATTTGACTTATTCTTATGGTTTGTGCAAATCAATAAAAATCAGCATGTTTCGTAAATTCGATTATGGTCAATTTTGTTTAGTACACATTGTGGTACACTTGGGACAATAAGACAATTTCGTTTACCTTGTTTTGATAATTTCCGGAAGCAATTGTGTAACGATTTGCATTCATTTTACTATACTTCTACTATATTTTAAAACAGTATTAAGTATTAGCCTTTTTCAATCAGCCTTAGTATCATCAAATTACAATTATGTTGATATTTTTTTCCAAAATGAATAGTAAAATTTGCTTTAAGTTTTTTATTTATGCTAAGTTTCTTTCAAGGAAAGTTTTTCTCAAAGTTTCACAAATTAACTAATTCTCATAACTGTAAATTGCTGACATTTACCTTCAAAAATATTTTTGGTGCTTTTTAATGCCTTGGTCATCAATAATTTGTATATATCAGTTATAATAGTACAGGTAAACAAGATTGACCTGTCCGCTTTACCTTTATTTTAGATATTTATCACAGACCAGTATAAAGGTGTAAAGGTGACACAGATGTTTATATCGTCAACATCATGGAAAAGTGCATAGAGTGTATTAATTGCTAACACTAACACTACATTGGATGGATTATTGTACATGGATATTTCGAATAAAAGATCAAATGGACAGGTCAATGTTGTTTGCATATAATAGAAAATATTATTAGAAAGTAATAGTTCAATTCAAAATAGCTAAGTTCACATTCTTACAGATTATTATTATGATGCTTTGTCATTGTAAAGAATATACTCCTTGTAATATCCGGATTAATATCCAATTTGTATGTTATTAAACATGTGTATTGTGAATGACGTCAGTATGACGTAACAGGTATGACGTGGAATAAAGAACAGGATTGAACAGCCATCTTGTGTTGATGTTATACATGTCTACAAAGTGCTAGACGATAATCCATCTATGCAGAAGCTGTACCGGACCATCAACAACGTCCACTACACTCCTCCCCAGTTTAAGTATACTTAAGCGGTCAAAACAGTGCGTAGGGACGGAAAACATCTAATACTTTATGGTTATCAGACACTTATATATAAGCTTACTTTGAAATTAATGGTGTTAAATAAATCTAGCTGATTCAAATCACACAGTTCAAGAATAGAGAATGTGTCTAATTAAGCAAACAAATATTTTTGATTTTATTTTGTTTTTAGAAGAAAATTTAATTTGACTTTTAGAAATAAAAGTAATTTGAAATTCAGAAAAATATTAATGTGAACTTTTGAACAAATTACCTTGCTTTTAGAAGAAAAAACAAAATATATAGCATCATGGCACTAAACGTAACGTGGAAAAAGTTGTTGATAATATTTCATAAATAATTTTATTTTAATATTGAAATATTTTAGAGTAGATGAAAGTGTTATTGGATAATAAGAAAAGTTTTACCTCGTACACTGACGCAAATGAATATTTGGGAATTGATAAATTGAAAAACTATAATAAGTTGATAATTTCATAAGATGAGATATTGGAGATCAATTATGAGAAAATAGTTTATAATGTGTGAGGGGAATAATGTATATTACACAAAATAACATTTCAGACGATTACCTCCGAAGATGAAGTGATTTTGAATACATCTTTACAATGAAGCATTAAAATACGCTATTGATCACTTGGATTCCTTTAAGTATAAATTTTATTGACACTTGATTGGATAATTTTATTCTCCTTTAAAATAGATACATTTTTCTTTGAAATATTTTGAATTGTCCGAAATATATTTCAAACTTTTTAGCCTGACATCAAAATATTGTTAACGTGTTTTTAAACTATATTATTTGTATGGATACTGAAGTTATCATTATTTGGCATCCCTAATACGACTTGCACTAAAATCCTAACGTAGAGTATTATTGGTTAACAACTATAAGGATCTCTCGCATTATGTAATTAATGAATTTCATCTATTAATCATTATTTGCCAATTCACATTATTTTTCTGCAAACATAACACAAAAAAGCACTAGATGAAATGACAATTAATGTATACCTTCAGTGTTCACCATAAACATTATTGCAAATCGAAGGTCATATGATGCTTTAAAACACTATTGAATCAGATATATAAGATATATGCATATATGGAATTCGGTTTTTGTCATAAACGCGTTTGTGCTTTAGACATTGATTGGTTTGTTTGCTGTTTTGATTTCTTAATTGCATCGATTGTTGCAACGTGTTTCTCAGTTCATATCTGCTATTTGTTTTCAAACAATCTTTTTTATTGATGATTTGTGTAATAATGCTTAATGTTGTACATGTTACGTCGTATTTATTTAATTTATTACCTACAGTCTATAATGTTTGTTGAATTGTAAAATGCTTTTTAAAAAACGCTTCAATAAAGAACATTACAGGACAAATTTATATGCTACTTAATTTTGACCGAGTTTTAAGAGTTAAAAGTTATAGAATGTTGCTTCACAAAAATTTAATGTCTCTTGACACAATCTTACTTTAATAAAACAAATCAAACTCAAACTTATGGGTCAATGTCCAAATCACAATCACGAAACCAAAGTAAAAATACCTGAATCGTTGATTCGTATGTCGTTGATGTTGTTAAATTTATTTATTCAAATAAGAAATGTAAAGGAAACCGTGTTAATACCCAATTTGATAGGTGACTGACTTTTTGCAACTTCGTTATATAGTTTTATTTTAATGGAACATTAGTGATCTGTAAATCATATTTGCCACGTAAACAAGTAAACAAATGAATATTTATGGGTGTTCTTGTCAAGTATTTGCTTTATTTTAACTCAATAATTTCTATTATTAATTGTAATATTTTTGTGATAAATTCCTATTTTCAATTAACATGCTGATCAATGAAATTAATATGTATCAAGGGGAGCTGTATCTTGTTACTTTTATATATGCCTTTATTCATACGTAATATAAACGAAATTAGTTTAATATCACACTAGAGAGGTGACATTTATCAATTTCTTTATATAGTTATATCTCTAATGGAACATTAGTAATCTGTTAATATTTAACAAGTAATCACACACACAAAAAGCCTCACATTTTGAAATGACGAACCCAAAAGCAAATCTAAAATTTTTGAAATTGCAAATTAAGTTTACACATGAACTTCAATCAGAAAGTAATACCGTGTTCTTATATAGAGTAAGCATGTCCTGTAAAGCTACCTACACTCGCAATGTGAAATCAAAATTTAGTTTGAAAGGAACATAGAAATATGGAACGTCAAATTAATATATTTATCGTGATGTTGGATACAGAGACATTCTAATCAACAAAATTGTTATGAGACATAACGGTTTTAGAGCGTTGATACGCGTAGGCTTGCAATATCCCCAAGTCTACAATTTATTTATCAGCAGCTTAAAATTAGTAGTAGCAGTAGAAATTCCCGTGAAGGGAAAAAGCTTTTCCACAGCTCATTTACAAACAAAATTTTGAAAAAAATACAGCGGAGGCGGTAAAAAAGAAGGTATATCGCTGCATATGATAGAACGTTTACAATAGGAAAATTGAGGTCATCGCTTTTTTCATACAGCTTTAAAGGTAGTCTTTGAGTTTTATTACTACAAGTAGTGCTTGGACCAAAATTGCTTTCAGGATGATTAAAAGATAATAACGCATTTCTGAATACATATTTAGACTCAATTTTAAACCCTGATTGTGGATGACCACAATGCATGCTTATCGATAGGCAAAATACCAATCCATGTACAAATCACAAAGCAAAATCAAAACTTTCAAGACTAACAGAGAAGTGAGTTCAGATGCACCGGAAAGGGTAAGCACTTCCTCATCAGCTAGCTACATCCACGTGTGTAATCAAAATCCGGAAAGTAAAAGTGATACCCTCATTACTGAATTAAAAACTATATCATATAATCAGTTTTCTAACAATATGAATACAAGTTGGCTTTTTGAACTTATGATGATAAATATCATTGTTTCTTAAAGGCGAGGTAGAATGTTTATTTCTGCAACATTAATGTATAATTCACTTGTTACCTATTTGTCAATAAGTAGTTGATGACATTATTGTTTAAGATAACAATTACATTTTTGTCATGAAGATACTTTAGATTATAATATTGTTACTTTAAAAATGTTCATAAATATCATTTCACTGTGAGTTATGATGCTTTAGTTTTATGTAATAGATAAATTACAATAATCAGACAGGCTGAAATGATACTTCTTCAAATTTATATCGTCTTATGTATATACTAAAATTTTCCATAACAATCACTCGCATAAACTGTATGGAATGCATAAAAATAGATGCAATTTCTGTTAAATGCTCATTATTTTTCTTCATTTTCATATACAAACTTATTTTAGCAACAACTTGATTTATCTGCCCTTGGATATCATCTATATAATCGAGACACTTGATAATATAAAAGCTTCGCTGTTGAATCTATAACTTTAATTGTACTGACATTGCTCAATTTACTGACAAATAGTCTTCGTGGGTTAAGAAAAAGTACTTTCTCACATTTTTCCTTGTTTTGCTACAGCTTTGGGATAAAAACTTGAACTTTGGGACCATTTGTATTTAGTAGGTTTAGAACTCCTCATTTTGTAAACCTTCGCTTGTTGTTGCCTCTGATAAAACCTCAATAATACACCAAGTCAAACTATGTCAGGTAGAATGATCCAGAACTATGTCTTGAATAACAAATGCCTAGGTATTAGCCAATTCAATTATCGACTAGTGGGTAAAAACACCATTGCGCCAGAGAAACGAAATTAAATTATTGAAATTATTTTCCTTTAAATCTAATTATAAAAACCTTTACAATTACAATTACTATTTATAATGGTAATTCATACAAGTTAAATATAAATAATCGTAATAGAAGAAAGGAATGTAGAACTTAAAACTGTTGGCAACAGCAAATTCGACCAAGAACAAAACCACCACAAAAGAAGCTAGTGATAGACACAACTAAACAAGAAAAAATAAATGATAAGCACATCAGGACAACTGATTCTAAACCTCCAGGATTTAGGCGGATACGGAAGTATATATCCTTCTGGGTGTTTACAATACTACTTAAAACATATCTGTTAGATTTATTTCCACCAACTATTGTGCTATGAACCCTTACGGGTAAAAAAAAAAATTAAGAAATCGTATAATATTTATTGTTTATCTATCAGTATTAGAAATATAAAAGTTCGATAACCTACAGCAAACATGTTTTGAAGTTTTAGTTAGTGTTGACAAAAACAGGTCTTTTAGTTACACACTAAACGCTTCTACTTTAATTTGAAACTATATGGTAGTCTACAACGAACCTACTTGTTTGTTAACATGTTTCTGTTGAAACGCGTTAAAATTAATTTAAGTCTTGATCAATTAAGTGACGTGATGACATGGAATCTCATAAGAGGAAAACATGCAATGATCTTTTACGAGGTTTAAATATATTTGATTAAAGATGATAGATGTAGGAAAAACGAGGTTTTAATTTCGAATAACAAGAGCATTGTACGTTGCAATTAAGGACACTTTTTCAGAGAAAAATATATCATAGGAAACTTTGTGCCTTATACCAGAATGATAAATTGAAAATGCAATCAAAATGGAAATTAGATTTTAAATTTAGATTTTTGTGAGTAAGTTATAGAAAAAGATCAAAGAGTTTATAATGACTGTGTAGGACAATATACAATAAAGGTAAAATTGGACTTTATGTGATTACCCTGAAGATTGAGTATTTGAAAATTTGTTTTAGCAATGCCGTATTTGAAAATGGTATTGACCACCTTTAAAGATTTATGTAAGAATTTAAGTGGATGTCAATTGGATGATTTTCTTCTCTTTTAAAATAGATGTATTTTCGGATAAATGTGGTTTTTGTATTTTTGATGTCAATATTTTTAAATTGGATATAATTTGTCATATCTCATTTGTTCACCATTCCATATTTACGTTGTTAAGATCAAAATGCTAGTCTGATACATGCCTTTTGGGATTGTTGTGTACTTCTTGATACCTAAAGGACGACACAGGCATCAAAACAGTCAAGAATTGTTAATGATATCAATGGTGATGGAGGCACTGAGTCTGTTTCTACACTAAATTGAAATTATCGAAATCACAATTCCAAAAGCAAAGTAAAAAATTTGCAAACAGAAATATTAAAAAGCACGTGAAATCCCACCAAAGGAGTGAAACCGAGTGCTCTGGGAGTGTAAGCACCTTTTTGTTCAGTTAGCTTCGCCTGACATGTAAAAAAAACAAAATTGAAAATAAAAGGAAATTCTTAAGGGACGTTTAATATTTTCAGTTTTCTTTAGATACAGAAACAACATACGTATCAACAATATTGTATTAACGGCTATAAATGTTTTGAGGGCTTGACAAGTCTAGGCTAAATATTAATGTTATTGACTCTGAACTCTAAAACTAAATGATTATCAAATTAAATTGATGTTAAAACAAGCAATAAACTACTGTGGATTTAACTCTGTTTTTGTTTTGTTTCTTTTGTTTGAGGATATTAAACTAATTGAATTTAAAAGAATTGCTAACAAAATCAACCCGACTAAATTTAGTTCCACTTATACAATGTATAATATAACCGATTAATTGTTTTGTGTTATTGTGTTATCAGTATTAAATGTAAACATTGAAACACTTTATATCTAAATGGCAAAATGTCCTATAGCAATTGGTGACCGAAATTTTAATAAGTATTTGGCTATTGAATGGAAAATAAACACTGTTGATCAAAATGATCTGTTTATGAAACTTCAAATTCCTCCAAATATTAAAGCTTCGCGTAACCGTTGCGTAATCGTAATCGTAATCGTAAGTATTACCTTAAATTGATTGAGTAAATTACAGGTCCATCAAGAAAGTTTGGACACCCCATAAAAGTAATTCATAGCTAGCCACAAATTTGTTTGTTATAACAATGTTTGACATGCTTTATCAATGATTTGTTTAATAGTTGGTTACATGTGACATACCACTAGATCTAATAGATGTAACTTGGACACAATAAAATCTCAAAAGACACTGTTATCTCCCTTTATATATTCCAGACACAAAAACGGGTGTTCTTTGGCAAACATGATTTTAAACAATGAGAACAAAGCATCTGTTCCACAACATAAGTAAAACATTTTTTCTAAGTCAAATAATACTATAAAACATCTTTTTGCAGTAGAAAATGGACGTTATACGAAAAATAAATAATCGTTAAATACACTAACCAAAAATCCAATTTTACCGTATTTCTAAATATTTTAGTATTTTCAATACAAAAGGAGTTTAAACATAAAATGGCATATTTTAATTAGAAAGACTTTGAACTAAGTTTTTAAAGTCGTTTCCAGTATTTTATATTTCTTAAGTCCATATTTGAAGAAATAGGATTTTTCCCAAATATGTTTATTTTTTATCACTAACTGTTCACTAATAACTAAAATTGAAACTTTTATTAATTATGCAATTTAAATAACATTCTAGGTAGTATATAAAAACTTGCCTTTCAACAAATATAAGTTAACAAAACACCAAGTACTAAGACCAAACAAATTACTCTTTTACAAAGGTTATAGAAGGGGTGTCCTAACTTTCTGGATGGACCTGTACTTTTTGTTTTTTTTTAAATTTAAACATCTTTAGAATATTTTGATTTCAACAGTTTTGTTTCGAGTACTACTGAAGAGGAATGTTATTCCGAGATGACTTCTAGTGCTTCAAAATTAAAAAAGAACTCCTTTAATGAACTACGAAATGAAACCGTACTGTATATTTGTTTTATGCATTTACAATGCTCTGATTCAGATATTTTCGTTTGACTGATAAGAATCTGATTCATGGTGGGTGATATGTGTTATACACAGTTTTGTCCTCACTTAAGATCCACGTTTACAATATATGCATTGTATTTGTATTTTATTAAACATTTAAATATATCATTTTCTTTGAATTAACTATCTGAAACAACTAAATACGATGCTTAAACCGAGTTTATCTTTGTATTCGGATGTACAGGTCCGATCCAACCTGTATATATAAAAATATAGTGTATTGTCACAGAAAAACCAATAATGATTGTGTTACACAATAAATCATTGATGCAATCGGTAATCACCATTTATGTCAGAATAAATATATTCATTATATAAAAGCTTCGCGAATATGACTAGAAAAATAAACTTTATAATTGATTTTGATATCTATCTAAAATGAACTTAATCTTTATTTTTCTCTCAAATTGATATTAGTAATGCAAATCTAAACAATCTATACATTTTTTATCTCTCATAAATATTCAAGGCTTTTCGCAAATAAGCATTCTATCTTTGTGTAACAGTTCTTATCATTTTATCATAATGAACTAGATTGACCTTACGGCAAATGTCATGGGAACCAAGTTTTACAGATAATATGTTTCAAAAAGCAAGATGTGATTCAAATCTGTTTACCATAATGTTCACACGTATGATAGCAAAAAAAATTCATGTTTGTTTTAGTGACATTTGAATCTACTAAAATGCTATCACAAAATGATTTGATTTGTCCCCGTTTCAATGACAAATTGGTTTTTCAAGATTCAGAAAAAGGGTTAAGTATAAAAGCTAACAGATCTTTTATATTTCTCTGAAATTTTCAAAAAAAAAACATCATTTGTAATGTAAAATTCAAATGAATAATGTTTCCCGTTTTGTTAGTTTTCCATTATGGAGTAACATCAATGAGCAAAACATATGTCATTGGTAAAGTTTATATAAATGATCCAACTATAACGGTAATATTTCCAAAAGTATCTAATATTAAGAATGTTTCTTTTAATGATATCATTGTGCATGTGATAATAAACATTGTTAAAAGTATTTATCAGCGTTGTTCATTGGAAATGACATTTTTGACATACTTTAAAGTTTAATTCTTCATTTGATGTGTGGTGTTGTTTGTCACAAAACCTATGATAAACTTGAGTTTTTTTTATAATTAAACTTGACCATTGGATGTAATACATGTTCCAGTATAGCTTTATTTTGTGATCACAAAAATATATATAAGGTTTTAAAGATGCTAATTTGTCTGATCATTTGAATCACTCACATTTTTATATCAATAGTTTTTTCACTTCAACCAAACAAATTGTATTATTATCATAATCAATTTTAATTTCCTTGGAAAAGTGTGTCAACAAACTATGTTTCATTTAATTAAAATATTTTCATTTGAAACAAATAAATAGTATAAGCTTGTATATTGTTTATAACATCACAGGCCTCCCCTAAGACTTCCTGAACAAAACCACCACTTGATCACACGGGGTGTCGGTTAAGCGCATTCGATTGCATAAGTTGTGAGGTTATTAATCATATTCAATTTAAAAAATGTATGTATTACAGATCTTGCATCCAAAATGGTTGTATGCGAAAGTGAATTTTCCTTGCCATTGGTCTTTACTGGTTCACCTGGTATCAGTATAATGAATTGGGGAAGTGGTACGCTTGTCTACGGCGTACTGACTCTGTAAGCTAGCACGTGTCGCCCTGATTGCGCTGTGCAAGGCAGACCATACAACACACTCGCAGTTTACATGCATACACAAAATTGTTAATAGGTTAACTCATAGAAATTTATAAAATAGTTCTCGTCGCGAATAGCTGAAAAATTGCTGATGCGACGTTAACAACTTTCAACCAACCAACCAAATGGTTGTATAGTTTTTAATCTACGAAATCTAAACACTGACATGAAAACTCATGAAAATCTATCGAATTTATTTAGAAACCATAGTCATTGATTAATTTTGCAAAAAGTTGAGTGTGCATTAATTGAGATAGCAGCCTCATTATTTTATTAATAAATCGAAACCGTCACAACACAGTTCTAGCTAGATATTTAATGTGTAGCATTCAAATACAAAACGTATTCGATTTGCAACCTTGGTTATAGGTTCCAAGTGGGAAACTGTAGAAGGATACCTATAAATTATATAGAACATATTCAACTTAATGAAAAGTAGCTACGACAATTCAGATGTAACTTACTCAGGCAATTTTTAACTAGTGTGTAAAAAACAAGAAATTCTGTTTAATTGTGATTATTCACATACTAACAGAGATATAGCACATTTAACAGGTGTGCGAGAAGGTCTTCTTGTGTTAAATGTTATGTCATGATGGATTTACGAGGTTTTTACACTGTGAACTCTTGACTTAAATAGCTCCACTTAGATTTTTTCTTATAACGTTTAACTCTTTCACCAAACGCTTTTAGTGACAAACTCATTTGTTTTCATTTTTCTAGCTTTAAATATTAAGACTTTACAACGAATACCAATTAAAGAGAATAATTCAGATTAAATTTGAAATTGCACCAGATAGTTTGTCCCATTGCTTCTACATTTTGCAAAGTAGGCTGTTTTTAAACGAAACATTAATTGAGAGCATTATATTTCGTGTACTAATTAGCAGATTAGCGATCAATTTCATTTGGAACTATTTGCTTTCACCAAAAGTATACCGTAAAACCAATCCAAAATTTCATGAATTATACACAATTAATTTAAGTTTACAATCAAATCACAACCCAACTTTGATACAGTAATGACTACAAATATTCGAATAAACAAGAATTAAAGAAACTTTGTTTGATCTATGAACATTTTGTACAAAACAAGTTTGCAAGTACTTATATATTTTTCCGTGTACATATATCTATCAAGATGACCTTCGAAAAGATATATATCTGTACTTATACTGTGAATCGATTAAAAACAAGAAAACTTAAAACATTTTTTTTTTTACAGGATCTATTTCATAAAGCTTCGATATGTGACAAAATATCAGTCTCTGTGTCAAAACAAATCCATTATATTTCTATTACTTATTCCAGTAAATCCTTACAGATGATGAACATATAAGTCTGTAAGAATATTAGGCATTAAAATGTCACCTTATACTAAAAGTATTTTAAATTTGGGAATATATTCCACACATTGTAATAAACTCTTTCATCTTACATGGAAGTCTTATAACAAGGCTAAAAGATATTACACGTTTGATTTCAAGTTTTTTATGTTGTAAATATTTAAAAAAATTAGAAAATTGTTAAAAACTATCATACAGTAATAATTACATATCATAAACTTACTATTAAATGTAATGATAACACAATTATTCTAAAACCAATATCAATTTTTGAAAAGCACCATAATGTTTATTAGGACGTATTTTTGACTGAATTTTTTGTTCTAAATGCAATTACTAGTTGATCCTCACTCAATTCATGTAATATCATAATAAAGATAATAAAAATCGTTTACTTTCTTATTTACGATTAAACAGTTTTATACTTTTCTCCTGGTTATTACTCAACACCTTTGTGAATCTATATTTGAGAATTTGATGGCAGTGATGATAACATTCATTGAATACATGATACAGTACATTTAAAATGTTACAGTTGTAATTTAGAACTATCTACAGATGAAATTGGAATTAATCTGTCACGTTTACTGTAATGCTATACGTGTAATATACTTTTCAGACAAGCTGAAATGACAAGCTACAATGCATCACCTTTCAGTGTATGAAAAATACCTCATAAATTTCCTAATTTGTCTACATATTAGGGTACAAATCATAAATCTCTCCTTTGGTATTTATTGTGTAATATAAATACCTAATGATATTTTCTATATAAATATTTTAAAGCAAACTGAATCAGTTGATTTCCTTTTTACCATTTCTTCTGGTGTTCGGTACATTAGTTAAAACGTACATCAAGTAACGTTGGTATAGCGTATTCCATAACAGGAAACGGGCAATGCTTTTCTGTAGATATAAGTTAAAACAAAGGATCAAATGACTGTAATAAAACAAAAACATACATGAACACAATTGTACATTGTAGTATATAAGCTTAGACAGGTATATTGGTGATTGGTCCGGTCTTTTAAAAATTCAATATAAACTTATTTATTAAAATGAAAAATGATGTATGCATCATAGTACAAAATCATTGAAAACGGGTAAACAAGTATATTGCAATTGAAACAATGAAAGCTATTTCTGGTATATTTAACGATGTTTTTCCAAATGGTAGAGGAATATTCAAAGACCGAACACAACTTTCTAATGTTACCTAGTTATCGGTAATGATCATAGCATTGCAGAAACTGAAACAAAATTCAAATAATAGGCACAATTCCTTCAAGCAAATCAGAATCTAGTCTAGGAATATCTTTAAATAATTGAACGAGATCATTCACCTTTAACGAATACGTAAGTACGGAAATGTTTTTGATGACATAATATCAATTTCTACTTGTTAGAAATCTTATGAGATTTCAAAGATATCTATAAAATGTCTAGGTAAGGTGTATTGGGATTTACGCCTTTGAAACAATTGCGTTTTTATCATTTAATAAGTCTTCCGGGCGAGCGTATATCTATATTAGGTTGCCCAGTGGTAGATCTCTTTAGTACATGATAGATAACAATGTTAATCATGACCAATTACTTCTTATATTGTACAATCTTCCTTGTATTTTATCAGCGATGTGAAAAAACTTCTCACCCTATTTACCAATTATTTTATTTTTAACATCAACATTTTTCCAGAATTCATTATGAGTATAATTCGTACATGCATTTAGGAATTTTACAGTAAATCTGTTCAGAAAAAAAACAAATATGTGTACATTATATTTTCAGCATTGAAACTGTGTGCTGTAATGAAAAAGTTATAGTATTTAGAGATAAAGCCAGTGCCGTTGTGACATGACTGCTTTGTGTATGAAAAAATGTTAATAGAATTCACGTTTAATGAATCAAATTTAATATATACAGATATTAGAAACTATTTCAAACAAATGATTTTTCTGCTTATCCGGAAAATCCTTTCTAGATACCTATTCGTACGTAGTCAAGACATTGTAGAATAATCGTTTTGTATGTCTGCTTTATATAGGTTTTACCTTTAATTGGTAAGACTAACGTAATCACAAATGTCGTGGGATGTTTAAAGATTTTATCAATACGCATGATAATTCAAATTTCCGTTTCATGATGTCTATATGCCTAGTGATGAAAAGGTCACTTCTTCTGAAGTCTTCAATGTTATATCTGAAAAGATAAATAAAATCTAACAATCAATTTTTAGGGATTTCGCTAAACGTACTCAAAACAACCTGAAGAATCATTGGTTTCTGGAAATAAGTGAACCGTGTGATTTTTTTGTTTCTTTTAAATTTCCAGTTATTTATCTTTTAATGAATAGTATACTGTATATTTCCTACAAGTTTTTTTGTTTAAATATTAGATATCACCCGATCTGACAGACATGTTATATTCATAACAACACTGCCTATTTTAAATATTTCACCCAGCATTAATTTTCTAAGGCTTAGACAAATCTTGATATCAACAGCTACATTTTCAAAATTCTGTATAATATTGATCAATATGATAATTATGATCATTTGATTTAATTTGTATACAGCTTGATAATTAAAACATTTACTTTTCGTATTTGGTTCATTTGTGAATAAAAATGATTTAAATATAGTTATAAAGAAATAATGCTGAAATCGCGCTAGGAAGAGTAATAAAGTGTTGTTCATTCAACTACTGTTCATGTAGTTGTATACGTAATGAAACAATTTAGTAGTTCGTTATTTCATTAAACAATGTAAACAGTTAAACATGAGTATTTGTGTTATTGTAAGTTGTTTTACTTATTGGTTATATGATATAATGTGTTTGTCTTATTTTCTATGCTATTCATAACCACTTATATCATATATTCTCCAAACTAAATGGAATTTTTATCTTTATTTTTAAATCTCACTCTATATCAACATTTTTCCAGAATTTCCGATGTATGTATTTTTGACTTGAATTTATTAATGTTTAAAAAAAGTTCAAAAATATGTATACACTATTTTTTCGCAGTTAAAATTTTTGTAATGAGAAATATATTATATTATTATAATTAATACATTCCATCTTGAGAATGGCTAAAATGGCAACACGTGACCTTTGAATCTCACGTGATATCCGACTGATTTCTAAAAAATCTAATAAATATCAATTTCGGTGTACGTCATTGATTTTTGTTGCCATTCTCGCGTAAAATGATTAAAACGTCATTAATTAAGTGTGCTTAAGTAATTGGGTCCTATCTGGGATGCCTGTTATGCCTGTTATGCTTGTTATTTTTTATAGAACATTGACGTTATGGCATCATCAATTTATTGTGTAAATGATAGTGTGTAACCCGGAATGTCTTTATTTTTTCATAGTATCAGATTTAAAAGTTATAGAAATCTAATGAATGCGGGATATTTTTTATGTGATTTGCCGGTCTCAACCAGGACCAGCAGGGAAATCTAACATCAGTAAAATAGTTAGATTACCTGATCACAGGTTTGAATAAAAACATTATGAACCGAAGTGCCACAGTGGCTAAATTATATAATAAAACAGTTATGGACTTTTTAGTGGGTGTATATGGTGTGATATTCACGATTTCTACGGTGAATATCACACCATATAACGCCACTGCAAAAGTTCATAATTGTATCATATTCAGTGGTAAAATTAATTTCAAAATGACAGGGTCGCTATTAAAGCAACTCTAGTAATAGAATTCACGCTTGATTAGAAATTATTTCAAACTTATGATTTTCCTGCATTTATAGAAAATCCTGTCTAGATATTTTTATATCTCCCATTCGTACTAGGTTCATACATTTTAATATAATCATTCTGTCTGTTTCTATAGGTTTTATCTATAACTATTACGTCTGACACTGTGAAAATTGGCACAAGATTACATTGTGTACGTGTTATATCAATACACCTGAAAGTTAAGTTTTTTGTTTCAAAATGTCTATATACATGCCTTTTAATATAAAAGGCCACGTCGTCTTACGTCTAAAATTCAATAACTGAAAATTTTTTAAAATGTAATAATCAATTTTTGTGGAAAATTTCTCTCAATTGAAGTTGTCAAAAACAATCTGTAGTATCATTGTTATCTGAAAAAAGTGTAACGTGAATAGTGTATGATTTCTTTCTTTAATTTCCATTTTTTTACATCTTAATTGAAAGAACGGCAGAAACAAATTTTTCACCTATAATTCTTTTACAAAAATGGTACGCAAAGATATACATATCTAGTGCTGAACAAGGATTTTGCTAATTTTGTTACTGATTTCACAAAACCGATGATACCATCAAAAACAGTTTTTGATAGACAATATATTTCTTTCTCTGTAATATAACTTTTCAAAACAATCGGTATACCGATGGACACAAATTATGCACCTTTGCTTCCTGATCTGTTTTCCTGTTAGTACGAAACAGAATCTATGAAAGACCTGTTTAAATCTGGAGAGAACACTATCGCCAAATCATTCGACTCCACATACAGATATAGATGACATTCTATGCTTTAATAAATTTGGGGATTTTGTGAATGATATTTTTCCTAGTAAGCTTGCAATAAAAGAAACTACTTTTTATTTATTTTGTCAATGTAAGGCTACATTTGAAGTTGCATAACAAACGAGATGACTTCCAACATTTCCTTTTCTATGCAGTAGTATACGTACACATCTTGCTTATGATGTGCTTGTTTCATAGTTAATACATAATGGTTTAAATTGTTCTCCTTACTGCAACTTTATACATCGAATCAAGCTGTGTACAAATATATTGTATACTGTATTCAAAATTACCCTGAATATATTTGACGACCCATAGTCACCCGTTTCTTTCAATCTCAGTTTTGATTTCATATGTGACGGATGTAGGTAGCCAAGCACGCAGAAGGTGCTTACCCTTCCAGATCACCATGTCTTACTTCCCTGGTGACAATTCACAAATTTAATTGGATTTTCTAGTTTTTTACTTTGCTTCGTTATAATGATTTGGACATTGATTGATATGTTTGATTTTTTTTATTATTCTTAATTTATAGTATACCACAATAATAACCTATAAGATTCTTTTTAAAACATCATTGTATACGATCCGAGCGGACACATATATACACATTAATGACTTATATTCTACTTTTTCAAAAGTTTGTATAACATTGATCAATATTACAATCATGGTCATTTTCTTTAACTTGTTATTAGCAATTAGAAAACTTACTGGTCATATTAGGTTCATTGATGAATAAAAAATTAATCAAATATAAATCTATAGAGCTTACTTAAAGAAATAATGCTAAGATCGCTCCAGAAAGATTAATAAAGTTTGTTTTATTCAAGCACTGTTCGTGTGTTATATCCGTAATGAAACAATTTAGTGTTTCGTTAATTCCTTTTACCATGTAAACAGTTAAACTATGAATATTTATGTGTTATTGTAAGTAATTTCGCTTATTAAATTATATGTTATTATGAGGTTTTCTTCTTTTCAGATTATTTACTCCCTTGACTGTGCATTATATATGCTTGTATATTTTTATTGCGCGTATCAATCTGATTTCGTCTCGCAAGTTTTTCTGATTAGATTTATCGTTTTGATACAAAGTGATTTTTAAAATTTTTCCGTTTGTAAGTGTTTTGAATTATATTTTTTATGTGTTTATACTATTTTGCTGCTAAATATGATATTAATATTGATATTATGTCAATAATGAAGGATGAAAGGTTTGTAAGATGTTCGCTGAACTAAAATAATATTGTTATCAAAAATTGCATACTTTCTTCCGGTTTGATATAGAATAACATTTGTTATAATGTTAAGACATCTTAACAATTTTTCAGATCGTTTTATTCAAATATTTGTAAAAATTACAGTAATCTGTAGATAGTCTAATATAACATGCAAAAAGAATATATATATTTTAGGAAATTCTACACTTTTAATTTCAAAATCGTCCCTGTCACATCACCATTTCACGAGATCAAAAACAGTGGAAAGGAAACTTGACTGAAATTGTTTGAATTCAAGTAGCCTCTTGTCTTACAGACCGAATTAAAACGTGCGAGAGAATCAAATACGCTGTAACCTATCCTTAAGCTCTATGGTGATGATCGGGTCCTGATTACTGTTCCATTGAAGTAATCTTTATATATATGCTTGTAGCAAAATGCTTCTCTGTAGTATATTATATAACTAGTATTTTCTAAAATAATGATAATAAAATAAAATAAAAATATTATGGGTAACTAACAAATTCATTTGACTACATTTATTTACATGAAAGGGTTTTTGGTCCATGATTTTTTTTTTAAAAAAATCCTATAAATATGTATTTATATTTATGTGCCACTGGTTATAAAAAGTGGGATTGTTTGCAGTCCTACAATTTTATTATAACCATTGGGCTATGACTACAAGTTTCCAAACATTGTTATATGTATTGCTATGGAATGCCATTAAAACTTTGATCATAAGTTGGTTATGAATAGTTTGCTTATGATGGTAATTCGCACAGAATTGATCCAAAGATCACTGATGAAAGGTTTAGGTCGCTGATATTTGAAAGTTGAAATATAAAATAAGTATCCATGCAATAACATTAATTGCAAGTGTGGGTTTGAAAAATGGAACTTAGGTAGGCCTAATTCGGTATGTTTAGTTTGTGACATGATCTTGCTTTGGATCCATTTACGTCCCTAGGTTGAAGATGAATATTCTTGATACTATAAACGGTGCCTGCTAAGAACAAAAACATATTTCATGTTGTCATGTTGTCGATATTTAGTTTTCACAATGATAAAGCATAACACTTTAACAAATTAGTAAAGGACATAAATTATTTGAATCAATTGTTCTAATTCAGCTATAATGTATATTTATTTAAAAACATCATGTCGTGTTAGAAAGAGATCATTAATGTTTAATTCCATTACCAAAAGCTTTTAGTGTCAAACTTATTTGTTTTCATTAATCTTGACTATTTAAATGTGAAAAACAACGTGAAAGGTGATGGAAAACATAATTAACTGTGAGAGATTATCTCCAAGATGGTACCAGATAACTTGTGAGTTTTGGTGCAGAATTTGTCTTTATTTCAGATGTATAATTGTAAAGATTAGAATATACGAGCTTTTTTATACATGTATAAAAAAAGCTAGCTTTAACTCTTGATTTCATGAGTCGTATTTAGATACATGTAAATTAAGTTTAAAGAGAGATAAAATAGACAAATATTTAGTACATTAATTTTTTATCAATATATGAAATTTAAAGAAACCCAAAGGTTTCTGGCTAGGCATCTGGTTAATCATCAATATAAATGAAATCTTGCTTGAGATACAATTTTTCACTAATTTAATGAACGGGCAGCAAACATATAGGCCCTTCATCTTAATTGTATCAATGAATGTTGCGGGTGTACTTGGCTAGTAAGGAAGCGCTTACCTTAAGAAAAACCTGGTCTCGCTTCCCCGGTTTAACAGCTTTTCAAGGTTTTTATATGCTTTTAAATAGCAGGGGCGGATCCAGGATTTTTTGAAAGGGGGGTTTGAGAATTATTCAGGATTTTTTTAAGGGGGGGATTGAAAATAATATCAATGCTAGGTGCGAGCGCCGAAGGCGCGAGCTTCCAGAGACGAGGAGTCTAGGAAAATAATAAGTCAATAGCTCTCTCTCTCTCTCTCTTTTAATTTTTTCAAAAAGGGGGGGGTTGCAACCCCTGCAATCCCCCCTTAAATCCGCCACTGAATAGTGATTTAGATATGAATCTGTATGTTTGTGGTCGATTGACCTTAATATTTATACAGTATGACTGCACTTTAAGTGGAAAGATGATTGAGAGCATAGAAACTTAGCATTGCATATTTATTCAGTTTCAATGAATTGATAAAAATAGTTTTATGTGAAGCTTCACAAATATCTTTTTAGTGACAAAATTGTCAGTGTTCTGTCAAAACATATCCATTATATTTTCTATTACTTATCCCTCATTCTAAATTAAGATGACGTCTTAAAGAAATTATTCGCTTGTCGTTCTTTTACAAACACGGTAAGCCATGATAAGAATATCTGGTGCTGAACAGGGATTCTTGTTATTTTGTCAAGCATCATAAGGATTTCAAACAAAAATATACTGAAGATACCATCAACAAAATGTTGGAGTTTTTGATAGATAACATATTTGATGTGTTTGGTAATATAATTTTCAGCAAAAAATCGGTATACCAATGGGTACAAACTGTGCACCATTGCTTGCTGATTTGTTTCTTTATTCTTATGAAGCAGAATTTATGCAGAACCTTGTTAAATCTGGAGAGAAGATTGTCGCCAAATCATTCAACTCTACGTTCTGTCTCTTAACAATCCTGAATTTGGAGACTTCGTGAATGTCATCTATCCTAGTGAGCTTGAAATAAAAGGCACGACTGATTCCTCAAGTTCTGCTTCATATTTAGACTTATACCTTAATTATGACGCACACGAAAGGCTACATTTGAAACTTTACGACAAACGTGATGACTTCAATTTTTCTATTGTCAGCTTTCCTTTTCTATGCAGCAATCTACCTGCTTCTCTTGCTTATGGTGTATTTGTTTCCCAATTAATACGCTATGGAAGAGCCTGTTCCCACTACAGGGACTTTGTACAACGAAGTAGGCTGCTTGCAAATAAATTGTTGACTCAGGGATATTGCAAACCTAGGCTTATCAAGGCCCTCAAAAAGTTTTATGGCCGTCATCACAGTATTATTGATAAGTTTGACGTCTCTGGGTCCAGGATTGCCCTGGATATATTTGACGTCCCATAGTTCCATGTTCCTTTCACACAATTTTGATTACACACGTGGCTGGTGAAGCTAGCTAAACAGGAGGTGCTTACCCTTCCGGAGCACCCGGCCTCACTTCCCTGGTGGAAGTTCACGTGTCTAACCTAACTTGTCAGTTCCAAAGTTTTTACTTTGCTTCTGGATTGTGATTCGGACATGGAGAGTACATGTATATTGTTTTTGATGATATCCAATAAATCCTTTTATTTGTTACACATGTCAAATTAGTAAAAAAAAATAGGTATAAGGTGTCTGTTTGAGAAATGATTTTGCATCAAAATAGATTAGTATATGTGTGGATATTTCAATACTTTGTACTTTACTACATGTTTAATCATAACCATGGAATATTATCTTTAAGGAGGAAGGATGTTGAGTTAAACAATTAAGTGATAAACAATACTGATTCATAACACTCAAACAAAAATAAAAAATGCATATGATAAGGATTCTACCATTCTTGGTCGGTTTTATTGGAACTGTTCATCTTGTGTTGTATGTGGTTTTACAGAAAAATCTTCTAATTAATGTTTGATAGGTCAGAACCACAGCTAATAAAAGATAAAACTGAATGAATTTATATTACAATATATTGGTTTTGTTATGTTTTATGCCTCCTCCGAGAATATGGTGGATTACTATAACGTTACCAATGTTTGTACGTACGTCCAAAAAATCCGTCAAATTGGAGTCATCAAAGTCAAGGTCACAGGACAGTAAAAACTAAACAACTAAAAAGCTTTTAAATGTTTTTCAAATAACAAAGTATGAGTTTTAGGTTGCAGAGACTGAGTTTCAAAGATTGCATCCAGCATTATACTTTTAGATACAAAGCAAAGAGTTAAGGTTTCTAAAAGCCATTGTATTTACCTCTAGCTCGTTAAAGCTTGATATAAGTGAAATAATTTTGAGTGGCAGAGTAAATCTTATTCAACCAATCTATCATAAATGAAGCATGGTATATGTGTCATATTGACATGTATGTTACTCTTCTTTAAAAGTTTATTATTTATAATCCTGCTATCTGTACTTATAACACCCGACTGCTTTAGGGGTGATTGTTATATTGTACATATTGCAATCTGGATAATATTACAAATATTACAGTTCTCGGCTACTTTATTTTTGCGTACATCGCTGAGTGATCAGTACTGAACTCAACTTTTCTGGCTTTTCTGTACGAAGATAAAACACGCAATAATTTCCCGGTTCAAAGTGCTTATGCTAATCGATTGTATTAATATTTTAATGTTGCAAATGAATAGGTATATGTATCTGCTAATTTAGGTTAAGGGCTAAAATGTTGGTAGATATCAATTACTCGTAAGGTTTTATATATGCAATACTTAACAACTACAACAACAATAAATAATTTAACGACAGCAACTAATCAACTTTAGTGTAGTTACTTTACTTGACATTTGTATGTTAAAAGCATTCTATGCACTAAGGTAACACCCAACGGTCCGTTTTAACTCAATTGGAATAGCCAGCTGAGCTTAAGGTATGGCGAAGCGTGCTTCCGTGCGTTAACTTTAATCTTCTCCTCTGAAACCACTGGCGAAACTGAAACCAAATTTGGTGTGGAAGGTCCCTTGTTGTGGTGAGGCTAAAGTTTGCTAACGGACAGGTCCGCCCGATATCCGAGATGACCACTGTAATTATAAATAGAAAAAATGCATAAGTGCATTCAATTTTCTACCGATTTTGTTCAAATTTGAATTGTTTGCAGTAGATAGCAGGGCATTTAACATATGTAACGAATTTTTTTTACATTTTTTCATTGACCTACTTTTTCTAAATTATGCAAATGAGCTATAATAATTGGATAATTCTTTGATAATCTCCGCCCTAAGTTTTGCAAATTATGCAAATGAGCTCTAATTATTGGCAAATTCTTTGAAAACATTCTCCTCTGAAACCAGTGCGTCAATTGAAACCAAATTTGGTTTTGAAGGTCCCTGGGTGGGGTAGAATAAGATTTGCACAAGGCAGACCCGCCTGACATCCAAGATAACCACCGTTACTATAAATAGTACAAATGCAAAAGTAGCTATTGTGCATTCAAATTTCAATTGATTTTATTCAAATTTGAAATGTGGAAAGTAGAAGACGGGGCATTAAACAAAAACGGGTTTTTCAAAAACTTTTCGACCTAATTTTTGCAAATGAGGTATTATATTGGGTCAATTCTTTGAAAATCTCATCTGAAACCACTGGGGCAAGTGAATTAAAATTTGGTGTGGAAAAGACTAAAGTTTGCACAAAGCAGCCCAGCAAGACATCTAATGCAAGATGGACGTAATTGCTATAAATAGCAAAAATGCAAAACTAGCCATTATACAATGCAATTTTCAACCGATTTTGTTCAAGCATGACATATAGAAAGTAGATAATTAACATATATAACGAGAAATTTTTTGTTGATATTATTTTTGCAAATGAGGTAAAATAGTTAGTCAATTTAATTCTTTGAAAATCTTTTTCCTTGAAATCATTAGGCCAATTGAAACCAAATTTTGTGTGGAAGGTCTTGAGCTGGTATAAATTAAAGTTTGCGCCAAGCAACCCTGCCCGACATTCAAGATAGCTGCTGTTGCTATAAATAGCAAAAGTGCATATGTAGCCTCTGTGCATTCAATTCTCAACTGATTGTGTTCAAATTTGAAATGCAAAAGTATATGGCAGGACATTTAACATATGAAACAGGTTTTCGCCAAAAATTTTTGAAATTTAGTGTTGAAAATATCTCGGTAGATAAGACTAAAGTTTGCAACATACAACCCTTATCCGACATTCAAGATTGCCCCTGTTACAATTAATAGTAAAACTGCTATAGTAGCCATTGTGTATTCAGTTTTCAACAGATTTTGTTTAAATGTAAAATACAGAAAGTAGAAAGTGGGGCGTTTAATAGGTATTATGCTATTAATTCCACATAAGATTTGCTTTCTGAAAAATGAAATTTACTGGCATACATTGTAAGCCAGTTGAGCATCACAGGCCCTATTGGGTCTCTTTTGTTATTGATCGAGTGGTTTTTAACTTAGTTCCTGTCTTTATATATAGCTGAACGGTTTGTTGTTAATTTGTATGTGCATCTGTATAGGCATTGTGTTATCATATCACCAGGAACTGTTGATAATCTCAATTTGCCTATCAGCACTTGCTTTGTCAATTTGGGATTGGTTCATTAAAATTTTAAAACTGCGCTTAAACTATCTTGTGAACGGATTTGTCGTTGATTTTATTGTTAATTGGCACTAATTAAACTTTATGTAACTTAGTGATGATGATAAGAACCCTCCTTGTCAAGAAAGTTAGCAATTTCGTGTCTTAATGACATAGCTTTATTCTTCAGGCTAATTTTTTAATTTTGGTTTTCTTTTTGTTAAAAAATGTTAAGGCAGTAATTATAAAATGTGCAAGTCTTTTTAAAAATGCATTATATAATTTCCTCAGATTTCAAATTTTAATTGCCAACAAAACTTCTTAAAGGATTTTAATAACTTTATATTTGAGTTGGAGATTTAAATTTAAATTTTAAGCTCATCCGGATAAAAGCGAGTGTGAGTTTATGGTAAAGTGTAAAATATGTGTATACGTAATCATGAAAACTTTTAGTCTACTTCTCCAACAATACTATGCAGATTTTAATCAAGTTTCCGTTGCAACTAAAAGTAGGTCATGGTGTACTGTTTCCTATTGCGTTTTTGCAACTTATTTATTTCTTTTTAAGATTTTTTCAAAGCAAATTAAAATATTTAGTGTTTTTTAGCAATTTTTTATTACGGGGCCAAGATCAGATATCACAGTTATAACATAGTTTTAGAAATGAACTTTCAATTACTTTGTAAAGATATCGACATTTTTTTATTTAGTTTTCATATTTTTGAAAATGTCATTTAAATTGTGTGAAAAATCAAAAGAAGAAGTCGTTGCATAGAGTTGTTTTTACCTTTGTATTTTTGCAACTATTTTTGCTACTTAAAGATAATTAAATACAGATCTTATTTTTGTTTAATTTAATGTTTGTATTTGGTTTACATTTAATGGGTCACTGCGACATTGTCGTGCTTTGTTTCCAAATGCATTTGGTTTAACAGTAAATTTAAACTTACTTGTGTGATGAGTAACTGAATTAACCCGAATTATCATACACCTATGGTGCTAAGGGTTTAGAATATCACCCTGTCGTGTTATAGTGTGGGTCATACTCATTTTGCTTTTGCTTAAGTCAGTGGTTTTTTCAGGTTTTCTCTACCATCCTAAATATCGACATAGTAAGGGAATCTAGACAATGACAAATCATCTTAGAAAATTTCAAGTAAAATTACATCTGATTGATTGTGCCTAATTTGTCAACATATTTATCTTTATCTATTTCTATTGTTTGTAATTTTGTTTGAAGGAATTATTCAGGTTAAGGGTACTAATGATGAAGCTATAAATTTATATATATGTCTTTTTCTGTTTTTAATTTTTAAGGGTTTTGAAGGAAGTATTCAGGTTAATGGCATTAATGATGAGGCAATACAAGAGAGATTTGAACAGATTAAATTCTAAAAACAAAAATTAATTTGTCTGACGTAGTCATTCATATCAAGGTACATCTACTACTATTTCAATTTTTTCTGGATATACATTTCACTATTTTTATTTTCACTGACTTTTAACGAGAGACTTTTCAGAAATTAATTTTTAAATGTTAAGTTCAAATGAGTAAACGTGCGTTTTTAGATAACCATTAGTGCTTTCAGACCAGCCATTAAGAATAATAATCATTTGAACTCCATCTGTACGGTCTGAAAAAGGATTCAATTAAATCTTCAATTTTATCCTTTGGAAAAGTTCCAATGTTCCATATATTTCATACATAATATTATCAAACCAATAAATCTAAATAAAATTTGCAAGAAGCAACCGGTAGATTATTGGATTTATAGTGGATATGATTGACACCCCATAGTTGCATGTTGCTCTCATTCTAAAGTTTAATTACACACGCGGTTGTTGTAGCTAGCTGAACATTGAAAATAAAGAGTACAGTTTTATAATAAATATTTTTGATAATTTTAGATTTCACTAACAAACAGGTAAAGGTGCGGGACATTAGTTAATAAATATATTTTGGCAAAATTATTTATTATTTATACTTCTTTAATAACAGTTGTAGCTAAATGGTTTTAATAATGTAATGGTATATGTAGATATAATATTGTTCTATGGGGAATAGCAAAAAAGTTATATTCCTCATACAGAGAAAAACACTTATTTAAATTACACTATTGATGAGGAATTGTATTCCAAATTGACCGTCTAGTGCTGTATAATTGGAACTGGTATAATATGTAATAACAAACAAATGTTAGTATCGGTTATAAAAAAACAGGACACTTCCAGGCCTATAAGGTACAGTAAAGAATAAATAATGGTTTTTTTTTATTGAACTTTTTACTAATCATGTAATGCAAGCGATAACTAATTGTTTACTTGGATTATTTTTTCAAGAGACTGGGAAAATAGTTCCCTGGTTATCAGATCCCCACCACGCACGATAGAGCTGTGCTGTGTATTTGATGTCAATTGTAATTGCAATAAAAAGTATCTTTTTTATGTATCATTCAGGGACTTCAATGAACATTTATAAATATCAACTAGGGAACAATTTATTTTCCAAATTAGTGCTAAGAGTACTAATTCATTAAATGAAAATAGATGACGTAGCTAATTTAATTAGCTGATGCAGGTAGCTAAAGAGAAGGTGATTACTCTTCAAAAGCACCAAGCCTCACTTCCCTGTTGGAAGCTCGAAAGTTTTACCATTTTGTCGTATTGCAAAGTTTTTCTTTGTTTCTTAGATTATGGTAAAACTTAGACAGGTATGTTTGTTTTTTTATGAATTCAAATCTATAGATTGTTCAGCACTACATGCTGAACCATATTAAATGTTGCTCCTGAACATTTACCATAATGGAAGATACATGCTAACAACAAATATATATTATAAATTATATCATTTATCAATAAACTAAACCATTGTCACATTTAATTAAGTAAACTGAATGTATCATTGGTTAAGCTCGGCAATAAAATGTAATACCTGTACCTTAAAATATGTAATACACAATCGCCAACGCAAAAAACTGGAAACAAAACATATTGATGATAAAAATGATTAAATGAAAGGCAAAGAAAACCGAACTATGAAAAAAAGATCACTGGGTGTAATCACCGAATTTCGTTCAAATAGGTTTGAAAGTTAAAACTAAATATAATTCTTTTAAGTATTATATTACTTTTTAATCTTAGACAAAGAGAAACTTCAAGAATATATTAAGCATATAATGAAGTGGATAGTATTTAGTTAAAAAACCAGATGGATATTGACCAGACACGACTTGCAGAAGTAAAAAAGCACAAAGATATAATATTAGTCAATATCACAGATATAGACAGGCATCTACCACAAAAAAAACCTCATCAGCTTCTACAAGTGGTAAGTTTTTAATGTAGATGTGTATGTTAAATGGCAAGATGATAAAAAAAATTTAAATAGTTATATAGGTTAACCCCTCCCCAATTAAGGATTCTGTCTTGTAAAAGCCTAGATACGTTTTGAGAATAAAGAAACCAACACGATGTATTTGAATGAAAAGGGACATAATGAAAATGCCATCAGATTAGAATTGCTTATTATAAGCAAAATACAACTCTAATATGAAATTACGAAACATAAAATTAACATTTTTATTACAAACAGAAATACAACTTTAAATATCATATAACGAAAAACGTTCTTCTACAGAAAGTAATATAAAACAAGTTTTGTTTTCATAAAAACATAAATATAAAACATAAGTGAATCTACATTCAAAGTGACACAATCATGATTAATAGGATAACTTATGGAGGTAAAACCAACTATCCAGTCATGACATTAAAAATTCAGATAATATTTTATCTTTAGCTTCTTTTAAACAAATCATGCACAGTTTTCTTCGCTTGATTGGCATTTTTCTTAGTATGTTCTTTTTATGGTTCTCTTTTCCCCTCTGTGAAATATAACTAACATGTTTAATATGCAATCCGATCCTAGCCATAGCTAATTATATTTGAATTACTTTCTTAAAGCTGTTTGTAATTAATTAAAAATTAAATGATTTAAGATGACATTTGCTATTTGATTTCCAGCAGAATTTAAGGAGGTTGGTTTAGCTTCACTTTGCAATTTCAAAAACCACAAATTAGTTCTCGCCAGCTTATATATGCTTTCAAATTTAATTAAATTTGAATGTTAATTAGAATTTCATTAAAAAGATTAATTTTTTTATCACTCCTGGGATTTCAGGGATATTTTCAATGTCACTAATTAATCGCTATTTCTGGTTCAAAGTTTCCACAATAATACAATGTTTTGTGGCATTTTACAGCTACAGAGGTACAGAGGTTTATCCCGAATAAACAAAAATAAACTTTCTAAAGTGAACTTTTAAGTAAATGCCTATTTATATGTCTTATGTGGAACCAACATTTTATCTTGTAAAAACAATTCCTCTCTCTTAACGAAATATTCATTCTAGAAGATGGTCGGTTTAGACGTGATCAATTGAAAATTAACTTTATTGCTAAATCAATGGACATTATTTTGAAATTAATTCAGGTGGCCCTTAAAACGTAATGGCTGCCTTATGTGCCGCATGGCACGAGGAGACCTAAGTAAAGTAAGTAAAACGTTCAGAGTTTAATAATGTTTCTTCGTCATGTCCAAGTGCTTTTGTCTTATTCGCCTGTTTCTTTTTATTGTTTTGTATTCTTGATTGTGTCGATTGTTGTCAATAACATATGTTTGTATGCAAATGTTTTATGTTACTGTGTACATCACAATATAGATGCCAAGTTCATCATGAAGACTGGTGACAACAGCTTTGTTAATCTCAAAAATATTATATCGAGTTTAGAAGAATGTAAAGAATATTTTAATTCTTTTGTATTGTGGGGAATGTAGATTTCTATAAAATACCATAATATTGAAACATTTAAATGTTCTATATCATTATAAATATTTGCTTTGTGTTTAAATAATTTAAAACAAGAGTGTGCGAGATAAATTCTGAGTAAACCAAAAACTGTCTTTACCATGTAATCCTAGAAATGTGTAATCTTAAACCTGTGAAAACCTAAAACCTTTATAATTAAAAAACCTGTCAAATCTGAAAACCTCTTAAAGCCTAGAATCTATCTAATTCAAAACATGTACTATCTGTATAACTTAGAATCTGTCTATGTCTGAAAACACCCTAAACCAAACGTTCGTCTAAACTGTTGTAGTATAGAACTTATCTTATTCAAAACCGGTCTTAACGTAAAACCTCTCTAAACTTAGAATCTGTCAAGAACTAAAAACTGTTTCATCTGAAATTAGTTCTAAACCAAACACCTGTCACAACCTACCGTCTGCCTAAACCTAGAATCGTTTTAATCCAAACACCTGACTTTAAACCGAAAATCTTTCTAAAGGTCTTTATATCTAAAATAGAACCTGCCGAATCCATAAAAATTGTCTAAACCTTGAGTTTCTGTGATCCCAAACACTATGGTCTAGAGGTTGTAAGGTTTAGGCATGTTCCCTGTACCACCAGTGGTCTTGATCAATACGAAAACGGTGATGATTATTACAAGCCAGCCAATAATTCTATCTATCCTGTAGAGTCTTAAAGATTAAATTGAATCAATAACATGATAGTGTTATGAAAATGTTTGTATAGAAAAAAAGATTAATAGAAGATAGGAAAAAGAAATCATTTATTTAAGTTCAATTAATGTGCAATATATGAAGTAATTGGAAATCATTGTTATGAATATTTGGGATCTCATTAGACAGTCTGAGAGCTTAGAAAATATTCCATTAAATTTGTCTGCATTGGCAGCATCTAGAAAAAACTGAATCCCTTATTAGTGGTAATTGTTAAGTTACTTAAAAAGTCACTCGGAGGAATTTGTGTAAGAATAGAAGATGTATGTAATGAATGACAATGTCTGATATGCAAGATGTAAAATTCTGATGTGTTTCTATGTATATAGTTGATGGTAATTGTTAGATTACTTAAAAGCCACTCTAGAGAACCTTGTAAGAAATAAAGATATATGCAGAGAATGTCAATGTCTTGTGTGTTAAATATAAAATTCTTTGACTGGTTTTCTGATTAAATTAAGTTTTTATTGACTTTCACAAAAACAATCTGACTGATTTTTCTGTGACTAAAGTAAGTTTTTATTGACTTTTCTTCACAAGGATGGTCTTATTCATTTGTTGATTTAGAATAAGCTTAAAGACGCAAGATAAATGTCTTAAAGGAAATATTTACTATATTCTGGGTAATTGTCTGCAACATGAAGCTAGATCTATCATTTTGTCCATAAACTGTCTGTAATTTGAAGATCAATCGGGTCAACATATCTATTTGATACTATGCAATCACTTTTCTTTTTAAATATTCTGGTCAAAAAAGCATTTTTATCTCACCTATATAAAGTCCTGTACGGAGATTGCGAATTTAAATAGCGTGACCCCGGGCATCAGGTTCCAGTGTGAAATCGTTTGGTTAAAAACATTAATGTACATTTATTTATCTATCTTTTTATTTGGGTCACATCCCTCATTGTTAGTAAAAATAAGGTGCAAAAGAAATTGTTTCACTTCTCTTGTAAAACCGGTAGGTCAGTATACAAATACCTAGAGCTGAACAGGGATTCCAAACAAAAATATACTGAAAATACCATTAACACCATTTTTGTTAGATGAAATTGTTGAGTTTGGTAAAGTAATTTTCCAACAAATAATCGGTATAAACAGTGGCCACAAACTGTACACGATTGCTTACTGATTTCTTTCTTTTTTTGTATGAAATGAAATTTATGCAGAACCTTGTTAAATCTGGAGAGAAGACTGTCACCAAACATAAAACTCCACAAACGGATGTATTAATGACGTTATTTCACTTAATGATCCTAAATTTGGGGTTATGTTAATATCGTGTATCACAGTGAACTTGAAATATAAGACACGACTGGTTTTTCAAATTATGCTTTTTAATTAGATCTATACCTCAATGATTACGCCCACGAAAGGCTACATTTAAAGTTGAATGACAAACGCGATGATTTCAAATTTTCTATTGTTCTATAGCAATAAAACAGCTTTTTTGTTTTTAGTGCATTTGTTTCACAATTAAAACGCTACAAAAATGACAGAGCTTTTTTCCACTACGGGAACTTTATACAACGAAGCAGGCTGTTTGCAAATAAATAATCAATACAAAGATAGTGTAAGCTCAGGTTTATCAAGGCCCTCATAATTATTATGGCCAACTATCAGTGTGATGTCAACATCTTTGACCTACTTGACGTCCTATAATTGCATGTTAGATTTTACATGTGACAGGTGTAGCCAGCTAAAAAGAATGTGCTTACCTTCCCGGAGCACCCAGTCTTCCTTTCTTGGTAGAAGTACATGTGTATAACTGAAATTGAAATTTTAAAATTTTTACTTAGCTTTTAAATAGTGGTTTGGCCATAGATTGTTTTTTTTTTTGGTATTGTTGTAATCAAGTGAGCCTAGCTGTTTTTCTAACAATGCTTTCATGTTTTTTTGTTTTATTTATTTTATGTTTATGTTTTTGGTTTTTTTAATTGTGATTCTGAAATATTTGGAGTGCAAGACACTCTTTAACGCGAAATGCATCAAACTTTTTTTTTCAATTTGCATTTTGATACACATAAAATCCTATCATTTTATAACATGATACAATATTCCTCGATATATTTACCAACCCTTAAAGATTGATATACTCTGAAATTATTATGTTATTATTATTATTATTACTATTATTATTATTATTATTATTATTATTATTTAAAGTTGTCCAAGGAATTCTACAAAGGGTGCTTTCTTTAGCGGGCGACATTAGAGGTCATATTGGTGCAATCGAATCTATACAAGGGAATTTGTGAAAGTATGTTGCATTCATGAGCAGACGACTTTTAGAAGCAATGTTGTGGCAATACAATCTGTCTTTTAAAAAGAGGTAAGCGGATCTGTAAAAAAATGTCTTCCTGAGCAAAAACCTTTAGAGGTCATGTTGTTGCATTTGGGGCTGTATACATGTGATTTAGGATAACAAAAAAAACTAAAACAATTAATTTAAGGAGAAGGAGACAAACTCCTCTTTAGCTGTCTTCCAAACATGTCTACATCTGGTGTCATTTTAAAATCAAGACTAATTAGGAATGAAACTTAATAATTTAAAAATGTCAATTTCAGTTTCAACTTAGTTCTGATTATTATTCTTATTCACAATAGTTGTCATTCTAATGACTTCACAACAGTACATTCTACAATATTTATATTTGTCAGAGCGAAGATGTATCCAATGGAATATGGTTAGCAGGTTTAAACACATTTTATATTCGGGTATGCCTGATGCTTAAACCAAATACTTAAGATTTTTTATATCATGTTCATGATAGACTTAAGTTATATATGCCTCTGGTACCAAGAATGTACATAGGCCACCGACAACACTCCTCCATCTAGTTCTATTCTGTGCTAGTCTGACCAGATCTTGTCATTTGTATCCCTCTCTTAGGTTATGATTACGCCAATTCTTTTATATGATCGGTTAAATGTTCATGCTAGAGTTATGCTTATATCATATGCTAAAGATGTTTGGTTAAATAACCATGTTAGGACTGGCTTATGGTTTCATGATTTCCCACATGCTCAAGGTTATTTAAATGTTCATGGTGAACTTAGCATTTGCTAATACTGCGTACTAATTACTTAATGCTTACAATGTTTGCTTAAAGTTCCATGAATATCTTACCTTATGCTTACACCATTCCCTTAAGATTTTTTCAAGATTAAATATTCAAGTGGGTTTACCTTATGGTTACACCATTTTGCTAACGCTTGAAATGATTAGTTCTTTTCAAATATTCATTATGAATTAACCTTATACTTCCATTATTTCTCTAATCGTACGAGACGTAGGCTTTCACTATTTTCCTTATGCTTATGATGTTTTGTTAAATTTCATAAATGGTTTTAGCTTTTACTTCCATCATTTCTTTAATGTTTAAGAAATTTGACTAAAGGTCCATAATTGACTGATATACTATAACTGCTCAGTTAAAAAAGCTTCTGTGACGCTTCTGTACAGACGTTTACACATTGTACTAAGAGAAATAACTCTGCCTTTAAAAGTGATATTAGAAAGGTTAGGCCATTATTAATGTATATCTAATATCGAGATTGTAAGATTATCTTTCACTTTTACTTTCTATTAAAATAAAATAACATTCATTTTTGTTATATTTAATAAGCATTTATTTTAAATGGTGCTTGAGGCCACTTACCTATTTAGAGAACTATTCATTATTTCTTGCCTTTCAAAGAAAGAGGGGTATATCAAATTCGAGTTTCCATCTGCCCGTCCTTCCTTCCTTCCGTCCGTCCGAAATTCTTGTATGTGCTTATTCTCCAAAACTATAAAGCACTATTTTACGAAACTGGTTGCAAAGCATCAACACTGATAGAAGACGAACATATCGTTAAGGGTCATTTAAGTAGGAAAATTCAAGTGAAAACCATTTGGTTGAAAAGCGTGAAAGAGGGTTATAATTATGAAATTACCTACAAAAGTGTGAAGATTTATAAATAAAAATAAAGTAGGAATTGATCATTTGAGCAATTTTAAAATATTTGTTGCATTTTTTAAAGAAAATTGTGCAAAAATACACGTGTTGGGGAAAATAGCTTACACCTTGTATAACGAATTAATTTTAAAAAATGAAAAGATATTAAGATAGTCAACATCATAGAGCAGTGCAAAGGGGCCAGAGTTTGTTAAAGAAATACGAGGTTTTTGAAAACTCGACAATTTACGGTTGAGGTTATCTACGATTTATTTTCCTTTTAAAAATGCGTGCACCAGGCGTGATAGTTCATATTCTAAGGCTACCAACGATCCAAGGGAAGATTATAAAAGCTAAGTTTGAATATTACTTGATTATTGCTGAGGCATATTCGGCTTTATATAGTTCAACATTGTTGAAACCAAACAATATTTACCTCAATTTAAATAGAACAGTATTGTGTGACCGTGCACTTTTAGTGACTTCTTGTATTTTGGATTAGTAGTGTCCTTAGAATATAAATATCACGCCTGGTACACGCATTTTTAAAAGGAAAATAAATCGTAGATAACCTCAACCGTAAATTGTCGAGTTTTCAAAAACCTCGTATTTCTTTAACAAACTCTGGCCCCTTTGCACTGCTCTATGATGTTGACTATCTTAATATCTTTTCATTTTTTAAAATTAATTTGTTATACAAGGTGTAAGCTATTTTCCCCAACACGTGTATTTTTGCACAATTTTCTTTAAAAAATGCAACAAATATTTTAAAATTTCTTAAATTATCAATTCCTTCTGTATTTTTATTTAAAAATCTCCACACTTGTGTAGGTAATTTCATAATTATACCACTATTTCACGCTTTTTAACGAAATGGTTTTCACTTGAATTTTCCTACTTAGATGACCCTTAACCCGAGTTGGTTTGCTCATTTCCAGGGAGTTTGAAGGGGGATTCTAATACACTGGAGTTGCTTGTTGACAGTTGTTGCCATCAGCACCTCGAACCATCCAGTTTAAACATATGGTTCATAGACCAAAACTCTTGCGATTCCATCACTAGAAATTTGAAATTGCAGTTTTTGGTCAACCTGAATTTTTAATTTAATATCGCTTACAATTTCATTGAAAAGAAAACAACCTTTACATTGTATCTTCAAGAATAGAAGATTGAAATGTACTAGAACTTGTTCTAAAGATTTGTGTGTATTGCCAAAATTTCTTTTGTAGAAGATAAAAACAGCATGGAATAACCACGAAATGTGTCAGAATCCTTATGGCCTTGTCAGTTGAGATTTTCTCCAAGAAATCTAGTTGTTTGAGAATAATGTACTAAATTTGATGGTATACAGCTATCAAACAAATAGACAATAGTTTTACAATAAAGTGCAGTGAACCTGATAACTCAAAGGGAATGGCATTTTGTTTTTTATTTCGATTTTTTTTGTGTGATAGTCGATGGCAAAATTTAAGGTATAGTCAAATCTTCTTAAAAACATAAACCAAGACCACTGATTATAATCATTTATATTTTCAATTGCAACATGTTTGCTGTATGAAACTTTTGAGACCAAATATGTTATTATCAGCTATCCATTCCACTAATCACTTTATACATGTAGACAGTTTTATGTGTATTTATATAAATATGATTCCATTTATCTGGTTGTTTTAGCAACTGGACATATATAGTAGATGACAAGTGTTTTAATTTTTTTTAGGAACAAAATAGCATTGCATGCGAACGCAATACTTTTGCGTGGGAACGAAATACTATTGTGTGGGAACGCAAATATATATTTATTTCAATATCCCTTCACGGGCTCCGTACTATCATCTGTTGAGAAGGAACTAAATTGTTATTTTAGAAAAATAATAAACAATGTGCAAATTATATGATAATTTTGATTCGGATCCGAGATTCCAAAAAATAAATGTTATTGTTGCTGCAATATATGGAACTTCTTGTGCCAATAATAGGTCCGGTATAGAACCACAGCAATTATGTTACAGTGGACACAGGCACGCTCATTGTATACATACATGTACACTGGTTATTGTTGATAGAAGTGGGTTTCTTGGTCATCAAAAAGACGTTCAAAGTTTCCGTTACTACCAAAATTGGACCCAATTCTGACTTTTAGTTTCCTGTCGAATGTTTGATTCAAGCAGCCAAGATTTTTCCACATATGTATCCTGTAGTGAGACCAAATAAATAGAAAACCTCAAAATATGAGACGTATATGTGAACGTTAATGAAGTTTTTAAACAGATACAGTACAGACTTATTGAACACTTGGCTCCTTGGTTAATGCCAGCTTTTCGGCAAATAGCTACCTTCTACATCTCGACCACGCGGTAGCCAACTCTTTACTGTTAGCTAAATATTAAACTTTTGATAGGTCCATACTGCAGAGTTATCAAATAGCGAGAATCTACAAGGATTGGTGAATGCCGAGATGTAAAATATAGTCGTATAGTTGTTGATATTTTTCAGCACTTTCTTTTCGGCGGAAACGCGTCATTCGTTTATAAATAAAGACGATACTTATAAAACTAATCTAACTGTATTTTTAAAATTACCATTTACAGAGGAAAATTAATGTCTCTAAAAGTTTACGTAGGATTTTGAATTACAGAGGTAATATACGAAAAGACGGAGCTTTTGTATTATTTTTAAGTTGTGATATAACCCCTCATTTAGTTCACATTCACGGTCATAGTAAGCGTATACAGGTATATTGGAGATGTCTAATATTTAAAATGTTACCTTCAATCCTTAATATCTTGAAAACTCATAAAATTATTTAGCTTTCAAATTTTCCAGAATTAAATTAAGGGAATTCTTAGTTAAGAAATGATTGTGAAACTGGGGTCAGTAGTGTTGTTCAAACAATTTTGTAGGGCCTTAACAACCTTGCTGACTTAGAAAAATATGATACATAATTGAAATCAAATAAAACAATGAAAGTCATTAGATCTAGTTGTAGCAATTTTTATTTATTAGTAAAAATAAATTTAAAATTAATTGACTCCGATAATTTATGAAAACTGTATTTACTGCAAACGTATTTAATTTCACATTTATTTATTTTCTTTCAAAGGAAATGTAGTTAAATTTTTGTGTTTTTGAAATATGCAGTATAACATAATAAGCATGATATAAGTTTCGCTCAGTATTAATTTTCACGTAAAACAAACGACCTCGAAGTATGAAAAATTTATACACTGTGAAAATAAATACATTTACAGTACATACAACAAAGCCATTATACAACACATAAAAACCTGTTAAGAAAATGCATAGTTTTGATTCAAAGCCTATTTAAAGCACTTTATATATAACATATATATTAAAAACAATACAAACAATGTGATTCTTTATCCGTTTAGAAAAACATGTTTATGGATAAAGATATGGCAAGCAATGATACAGGAAATGCATAAATATTTGGGTTCCCCTGAGCACCACGTAACCCAAACAATTAATATCTGTGCAGAATAATTATTGTTCTATTACTAGTTTTATAATGGTTTAAAAAAAATCTGAAAAAACCTCATATGTACCAATAAATGTCAAATCCAAATAGATTTAAATATATGCAATTTCATATAAACTATAATTATAATTAAAAAAACAACCTCAAAAGTAAAAGAGTAAGGCTTAAAACTATCCTACTCCCAAACTTTGAATCATCCCATATATATATATAAATAATATATGAGTATGTTTTCATCCAATATCATATTTAAAAATTTAAAAAGAAAATCAATTAAAATAATAAATATAAATCAAGAGACCCAACAGGGCATGTAATGGTCAAATGAAAAAAAGTGAGCTTGAAATACCGAGATGTCTTTATTGTTTTGTCATGTATTAATGTTTACTTAATAGTTTCCAAACCAACTGAACTTTTTTTGCCTGACTGAATATGAAATTGATGAAAAATGAAAAAAAAATCTTTAAATTGCTATAATCTATATATCTAAAGATTTTGATATGCAATTTCAGTTTTGATGTTTTCTTTCAGCCAGGTGAGCTAAATATTTATTCTTTGATGAAAATTAAAACATGATTTATGATTGGAAACACACTGAGATTGGTTTTGTGATCATGCATAAAATAATGTATCATATATTAAGTAATCAATGTATATAATGTATTTGTATCTCTGAGTTACAAGTATTTAAGTACACCACATTTGTATAAATACTGTTTTGTAAAACATAAATAGTTTCTGTTACATAAAATATAATTAATACATATATTTCCCATTTAGAAAAAAATAGTTACTTGTAATATTTCCCATTGAGAAAAACATAATTATCTGTAATATTTCCCATTGAGAAAAAATAATTACCTGTAATATTCCTCATTGAGAACAAATAATTGCCGGCAATATTTCCCATTAAGAAAAAATAATTCCCTGTAATTTTTCCCAATTTGAAACATAATTACCTGTAATATTCCCCAATGAGAAAAAAACATAACTACCTGTTTTATTTCTCATAGGTAAAAATAATTACCTGTATTATTTCCCATTGAGAAAAACATCATTACCTGTAATATTTCTCATTTATAAAAACATAATCACTTGTAACATTTCCCATTGAGAAAAAAATATTTACCTGTAATATATCTCACTTAGAAAAACATAATTACCTGCAATATTTCCTTTTGAGAAAAAATAATTACTTGTGATATTTCCCATTGAGAAAAAAAATTTTTGCTATAGAATAATGAAAGGAAATTTTTTTCATGGGGTGAAGGTTTTTTGTGATTTCTGAAATCTGGTATTTCTTGAGGGTGTAATTTTTGCATACACAATATAACTGGGTGTATTTTCTATATATTATGTAGGTAAAATATTTGTGGTAATTTCTTTAGCGTGAAATAAGCAAATATTTTACCCATGCTAAAATTACCCCTTTTACAGAATTAGGGATATCTGAACAATGAATCATACTGATCAATTACCGATTAACACAATCATACATTAATATGTATTATTCATGATAATAAGAAGAAAAATAATGCAGTAATAAATCTGCAATTTTGTACACAAAAATTACTGGTAATTATTAAATACAAACAAATACTGGCAGTTTGTTCTTTTCATAATTTAAACTACAGTGATACCTACAAAAACTAATGGAGTTATGGTCAAACAGCAGAAGGTCAAGGATGGTTTTGAAATGTACAGATTTCTGGGCATTTTTTGTTTGCCCAAGGAAGATCAGATTCACCAACTTTTACACTTTTACAAAGTGGCATTTACAGGTGCCTTGGGAAAGGGTAACATGAAAATAAAACATACATTGTCAAACAAGAGTTGCTTCCCTTTAATGAAACTTTACAGTGCAAAATTTAAATGCAGTGAAGATACTGACTTGTCCTCTTTAGAGAACATTAGGCATCCTGAATATTAAGCTCAATAGTGTATGCTGTACTCATAATGACCATTATTGTATGAATGAGGTTCAGCAAAAAAAAAAGTCCATATACAAAACAAACCTTTTCATTCCGTCAACAAAAATGTTATGCATATCAAATTTGCCCTCTTTTTATCCAATTTTACTTTTTTATTTTTTAGATTTCTCTGAATTTAGTTAATTTGATTCATATAACAAATAGAAAATATAATGTGTTTGGTTTTGAAAAGAACTGGTTTAAGTAAGTACATGTATTTGGTTTCTGAACAATTCTTCAAAATATGATGAAAGTCTTTTAACACCTAAATTATTTTGTTTATACAAGCAGCAGAAGCTTAATCGACGGATTGCCAGCCAAGCCCATGATGTTCCGACAAAGGCACAGCATGCTTGAGTCACACACAAAAAGAATAAAAACTTGGCCTGAATTGTGCCATTTTATGACGTCACTGACACTAGAACATCAACAGTTGCCATGACGCTGCATTGGTACCATGATGACGGCCAGTGTCGGAACATAAAAGGCATAGTTGGCCATACGTCAATTCTACTCTCTACACTGATCATGTCTCTGTGGCATAAAGCTAACAGCACCCATAAATATTGATAATCAACTCAACTGTTTTAAATCAAAAAAGTAACCATTTTGTTAAAATGTGGCCTTTTTATACTAGTAGTCTCCTTTGTGAGGTAAATTATGAACAATTTTAGTGTGACCATGAACTTCATGATTGTCATCTCTTAAATCATTAAGCTGAATTACCAAAATTACATTTTATTCTAAATAATAATGCCGAGATAAATTTCTTTTGATAAAGTGTGCACCCTCTCCAATGTACACTTACATGTACTCCAGGGTGAGGTAGATTCAGAAATAGAATGCCAATTACAGTGAAGTATCAGTTTTTCCCTTTCTTTCAGCTATGATAAACTCAGCTGCCTGCTGTAGAACAAGAATTCCAAACAATCATAACTTTGCTAAAATTAATACACTACATCTAGTTTCTATCACCTTATGGCATCGATAGTCTCCAATTTGGACAAAATTTTCAAAATACACAGCCAAATATTGTTCACATGAAATTAACATGAAAATCAAATGAAAAATTTCATGTGAATTTCATTTGAACAAATTTGGTTGTGTAAGATATCTCTTTTCAGGGGTTAAATGTCAACCAAGATGGCCTATACAGGCAAATTTGACAGTATGAACAATACACAACATGAATGCAGTAGTAAACAATAATTTATACAACGTTCAAACAGTTTCATTTGCTTTAGGTTTTTCCACTGTAATTGTTTCTGCTTTGGCAAGATTCACCACTGGATTACGTGCATATAGAACAATGGCTCCAGTAACAATAAATATGGCAACAAATGTAAATATATCTATGGGTATACCGAATATAAACCAACACAAAACTGCTGTAAACATAAGTTCTAAAGCACTAGCGAACGTTTTTAATATAGAATTTAATGATCGTAAAAATAAACTTGTTGTTATTCCTATAGCTGCATTATTGACCATAATGGCCAGGACACCAGGCTGTAGGATGGCTTTTATACTCTCTGTCGTGAAAGCACCTGCCATGTCACCTTTGACTCCTAATACTAAAGCGTTACATACGATAGAGTCTACATACATAAAAGCATTCTGTATCATTATATGTACACCTACACCTTTGTCTTTTAATAAATATTCATTGTACACTCCAGCAAAACAGGAAGAAAATACTTGGAATAAAATCAGTATTAGATGTGGATTTATATACGAGAAAATGTCTTTACTATCAGAACCAGCTTTCGCTGCAGCATTCCTGTCATGGCCGATTTCCTTAATCACGCAACCTGCCGTCAAAATCAGTAACGATCCCCATTGTACTTTGCTTAACTGCTTGCTAAATATCATCTGTAACGAAAAATATATATAGACAATGTATTAAGATATATGGATAGTAATGTACCATTCTATCCTATTATTTTACTTCTACTGTACTCTAGCTCAGTTGGTAGAGTGCTTGCTTGGTAGGTCAGAGGTTGTGGTTAAAACCCTGGCCAGGTCAATGCACATTGGCTTGAGTGCATTGCAAAGGTAAAAATTTTTGTAACTTTACCTATAACTGGTGACATCTTATATAAGTGAAATATTCTTGACTAAAATGTTAAACTCTATTCAATCCATCAAACTAAAGTGAGTTACAATTACAAATCAATAAAAAAAAACATGCACAGTTGTAAAAAATATCATCTAAAATTATTGAAACGACCAATGCTGTCAAAAGATATACAAACACTACTGATACATATGTAATGAAGACTTACTGTTACAAAGACTTCAATAGAATCTGATGAGTGTCACCCTTATTTAAAGATAGGGAACAACAGTTAACAGGGATGAAGATTAGCAGGGGCCCAGTACCCAAAGAGTACTGAAACTCTGTCTAAACCCCTAAATGTTTCCACATTTAAGTTATTTATTATGGTTACAAATTCTTTAATGAAGTTAGCTGGGTCCCTAACTAAAAATAGTTAGGATTCATCCCTCATTAAACAATATTTATTACACCACAACATAGTTGGATATCATTTAATGTCCCATTAGATGTCTCATGTTCAAGGCTGATAATTTTCCTGGTTATTTGTGTTTCCCCTACCTTTCCAAAACTGACTATCATATAACAAGTGAAATACTTTTGACTATGGTGTAAAGCACACTTAACTCCCAAGTGTAAGACAGTTAATACTGGAGTTAGATTATCATAATATTTTAAAGGGTGTACTTACAGATCACAGCACCTCTCACAGCCTAGGTAGGAATTTAATTTGGGACAGATTCTACATGTATAATGTGAGAGAAGTTTTTTGGTCTTGATAAAGGACGATGGTTTTCTCCATACACTCTGGATTCCTCTACCATCTATAAACTGACAACCTCGATATAAGAGAATCTTGACTGGAGTGTAAAACTCCCATTACTTAAATTCTCTCTCATAAATCATCCCAAAAAGGCCCAAACTGTTGAATCTAATTAAAATGCCTCATTAAACTGAAAAGCTGAAACAGTTATAGTATCCACATAAGCGTATATAGTATAGTAAAACCTTGTTAAATCACACTTCAATAACTTTGCCACTTCACTTTTTCGCCACACTAAGTTCCAAAATGTATTTCTTCTTTATTTTTTATTATGTTTTCTTATATTTATTATCAAACCCCTTTATAATGCCGAAATATGACCAAACAAATGTTGGCAATGCATCTAGGTTTTACTGTACATGTGTAAGGTGCTCCATTGACTAGGTTTCCATAAATTTAAAATCACTAGTAGCCAAATTTCCAAAATTTGTGAAAATATAGTCCTTTTTAAAGTATTTTTCCACAAATTTGCTAAAATAGGTTACTTTTTGAAAGAATTTCTCAGAAATTAGTAGCCAATGGCGATTTTGGCTACCAGGAATGGAAACATAGATTGATAAGAAGGACTTACCTGAAATACTACTCCTGTGACAACCACTCTAAACTGTAGCAGTAGGAAATAAGTAGTGGGGTCATATGCTGCTAGATTAACAAACTGTAGGTTGTTGTACAGACAGTAAAGACTGGCAGGTACAAAGTAATACAGCAATACTGAAACATAGAAATAGCACTGATTGCTCTGAAGTTTGTGTGACTAAGCAGTTTATCAGCTCTGGCCCAGTAACAAATTACAATATGCAATATATATAAAATATATTATAATATAAATATATATATAATATATATATATATATATATATATATAATTATATATATATATATATATATATATATATTTTTTTGTATCTATGATCCCATAACAGAATTTTTTTGACGTCATATTAGCTGACGTCATATTGTGCAGAGCTACCGGCGGTTGCCATTGGCAATCAGCTGTGTTCCGCTTTTAGATTATGCGCCATTTTTTGTTTTAATGCGCTGGTTTTTTGTTTCATGTGTATAATTTAAAGATTACATGAATATTTGAATATTGAACTTATTTTTGAATTTAATTATAAGGAATGATTGTAATTTTTTTTCTATCTATGGGGTCATAGACAAAATTATTTGGTGCACGCGTATGCATAACCGCTTCGCGGTTTTATGCCGCGTGCACCAAATAATTTTGTCTATGACCATAGATAGAAAAAAAATTACAATCATTCTTAAATATATGGTTTTTAAAACAAGTCTCAAAAGCTTTAACATTTGCAAATTTAATAAATGTTTACTTGTCCTGAGAATGATTTTTCAAACTTGGTAGGGCTTTATGCACTGATGCTATGATATATGAAATTTTAAGCTTCTATGCCTTTGGGTTCACAACAAGGTGTTTGTTTTACTTTTTTAGATCACGATGACTTTGAATGAAAGTCAAAAACTTGGAAAGGCTGCACTGATCAATGCCATATTTGAAGTACTAGGCTTCTAAAAGGACTCTGGATTCATGGCATGAGAAAGTTTGAAAGGTTTACAATTTCAGGTCACTGTGGCCTTAAATGAAGGTCAAGCTCAACTAGCGTCACAACTTGGAATGGGCGTCACATTTCTTTGTCACTGATTTAATGTTTCTTTAAGACATCCTGAAAAAATATACAGGTGAAGGTTTGGGAAAAAAGCTTAAAATCTATTAATTAAAACTTTTTAAGGAAAATTTTTTCATGCAGGTATTTCACCATATTTTACTATTAAACTTTATTTACCAAGTGTGTTCTCTATCACAAAAATTAAAACTACTGTTTCATACAAACCTTTTTTATGCTTTACAAACTCATCTGCGAGATTTTTAATGGAGTTTCTGCAAATACAAAAGAAAGACAAGATATAATCAGTAAAACATTAATACTACCACAATTAATGGATCAAATTTGTGTCACAGTCAAACCTTATAAACAAACTCCAGATAAACTAAAAACCTTTTTAAACTTAATCATTTGTTTGAACATACCATAAATATCAGTAAATATACATGCAAATTAAAAAAAAATTCTTAAGTCTGTAGAGGTGTTCCATTTACACAAGTTAAACTGTAAAAAACATCAGGTCAGCTCTGTCATTTTCCAATTTAGCTACTTAATTGCTAATTTTTATTAATTCCAGGCTTCAAAAATAGCTTTTGGCTATATTTTTGCTCCAAAAATCTTTATCAACTTCCTTATGAGCAGATGAGATTTATAATTTTTGTTTTCTGACACAAATATGAACAAGAGGCCCAGGGGCCACATCGCTCACCTGAGCAACTTGCTAGGTAGAAGCCGAAATGAGTTCAGTATTGAAGTGAGTGCAGGGGAGGGAGGTTTTTGTACAAACTGAAATCTATACTTCCTACCGATGCTTTCACTAACAATTTGTAAGTATTTCTATGTACTGTAAAGGTTGATGTTCGACAAGCCTCGGCTTATTCCGTTACCTTTTTCTTACAGCATTTCACCAATGAAATAATTTTAAAAAAATTTTCATCATGCAATCTACCAATCTCAAAGAGAGAAAATGCATAGGCCAAATACTTAATCGGGAAATGGCAAATAGAAATTATAGAATACAGCAGGATTACATTAAAAATTGGCTTTTAAATACAAGTACAATTAATATATTTCTCATGAACAATATATTAACTTATATCAAAATACTTATATAAAAGAATACAGCATGGAAAATACACTATTATTAACCATGATTTGAACAAACTTGAATCTACACTACCTGAGGATGCTTCCATTTTAATTTGAGCTTTCCTGGCCTAATAGTTTTTGAGGAGAAGATTTTTAAAGATTCTCTCTATATATTCCTGTGTAAAACTTGACCCCCCTCTTGTGGCCCCACCCTACCCCCAGGGACTATGATTTGAACAAACTTGAATCTACACTACCTGAGGATGCTTCCATTTTAATTTGAGCTTTTCTGGCCTAATAGTTTTTGAGAAAAAGATTTTTAAAAATTTTCTTTATATATTCCTATGTAAAACTTGATCCCCCTCTTGTGACCCCTCCCTACCCCCGGGGACCATGATTTGAACAAACTTGAATCTACACTACCTGAGGATGCTTCCATTTTAATTTGAGCTTTTCAGGCCTAATAGTTTTTGAGAAGAAGATTTTTAAAGATTTTCTCTATATACTCCTATGTAAAACTTGATCCCCCTCTTGTGGCCCCTCCCTACCCCCGGGGACCATGATTTGAACAAACTTGAATCTACACTACCTGAGGATGCTTCCATTTTAATTTGAGCTTTCCTGGCCTAATAGTTTTTGAGGAGAAGATTTTTAAAGATTCTCTCTATATATTCCTGTGTAAAACTTGACCCCCCTCTTGTGGCCCCACCCTACCCCCAGGGACTATGATTTGAACAAACTTGAATCTACACTACCTGAGGATGCTTCCATTTTAATTTGAGCTTTTCTGGCCTAATAGTTTTTGAGAAAAAGATTTTTAAAAATTTTCTTTATATATTCCTATGTAAAACTTGATCCCCCTCTTGTGACCCCTCCCTACCCCCGGGGACCATGATTTGAACAAACTTGAATCCACACTACCTGAGGATGCTTCCATTTTAATTTGAGCTTTTCAGGCCTAATAGTTTTTGAGAAGAAGATTTTTAAAGATTTTCTCTATATACTCCTATGTAAAACTTGATCCCCCTCTTGTGGCCCCTCCCTACCCCCGGGGACCATAATTTGAACAAACTTGAATCTACACTTCCTAAGGATGCCTCCACAAAAGTTTAAGCTTTACAGGCCGAATAGTTTTTGAGAAGAAGATTTTTGAAAAATACCAACAAAGTTTCAATAATTCTCAATTATCTCCCCTTTAAAGAGGGTGTGGCCCTTCATTTGAACAAACTTGAATCCCCTTCACCTAGTGGTGCTTTGTGCCAAATTTGGTTGAAATCTGCCCGGTGGTTCGTGAGAAGAAGATGAAAATGTGAAAAGTTTACGACGACGACGACAACAACGACGACGACGACAGACAACGGACAAATTGTGATCAGAAAAGCTCACTTGAGCCTTTGGCTCAGGTGAGCTAAAAAGTGAAACAAGTTTTACAAACTGTTGATAATCAAATAAATCTATACAGCAGATTAGAAGAACTACATTTAAGACATTTATGTCACTTTTCTTAGTTTTACTGGCTCCTTAACATATAAATTGGATCTTAAATTTTAAATTTGGCTAATGTTTTGTCTCGCATTTTTTGAGAGCCAGAACTAACCCCGAAACATTTTAATAAAATGTTAACAAAGTAGAGTAGACCATGTTTAGGAGCATCAGTTGGCCTGAATGTTTCCTTTGCTGTCTAAATGGAATGCTGTTTTTGAGATGAAATATATCATGTAAAATTAGATATTGTTTAATGTTTAAAAGTCAAATGAAAATCACTCAAAATATAAAAATGAAAATTTTCAAGTCTAAACCAAATGTAACTAGACCAATGGGTGACACAATGTGATAACAGTGTGTCACAATGTGGTGACAAGGTGTCTTAGTGCAAAAATAGATCGAGCCACAATGGAATAAAAGGGTACTGCAATGTGACAAAATGTCTTAATTTTTCACATAACAATGTTGTATAACATGGGCATGAAATGAGATAAAACAGAATGCATGTAAATACCTTCTATAACAGTAACAAAGGAAATCAATACCTCATGATACATATTGCACAACTGCCAACATTGTGTATTATTACATTCTATACAAATATATAGTTTTATAACGTGTGTGTGTGTCCACACCATATGTGCTACATGGTCAATTCTATTCAAATTTGCTGATAGTGGTAGGCAATGAAAATGTTACAGTGATATTAAAGAATAAATATTGATGCATGTTTAATAGATCAACTTTATTGCAACTGATTTAATTATCTGTACTTCAATCACATACAGTAATTCATAAATCAATTTTTAATAATGTAAGTTCTTAATTTTATGAGGGTGATCAATACTGTTGATTTTTTTTCAAAGAAATAGCTGAAATAATTACAATTAAAATAAGCAGCTGTTGCCATTTTTTCATAAAAATCCTTTAAACATATGTAAATGTTTTTTTTTTTTAAATTAATATAACATGTTTGTTGACAAATAGCAGTGTTCACATGTATACTATGTAATTACAACTAGTTCAAACAAGCACTATTCTACTTAGCTGACAACCATAAAATGGTCACCACTTATTTCATAAAAATCCTTTAAACTTATGTAACATGTTTTAGAAACGAATATAACATGTTTATTAACATAAAATTTTGTAAAAAAAAAAAAGGCGAATGTTATTACCACATATTTTTATACCCGTATAACTGTACGCATGTAACTTCATACATCAATTGAATAGGATCAAATAGTCCAATTTAGAATTAAAACAAAATTTTATTGATATTTTTCCTAAAAGTTGTTGTCTAAATGATTGATGATTGATGACTGATCTTTGATCGTGATGAACTGCAATAAACAATCCGACCATATGACGAAAACTAAATGGGGTATCTAAAACCATTTAACAATTGAACTGTTTAGAAATGCGGTTCATAGTCGATATGAACGCAATTGATATGCAAGCAAACTGAATAATGTGCGTTAGCGGATTATGATTAGTTTGCCTTGCATATCAATTGCGTTCATATTGACTATGAACCGCATTTCTAAACAGTTCAATTGTTATATTTACGTTGAAAACTATTTTCTTTTCTTTTTCTTGGTTCAAAATCATTTTAGAAAATTTTAATTCAGCGCTTTGTCAACAAGGATTTTCGATTAACTGAACAGCTGATGGAACAGCAGATCCAACTGATCAGCTGCACACAGTTTGCGCCAGAAATTCTAGGACAAAATAGTGCGTGGAAAAAACAACAAATTGCATACAAAATTTCTACTAAATTGTTCAATTTTTTATTAAATACAATTATTTCGGTAATAAATAATCACAATTATGCGAACAATCAATAAAAAGTTCCCGTTTTGTGTATTTCATATTGTGTATTCATACACCGATTGTTGTGAATGGAATTCCTGTGACCTCACATACGCTGATTGTTGTGAATGGAATTCCCGTGACGTCACCAAGGTAGATCTTGCAGTTCATAGCCGATATGAATGCAATATGCTCTGAAACCTTGTGTAGAAGACAGAAAACAGACAAAATGTAAATATATTTACATGTACGTTTTTTTATCAAAATAATCTATTATTTGACCCAAATATGACAAATTTCTATTAAATATACTTTAATTATCACTATTTACATTTTATACACTTTTTTTGACATACTTTAATTTATATATATATATATATATATATATATATATCATACCCCTGCAGTACTGTAGTTTTATTTCTTCCATAATCCATTAGAACATTATTATGGCCTAAGGCAACCCGGTACTAATGGTTTTCAGTTTTATGTTAAATCTGATATCAATGTCTCTTTATACATGTATGATATATGTTTGGATTTTCTGTCAAAATTGCAATTGCTGCACCTGTTACTAATTTACTATAAAAACTATTTCAAAACATACTGCTAACACATTTAACCTATTTCAACAAACACACTATAGTATATAGAATCAAGAATGGAATACATGTATATATACATATATACTTAATTTCAGTCCTAGAGAATTTGATCATTGCCCATTATGATCATTATCAAAATAGCTTCAAATCAAATGCAATTATGGATATTGAAAAGCTTTTAAAAACATTGTATAGTGACACTTACATTCATCCTGGGGAGTGGGATGAAGATGGTAAGATATGGGAAAAAGGTGACAGTTACAATATTAAGCTGTTTTGCACAAAGGCTTTAAATTATTATTTATATGGCCTTACTCTTTGAGATAGACACACACTGATGCTACAAGTTTTAAGCATTCTGTCAGTAGTACCACTGTGACTGTGTTATAGTTGTAGGTGTTGTTTTTACTTTTTGATGCCGTTACCAGGATTCCTGAAAAATATGAACATTAAACCACAGATATAATTGTCAGTAGTACTGATAAATACCTACATATTATTTGTATGTTGTTTATATACAAGAATTTATATCAGAGTGTTGAGTCTTGTTATCATGACAATATCACGGCGAGCCTCTGTGGTGCAAGTTGTGATGTGTCAAGGGGACAAGACCAGACTCTGATACAAATTCTATACATATGTAAGATATAAATGATATTTTTTTGTTTTTATCCTACAAGTACAAAGTTCACAAATTTAGCAAAAAATCTAGTTTTATTCATTAAAGGTAAACATAATACAGTAGAACTTCGATCGCTCAAATGTCAATGCCTCGAATACCCAGTACATGTATAACGGAAGTCATTTGCCAGTCCATACCAAATCCCTATTAAATCCTATGTAAATAAACCTTGATTGCTCGAACTTAACAATAGCTAGAATACCCCAGCTTGCTCAAACAATATATATATCTCAAAGGTGTAAATTTTACGAAAATTCAACTTCTTTCGCTCCAATACAATTTTATCAGAATGACATGTGGCCAGTTAATGTAAACAAAACACAAGCTGCAGCCAGAACCTTACAAATCACCAAAATCAGCTAAAAATCATCGAATTGACAAAAAAAACCTGCTGAATTGAAAAATCAGTCGTTCGTTTTTTCCACTGATAAACCTAATAAGTAATGTCTAATCAATTAAGATTAGTTAATGATGAATGACATTGTCAGCGTTCATAGGGCCCTGGCTGAAGCAATGATACAGATTTTGCCGCCGAAATTTATAGAGCAAAACCAAACAAGTAATCTGGAAAGTTGAGTATTACTCAAGATTTGTAATTAATGATCAGTACAGTACGCTAATCTTTGCATCTGATTACGACCCGCTATAAAACACCTGAGTCCACGCCTGATGATTGACTTTTTTCCTGATCAAGTAATTAAAGATTCTGTAATTTACATTTCATTGGAAATGGCAATCTGTTTTTCCGTATCTTATCTTATGACTGTTGATTAAAATAGGAGTCTGAATCCTAGAACTAGTGAAGATCACCCTCAATTTTCGGTCGCTTGAACCTCTAGATGGCTTGAATATTTGGCCAAAGTCTCATGGACTTCGAGTCATCAAAGTTCTAGTGTATATGTATGATTTCTTATGCAGATGGATATCAGGGGTGTAACGTCAAAGTATAAAAACAATAAACACATAAAGCCAAAGTATAAAAACAATAAACACATAAATTCATTGGTGCTAGTTCATTAGACATCATTGTAGAATGGTAGACATTAGTTGTGTTATTGACAAGCTTTGGACTGTGTGCATATATGATCTTTTGAGATATGCAATCTGCGTTCATAGGTCTTAATTGGATTAAAAGATCAACGGTATCCTGTGTTCATTTCCTTACTGGAGTATGGAGATTACTAATCAAAGTGGAAATTTGCATTAATTAGGTGTTCGAACACGACTCATCAATTAATTGATCTTTAATTCTTGTTGACAATTCTTGTATGAACACACCAAATAGATCTATATTGATTTTAATTTTTAACTATTAAAAGATGAATTATTATGTTCTCATCAATAATAATAATAATAAAATCAATTATTAGGGAATAAAATTAAATTGCTTGCATTGATTTTAATTTGGTATCAATATATACAGAATAAAAAATACACATATACACTGACATTTTTTTATTCTGATTATCGGTCATGACACGTGTCATAATCAAACTATATTTAAGGATCTTAAATGGTTTCATTATAGTTTGACAGGTAATTTTACGTAACCTTATCTTAATTAAGTATCATACATGTATTAGGCCAATATAGTAATACTTCTGGGACCACAACATTAGCTTGTGGGACCGCATAGCTGATAAACTTCATTTTGACTGCAAGTGTAAATAATACGACAATGAAACAGACTTCCATCAGAGGTTGCAGCAGCTGCATCAGCAGCAGACTTTATAGTCTTACTGGATAGGCTACCAGTAGACCATCCTTCATTCCACTAAATCTACAGCTCTTTACTGTTTTTACTGTAAATAGTGACTTAAGAGGTTTTTAACCATCCATCTCATGCTTGAGTAAGCGATACAGTCCAGGAGGAGGTACTAACAGTTTGTGTCAAAAAAATTAATGGACAATTGCCAGCAAACAATAAACATTCGAGTCTCGCTTCAAATTTCTTGTCACTTCACTTTCAAAATCGGAAATAACCTTGGTTATTTTTGTTATATACTGGTAAACATCGTTTGCAAACAATACCCTCAGGTTAGATACTATTTTTAAAGAAAGTGTGGAAAGTTCATGGGAGTTCTCCCGGATTGTGCGATTTCAAGTGATCAATGCCTAAAAAACTAATTTTTTTAGAGAAGAAACATTTTAAGTAGTCAAGTTTAGATTTACAACAGAATTTCTTAAAAAATAAAATTTATAACAAGAAAAACCAATCATACACTTCCGGTATGACATGAGCAATTGACCTCGTTTTAAATCCCATTTTACACAGTGCTTCAGATTGTTTTTACAGATAGTGGGCCACAAGGGCCCACCAGGTCCAATAACAAGGGGTCATTTCTTGTTATAGTGGGTCATTTTTTGCCACATAATTAAATGTTATGCCACGACCACGTGACTGAAAGTGAAAGTCGGCACTTGACATCTTCATATAATGCTCCAAAAGCGATCTTGTCATCTGCTAAATTATACTTTGTTAACCCTTACGATATATTTTAAACTCTTTCAACTCGATGATTCATTTTATGTGCATCTACTTCTCTGCGCTTTGTGTTGTTTTAAAAAATGTGAATAGAGTCGTCTGCATCTCATAGCCATGGTTGCCGCTAGCATATTAAATGAACGACAACGTCCGAGGTCATAACAAGTTTTATTACGAGTTCTCCCCCTTTGAATATTAATGTTAATAACCGACGCATAGAGCGAAGAGAAGGGACTTGTCGGGAGTCCTGTCTACATGCTGATTATGAGATAAACAAAGATGCTAGAGATTTTCCGATGGAAAACGAAAACAGAAAGTCAAATCGGAATACCGCATGGAATCTAATCTGTAGTTTTGGGAAGAAATTATTAACGATCAATTTGGCTAAGAAAAACCATGCGCCACGTGGACCCATTAGAAGAAAATGTTATGCGCCATTTTTTAAAATAATGCGGGATTGGCGCGGGCGCACCGACAATCTGAAGCACTGTTTACATCATATTATAAGTTATACAGGGCTTTGACAGGTTACACGGCCCCATGTGGCCTGTCAAAGATTTATGTACCCTGAGCCGCAGCCCTGTATAATGTTTTTGTCATCCTTCAAAGCCTAAGCAGTTGGAACTTTTTAACTTCCATTTTGTATTTTGTGTGACTTGCGTACGTTGTTGTCATGTTTGTTTACTGTAACTAGGCATCAGCGATGTTCAAGTTACTTCCCTTTTACCACTAAACGTCGCATGTGTTCATGTACCCCGGCAAATTTCCAAACATATTTCTTTGTAGCCCAGCAAGTTAACCAATCACTATGCGAGAAATTTCTTTGAAGAGTGACAATATATGTTGATATCTGGAATAAACAAAATGCCACGAACTTGACGCTACCACGAAGTTAGGACACTTCAGGATAATTTTTCAAAAACTTTCATCTACTAAGAGCAAGACACCATAACAATCCAATATTTTTAAATTAATGCTAAATGTAAAACACTACAATCCAGGGTAGTAACAATAAGGCCATTTTGGCAAAATAAGGAGTCAACGACCCCTCCTAGAACGAATACTGCTGACCAAAACAGACGCTTGATCGGGTGTCGTGTTTCAACTGTTTGGCCAGGGGTGTGAGAGATAAGCTAGCTTATGACAAATTTACCGCAAACTTCACCCATATCGATTGACTGATTACCAGTAGATATTTAAGTACAAAATGTTTAAAAGTAGATTTTTACCTTGATTGATGAAAAGTCCCATATAAGCTATGAAAATGAAAAAGCTTAGCTTTGTGGGAAAGAGATCTTCCGATATCCAACCCATTTTTTCGGTTTCTGACATGAGTCTGTGTCATACAAGTGCTTGTCTTGTCTTCTTTGAGTTCCTCCCATTCCTGAGAACACCAGGAAATAGACTATGTCATTTACCTCCCTTAGACCGTTTTCGAGCCTAGTTTGCCGAACTATCGGCCTTATGATGGTAGCAATATCATAAAGTAAATTACAATCGAGGGGAAACTATACCTATTAGTAAAATTAAAATTAATACTAGTAGATAAAACTGACAATCTGTAATCTCCCATGTTGCAATAGGAATGACCAGATCATAGTGTTAATAAACTTGACTTGCGTTTTAAATAAAAATGAGTAACATGGTATCAAAGGGGAAATAATACTATATACTGGTTTTTTTTTTAAATCAGTAAGGTTTTATAAAAATATTAATTTAGAAGATTAATGTGAATCGGGTGATCTCAACCGTTTTATAAAATAATTCGATTTTATTTTACTACTTTGTTTGAAAATATTAATGATTTTCAATTAGGTCACTGAAAGATACCAAAATTTTTTTCACTTTCTTAAAAATGATATGTTACAAATGTTTATTAATAAAAACCAATAGTAAGTCTACAATCAGGTCATTTTTGTTCTTTATTTTTTTTTACAACCAATCGAAAGAGCGTTGCTTATTGCATGAATAGCGCCACAAGATACATTTAAATTTCATAGTGGCCATTTTATAATAAAAAAACATACATACCAATCCATGTCCAAAAAAAAATCCCAAAGCAAATTCAAAACTTTGAAAACTGACAAATTAAGATAAACACGTGAACATCTACCTGAAATGTGAGACTGGGTGCTACGTTAGGAAGGGTTAGTATCTCTTGTTTACCTAGCTATAACCGTCACGTGTGTAATCACAATTGAGAATAACAGGAATTTGGAACTATTGGACGTGAAATATATCTAGGGTAACTTTGACACAAAAACATCATATAAAATCTCCTATAAAATATGAACACGGTTTGCTCTCTGTCATCCCCAATCAAGCATACAGTACCGTTTTTTTTTTTCAATTTTTAGTCTTATATTGTAAAAAATAAATCTCTAATGACCATAGATCGTTTGTAAACTCTCTTTATTGAATGATCCGTGTAAAAAATAAAAAAAAATATGTCCCTCCTGAGATAAACAAAAGTAATGACAAATAATAAAACCGTTATCAAAATAATTATTACTAATTCATTCAAAGTTGTTCCATCACATCGCAGTCAAATTAACAAGTAGGTCTAAGTAACATCGTCTTTAACTTTTATAAATGCCTAATTTCTATTTGACATGGTATAGGTCATCCCTTTATAACATAGTCTTTTGGGATATTGTACCACAACTAATTATTTCGTACATCTCCTGCTTCTGCGTTTGCATAAAATCTCTGGCGTTTTTAATATTTAAATAATTTCATAGCTCGTTATCGGATTTAAGTCGGGCCTTTTGACTGGACAAGGTAATCAAAACCAAACATACATGTCCGAAGCACAATCCAGAAGCAAAGTAAAAACAAACATACTAATCCATGTCCGAATCACAATCCAGAAGCAAAGTAAAAACAAACATACTAATCCATGTCCGAATCACAATCCAGAAGCAAAGTAAAAACTTTAGAACTGACAAGTTAGGTTAGACACGTGAACTTCCACCAGGGAAGCGAGACCGAGTGCTACGGAAGGGTAAGCACCTCCTGTTTAGCTAGCTACACCCACCACATGTGTAATCAAAATTGTGTGAATGGAATATGGAACTATGAGACGTCAAATATATCCAGGGCAATCCAGGACACAGAGACATCAAACTTAACAATACTGTGATGACGGCCATAAAACTTTTTGAGGGCCTTGATAAGCCCTTTGATATAGATAGTTTTGTCTCGACACCAAGTTATGTCTTAGCGCAAAATCGCAATACAGTAGCCATTGTAGTACGCTTATAAATATTTATCGGAAATGATCATCCAAACAAACTTCATATTAAAGTGTATTTTAAAACAACTAAACGGACAATCCGTATACATGGCGGTTTTGGTTAAAATCTGTTTAAGCAGCAAGAAAATGGTTTATAATGTAAATGTAGGGATGGTTATCCACAGTTTTTCCTAAAACCAAAGATAAATGTATTTTAAAGCCCCTTAGAAATATATGAATGTTGTACAAAGAGATGTTTACGCAACATTAAAAAATCATGGTCAATGTCTTAAATTATCAAGACTTATTATTGTTACACTTATTATTATTATTATTATTATTATTATTATTATTATTATTATTATTATTATCCTTTAGATCGTACAATGAAGAACTGCTATCAGATACCATGCGTGAATTATTATGTTGATTGCTTGAATTACATGTATGTCCTACGTACCAGTGAATATCTGCACGGAATGGCAAGTCAACATAAAAACCATCATGAGTAAGTACTCGTACATTGCTTTTAAAAAGATTTTATTCATTCAATTAAGATTCATAACGATACATGTCCAAATTACGATCTAAAAAGCAAAGTAAACACTCTGAAAACTGGCAAACTAAAGCCCAATTTATACGGCGAGAATTGCATACCTAAGTATTTTTTACTCATATGTAAATTTACTCACATATGCAAATTGTGTCGTATGAACAACTTTGCATATACGCAAATTTTACTCATGTAAGTAAATTTGCACCTAGTAGGGACCAAGTGCAAATTTGCTATAGTATGTGAGTATTTTATACTTAGGTATGCAAATATTGCTACAGTGTCGTATGAACGCATAGTAATATTTACTCACATAATTTTAAACCAGGTTATTTATCTATGGGTTAATGTTTGGTACAGGAGTAAATATGGGTGTTTGTGATCTGCCTTGTACCAGAAAAAAATTGTTTAATAGTGTTGTCCACTGATATACAATGTCACAGATTAACATTACATACATCCCATTGTATTGACATCGAGCTAACCAACGATTGCCAATTGTAAGGTAAGCACACTCACCACATATGGTCACGGTTACAATCGGGGATGGTGGTTAAGGAAGCCAACCACTATTAACCACCACGACCCTCATTGATTTGTTATAATTATCCAATAAAGATCAAAAGTTGTAATTGAAATAGATTTATTTGACAAAAGCACAAAAACTAGTGACAAACTGTCACCAAAATTTGACGTTCTACAAGTTTTCAAAGAGAAAGTGCTTGAGCAACAAAAGCCAACCATAGAATGTAAAGAAAATTTACTTTTACAAATTTGACAATGAATTGTCCATGAAAGGAGATGCCATGTTGTTACTTAGTGTTTTGGGAGAAGAACAAATATTATAAGCATCATCATCTTCAACATCACTGAAATAATGTTCACCATCAAGTTCAATAAAACATTCGACCGATCGATGAAGCTAAACTAATTTGAGTTAGGGGTCCAGCTCAGTTAAATAACAAGTTTTAATGAAATAATTAGCTAAAACGTGTAAACATTTTGGGGGCCAGACTGGGTTTTAGGAGACATGGGCTTATTTAAATATCTGATTTTTGTTATGAAAAACAACACAAGCTCCTTTTACAGAACAAGCAAACACGACATGGACATCAATCCTTTTTTGCAATCATCACAACGGACACTTTAAGCAACCCAACGAAATCCGAGATCCAGTGTCATTCTACAATAGACGGTATATGAATGTGCTCTGCTCTAGTGTAAGATTTTGTTTGTTTTATATACTTTTTAGGCTTGAGAAAACAAGTCGTTAAAGGATATGTCATATAACATTTTTTAATGTATTTTATGATTATTCAATAAATTTAAATTCAAAAACTGGTATATGACAGATATGCTGGGTCACCAAGTAGAACTGCTACTTTGTCACGATAACAGCCCAGTATAAAATCAGTGCTGAAATAGAAAGGAAACGTTCTTATCTGATAATCAAGTCTTCAGAATGAAAATTATCCAAAATTGGTTGAAAACTTCGAATATACTTATGGTACATAAATTACGTATGGACGCAAAGCAAAATACATAAGTAAAAATACTTAGGTATGCAATTCTCGCCGTATAAATGGGGCTTAAGTTCTACTTCCACCAGGAAAACGATGTCTGATGTTCCGGAATGGTTAGCACTTCATGTCTAGCTAGTTTATAAAGATGGAGTTAGTGTTCCAAAATTTCACTTTTGTACAGTTTTGTTGTTCATTTGATAAAGAATCTGCTGTTGACAGAAAAGTCATTCAACAATTTACTATACAAAACATATACAAGGTGTCGTATTCAAACAACTAATAACCCTTTATTTAATAAATAAAATGACAAAAACTTTGAATTTGTAATTTCAATATTTCTGCATTTGATAACGTTTATCAAATTTGTCCCATGACTAAGGTTATTCTGATTACTTAACATTTCATTTATATCTTGCATTTGCATTCTTCTATTCTTGTTTATTAACCACTTTCATTTTCTAAATGTCTTTTATTTTAGAGGCAGACGGTTTAAATTGACCATTTGTAGACCTGAATGGAGAAACAGTGCTTAATGGAGAAGATAACAGTGTTCCATGATAATACAAAATTTTATTGTTCTTGAACAAATTCTTCTGATATGGATACCTCAAAATAAAGCTCCATTATATTGTAAAGTGTATTCTATTATATTTTACTTCATGTTCCTATTCGACTTTAGAAGCGTACATTGCCCATGGTTGTTCCTAACCTTTAATAACAGTCCCTGAGCATTATCATTCTTCTGATATTTTAAAACACAGTTGGGTTTAGGTTATATTTCTGACATAGAGAGAGAGAGATGCGGCAATTGGTATTTATAAAACATGTACATGGCAAACTTAGCAAACGACGGAAACTATACTGTATAGCTAAATAAGAGTTCTGATTATCAAATTTATGACACCTACAAGTACTGCATATTACAATATTACAAAAAGATTGTATGTATTGATATGGCTTTTGGACAGATCCGGACCAAACCATCTGCCATCTGCCTTATTTTCAATCAGTGGTCAAATAATGAAAATTTGTAGATGGAAATCGTGTTCTTGGCAAAAGGAGATTGCAGCCAAAAACGAAACGTACGCGTCGCACGCATCATGGAGGACAAAAGGTTTGAAAAGGTCTGATAAAAACCCTTTTTCATAAAAGTCTGAATTGTTATTTTCCTAATGTATGAGCATATGTCAACAATATCTTTGAAATATGTAAAATCAATAACAAAATCATATGTCACCATATCAGATGGTTCAATGACTGTCTAGATTTTGATAATTAATTTATTAACTGTTTGTTTGTTTGTTTAATGAAATATTCTGAAAAAAGTATTTGGTGGGCCATATAATACACAACGACTCGCCTTATACGACATCAAAGAAAAACGATTTATTTTAAGACTTTTTGCTCTTTTAGCATTGTACCAGTTTCTGTAGTAAAAATCTAATTTAAGAAATGCCAAACAATAAACATCATTTAATTTGATGGTCGAAAATAAAGAGTATCTATTTTGCTAAATTAAATAAAAAATACAACTTAAAAAGTTCGTTGAAAAACAACATAGAACAACTAAACGACCGCGTATTTTAAATGTTTAATTTAGTTTCCTATATCTAACAGATACGTTTTTCCACAAAAAATTACATATACATCATTTTTCAAGAATTATATTTTGTGTAATAGATTGCTTTATCTAAGATCAGGCCACTCAAACTTATTAGTTAGTGTTATCAGATAGAATATAGAGTTGTCATGTGCTGCTTTTGAATTTCTACTAAAATAATGCATTCAAAAACAGCACATGACAACTTTGAATGCATTATTTTAATAGAAATTTAAAAACAGCACATGGCAGAGTTATGCTATAAATAATTGACCATCCCTATGCAAAAAGGATCCTTAGGTAAACAAAATTGCGATTTTCACTTTTTGTTTATTTAAGCACAAACATAGGGTTATGCAAAAATAGTAATAAAAGTAAAATGAACCAAATATTTGTGGAGAAAGGGTAAAAAATACAAACTGAAGGCCATATTTTTCATAACAAACCATACTTATTGTATTCAAAACAAGTTTTCTGCACTACAATTGGATTCTTCTAAGGACACTTTCGCTTACGAGGCGTCATATTTTACACACATACCGTCATAAAAAACGTATAACGCATCGATTTGTCACTAATTAAATCATTTTTATCAACTTTATCCGTTCCATCATTACATAAACACGTAGGTTATTATTTAAAAACAAGTTGGTTAAATAAAACAGTTAGGTTGGGATACTGCATAAAGTTGAGGTGTCTTGCCAAGTTTTACCATGGTTACGCTATTTGATTTAGTGATTTTATGGACATTTGTCAATCTGTTTATATCAGAGAACTTTTAAAGTTTACACTAAGTTGAGGCTTTTTGCAAAGTTTTATGTATCGTTGTTTGAATCAGTAAAGATGAATATTACATAAAGTTCCTAATCAAGCTTATAATCCTATTAAAAGCAGTAAATTTTTGCAGATTTCATTGATTTAAGGCGACTTACCAAGCCATTTTGATAACGCTTTTTGAGTCAGCGAAGTTTTCGTCAGTAGAGTTTAAACTGCTGATAGGATATAAAATCAGACCGGTTTTCTACAGCGACTTTTTAAAACAGACGGCAAAATTTCTTATATATATTTAACAATTTGTACAACATAATCGTCATGCTATGAAACCATTTTTTCCGTGAAATATTTTGATGTACAATACAGACAGAGTCGAAAGTTTAAAACTCGGTAGAGAGAAGAAGTCAAAGATCGGTTGACGAGTTGTTGTGGTATAGCTAGTAAGTTTACAGATAAGCTGGCGATAGATATATGACAGCAACCAATCTGTAGGTTACTAGAAGCCAAGATGAGCTGTCGATTAGACACTTACTCGTAAGGTCAATCTTAAATTTTTGACAGGTCTGTTTTGCGAACAAGGCCGTAAATGTTATTTTTCAAATGGCGTGAAGCAAGTCCGCAATTCAAGCCCGCAGTTTTATACAAATCTGCCTAACGGCAATTCGATTTTAAACAGCTTTAGTCGTATCATTATTTATATTAATAATATTCAATAATTTGAGCCACATGGCATTATAACACAACTTTCTGATATGTGATATAAAGAAATGCTAGGGTTGAAATGACGCACATGACGTAAATTTTATCCCCACTTACATCTTTTAACATTTTATTACGTTAGTTTGCACACCGGTTGGTTAAAAATGATAAATCAAAGTCTTGCATGTTTTGATATTTTCAATACAGAATAAATTGAAACTACATATTAATATGGTATCTGCTTGGTATACCGATGGAGCTAAGTTTTTATTGCACGTTTCAGCATTTTTTAATATTTTTTCCATGTCACAAGAATATGAATTTTTCCTTAATCCTTTCCCAGTTCACTTGTACAAAACTTGACTCTTTTATCAAGATACATTTGTACATGTGGAAGTATTTGACTAATAGATATATAAAGAAATCATAAAGTACTACGACTGTAATACGATTTACAAACGTTATATAAGGGATTCTCCAAATCTCCGGATTAAAACTGTACTATAGATTGTAAAATTTTGTAAGACAAGTGTGCGAAAATTGTTACTGTATCATACGAAAGCTTGTTAGTGCCATTTTTCAAAGTAAAAAAAAAAATAAATAAATCGAACAAACGATTTTTAAATCGTACAAACGATTTTCTAAATCGTACTGACGATTTTTCAAATGGTTAAAACGATTTTTGAAATCGTACAAACGATTTTTTTATACTCTGAACTAAATCCACAAATTGGAAAGGAACGTTTGCAGTCATTGTATATATAGCGTGCTATACGCGGTATCGGCTGTTACAGATTCAAAATTCAATGGAGTTTGTACAACTTTATTTCATAATGTCGTTAATTGTTATACAGTGGACCGTAATATTGACTTTAATTTTGGCGCAATGGATTTGAATTAAACTGAAGATCGAACCAAACAGTGTGATGTAGTGTACAATAAACAAGGTTTTTCTATGATTTGACATAGTAACCTACTTATTGATCCAGCATTACCCATAAACGAACTTGACCTTGCTTTTGTCATGTATATCATTCTGGACAAGTTTGGTGAAGATATAACCAGAGACGTATAAAACCCGAGATTGGCAACTTCTATATACCTCTATTAGCCCGCAGCGAACTATCGCGGTTCGGGGGTATACTTGCCACTTTGATAAAGGATTTGTTAATTTTCAATGTTTCACTAAAATTCTAATTGCAACATGTTTATAATACTTATACACATTGTAAGAAACAAGTTGCACACAAATTTGAAATAAATTAATTGGTTTATATTAATTTAAAAATGAGAGAAAAATTGACATTTTCATCTTTTGACGGGTTGGGGGTAAACTTGCCACTTTGATAAAGGATTTGTTAATTTTCAATTTTTAACTAAAATTCTAATTGCAACATGTTTATAAGACTTATACCCATGTAAGAAACAAGTTGCATACACATTTGAAATAAATTAATTGGTTTATATTAATTTAAAAATGAGAGAAAATTTGACATTTTCATCTTTTGACGGGTTGGGGGTAAACTTGCCACTTTGATAAAGGATTTGTTAATTTTCCATTATTAACTAAAATTCTAATTGCAACATGTTTATAAAACTTATACCCATTGTAAGAAACAAGTTGCATACAAATTTGAAATAAATTAATTGGTTTTTATTGAATTTAAAAATGAGAGAAAAATTGAAATTTTCATCTTTTGACGGGTTGGGGGTATACTTGCCACTTTGATAAAGGATTTGTTAATTTTCAATTTTTTACTAAAATTCTAATTGCAACATGTTTATAATACTTATACCCATTGTAAGAAACAAGTTGCATACAAATTTGAAATAAATTGATTGGTTTTATTGAATTTACAAATGAGAGAAAAATTGAAATTTTCATCTTTTGACGGGTTGGGGGTATACTTGCCACTTTGATAAAGGATTTGATAATTTTCAATTTTTTACTAAAATTCTAATTGCAACATTTGTAATACTTATATCCATTGTAAGAAGAAAATTGCATACAATTTGAAATAAATTAATTGGTTTTTATTAAATTTAAAAATAAGAGAAAAATTGAAATTTTCATCTTTTGACAGGTTGGGGGTATATTTGCCACTTTGATAAAGGATTTGATAATTTTCAATTTTTTACTAAAATTCTAATTGCAACATGTAATACTTATATCCATTGTAAGAAGAAAATTGCATACAAATTTGGAATAAATTAATTAGTCTTTAATGAATTTAAAAATGAGAGAAAATGGAAATTTTAATCTTTTGACGGGTTGGGGGTATATTTTCCAACTATGATAAAGAATTTCATTATTTTCAATTTTCGTGCGCTTCGTCTCTTTTCTCTCTCTCTCTCTCTCTCTCTCTCTCTCTCTCTCTCTCTCTCTCTGTGTGTGTGTGTGAAGAAAAAACTTGTGTACACGATAAGGTATTAGGGAATTAGGAATTTAATTAGTGATATCCGGTTTACGGGTAATTAATGAACATCGATAGCTCATGTAATCACTACCGATACTAAGGATGGATACACTTCGAATCTGCAAAGGGATTAGTGACGAGGGAATTCTCTCAATGAGGAATGTCCAATAAACAAGCAAAACTGCAATTAAAATTAATAAATAAACCGTTTCAATTGACTATATACTCGTGACAGGTTTTTTTTGTAATAAAAGAATAAAAGAATTATATTTTTATCCACTCCATGACAATCGGCACAGAAATAAAATTCTCACATTCGCTAAATTAATATTAGAACCACATGCAAATAAACACTTTATTTTATTTATTTTATTTATTTATTTATTTATTTATTCTATTTATTTGAATTGTCACTTTCATATGTATATATAAAAAATCGTATATGTTTGCAATATAAGTACTTTAGAGATTTTGTTTCAGACACATAATTAGAAATAAAATAACGTTTCTTTATTTGATGCCTGTGAAAATAAAGGTTGTTAAAATAGTGTAACAGTTTCTATAAAATTAGCTGTATATGTTAGTTAAGAAAAAAATCCAACTATTTTCTATATAAATCTCTGCAAAAAATTGTTATCCGTAAATCATGCCAAATTTCAAAGCAATTTTGTAAAAGGATATTTGTCATTAACGTAAAAATTTTAAAATCAACATGCAGAAGTAATGAAAAATATCAATGTGAAATTATCATACTTTTAATTAAACGCAACTTTGCGGTTTTTTAATCAAAAATGATATCTAAGTCAATTACCACCTATTTACATACGCGAGGTTACTTCAAAGTTTACATGTCGGCATGTACTATATACACATGCCCTGGTGGATCTCCTTGTGATCTCGATGCTTAGTGTTAAACTTTCGACAGGTCTGTACTGTACATTGCGTGTACTGTGTATACAGTAGACAGTTGACTTATATATTTGACACGGGGAACGTTGTTTACGTCATTACGTTAGAACAATGTTTATCAAGGTCGCGGCAATATTTGTTTTCATTGACAACAAGACGTACTGAAATCATGCTGTTGGATTTTTGCGATTTTCGCATATTTAACCCTCATGCACCAGGTACGATAATTTACTGACGTAAACTATATTAATTTTCTGGCATTAAAAATTTTTAATTAAAATTTCTAGGAAAAGTGTTCTTTACACAAAAAACGTACCAGTTTCAAAAATGGAGAAGAAATTTCTGTTGATGTTCAAGAGAAATCGGTTATCGTCGGGATATCAGTAATTTTAAGTAAATGTGGCGTTTTATCTCGGACTTTTTGATACATGTAGAAAGTATAGTTAATTCCTCACACGCTTGCATCATATTCGTAGATAAAAATGTTAATTTTATGGTATAAAAACGATTCTGAAAATGGCAAATTTTTTCGGGTTCAGACACTTGCCGAAAAGTAATCCCTTTTTATTTACCGCGGAAGGTCTCAAATTTTAAAACCAACGCACAATTTGGACTTGGCTATCCTACTGCTTTTTTCCAGCTATGTGATATGGAAGTCTGTATCACACGCGTGAGTGATACAACATTCCGTATCACCATAGTAGCCGGAACTCCTTTTAGGGGAATTCCCTTTTCCGACAACAATAATATGACGTCATTATGTGATACGTAATGACAAAAATAATATGACGTCAATATGTGATACATACGTCATGTTAAGTTGGGAGAATTTACTCGAGTTGGGAAAATCGCGGACGGTGTTAAATAATTTTATAAAATCAATGTTTGTTTTTTATTTTTTTTCCAGTGTTTAAGATGGTATTATTAAAATGTTAACCAATGATGCGTAAACGAAGAGTTATCTGTTGTTTTTAATTACATCTTTAGCAGTTTTTCCAGTCAGGTATCAGATTTTTCGAATCAGATCAAAAATCAATATGCACTCGGAACGCCAAGTCGGCAATTTCCACAAATTGTGTTTCGGCTTTACAAATTGTGTATCCTTCCGCCGAATGGAAATTTGGGATTACTTTTTGACAAGTGTCTGAGGGTCGAAAAGACACCCGTCTTTAAACCTATATTGGGACATAATGAAGTAAAGTTTATCGATGAAACTTTTGAATTATATGCCGAATAAACAACAGTTTGAGATTTAATTTTCAATTTAGCGATAAGATACTGTTATTTACACATTTTTCGGATTTCTTGATGACAATCAATTTCTTCTCACAATTGCCCCAAAATTTTCGACAATTTTTAAAACTTGGACGAATTTTGTGTACACAGAATTACCACTTTATATTATGTAGAATGTGACACCACACAATTAGAATTGAATTTAATTAAGAATGGTTTCTGAGCACGACCTGTTAATATCTTAAAAACCCGAAAGACTGGGTAGTACATTTGGTTGTCAATGAAAACAAATATGGCTGCCCCCGCGATGATCGATGCTTCAATATCAAGTTTCAAATGACGTTGCAACTAATTCTAATAACACCCACGTGATAAAGATTTCAAATTCTTTCATAAAAATACACATAATCAAATTTTACTGTATGTTGATAAATCATTCGACGAACTAAACGGTTAATTTACGTATTCCATTGGTCAGTGTCAAAGAGCCATTTACGAAAATGAGAGTTATCTCTCTTGTCTTGCATAGAACTGTTTGTCTTTAGAAGTCTTTGCCTTGCGTAACTGAAGCCCCACCAATTTGTTTAAAATCTGTATTCCAGTTCAATGCCTGGTCCTGACTTGAGCACCATATACTCTCTCTCTCTCTCTGTCTCTCTCTCTCTCTCTCTCTGAGATGACAAAAAATTCCCATTATCACACATGGGATTGATTTTATGCATTGTGAACAAAGACAAGGCCTATTATATGACACAGTTTGACAAACTGAAGAAATGAAAAAAAAAAAACAATTCCATGTGCATTAATATTTACACATTTTAGATTTGATGGTTATTTATTTATTTATAAAATAAATTTATTTCTTTACTTATTTATTTATTTTTTTAATTGATTATTTATTCATTTATTTGCCTATCTCACTACAGAATCAGAAGGATTTACAAAAGAAAAAGAGACATTTATTGCTATAATTAAAGTAATTTTTTGTGAATAATAGGAATGCTAAGTGTATTTTTAAATTTTTAGCTTGCTAACACGCATTTCATTGGATATTATATTTTCAAATATATTTATAACATATACTGTGGCATTTGAACACATAGATTTGGACAACTGAATGGCCATTGTATATTGGATTTCCATTAACATTTGAAGAAAAATTGAAAACTGACTGTGCTTTGCATTTTCATAATTAAATACTAATAAATAGCTACATGAGTAGTGTTTCAGTTACAGATGTAGCAAGAATTCTCATCACTTAATGTCTTTAAATTCATTACATGTATATGGATTGTTTGAATTTTATAATTGTTGTTTTAACATGTTAAACCAATGTTGGGCTGTCAAAAGCTATACCATACATATCCTGTATTCCCATCAATCCAGCCTGTTCTGGCATGGCAGTATCTATGTAGCCTTATACTTATGTTTATCATACCTCAACTGCTCCCCACCAAGATTTCTTAAAACTTGCACAGTACTAGCCTAACAGTATCTGTATAATATAAAGCTAAACCATACTGACACTTCTCTGTCAGGATTTAGTGAAGTTTACACTTGTCCATCAAGATCAATGCACAATTGTGCACTGGCCCATCACAGCTATACTGTATACATACAGGCCTATAAAGATTTATACTGTATACATACTGGCCTGTCAAAGCTATACTGTATACATGCAGGTCTGTCAAGATATATACTGTACAGTGTACACATACTGGCCTGTCAAAGCTATCCTGTATACGTACAGGCCTGTCAAGATATATACTGTATACATACTGGCCCGTCAAAATATATACTGTATACATACAGGCCTGTCAAAGCTATACTGTATATGCACAGGCCCGTCAAGATATATACTGTATACATAATGGCCCGTCAAAGCTATACTGTATACGTACAGGCCCGTCAAGATATATACTGTATACATACAGGCCCGTCAAGATATATACTGTATACATACAGGCCCGTCAAGATATATACTGTATACATACTGGCCTGTCAAAGCTTAACTGTATACATACTGACCTGTCAAAGCTAGACTGTATACATATTGGCCCTTCAAGATGTGTGCATATAGGCAGGTCAATAGCTTTATCCCAGTGCATACTTTTGTTAAAATTATTTATTATTGGTCCATAATTTTACTGTGACACAATATGTAGGCCTATTCTTCATGGTATTTATATACAATGTTTTTTTGTATAAAATATATTTATGCTGGTTATTTGTGACACATTACAGCCTGTCCAGTTAGAGTAGCTCCTTTGGGAGAGGATTTGTTCTGTAAATGGGTTATGGGTTTGAACACAAAGACCTGAGAAATGGTAGTAGTTATTATTGCCTGGTACTATGCCTTTAGATATGAATATTCTGTAAAAGTGATGGTCTTAAGACTGCTGACTCCAGTTTAACATTCATTCCTTACTAGTAGTTGAGATTTTCCTCAACTTGAATTTAGCAAATTTAAAAGCTAAATACTTTTTTCTGTATTCAAGATGTTCATAAATTTAAGGGGACATTTTTTGAAGACCATTCTTGAGGATTTGTTTACATTTATATTCGAATTTTGTTGAAACTTTATTTCCAGTTGCATAAAATTGTTTCAAAAGTCAGATTTCAATTAAGGAAAATCTTAGTTTAGGAATGACTGTAAAACTGGAACCAAATATGTTTATCAAACACTATACATTTAAAGAATGCTCACTTTAAATAAAAATAATTGATAAACATGTCCATTTAATGGAATTTACTAATTTTCAGTACCAGTAATCTGACTGATGATTAATTTGTTGATTTTGGAAGCAGCAAGTTTTATTTTAGATATTTGTGTTTAGCATAACTCAGGTGTTGATTGTTTATAAAAACAAACTTTTACTGAAAATGGATGAGGATTTTATATACCACCCTTCTAGTTACACTGTTTTGTTATGTGACACTACTGGTGTGAAACCTAATCTTCTTATTGAGTTTCAGCTTGGTTCTTGCTATTTTGCACAATTTGTTCTACTTGTAAACACTTTGGACAGTGAAACTGCATTGTAAAACATAAAACCAAATTGGCATTTTATTTTCTGCCAAAGATAATGCCTCATTCAGCAAAAAGTTTTTAATCAAAAGTACATGTAGGTTCCATATGGCTGATTAAAATTTCTTAACAACACCAAGTACTAAAGCTTAGAACAACTGAAAACCATATCTGTTGCACATTTCTAAATTTCATTAGGAAACTGTTAGGCCTATCAGCCTATGGTGTGTGTGTGTGTGTGTGTGTGTGTGTGTGTGTGTGTGTTGACATGCAATGACACTGTTTTTTAACAGACATTGGGAGTTGTGCCTATCTTCAGAAAGGCACTGGCTGAGTGATTATATTGAGACCATAGAATGATAAATTTCAAGGCAAAAGTTACAGAAAACATGACAAGCCATTTTGGCATCCTAGTCCCAACTCGCACACGCCTAATAAACGGTTGCGCATGTTTTCAAGAGTACCACCAATTCACTGATACTTAATATACACCGTAAGGGGTCAACCAACACAATATTTGTGCACGAGATTGGCCTGTGAAATTCAGATTTGTGAAATGAACGATCGAAGCGGCATATGGCCAAATTTAATATGGAGACTGAAAGTAGGTCCAAAAATTCGGCATAAATCTTGAGAAATCTGACGAAATAGATGCTAATAATCGCCAAAACTTACTTTATTTCAGCCGTAAATACCATTCTGCGTCTTCTGTGTGTCCAAACTATATATAGAACATAGTTAGGAAGCAGTACTAACAAACTTCCTAGGTCAAATTAGACGGAAAATGGACCGACCCCATCCAAGATTCCGGATTGACGGCGGCGTTTTTTCGCATTTAAAACTTGGACGTTTTTTGTGTACAGAAAATTATTTGATGTATTATATATGGAATTGTACCTTGTAAAAAGATCTTTCATTTGGTATAAATATTGTTTCTGAGCACGAGCTGTGTGAGAAATGGGAAGGAATCTTGTGACGGATAACATTTTGAGTTTTAGCCTGTGGCTCACGTTTCACTATAAATTACGAAATTAAACTGTAACCGGAATTATAAAAAATAGGCTTTGTCGGTTTTCAAATATTCTGATTATTTTATTTTGCATCCCAATCTATGGTAATCTGTGATACATTCAACACAGTTCCTCATTTTGTGTCGTTCAAAGGTTCGCCATTTTTTGACAAATTTTACATCACATTTGCAAGTTCACAAATTTTAATGAATCCCTACGCCGACGGGGTTGGCGTTCCGACTGGAATACTGAGTTGATTGTGAATTCTTTGACAGATTAAGCCAAAGAAAGCTTTTCATTTAGATTGGTAGGGTATGTGATAAATACAAAACCACACATAAGTGTTTTTCTGACGTAGCTTGATCGCACGAGTTTATTGTGCGGACGGATACATTACACGAGTGCGCTCGATGGACTCTAGAGTGTTAACCCTCTTTCTGCCACACGGACATATGTGTCCTCTACCGGCAGCCTGCCATACGGACACATAATGTCCTTTCAACGGAATTGACAACTGTTAGAGAAAAGACGAAGATATACTTCTAATATTTTTGTAAAATTATTAAAACTCAAAATGTTGACTATTTAAATTATAATCTACGATTAACTAATGACGTCATATGACTACAAACGCGTCTGACGTCATATTCTATTGTTGACGTCATATCATTTTGCATTGTGAACTTCAATTTGGCACTGCCAACGTTACGCTGAAAATTAATTTGGCAGCAAGAGTGTTAACAAGGTTTTTCTATGATTTGACATATTTACCTACTTATTGATCCAGCATGACCCATAAACGAGCTTGACCTTGCTTTTGTCATGTATATCATTCTGGACAAGTTTGATGAAGATATAACTAAGACAGTGGCCTCTAGAGTGTTAACAATGATAAGTTGACGCACGACACACGACGTACGACGGACAGAGACTGATCACAAACCTTTACTTGAGCACAATAATAACCATTTGCTTATTGTGTATATATTAACTGTAATAGAAATTAATTTAGATTTTGCGTTTCTTTCCAATATTCGTCTACGGAAAGAATGAAATTGAGTATGGTGTTTTACACCCTAGTCAAGATTCTTTATATTTATATCAAGGCCATGAGTGAAATGATAGAGGGAACCGGAATACTGAAAAAAAACCTCATGATTACTGATTATTTACATGTGCAGCACTTGTACTTTTTATTCTTGAGTAACTGACGAAACGTGAATATACAGGTCCGTTCAAAAAGTAACGTCACCCCTAAATTTCCAAAAAGAAACGGCACACCTTGTATAGAATCTAAAATCATTTCTTTCATTATTTTAATGCAGTAGGTGTTGCAAATTAAGATTAGCCTTTTAATTTGATTTGACACTGAACTCCGTATACACAATGTTTTATTCACGTTTTGACAAAAGCATCATGGTGTCAAGTGATTTTTTAAATGCTGTTTTATTGCAAATTCAAATCCGTGAAAGTAAAACATTTTCCTCAAGCAGTTAAACACATGGAATCAAATAAACATGTATATTTCGAAATTCATCGGTTAATATCTTAGAAATAGTTGATCTATTATACAAATTTTATATATATATAAAACCTGTTGTTTTGGAGTTTGGTTTTTAAATAATACTGGCAACTGCAATAGTTTCACAAATTCAAGTTTTTCGTTTGAGGAGTTCTGAAAAAGAATTCTTCAACATTAAACGTTGAGCGATGTCAAAACGTTATCTTAAAATATTTGAAAATGGAAGTTGACCGTCTCGTATTTTCTGACAAGCATTACATATCTCAAAAGAATCTACAAAGCCAAGTGAACATAATTGTTTGAGAGTATGCCAAGATTGAATAATGGCCGTCATCAAAGCAAGAGGATCATGAACTAAATACTAAGTCTTACTAATGTATTTTCGCATGAATAAAAAAGCCGTTTTTCATAAAATATTTTCAAATTCGATAACACTTTAATTGTCATGATATGTTATCAGCCGATAACAACAATAGAAAGTAGTTACGACTTTGTTGACAATCTGTGTGTCAACGGGTTTCTAGATACCCATTATGACGCTGCGCGTAACGTTGAAAACGGGGAAACCAAAAAATATTTACACTACGCCCAATACTTCAGTCAGGTATACTCACAAATTTTATGTTTTCAAATTGCACGTTCATTTTTAACATGAGAATATAAACCAATTTGTAATTATTCAATAAAAATCATAAAGAAGAAAAAGTTTGAACTATTTTTTACGTTGACAGTATTATCAGCGTTTCCATCCGCCATCAACACAGTGGAGTACCATCGACATAACATTGTATATGTTTGTTAAAGTTACCATGGAAAATATTAAAAATATAAGAAATAAAGACAATTGTATTGTTAGTTATCGTGGTTTAACTAAGAATGGCCTTTCGCAAATTGACTGAAATGTTTATTCCTTAGTTCTTCTTTAATACAGAAACAAAGAGAGAGAGAGAGAGAGAGAGAGAGAGAGAGAGAGAGAGAGGTGTTTCTTTTGGGAAATTTGGGGGTGACATTACTTTTTGAACGGACCTGTATGTTTATAAATTACAAAGACAGCGCTTAATATTCCATACATGTATTTCATGATCATTAAACATTTCCACAAATTGTCTTAAATATATTTAATTTTTAAAGCTTTTGTATAATGTATAAATCAGGATGCCACATTATGCTAAATTCATTAAAACAACAAAGTTGGATATCCGTGACGGATATGGTCGTTATAAAGATTGTTGACTGTACATGTATATAAATATCTACAAAAATCGTTAGTACGATTTAAAAAAAATCGTTTGTACGATTTTTAAAATCGTTTGAACGACTGTTTAAAATCGTTTGAACGACTTTTGAAATCGTTTGTACGATTTTTAAAATCGTTATTACAATTAAAAAAATCGTTTGTACGATTTACAAAATCGTTAGTACGATTTTAAAAATCGTTTGAACGATTTAAAAAATCGTTTGTACGATTTATTTATTTTTTTTTTACTTTGAAAAATGGCACTAACAAGCTTTCGTAGTATCACGCTAGTCTAGACGACTATGTGTCTGGAAAAAAAAATTAATAATAACTTCGTTAGATGAGCGTCACAGATGTACGGGGGAAAACATTACAACAAAGGTGTTCTGAATCATAACTGCATTTTAAAAATTATGTAATTTAAATTTTAACGAATAAAACTTACATAATATTTGTAAAATATTTTAATTTTAAAAAATATGCATGTGACATTCCACGAGGATTTAACTACTTTTTTCATACAAATGCTTAATCCCTAAAAAGTAACTTGCATGGTATATAAACGAAATTTTATAAAAGCATTTATAAGCATAGTCGGGATGGAGAAATGGTGTTGTTTTCTTATTCTGGTAGTCACTGGTAAGTTTGAATTTTGCTATTATGTTCTCGTACCTCTTCAAACGTATTCGTTCTTAGTACAGTTATTTATATAGGTATTCAAAAGAATTTCGATGTATAAACAATTAAATATTTGCAATTCTGTTTCATGTTAAATAGTGAATAATCGCTTACTTTCGTATAAATTAGTTGTATTGAAGATTTCATTTAATACGAAAGGTGAAAATTTACAATTAAATCAGAGTTGGTTAGCTATTTGATTAGTTTTTGGCTGTGATCATGTAAAAATATTTAGAACATTATGTCAGATTTTCATATTTTTTGCCAGTTTCCCAAATACTGTATCTTTTTTTATACAATCAAATAATTTGTTTTCTTCTTTTCTAATATTTATGGAAAATTGTGTTGAAAATGTAAAAATATTTTTAAAAATCAAAGATTTTTTGTCGAATTTAAATTCCAAATATTGCAGTATATCAGTTCATGCATATGATAATAAGGAATAAAGTATTATATACTTATATGCATACATGTACTTAGCAATAACAAGAGCAGCGAAGGACACAAAACAAAAAACTAATGAAATAAGGAAAGACAGATGAACATTTCTTCACACTACTGATTATAAATGTCCCCTAATTAGGGACGTCACCTATATACTGTTGTTGTTGAATACACAACATACTAATCCATGTCCGAATCACAATTCAGAAGCAAAGTAAAAACTTTGGAACTGCCGAGTTAGGTTAGACACGTGAACTTCCACCAGGGAAGTGAGGCCGGGTGCTTTGGAAGGGTAGGCACCCCCTGTTTAGCTAATTACACCCACGACGTGTGTAATCAAAATTGTGTGAAAGGAACACGGAACTATCAGACGTCTTATATATCCAGGGCAATCCTGGACACAGAGACATCAAACTTATCAACAATACTGTGATGACGGCCATAAAACTTTTTGAAGGCCTTGATAAGCCCAGGCTTGCAATATCCCCGAGTCAACAATTTATTTGCAAGCAGCCTACTTCGTTGTACAAAGTCCCCGTAATGGAAAGAAGCTCTACCATAGCGTATTATTTGGGAAACAAACATTTCATGCATTTTACAATCGGTGGCCCCTTAACACCAATAAAAAGATAAGGCGATAATCGTTGTTCGGATTAATACAAAAATACTTGATGAACAATAAGTATTATGAAATCGATAGGGAATAAAATAATTTAAATGTTTTGCTGGAATGGTGTATTCCATTTATATCGAGATGAAGTGAATGAAATCAGTGTACTCGGGGAAACTTTCGAGATTGAACAAACACAATGGCTCTATAGAATTTAAACTCGAGAGATTAGACTCGCTTTGATCAATATGCATGCGCTTCTGAACACATGGTGGCCGAGGACGTTGATAGTCTTCATATTTATGGTTGATGCTGAAAACAAAATAGTCAAAAATAGATTAATTTAAAACAATGCTAAAATCTTTTGTTTTTCAGTGATAGATTGTGCTCATTCAAATGCAAAAACGTTTAAAAAAGATATTATTTATGTTTGTCCTTATGGAATATCAATTACCAAAATTAAATACTGGTGGAACACAACATGGGAGATCGAGTGTGACACCTTACTTCCAATTGATTTTAAATTCGGATACTGTTACTGGACAGGTAAATACAGATAATGCAACAATATATTCTTTCCAAAACAAATCAATTCCTTTGTTATTTTTTTATTTCATTTATATAAGGGATAACTGCATAATAGTTTGCAACAGTGTTTTAAAAAACGAAAATAATTTTCTCCCATGTCATTGATGTATAAAGTCAATGTTAATCCGAAACTTGGTTATTAAGATCTACATTTATTATATGGCAATATATTCCTCGCATAGAAACTAAACGATAAAATCCCGAGATGTTAGTGTGCAAATTCCTCAAAAACTAAGGTATACTCCCTCATGCAAAGTATTCCCTTAGCTAAATTTGGTAAAAATATTTTGGTCCTTTGGGTATCTTTTCAACATTTTGAAAACAATTTTGGTTTCATAATTTTGGTCTAAGTACTACTAATGAGGAATTGTATTCCGAAACGGCCGTATAGTGCTGTAAAATTAAAACTGGTAAAATAAACATTGAAACGGCCATTGATAATCCTGTTTGTGTATGGTTTTTCTTATTAATGTATTTTGTAAGCCACAGACTTGAATTTCATCACCAACTTATTAAAAATTAATTTGTTTTTGCGATTTATATTAATGGTAGGGGATATCTAGCTCTTAGTCACGAGACCAAACAAAGAGGGCTATCAAATCAAGAAGATTTTGCCAAAGACAAACAGATGTGTGCTAATTCCGATTCTCTTCCTGTTCATTTTAGATGTTGATTTTTTCATTCAAATGTCACAAAATTATTCAACCACTGTTTTGAAGATGCCACACTATCTCACTCCACGTGTAGTATCTGGTACACAAGCCAACCCTAAAGCAAACACTTTTCTCCCAGGTATTTCGCAGCTAGTCGGATATTCACATTGTTTACGAGCAACGGCTACAGTCTACAGTCCCTGTCAAATGCTGGATTTTAAACTCGGCAAATAATGTACATATCAGGTCACAGAAATGAGACCTCTGTACGAAGTTATGCTAGAGATTGCACCACCAATCGGAAACAATTCTTTAGCAAACGTCTCAACAGAAACAACATCTGGTAAATCTTAACTGTTACACTCCCTTTCATTTCACCATTTGTCTATATTCAACGCCAGACACCGTCTAGCCTTTGTACTTCTCCCGCCATTATAACTAGAAGCTGTGACGTCAAAAGTGCAGTTATTTCGTTAATATCGGGTATTTAGTCTAATGTCACATTCAATAATTGTTCTGTGAATTTGAAATGTAAACGAAAATACGTATTGTTATTCATAAGTTTATATAAATTAATTTACAGATTTGCAATTTGACTGTACTTGTCTTCGATGAAACATACAAAAGCAATTGTATTACAATTCCCATGAAAGACAATTGGGGTCATAACTCTTGATGTGTATCAATTACGTCATGTTCCAAACAGGGAATCACGTGGTCTTGTGAGATACGCCTATTTCACACGAGCATATATGAAAGAATGGCGCCAAGGGTTAAAATAAATCAAAATATTTATGAAAATAAAAGAATTGTAAATATAAATTTAATGAGGGCGAAGCCCTTCATTTTGAATTTGGCACGCGCCAAGTTGCATTATCCCTTGAAATACCATGCGCAGAAATGTCATTTCTTAATTGGAAAAGGCTGCTCTAATAATTGGCCATATTTGTCATTCTTATAATGACTTTAAATGTCGGTCTAGCAATGAATATTTTTATACTTGAAATTCAGAAATGGCATATTTTACATTTACTGCATATCACTTTATTTAATTTTATATTTTTGAATCTCATTTATAAAATTGAATGAATACTCTCAAATAGCATTTGAATATATACAACCCATACTAAAAGATATCTGTAATAACCATTTAAGTTGTCTATACTTTGCAAAGTATTTTCTTTGCTGAATTTGCTTAAATATATTTTGGTCCGTTTGATATGTTTTCAACCCATTAAAAATTTAGTCAACCACTACGATGAGGAATTCCATTCGGAAACTGCCCTCTGTTGCTGTAAATTTTACAATGGTATAATATGCAACTAAGATAGAATTACTTTGTGAAAGTTGTACGTAAAAAGCATCAACATAAAATTCAATAGCTTTGTCCATGTACATTGCCTGAAAATAAAACTACATAATTTTTAATTTTGAATCCGGTCGTTTTCTCGGTTTTGCTTGCTGTTCTTGTGTATTGATGCAATATATATCAACAAAAATAAAAAATTAAAACACCAAGAAAAGTTATACATAAATTATATCAAAGATTATAAATCTCGACTTTGGATAGGGCACTAACTTATTTATTTATTCTTTGTACTAGTATTTGTCACAAATTGATGATCTTTTTGTCATAAATTTCAGATTTTATAGAGAATCAGTATAATGGTATATTTTCACACTTTTGTAATATGGATGAAGTCATCAACGGGATGATGGCAGTTGCTAAGATGAACTATAATTATAAGATCAAATGTTGTCATTTACACGATGGTAATTTTGTCATTTATCTTATTATTTCTCCAGTTTTTGTATTAGTACTTTCTAGATGTTTCGTATGCTATAGATTAATCAAAGATTTAACATATAGAGGGTGCTGTTATTATTCTAGGCTCTATGCCAGCGTTCAACTTGCGCTAGGCAATAAAATAGATCAAACTCTATTTCAGTCTTAAAAATACTATATAAATATAATTGAATATAGAATATTATTCAGAATATACTGATCTGTATGTGTATTATCAAAACCAAACATAATAACCCATGTCCGAATCATGTTAGACACGTAAACATCTACCAGGGAAGCGAGACCGTGTGCTCTTGAAGGGTAAGCGCTTCCTGTTTAGCTAGCTACAACTGCCATGTGTGTAATCAAAATTGTGCGAAAGGAACATGGAACTATGGGACGTCATATATATTCAGGACAATCCCGGACACATAGACATCAAATTTATTAACAATACTGTTATGACGACCATTAAACTTTTTGAGGGCCTTGATAATACTGACATACTTTTTTGGTAACTCAACAAAGTAAACACTAAGTCTTCTAAAGATTATCCACTATCCTAGTATAAATCATTAGAGAGAAATTCTAATAGAAATATCCTGAATACACATGCACGTTATTTCAAGAGTTGTTTTATAACAATCCGGTATATGAGCCAAATAAAAAGCACCAGTCGGTTTTTGCTTTCTTTTGTTTTATTGTTCGGAACATTTAATTTATTTTATTTCTTATTAAATGAAAACACCTAGATATATTTATAATCACCATTTTGATAATGTGATATAAACATACCAATTCATGTCTAAATCGCAATTTCCAAGCAAAGCGAAAACCTTGAAAACTGACAATCTAAGTTAACTGTGTGAACTTCTACCAGAGAAGTAAGACAGGTTGCTTCCTTTGAAATGGCAAGCACCTCTTGTTTAGCTAGCTACACTCGTCAGATATGAAATAAAAATAGAGAATCGATGAAATATGGATTTTTTAACATCAAGACATACTTCATATAAAGTATCCAATAACATAAGGAGGTGATTCGAATGTTATGTTGAGGTTATGGAAGTATTCTAGATGATCTTTATAGCATGACATAATTCAGTAGCAATTTTAGTACAAATGCACTCCCATTGTTATAAATATTCTGTCAATAAACATTAAGATCCTACTGTAACAGGAAGCAATGACTTTTTAAGATTACTTCCCTGATGAAAGTTTACGTTTTAATTTGCCAATTTCAAAGTCTTTGCTTATGGGGTTGTGATTTTGACATGCGTTTATATGTTTCTTTTTAATTGTTATTGTTACGTCTCCAACCACACTGTGTGTTATTATTAAGACTTATTGTCATTATTCCTTTTCTCCTCCTCTTTTTCTTCTTCTTCTTCTTCTTCTTCTTCTTCTTCTTCTTCGTCTTCTTTTTTTCTTCTCTTCTTCTTCTTCTTCTGCTTCTTCTTCTTCTTATTATTATTATTATTATTATTATTTCACTTTCAGCACACTTTCCACACGGGCTTGTCTTCTCTTTTTTCAGAGATGCTTCAACAAATCTCAATAAATACATATTATATACACAGTGTGTATGTACAACACTCAGTATCAGGTCGAGTCCTTTTTTTGTAGCCGTATCACTACGAGTCGCGCTTGCGCGACGAGTAGTGATACAGCTACGAAAAAAGGACGAGACCTGATACGAAGGGTTGTACATACACACTGTGTATATAATATTTTTATCTAACATTTCAATTATGTTATTTAAAATAATGAAAAAACAATACTTTATGTGAAAAAATTACATTTTACCACAGAAAACCACTGAACTATGTTATGACCGACAAATCCAAGACTCCCTGATGACATAACAATGAGAAAGTGCACGTGCGCTTTACCGCCAATGTTGTATCACCACACTGTGGTGATACAAGATTCTGTATCATACGTGTTCGATAAAACTTGTATTTCGTCAAATCAGATAGAAAAACTAGTCTTATGTTAGATAAATTCTTTTATCTACAATGTATCAACCATGTAGATGTGCGATCCGCATTTTAAATTTAAAACATGACTGCTGTTGCAATGGAATCGTTGAAGAGGTGAAAGACTTTTGTCATTGTGCTTGCCACAATTACAACGCCAGTTATTATTATTATATTTATTATCATTATTTAGGTCTTTTGAAGAACTGCTCATATAGACACTTTATGAACAATTATGATGACTCTTTTACATACACCCTTAAGCCCGGCCAGTATCTGCACGGAATTAAAACTGACAATGTCTTGATTAATGGGTAAGTACATTACTTTCTAAAAAAATTATTTAATTCAATTGATGTTATTAAACACAAAAATACAGATCAATATCAAAATCAAAACTCGGAATTTTTAAAGCATAATAAAAATTTTGAAAATATGCAAATTGACAGGTAAACATTCACGAGGACCACTGAAGAGAGGCCGGATGCTACGGAAGGATCAGCACATTTGGTCTTGCTAGCTGCACTCGCATCTTGTGAACTCAAAGTTGCAAAGTTGAAAATGAAAGCAAAATGAAACTATGACAACTTATTGCAAGGCCCAAAATAAAATGCGATATATCAGGTATAAAGAAACACTATAAGCATTGCATTGGCGTCATCACACTTTTATTGATAAATAATTGTTTTATGTAGATAATATACATGCTTACTTGTTTTTCATCTTTTATATCGGGTCCACATGGTTATTCTATTGATTTTCCTTCCTGCTCTTGCACCTTTGTCCATATAATCGGCGTGTCCTTATTTGGTGTCACATGATGAGTGTTGCAAGGAAAATTCAAGTATAACCAGGCTTTCTGTCACAGAAAAGTTATGGCGCAGTCATCCGACTTTTTGTCACATGATAGGTGTTGCCAGAAAACCATGAACATCTAGGCTTTTTGTCACATGTTGCAAGGAAACTATGAGTCACTCGGTTTTCTAAACCATGTCAGTTTTGTCGACTTCAGTAATTAGAATTATAGACATTGTGTTCAATGCACAAAATTTCAAGAATTGATTAATAACCTTTGTGTCGTGATCCCATATGCGGGCACAATAAAATATCCCGGTCAGATTGGTCGGTCCGTTTACGTTATTTGTAAATGTCGCATATTGCGTCCACTGAACTGTTATTTGATCAAGCCACTTTATTTGTGAAAATTTTTATCCTTGATTCTTTGCAGTGAAAATTTTGGATTGTTTTCTTGTGGAGTTCTCCATACCTGATGTATAAATTGAAAATAAAGTTTAACGATTTATGTCTTCCACATGACCTGTAAAGGCAATATTGTCATACAAAACAACATCATTCATTTAGGAATGGTATCTTAGTAAAACTGGAGTATCATGTTTCGTGTTTCTCAATAGTTATGATACCATTACCGCCATCTCTCAACTCATCTGTTCCACATACCCCTCACTGGTAACACATACCCTACTACCGTATTGTATTTTTCCCATTACCCATCTCCCTGTCTTTACTGCTCTCTTATTTCTTTAAGGACTATATACCTCAGTGGATATCATCTTTAAAGCTCTTCCTCTTACGCACTAGCTATTTAACAAGTAGAACTATCATGAGAACCTATTTTCCCCTCTAACCCACACGCTAAATCGCAAGTAATACTTTCTCCACAGCCCTTCCCCTCTAACCTACTACCTACATCAAAAGTAATAATACTCTTACTTCCTTCTTGCATCCCTATATCCGTGCTATCCACCTCATTAGTAATAGATAGTCTACTGCCTTTTTGCATCTTTCTACTTTCACACAATACCTAACTAGGGACATCTTTTCCACTGTTTTCTGCGACTCTTTCCATGTGAAATATTGGCACACAATGATTAAGACACCAGTTATGTGACATTGAGTTCGTCTTACTAGAGGTCCACAACACATGAGTCACATGCATGTCACCTTCATCTTATTGATATTAGCAAGCTTTTTCTTAAATTGTAACCACCAAATTGGAATAAAGTGAAAATGCTGGCACTTTGACGATATTTTTGTATGTATTCAGTCTGATTATGATAAACTCGTTGTTAGAAGAAGTCCAATAATTATTTCCATTTTCCTTTACTTTTACGAATTATTTTTTATGGAACGATTTATTGTAGAAGGCATAGTTGACGAAATTTAATCTACAATCCTTTGTCTATTTCGATAAACCAAATAAAACTTTAGAATAAAAAAAACGCAACTTTTGCATCTAAAAACGGTTCTCAAAATCGGCTTTTAAATAACATATTATTGATTAGTTAACATTTTACTTACTTTTAATTTTTATTTTTGATTTTTATACATTAACCATTTTTTAAATGTTTTATTTCAGAGGCAACCTGTTTCGATTATGCATTTGCAGTGTAGAGTCTACTGGCAGATTACGATTGCTCTTTAACAAAATCCATTCAACAAAATAAATTTTCTCTTTTATTGCAATTAAAGTATTTTGGCTTCATGTTTCATCTTGAGTTTGATTTAAATTGCACCATTTGTCGATTATTGCTAGTAACTTTAAATGCTGGACACCAAACAAATTCCTTAAGATGTATTCACAATGCAAGATGTATTCACAATACATGATATGCAATTAAAAATTATATTTAAATCACAGTTAAATGTAGGTTATATTGACGAGAGAGGGAGAGAGAAAGAGAGAGAGAGAGAGAGAGAGAGAGAGAGAGAGAGATTGAATGTGGCAATTCGTATCTATAAAACTATAAAAATGTTCATGGCAAAAACCAAAGTTAAAATTATCTCAGAGCAAGCAATAGAAAGTACAGATTATCAAAATTCAATGCATATTATCTATTGGTATGCTTAAAAAAATTAACAATATTTCGACCAAACCATCTGCCTTATTTTCAATCAGTTGTTAAATAATGAAATTTGTAGATGGAAAACTTTTACTTGGCAAAAAAAAATAAAAAAATAAAAAAAAATAAAAAAGCAAAACCTACGCTGCGCATGGTGGACAAAAGGTTTGAAAGGGTCGGATAAAAACCCTTTATCATAAGAGTCTGAATTGTTATTTTCCAAATGTTTGAGCGTATGTCAGCAATATCTTGGAAGTATGTAAAATCAATCACAAAATCATGTGTCATCATATCAGATGACTAGAAGCAATAGGGAAAAACTAATATCATATGTTGCCAGTGTTTCTTGTAGATAATAGCAAGCATCACAACATTCTAGAAACCAAATCAAAACCATGTTCAAATCATGATTCAAAGTAAAAAACTTTAAAAACTGGCAAATTAAGTTAAACATAAGAATTTCTACCATATCAATGAAAATTGGTCTGAAGACTTAAAAAATTAAAATACTCCAAAAGTAAGTAAAGAACAGTCTAAATAGTCTTAATGGAGAACTAACACATTATCATATTTTAAGAAACATATGGTTACACCACTGAATTTGTTTTGATAGATTTAAGGCACTATTAATACGATCTATGAATGATAGCTGGTCATTGTGAGGAACTCTTAGTTACAGAAAAGAGAGGGATTATAAATTGTATACCTAAGGGAGACAAGCCCAAGCAACATTAAAAAAACTGGCGCCCTATTAGTCTTTTGAACACTTCATATAAAACTGCATCCGCTTGTATTGTAAAACGAATGAAAAAAGTGGTATACAAAGTGATCCATACAGATCAAACAGGTTTTATAGAAAAAAGGTTAATAAAAAAGAAAAAAATGTACATTTAATGAACGATACCATGAAATATGTTGATGATAAAAATATACCTGGTGTATTACTTTTAATTGATTTTTCAAGAAAACTTTTGACACTATATCAAGAAATTTTATTTCACAAGTATTAGATTTCTTTAATTTTAATCACTCTATAAAACACTGCGCAAATACTTTCATCATCAGTAACTCAAAGTGTTTTTTTATCAAACTTCTTTGCCATAGGCAGGGTGTGTAGACAAGGTAACCCAATGAGACCATACATTTTTCTTCTGTGTGCAGAAATATAAGTTTTTTTTATATTAAAAATAACAACGATATAAAAGGCATTTGTATTGACTTCATTATATGTGCAAGATTATTATGCCAAAATTTCAGGCTTAAAAATTAACTTTTGAAAAAAATTAACATATATAAAAATATCTGGGTAGGTAGCAAAAGAAATTTTCACCATTCAAAAATAAAATTTGGGTAAACAAACCAATTAACAAACTGGTCAAATCTTGGAATAGAAGAAATCTCAGTTCTAGGAAAAATAACAACCCTTAAACCCATTTTTTATCTAAATTGACATTCTTACTTTTATGCCTGATAAACTCTCCCTCTAAAATAGATGATTTAAACTCAACATTACTTCCGTTAATTTGACAGTCAAAGGCGGATAGAGTAAAGAGAAATGTAATGATACAAAACTATGAAGAAGGGGTGTAAAATTGATTGATTTAGACTTTTTAATATTTTTAAAAGTGTCATGGACCATAAGGTTCTTAAATCCAAATACAAAATGGTACAGATTATTAAAAACTACTTGTACGGGTAAACTTAATAACATTTTCAAGTTAGGTCCAAAATATATCTCAGAATTTACAGAAAATTTGAGTAATAAACTTTTTTACCCATAAAACTACCCCAACTTAATGATAGCGATATTTTAAATGCTCAAATCCGGTATAATAGGGATATTATGATTGATAAACACACTGTGTTCTATAATAATGACTTTAGAATTTATATGACCCGTTTGACGAGAGGTATTTTATATTGTTATGAGTCTTTTTTAATGTTTACAACTTAAACACATATTTTTAGAGTTTAATATTTTGATAACCACTGTTAAATGTTATCTTAAGAAATATAATTTTAAACAACAATTGCTTAAATAACAGGTATTTTGATTGACATATACCACTTAATCTTAAAATTCTAATAACATCTCCAAAAGGATGCAGAAATAGTTACCATATGCTTTGCAAAAGTAGAATGGAAAAACCAACGAGTCAATTCCAATGGACTGACCAAGGTATTAACATTGCTTACTAGAGATGGGAAAACATATATTTAATTCCACTTAAAACAACACAAAATACTACAATTCAGTGATTTTATATCAAGGTACATAAAAAAATTGAAACAAATTCTTTTTAACATATTAAACTATAATTTAGGATAGAAACTGTAGTCAATGTAAGAATAAAAAACAAACATACTAATCCATGTCTGAATCACAAGAAAGTAAAACCTTTGGAATTGACAAGCTAGGTTAGACATGTGAACTTCTACCAGGGAAGTGAGGCTAGGTGCTCTGGAAGGGTAATTACCTCCTGTTCAGCTAGCCACACCCGCCACGTGTCTAATCAAAATTGTGTAAAAGGAACATGGAACTATTGGACGTCAAATATATCAAGGGCAATCCCGGACACAGAGACATCAAACTTATCGACAATACTGTGATGACGGTCATAAAACCTTTTTGAGGGCCTTGATAAGCCTAGGCTTGCCTTGCAATATCCCTGAGGTCAACAATTTATTTGCAAGCAGCCTGCTTCGTTGTACAAAGTACCTGCAGTGGGAACAAGCTCTAACATAGCGTTTTAATTGAGAAACTAATACACCATAAACAGAGAAGCAGGTATATATATTGCAGCATAGAAAAGGAAAGTTGACAATAGAACAATTGAAGTCATCACGTTTGTCATAAAGTTTCAAATGTAGCCCCAAATTAAGGATTATTAAGAGGCAGAACGTCATCTATATATTTGTATGTTGAGTTAAATGATGGGGCAAGTCTTTTCTCCAGATTGAACAAGGTTCTGCATAAATTCTGCTTCATAAGAAAAAAGAAACAAATCAGCAAGCAATGGTGCACAGTTGGTACCCATTGGTATACCGATTGTTTGCTGAAAAATATATTACCAAACACAACAAATATGTTATCTATCAAAAACTCAAACATTATGTTGATGGTACCTTCAGAATGTTTTGTTTTGAATCCGTATGATGCTTGATAAAATAACCAGAATCCCTGTTCAGCACCAGATATTTGTATCTTGGCTAACCGTTTTTCTAAAAGAATGACAAGTAAATAATTTCTTTAAGACGTTCTTTCAATTTAGAATGAGGGGTAGTGGGTTATAGTTTAGAAAAATCAAATGTTTTTATACTTTTTACATGAGATAAAGTATGAGAAGCACTTGTTCAATTAATCTTTAGAATTTTTGAGAATCCACATTTGGTTGATTCCTTTTTCTGAATAAGACTGAAGAACATCTTTGACGATTGTCAGAATTTGTGTTAGAGTTACCGATAATGATTTAGTAGTACATTTAGATGAGCCTGCTCTATATCTTTTCTTGTATAGGTTTTAATGGAGTTTAGGAATCCAATACAAGTAAGATTAAGATTGAGACCGAAAGATTACACACGTGGAGGGTGTAGCTAGCTAAACAGGAGGTACTTACCCTACCGGAGCACCCGGCCTCACTTCCCTGGTGGAAGTTTACGTGTATAACCTAACTTGGCAGTTCCAAAGTTTTTACTGTGCTTCTGAATTGCGATTCGGATATGGATTAATATGTTTGTTTTTGATTCTATCATATTAATATTTTTGTGCTGAGTTAATGAATATAAACACACAAAATGTGTGAATTATCTCCCTTTATATAATCTGTAACTTTATTAGCAAAATGTCATGCTGTTAAACCCATTTGTTTAACGTATATAAAAACTAGGAATCGGTTCACTCACATACCAAAGTTCAATACCATCAAGCGTTTAACAAAAACAAATCGAAGCGATACTTCCATAGACCAATGACCATCTTTTCATCGAGTAGGGAACTTAAATCAAGGACAAAGCAAAAGACAAAAAGAAGGACCAATCCCACTGAACTATAACCATTAGTCAACTTATTTATTTGGTAACACATATAAAAATAAAAACATTTAACCCCAATTCGGCATTTACATATCTTCCATCATAAAAATTATAAAAAAGACATTATCATTATCTTAGTTTTGTTTTTAAAATTGTTTTTATAATTTTTTAAGATTTATATATTTATTGTTTGTTTGCTTAGTGAAACATTTTCAAAGGAAATATTCCGCGGTCCATATAAAACGCAGTCAAACGCCTTGCGGTACTAACGTTAAACAATTGTTTGATTTTAAGAGTTCTTGCTCTTTAAGCATTGAAACAGTTCCCGTGGTAAAAATCTAGTCTAAGAACCCCAACAATAAGCAGCACATAATTTAGTTGGAATAACTAGTGTTTTGCTGAGATAAAGTTAAATAATGCAGCTTAAAAAGTACGTTATTAAACTGTAAATAATTTAATTAAATGAACGAGCACACGGAATGTTTAATTTACATTTTAACTGAAACAAATACTTCTTTCCACAAAGAATTGCAGACATTATAATCTTTTTAAGCATCAATGTGGCATTTGATGACTGCATAGCTATAAAAAACAAACTGAAGGTATAGATGTAAAGATGCAAATGGACTTTAGCGATTGAAACATAGACGTCATAGTCGGAACTTAAATAATAAAATTCAAAGAAACAGACATCACACTTCTTCGCTTATAAAATGAAACCCAAATTTTCACCTTATGCTTGTTGCCATTGATCAATGAATAAGGAATACGGAATACTTAAGGTCAAATATGTAGAGAGCAACATATAGCTGAAACATGTACGAAAGCATAAAACTTTGGGATAGTTGTTCGAAACGTGATTGACTTAATCTATGATTAACACAGATTTAAAATACATCGATACAAATCATTATATCATCATCAAATCCATAGATTTATAACCATGTGCTTCAATTTGTTGAAATTATATTCACTTTTTCAACAACTATTATCACAACAGATTATAAATTATGCATTATTTAAATTTTGACTAATCGTTTAATTAAACTAATTAAACCCAAAGAAATGTTTGGTGCTATTGATCATTGAATAAGAAATACGGAATACTTAAGATCAAATGTGAAAGAAGGCAACATATAGCTACAACACGTACAAAAGCATAAAAACTTTAAACTAGCGCTATACATGACCATACAATAATATTGATAACTATATGGAGCTATAAGAGATCCTTCAACCATAATCTTATCTTATTTCAGTGATTCAAAATTACGTAAACTGATTTTCACCTCCTTTTTCAGACATTAGCAAAACCTAGACCTAATTCCTCTAAACCTACAACGATCATCTATTTCAACCAGGAATCCAAAATTACGCGTCACTGTTTAGAAAGCCTTCTTTTAATTCAAAACGTAAAACATTCACTAAGATGGCCTAATATCTCTCCATCTGTGGTGGCGCTAGCTCAGCAGGAGTTGTTCATCCTTCCGGGAAACCAGGACTCATTTCCCTGGTGAAGGTTTACAGGATGCTTTACTTGGTTTGCCAGTTTCAAAGTTTATACTTTGTTCGTTAGATTGCGAGTTGATTATGTATATGAAAACCAGTAGCCAAAAATTACTTTATTAGCAGGACCTAAATCAAAAACAAACATACTAATCCATGTCTAAATTACAATCAAGAAGCAAAGAAAAAACTTTTCAACTGACAAGTTAGGTTAAACAATTAACTTCCAGCAGATAAGTGATGCCAGGAAGGGTAAGCACCTCCTGTTTAACTAGCTACATCCGCCACGCGTGTAATCAAAATTGAGTAAATCTTACTTCCTCATATTTCTCAATGTAGCACTTGCTAGCAAACGTTTCTAATTTCACAAATATCAGTAATATATGTTTAATTTATTTTTCTTCTACTAGTTTTGGTGTAATAGATTGCTTTATACAAGATCAGTTTAGAGTAATATTATAAATATTTTACACAAATACCGCCATAAATAACATGTTTTGCATCGATTTATCGCTAATTAAATCACTTGTATCAACTCTTTCCGTATAACCATTACAGGAACACGTAATTCAAGAATAAGTGGGTTAAAAAATAAGTTAGTTCTGAATATTGATTTGAGTTGAGGTCTCTTGTCAATTTTAATGTAACATTATTTTAACCAGTGCTTTTTTAAATATTACATAAGTTGATGTTCTTGCAAAGCTTTATATACTGTTATTCAATTGAAATCAGTCAATATTAAAATATTGTTTTAAGTTGATGCCTCTTGCCAAGTTTTATGTAACATCATTTAAAGCAGCGTAGTTTGCAATATTACATAGAGTTGAGGCCTCTTGCAAAGCTATATTGGTAACATTATTGAAATGAGCGAAGTTTTTATCGATATTCTTTTGCTGATATAGGATAAATGAAAGAAGCAATCAACCCAGTAGTGTACAGCGAGTTAACAACAACATTGTTATCAGGGTATAAGTATTCAATTATATATGTAAAATACTGTAAACGTATCTAATTTCGCGTGTATTTATTTTCGCGGTTTAGGTAATTTGTATAACTACGTAGTTAAAAAGTTTTGCGTTTTTTGAAATATGCATTATTACACAATAAGTATAATATAGTTTTCGCTTGGTATTAATTTTCGGGCAAGACAAACGACCACAAAATAAGCGAAAATTTGTACACTACGAAAATAAATCTGTTTACAGTATCAGATCCATCTTATACATTAGATCATATCAGTCGTGCAATAAAACAATGGTTCATTCACTTTCGTTAAACATGTTAAATATTAAGATTGATTGAAAGCCAAGCCTCGCTTTTGAATTTTTTCGCGGGTAGCTGTGCAGCAGTTATCAGAAGCCGAGATGAGCTGTCCATTCAACGCTTAATTGCCAAGTCTATTTTCGATAGGTCTGTATTGGTAAAAAGGTCTGTAAATGCTATTATGCAACTGGTGTGGAGCTAGCCCGCAATATCAGCTCGCAGTTTATAGAAATACGCCAGCCGACAATATTTAACAAGGGCTCAGAAAGACGATACCCCCTTTTTATATGTAGTATCGTAAGAAAATACTAAGGTTGAAGTGGCTAAGAGGGCGTAAATTGAGTTTTCTCATGTAGGCCTTTTAACATTGCCTTACGACATCACATATCAGAAGTGGGTATTTTCTGCCTTCTGGGCTCTTTTTAAGCCCGTTCTACCCCTCCGGGGTTTTTAATTTTTTCCAAATGTTGCAATTGGATTGATGTACCCTTGTAAAAAATTAAAGGTCTAGATGGGGTCTCTCATTTTACGTAATTCCGTAATAACACCTAGCATTATGGTTCCTGTGGTCTTAATATACAGGTGCAAGTTGTGTGAAATGCTAGGTCGCCCTATTTGTTAAATATTAACAATATATAATGTAAATAATATTACCCTACCTCTGACTAAAATTTATGGAAATGATTGGCTAAATCGAATCACGTGATCAACCCAGTATCATTACGTACATAGCTACTGGGGCAGTAAGTCTCATACCGGGTGGATTAGAGTTACGTCACCTGTCTCTAACGTAAACGTCAACCAAAATGGCGACTGTAAATAAATGGTTTGCGGAACCTTCTGCTGAAGATAGTTACTTAAAAGGCATGAAAGTATTATTTTGAAACATAGAAAGCCAAAGGAAAGACTGCTAGACTTCGTTAGTATGCTGAATTTTAGTATCCGTTTTATTTCGTTCTCACGGCAGTATTTTATTGCACCCAAATAATAATTTGTTAACTTATTTTATTGACATCGGTAGAATTTTTTAAAACCTTTTTTTCAATAGCCCCGGGTCATCGGTAGGGTAAAAATTTACATGGTTTGTAAGTGTCCGGTACGGAATGATACAGGGTCAGTGGGAACGATACCAGGTGAGGCGGCAGCTATTCAAAAAAAGTTTTCAAAAAATGCTATAGAGGCTTATCAATCACTTTTCACTCCACTGCAATCTATTAAATCTCCATTGTAATATCATCTAATTTGTTGTTGATAGGAAACATTAATTGAAGCAAACAGAAAGGCAATAAAAGACTTGCTTTATTCGGCATTACGATGTTACAATAAACACTGCACTTACGAAATACATTATTAGATCTACAAGCTGATTAAATGGTAATGATGAAAAACCATGTAACTTATAATACGAGTTAAGCTACTCAAGAAAATCGAATTATGTGCCCGTCGATTTCTATATAATTGCGGACTGGAATTGTTGTGTTGGCTAGCTTCACACCAGTTACTTTATTTGGCAATTTCACAGCCTTGCGATTTTAATGACGATGAAGAAGTATGCCACCGAACTTAAATTTGATTGAAATAAACCTGTCTTCCCGGTTCACATGGTACGTGCTATAGATAAGATGGTCGAGTCTGTTAGATATGAAATCTCGCTCTCCTTCTGGTAATAATCTTTATTCTACGCTACATTCTTAAATTGGCTTAATTCTTCCCTTGTTTCTTTCTTTCTTTTGTTTGTTTGTGTTTTCAATGGCTTATATCAAGTCGTGTTCTTGTTTGGTTGTTTCTATCATTGACGTATGTTGTTAAGTTACACCTTTTTCCTTATGTTTGTAAGAAATTACAAAAGATTGCATGATAAAGCCAGACGTTTATTGTTTACCTAACACATTTTAACAGCAAACTAATATATTTATTTCTTGAGTTGTAAATTGTGTTGATAACTTAGGTTATTCACCAAGTAGAGAGGTTACTAATTTGATAACAGAGTAATCATCGCTGTTTGTAGTGTATGATTATTTCCCGAGAGGATATTTGTTTAGCATTCTACAGTTTCTGAATATTTACAGATACAGCAATACACACATTATCAATGATGGGTTATAATTGTTTTAAGAACATCGTATAAGATTAGTAATTTTTGTCTTCAAAGTTTTGTTTAGCTTCAGTTTGTACAATCATGACATTGTGGAATATAGATCAAAACCATTGAAAGTTCAGAGCAAAACAATGACGACTAAGCTCCGAACAGCGGTCAACATATTTGTATCCCTTTTTATCTCTCGCGACATTCAGAGCTAGGAGGTGGGCGCTGTTTCGGAGCTTGAATGACGACATTTTATGTTTCTCTTCCACCACTACGAAAGCTCGGTTAAAAGAACAATCGCTTCGTACAATACAAGCCTGTCGAAAGTTTAACACTGAGCTAACAAAAAGGAGCCGAGACTCGGCTGCCGAGGGGCCGAGCTGTAGACAGGTAGTGGTAAAAAAACTTTTCACTCTCGATCGCTTGGCAACTAAAACTATCCACAGCTCGGCAATTCATTCGGTCCCTCGGCACTTTGAGTCGTCCACAGCTCGAAAGCTCATTCGGTAATGACCAGGACTTTAAGTGCAAATTAAAAATTTTCAATCAATATATTAATTAAAAATTAATTAATTAATTAATTAATTAATTAATCAAAGGTGTCGAGGAGCCGAGTGGCCGAAAATCTGCGAGCTGTGGACAGCAACTGCCGAAAAGGTGCCGAGTTATAGACGACGATAGGGCCGAGATGTAACTGTCGAGCAGCCTAGATGAGCTGTCGATTCGGCACTAAAGTCTTCAATTTTCGACAGGCCTGTACTGTATGTGGGATGATGTGGTTTGAATCCAATCTGATCAAGATTGAAATCGGTACCCACTGTAGTTTTGCAAAGCACTAGACATTTAGCAAATTAAGTCACGGACCCTTCGGAAGAGACCCTAAAATCGATGTTACGTCAGACTTGGCACATTAAAAAACCCTCCCTGTACATTGCAACGAACGAACCTCTAAGGTCAAATTTTCTGCCGCTATGTCTATAGCTTTGTCCTGATAAAGGTTATATTTTTTTACTGGGCCGTAGAATCCCTTCCAATCAATTAATCATTACAAAAACTTTGTGGATACGTTTCATTGAGTAATTTCTTATTTCCTGTTAGCACTGCTTTAAATATCCGTTATATTCTTCATTACAGTAAAAAAATGGTGTGTGCTTTTTTTTATTTTTAATTTTGATTTCATTTTTTATTTTTATTTTATTTTTTTGAAAATGTGTAAAATTATTAATACCAATTTGTGAATAAATGAAGGTTAAAAAGATAACAAGAAAAGATACATCACAATGACATCAAGTTGTAATTGTATGATCAATTATTCATGGAATTAGAAACATGATGAAACTGTAATTTAAAAATTGATCGATGTCTAAAGGAGTGTAATAATAGTGTCCTACATTTAAGTCAAGAGTCTTACACTTTTGTCAAGTTTATAAGGTCAGAATCGATGAAGGAAACTGGCGCGCCATGAAAAAATGACCGATCTTGTGCAATTTTGCCCAATTTATTAAACTTATCTAGCCCTGCAAGCTAATAACTTATCCGTTTTCAAATGATTTTAAAAATTAGCCAATACATACAAAGACCCGAAACGGAAAAGTTAAATGACAAAAAAACCAACATATTTTGATACTTTCCTGAATACCTGCGCCTTGCTAACTGCATGGAAGGCATTAAGTTAGTGTGACGTCATCGGGTGGTGAAGAACCAAAATTAAAATTCTTGATAGGTTAATGAAATAAAAATACCAATGTTTTGTTACTGAAACACATTTTTCTTTTGCATAACCTATGCAACCAAGAAACATGAACAATGAACGCCTTAAACAGACACAAAAAAAAAAAAAACAAACAAAAAAAAACCAAATATATCTTGGGAAATCTGATCATCAAACTTGTACAAGCTTGGTGATAGTCAATGCAACCAAGAACATAAAACAATGAACGCTTATAATAGAAACAAGAAAAGGAAAGAAAAAAAGAAAAAGAAAAAACACATGTTTGGACCAATGATTACAAAACACGTAAAATCGGCAATATAAAATAAAACAATGCATAACATATAAAAACATAAAACTATGGTCGCTTATGATATAAACAAGAGATCAATGAAAGAAAAGACAAACAGCTTGGTCGGAACAACTGATTATAAAAATAACTAATGGAACTAGAATAAATGTCAACATTATGTCATGTGGTGTACAAACACGTGAAATAAACATCCAACAAACAACGAGTATAGGCAAACAACATTAACCTATCCGTTTGACCTTTAATTTAAATATTTATTCTGTACCAGTTTGTTTATGTATAGGGAGCACATGTACATTTCATGTGTAACATGTATTGCTTATGCATTAACTATGAATCCTAACACTATCCGTGTATATGATGGATCATGTTATATGGATATTCTTAATCAATGGTCAAGCGGACAGGTTAATTATGTTTTACTATACCAGACAAAATGCTAACAAGGTAACTGGTACATAATTTTGCTTACGTTAACACAAAACTGTCTTAAAATAAGTCTGATTACGACATCTTATGAAATATACATTTATTTTACAGACTTAATATACTAAACACGTTATAAGATCATATTCCAAGAACAAATTGACTTTTAACTATATAATTACACTCTCTTGAGTATCTATAATATGTAACGTGAGCAAATTACTTATTTATATTTTATTTACAGAGACTTGTAAATGTTTTTTGATACGAATTCCGTCACCAACACTTATTGAAGCCATCAAAAACTTCTATCATTTCCGTAGTTGCGAATATATTGGATATTATTATCCAATAACCTATTGAAGATTTAGTTTAAGTCCTGGATACAGTCATATGGTCAATAGATATTGAGTGTAAAGCCATGGAAATCCGAGTTGATACATTTCTTAAAGTAATGTCTGTCTGAAATTTTTCAACATCCATCTATAAACATATGTCATTGGATGAACCGTCATACATGAGTGAGTAAGGTATAACAATCAACATCATTGCGCTAATGTCGAGACAACCAGTTATGATATGGTGAAGGCGATGGAAACTTTTAAAAGTACGTGTACCTGGAAACCAATTACCATTTTAATAAAAAAAAACAATTCGATTCAGTAGTTGTTTTATTACTGATGCCCCTTAAATACTGTAGATTATTTTTATTATTGCGAGATATTTACAATCGCTTAATTTCGCGAGGACCCTCGGTCGCAAATTCATATATCAGCGAATATTCCCAGAATCGCGAAAAAAACATGCCGACAATGGACTATTCTTTTTATTCAAATAGAAACGCAATCACAAACATAATTCAGTGGAAAATGAAAGGGTTTTCCAATTAAGTTAAAAGTACTAGAGAACTAATATTGTTTTATTACGGTGCTTATTTAGATTATACTTATTTTGGATCAGTAAAATATTTAAAAAAAGAAATGATATAAACTATTACCAGAAGACATCGACGAGACATTGTATGTCCTCATAAAACTTTAGACCTGGAATGTTTACGATTCTCAGTAGACTTAATATCTTAATGTGCAGTGTCAAATAGCCATATTCTGTAAAATATATACGAGGCCAGAGAGGCTATACTTAATAAAAGTACAGGAAAATTGTCACTGGGGAAAACATAACCATACGGTACATACCAGTCTAACAGTTTAACACCGAGCTAACGAAAAGGAGTCGATATTCGGCTGTCGAATTGCCGAGATATGGTGGACTCTAATTTTATTGGTTGTTGAAAAGTTTAACAGAGACGTCTACATGTTTGTGTTAGATTTAAATTAAACCATTTTATTGCTTATAAAGTAATTTGATAAAAAACGAACATAGCAATCCATGTCCAGATCACTATCCCAAAGTAAAGCAAAAACGTTTAACTTGCGGTTTAAGTTTAACACGTGAACTTCCACTAGGGAAGTGAGGCCGGATGTTCCGGAAGGTCCGTTTAGCTAGTTACATAAAGAGAACAAAAAGAACATGCAATATGGGACGTCAAATACCATGGAAAACATAACTTTGTTATTCAACATTCTACCTTCAATTAAATATCACCATCGGAAATAATGTACCTGATTTTAGTTTATACAAAAAGTATTAACTACAAAACAAAGTTATTTATTCTAAACTACTAAAATGAACATTTGATACGCATTCAAAATTTCTAAATTATGAAGAATTAGGTCCTTAGGTGACGTCATGTCCCCTCATGATGACGTCACGCGATTGTCGTTTGATAATGACACCACCAACGGTAGTTCTAGCGCTAATTTGCACGCTCGACTCATGCAGGATAGAAATACTCCCATGTGTATCTTCAATGGAATATTTCGTTATCACATAACTTGCCATGGGAGAAAAAGAGATGTCAGAAACTTATCAACTACATTGTGATGGTTACTAGAAAATAGGAGAAGTATACGTCAACTCTCTGTTAATACCTTAAGTGGCACTTTTTATCTCTTTACGGCCATTTTAGTCATCATTTCCATTTAATCGGCTTGTAGATCTAACAATGTATTTCGAAAGTACCGTGTTTAATGTAAAATTGTAATGCCAAATAAAGCAACTCTTATATTGCCTTTCTGTTTGCTTCAATAAATGTTTCCTATCAACAAGAAATTAGATCATATTACAATGGAGATTTAATAGATTGTAGTGGAGTGAAAAGTGATTGAGAAACTTAGTTCAGGAAAATAGCGAGGTTGTACTTTAAAAGATTGCTTTACCTTCCTTAAATTTTTGTTTTGGTGAAATTGTTGAACATAAAAATGAGATGATAGCACAACCTAATTTACTAAATTAGTTTTAAATTGCTATCTCTTAGATGATGATTATTGAAGCTACATGTTCATGCAGTTTTAAGTTTTTACCATTCAAATAAAAAGTTGTTAACGTTTTTATATTTGCCTTTATTTTTTGTTTTCATGTAGTTTTAAATTGTGATAGCCGTTCTCATTCATTGTCCCTATTCCTAGATAGGCTGTAAAGGCTTTTTGAGGCATTTATTTATTGATTCCCTAATTTATTTATTTTTTTTTAAATTTAATTTGTCTATAATCCAATACAAAACAATTCAGACGTAGATTTATACGGAATTTGTTATCTCAATCTTAAAAACAATGTGGTGATAATACTTAACAAAAACACATCTGATTTGATCATCACACTTGTACAAGCTTGGTGATACTCAATGCTACAAAGAACATAAAACAATGAACGCTTATAATAGAAACAAGAAAAGGAAAAAAACAATATTTGGACCTATGATTATAAAACACGTAAAATCGGCAATATAAAATAAAACAATGCATAACATATCAAAACATAAAACTATGGTCGCTTATGATATAAACAAGAGATCAAGGATAGAAAAAAACAAACAGCTTGGTCGGAAACACTGATTATAAAAATTACTAATGAAACTAGAATGAATGTCAGCATTATGTCACGTGGTGTACAAACACGTGAACCAAACATCGAGGCAATAAACATCCAACAAACAACAAGTATAGGCAAACAACATTAACCTATTCGTTTGACCTTTAATTTGAATATTTATTCTGTACCACTTCGTTTATGTATAGGGAGCACATGTACATTTCCTGTACCTTATGTGTAACACAAAGAATTGTTCCCACTACGAGGACTTTGTACAACATAGTAGGCTGCTTGCATATAAATTGTTGACTCAGGGATATTGCAAGCCTAGGCTTATCAAGGCTCTCAAAAAGTTTTATGGCCGTCATCACAGTATTGTTGATAAGTTTGATGTCTCTGTTTTCAGGATTGCTCTGGATATATTTGACGTCTCATAGTTCCATGTTCCTTTCACACAATTTTGATTACACACATGGCGGGTGTAGCTAGCTAAACAGGAGGTGCTTACCCTTCCGGAGCACCCGGCCTCACTTTCCTGGTGGAAGTTCACGTGTCTAACCTAACTTGTCAGTTCCAAAGTTTTTACTTTGCTTTTGGATTGTGATTCGGACATAGATTAGTATGTTTGTTTTTGATTTTGATACATTACAATCTTTTTAAGCATCAATGTGGCGTTTGATGACTACATAGCTATAAAATACAAACTGAAGGTACAGATGTAAAGATGCAAATGGACTTTAGTAATTGAAACATAGACGTCATAGTCAAAACTTAAATAATAAAATTCAAAGTAACAGATATCGCACGTCTTCGCTTATAAATTATAAACTCAAATTTTATCTTTATGCTTGTTGCCATTGATCATTGAATAAGGAATACGAAATACGTATGGTAGAAAGCAACATATAGCTGAAACATGTACGAAAGCATAAAAACTTTGGACAGTTGTTCGCGGCTTGATTGACTTAATCTATGAATAACACAGATTTAAAATACATCGATACAAATCATCATATCATCATCAAGTCCATAGATTTATTACCCTGTGCCTCAATTTGTTGAAATTATATTCACTTTTTCAACATAATTATCACAACAGATTATAAATTATGCATTATCTAAATTTTCACTAATCATTTAACTAAACTAATTTAACCCAAAGAAATGTTTAGTGCTATTGATCATTGAATAAGAAATACGGGATACTTAAGATCAAATGTGAAAGAAGGCAACATATAGCTACAACACGTACAAAAGCATAAAAACTTTAAACTAGCGCTAAACATGACCATACAATAGTATTGATAACTATATGGAGCTATAAGAGATCCTTCAACCATAATCTTATCTTATTTCAGCGATTCAAAATTACGTAAACTGATTTTCACCTCCTTTTTCAGACATTAGCAAAACCTAGACCTAATTCCTCTAAACCTACAACGATCATCTATTTCAACCAGGAATCCAAAATTACGCGTCACTGTTTAGAAAGCCTTAAATTTCACCTTTAAACCATCTTCTTTTAATTTAAAACGTAAAACCAGTCACTAAGATGGCCTAATATCTCTCCACCTGTGGTGGCGCTAGCTCAGCAGGAGTTGTTCATCCTTCCGGGGAACCGGGACTCACTTCCCTGGTGGCGGTTCACAGGATGCTTTACTTGGTTTGCCAGTTTTAAAGTTTATTCTTTGCTCGTTGGATTGCGTTATGTACATAAAAACCAATAATCCAAAATTATTTCTTAGTATCAAAAACAAACATACTAATCCATGTTCAAATCACAATCAAGAAGCAAAGTAAAAACTTTGGAAGTGACAAGTTAGGTTAAACAAGTTAACTTCCACCAGGGAAGTGATGCCAGGAAGGGTAAGCACCTCCTGTTTAACTAGCTACATCCGCCACGTGTGTAATCAGAATTGAGTAAATCTTACTTCCTCATGTTTCTCAATGTAGTACTTGCTAGCAAATGTTTCTAATTTCACAAATATCAGTAATATATGTTTAATTTATTTTTCTTCTACTAGTTTTGGTGTAATAGATTGCTTTATACAAGATCAGTTTACTCATAACCAAGAAGCTGTTAGTGTAATCTGATAGAGTAATATTATAAATATTTTACACAAATACGCCATAAATAACATGTTTTGCATCGATTTATCGTTAATTAAATCGCTTGTATCAACTATTTCCGTATAACCATTACAGGAACACGTAATTCAAGAATAAGTGGTTTAAATAAAAATAAGTTAGTTTTGAATATTGATTTGAGTTGAGGTCTCTTGTCAATTTTAATGTAACATTATTTTAACCAGTGCTTTTCTAAATATTACATTAGGTTGATGTTCTTGCAAAGCTTTATATACTGTTATTCAATTGAAATTAGTCAATATTAAAATATTGTTTTAAGTTGATGCCTCTTGCCAAGTTTTATGTAACATTATTTAAAGCAGCGGAGTTTGCAATATTACATAGAGTTGAGGCCTCTTGCAAAGCTATATTGGTAACATTATTGGAATGATCGAAATTTTTATCAATACTGTTTTGCTGATATAGGATAAATGAAAGGAGAAATCAACCCAGTAGTGTAGAGCGAAGTAACAACAACATTGTTACCAGGGTATAAGTATTCAATTATATATGTAAAAATACTGTAAACGTATCTAATTTCGTGTGTATTTATTTTCGCGGTATAGGCAATTTCGACATATCTACGTAGTTAAAAAGTTTTGCGTTTTTGAAATATGTACTATAACATTTTAAAGAATAATATAATTTTCGCTTGGTAGTAATTTTCGGACAAAACAAACGAGCGCATAATAAGCGAAAATTTGTACACCGCGAAAATAAATACGTTTACAGTATCAGATCCATCTTATACATTAGACCATATCGGTCGTGCAATAAAACAATGGTTCATTGAGCTTCGTTAAACATATTAAATATTAAGATTGATTAAAAGCCAAGCCTCGCTTTTGAATTTTTTCGCGGGTAGCTGTGCAGCAGTTATCAGAAGCCGAGATGAGCTGTCCATTCAACACTTAATTGCCAAGTCTATTTTCGATAGGTCTGTATTGGTAAAAAGGTCTGTAAATGCTATTATGCAACTGGTGTGAAGCTAGCCCGCAATATCAGCTCGCAGTTTATAGAAATACGCCAGCCGACAATATTTAACAAGGGCTCAGAAAGACGATACCCCCTTTTGATATGTAGTATCGTAAGAAAATGCTAAGGTTGAAGTGGCTAAGAGGGCGTAAATTGAGTTTTCTCATGTAGGCCTTTTAACATTGCCTTACGACATCACATATCAGAAGTGTGTATTTTCTGCCTTCTGGGCTCTTTTTAAGCCCGTTCTACCCCTCCAGGGTTTTCTATTTTTTTTTTTTTCCAAATGTTGCAATTGGATTGATGTACCCTTGTAAAAAATAAAAGGTCTAGATGGGGTCTTACATTTTACGTAATTCCGTAATAACACCTAGCATTATGGTTCCTGTGGTCTTAATATAGAGTTCTAAGTTGTGTGAAATGCTAGGTCGCCCTATTTGTTAAACATTAACAATATATAATGTAAATAATATTAACCTACCTCTTACTAAAATCTATGGAAATTTTTGGCTAAATCGAACCACGTGATCAACTGATCAACCCAGTATTATTCCGTACATAGCCGCACGCGCAAAAATACTGAGTCAGAAGGGCTCATACCGGGTGGGTTAGAGTTACGTTCCCTGTCTCTAACGTAAACGTCAACCAAAAAGGCGACTGTAAATAAATGGTTTCCTGAACCTTCTGCTGAAGATAGTGACTTAAAAGGCATGAAAGTATTATTTTGAAACATAGAAAGCCAAAGGAAAGACTGCTAGACTTCGTTAGTATGCTGAATTTTAGTATCCGTTTTATTTCGTTCTCACAGCAGTATTTTATTGCACCCAAATAATATTTTGTTAACTTCTTTTATTGACATCGGTAGCATTTTTATAACCTTTTTTCAATAGCCCCGGGTCATCGGTAGGGTAAAAAATTTTATGGTTTGTAAGTGTCCGGTACGGAATGATACAGGGTCAGTGGGAAAGATACTAGGTGAGGCGGCAGCTATTGAAAAAACAGTTTTTTAAAAATGCTACCTAGGCTTCTCAATCACTTTTCACTCCACTGCAATCTATTAAATCTCCATTGTAATATCATCTAATTTGTTGTTGATAGGAAATATTAATTGAAGCAAACAGAAAGGCAATATAAGACTTGCTTTATTCGGCATTACGATATTACATTAAACACTGCACTTACGAAATACATTATTAGATCTACAAGCTGATTAAATGGTAATGATGAAAAACCATGTAACTTATAATACGAGTTAAGCTGCTCAATAAAATCGAATTGTGTGCTCGTCGATTTCTATATAATTGCGGGCTGGAATTGTTGTGTTGGCTAGCTTCATACCAGTTACTTGATTTGGCAATTTCACAGCCTTGCGATTTTAATGACGATGAAGAAGTATGCCACCGAACTTAAATTTTGTTTAAATAAACCTGTCTTCCCGGTTCACATTGTACGTGCTATAGATAAGATGATCGAGTCTGTTAGATTTGATATCTCGCTGTCCTTCTGGTAATAATCTTTATTCTACGCTACATTCTTAAATTGGCTTAATTCTTCTCGTTTCTTTCTTTCTTTTGTTTGTTTGTTTGTGTTTTCAATGGCTTATATTAAGTCGTGTTCTTGTTTGGTTGTTTCTATCATTGACGTATGTTGTTAGGTAACACGTTTTTCCTTATGTTTGTAAGAAATTACAAAAGCTGCTTGCATGATAAAGCCAGACGTTTATTGTTTACCTAACGCATTTTAACAGCAAACTAATATATTTATTTCTTGAGTTGTAAATTGTGTTGATAACTTAGGTTATTCACCAAGTAATTTGATAACAGAGTAATCATCGCTGTTTGTAGTGTATGATTATTTCCCGAGAGGATATTTGTTTAGCATTCTACAGTTTCTGAATATTTACAGATACAGCAATACACACATTATCAATGATGGGTTATAATTCTTTTAAGAACATCGTATAAGATTTGTAATTTTTGTAAAGTTTTGTTTAGCTTTAGTTTGTACAATCATGACATTGTGGAATATAGATCAAAACCATTGAAAGTTCAGAGCAAAACAATGACGACCAAGCTCCGAACAGCGATCAACATTCGTATCCCTTTTTATCTCTCGCGACATACGGAGCTAGGAGGTGGGCGCTGTTTCGGAGCTTGAATGACGACATGTAATGTTTCTCTTCCACCACTACGGACGCTCGGTTAAAAGAGCAATCGCTTCGTACAATACAAGCCTGTCGAAAGTTTAACACTGAGCTAAGAAAAAGGAGCCGAGACTCAGCTGCCGAGGGGCCGAGCTGAAGACAGGTAGTGGCCTTCACTTTTTCACTCTCGGTCGCCTTGCAAATAAAACTGTCCACAGCTCGGCAATTCATTCGGTCCCTGGCACTTTGAGTCGTCCACAGCTCGGAAGCTCATTCGGTAATGACCAGGACTTTAAGTGCAAATAAATAAATTTTCAATCAATGTATTAATTAAAAATTAATTAATTATTTAAAAATTAATTAATTAATTAATTAATTAATTAATCAAAGGTGCCGAGGAACCGAGTGGCCGAAAAGCTGCCGAGCTGTGGACAGCAACTGCCGAAAAGGTGCCGAGTTATAGACGACGATAGGGCCGAGATGTAACTGTCGAGCAGCCTAGATGAGCTGTCGATTCGGCACTAAAGTGTTCAATTTTCGACAGGCCTGTACTGTATGTGGGATGATGTGGTTTGAACCCAATCTGATCAAGATTGAAATCGGTACCCACTGTAGTTTTGCAAACATTTAGCAAATTAAGTCACGGAACCTTCGGAAGAGACCCTGCAATCAATTTCACGTCAGACTTGGCACATTAAAAAAACCCTCCCTGTACATTGCAACGAACGAACCTCTAAGGTCAAATTTTCTGCCGCTTTGCCTATAGCTTTGTCCCGATAAAGATTATATTTATTACTGGGCCGTAGAATCTCTTCCAATCAATTAATCATTACACAAACTTTGTAGATACGTTTCATTGAGTAATTTGTTATTTCCTGTTAGCACTGCTTTAAATATCCGTTACATTCTTCATTACAGTAAAAAAAAAATGGTGTGTGATTTTTTTATTTTTTTATTTTATTTTATTTTTATTTTTTATTTTTATTTTTTTTTTTTGAAAATGTGTAAAAGTATCAATACCAATATGTTAATAAATGAAGGTTAAAAAGATAACAAGAAAAGATACATCACAATGACATCCAGTTGTAATTGTATGATCAATTATTCATGGAATTAGAAACATGATGTAACTGTAATTTAAAAATTGATCGATGTCTAAAGGAGTGTAATAATAGTGTGCTACATCTAAATCAAGTTTATAAGGTCAGAATTGATAAAGGAAACTGGCGCGCCCTGAGTAAATGACCGATCTTGTTCAATTTTCCACATATGCAATTATACAATTTATTGCACTTATCTAGCCTTGCAAGCTAATAACTTATCCGTTATCAAATTATTTTAAAAATTAGCCAATACATTCAAAGAACCGAAACGAAAAAGTTAAAAATTAATAACAGAAACAAACAAACAAGAGAAAAAACAATTAATTTTTATACTTTCCTGAATACCTCCGCCTAACTAAGTACTTGGAAGGCATTAAGTTAGTGCGACGTGATCGGGCGGTGAAGAACCAAAATTATAATTAGGTTAATGAAATCAAAATACCAATGTTTTGTTACTGAAACACATGTACATATGGCCATAACCTATACAACCAAGAAACATGAACAATGAAAGCCTTAAACAGAATCAAAACATAAGACAAAAACAAAAACAAAAAACCAAACACATCTTGGGAAATCTGATCATCAAACTTGTACAAGCTTGGTGATACTCAATGCAACCAAGAACATAAAACAATGAACGTTTATAATAAAAACAAAAAGAGGAAAGTAAAAAAGAAAAACAAACACCAATGGACCAATGATTATAAAACAGCAATATAAAATAAAACAATGCATAACATATCAAAACATAAAACTATGGTCGCTTATGATATAAACAAGAGATCAAGGAAAGAAAAGACAAACAGCTTGGTCGGAACCACTGAATATAAGAAATACTAATAGAACTAGAAGAAATGTCAACATTATGTCATGTGGTGTATAAACACGTGAACCAAACATCAAGGCAATAAACATCCAACAAAAAACGATTATAGGCAAACAACAAACAACCTATCCGTTTGACCTTTGATTTGAATATTTATTCTGTACCAGTTCGTTTATGTATAGGCGGCACATTTCATGTACCTTATGTGTAACAAACAAACAACCTATCCGTTTGACCTTTAATTTAAATATTTATTCTGTACCAGTTCGTTTATGTATAGGGAGCACATATACATATGATGTACCTTATGTGTAACATGTATTGCTTATGTATTAACCATGAATCCTAACACTATCCGTGTATATGATGGATCCTGTTATATGAATATTCCTAATCAATGGCCAAGCGGACAGGTTATTTATGCTTTACTATACCAGACAAAATGCTAACAAGATAACTGGAACATAATTTTGCTTACGTTAACACAAAACTGTCTTAAAATAAGTCTGATTACGACATCTTATGAAATATACATTTATTTTACAGACTTAATATACTAAACACGTTATAAGATCCTATTCCAAGAACAAATTGACTTTTAACTATATAATTACACTCTCTTGAGTATCTATAATATGTAACGTGAGCAAATTACTTATTTATTTTTTATTTACAGAGACTCGTAAATGTTTTTTGATACGAATTCCGTCACCAACACTTATTGAAGCCATCAAAAACTTCTATCATTTCCGTAGTTGCGAATATATTGGATATTATTATCCAATTAACCTATTGAAGATTCAGTTTAAGCCCTGTATACGGTCATATGGTCAATAGATATTGAGTGTAAAGCCATGGAAATCCGAGTTGATACATTTCTTAAAGTAATGTCTGTCTGGAATTTTTCAACATCCATCTATAAAAGTATGTCATTGGATGAACCGTCATACATGAGTGAGTAAGGTCACAATCAACATCATTGCGCTAATGTCGAGACAACCAGTTATGATATGGTGAAGGCGATGGAAACTTTTAAAAGTACGTGTACCTGGAAACCAATTACCATTTTAATAAAAACAATTCAGTAGTTGTTTTATTACCTATGCCCCTTAAATTCTGTAGATTATTTTTATTATTGCGAGATATTTACAATCGCTTAATTTCGCGAGGACCCTCGGTCGTAAATTCATATATCAGTGAAATATTCTCAGAATCGCAAAAAAGACATGCCGACAATGGGCTATTCTTTTTATTTCAATAGAAACACAATCACAAACATAATTCAGTGGAAAATGAAAGGGTTTCCCAAATAAGTTAAAAGTACTAGAGAACTAATATCATTTTTATTACGGTGCTTATTTAGATTATACCTATTTTTAGGTCAGTAAAATATTTAAAAAAAAGGAAATGATATAAACTACTACCAGAAGACAACGACGAGACATTGTATGTCCTCATAAAACCTTAGACCTGGAATGTTTACGATCCTCAGTAGACTTAATATCTTAATGTGCAGTGTCAAATAGCCATATTCTGTAAAATATATACGAGGCCAGAGAGGCTATACTTAATGAAAGTACAGGACGACTGTCACTGGGGAAAACATGACTATACGGTACACACCAGTCAAACGTTTAACACTGAGCTAACGAAAAGGAGTCGAAATTCGGCTGTCGAATTGACGAGATATGGAGGACTTGTGATCGAAATGCTGCCAAAAGACATAAATAACAGCTGTCGAATATTTTTGGATTCAAGGGCACTAATTCGTTAACTTAATGTTTAACTTTCGACAGGCCTCCATTATCGTCATTATCGTCAAAACATGACATATAGTGGAGATACTTTTTATATCAATAATGACTGAAATAAAAATATTAATTGATACCATTAAACTGATTGTTTAAAAGTTTCAGAGACGCTTACATATTTGTGTTCGATTAAAATTAAACTATTTTATTGCTTATAAAGTAATTTGATTAAAAACTATCATAGCAATCCATGTCCAAATCACTATACCAAACTTGAGTAAAAACTTTGAATTGGCAGTTAAAGTTAAGCACGTTAATTTCCAGGGAATTGAGGCCGGATGTTCCGGAAGGTTCGGCACCTCTGTTTATCAAGTAACAAAAAGAGACAAAAAGGAACATGTAAAATGAGACGTCAAATACCATGGAAAAAATTACTTTGTTATTCAACATTCTACTTTAAAATAAATATCTGTACCGGATTTTGGTTTATACAAAAGGTATAAACTATAAAACAAAGTTTTATTAGAATGAACATTTGAAACTCATTCAAAATGTCTAAATTATGAAGACTAGGTCCTTAGGTGATGCCATGTCCCCCTCATGATGACGTTACGCGATTGTCGTCTGACTTTGGCGCCACCAAAGGTAGTTCCAGCGCAAATTTGCACGCTCGACTCATGGAGGATAGAAAAAACCCCATGAGAGTCTTCAAAGGAATATTTCGGTATCACATGAAAATAAGAAAAGTATACGTCAACTCTCTGTTAATACCTTAAGTGGCACTTTTATCTCTTTATGGCCATTTTAGTCATCATCATTTACCATTTAATCAGCTTGTAGATCTAATAATGTATTTCGAAAGTATTGTGTTTAATGTAACATTATAATGCCAAATAAAGCATTTTTTATATTGCATTTCTTTTTGCTTCAATTAATGTTTCCTATCAACAACAAATTAGATCATATTACAATGAAGATTTAATAGATTGCAGTGGAGTGAAAAGTGATTGAAGAAACTTAGGTCAGGAAAATGACGACGTTGTACTTTACTTTAAAAGATTGCTTTACCTTCCTTAAATTTTTGTTTCGGGAAAATTGCTTGAACATAAAAATGAGATGATGGCACAACCTTATTTACTAAATTAGTTTTAAATTGCTCTCTCTTAGATGATAGTTCTTGAAGCTATATGTTCATGCAGTTTTAAGCTTTTACCATTTAAATTAAAAAGACGTTTTTATACTTGCCTTTATTTTTGGTTTTCACGCAGATTCTAAATTGTGGTATGTGTTTTCATTTGTTGTCCCTATGAATAATGTCAGAGGAGGTCTGATTGTGACAGTAAAGTTACGCTTTTTCTCATAGAAAATCAAATAAATCTGAATAAAAATTAATAATATTCACTTATTTGTACCTAGTCGTATCAGAAAATCTGTATGCGCATCCGCGATTTTCATAACGTATTTCTGTGAAAAAGAAAATGTTGGCACTACGGGATTTTACATGGGGAAAATGACGATGTTTACACCGGAAGTGATGTCATTGGTGACGTTTTACGTCAAATGCGCAACAGGGTCCGCCATTTGCCTGATTTTTCAACATGTTAAATCCCCATAGCACCACTATTATGTTCTGTGCAGAAATATTCTACGTTAAACACTAATGCCCATACAAATTTTCTGTTGCGACTAGGTACAAGTAAGTGAATATTATCAATTTATTCAGATTTATTTGATTGTCTATGGAAAAAAGACCGTCTCTGACAGTAGATGGGTTGTAAAGGCCAATTGGGCATTTATTTATTGATTCCTGAATTTATTTCTTTATTTATCTAAATTGTCTATAATCCAAAAACAATTCAGACGTGGATTTATACGGATTTCGAAATCTCAACCTTAAGTAACAATGTGGTGATGAATATCAAAAAAAACACACTATGGCTAAGGACATGTCTTCTAAACGATCATTAAGCGTGGGTGTCAGAGTTCAAGAGCTCTGATGACCTTTGTTCAACTCTTGGGTGGCAATGTTTGTCGATTTTATTTTAAAGCAATGCAATTTAATAATTTAAGTCTGTAAACGACATTTCCTCGAGTCTTGTCTAATTGAAAATAAAAGTGTGCATCTGATCTCTTATTACTAGTATAAAAGCGTGGTAAATGGGCTTTTCCGTAAAATTCACGGGAAATTTTTGTCAAGAAAAATTGTATAAAAAATTATTTAACAGAACCATTAAAGCCTCAACATTAAAATCTAAAACACAGCATGATTCAGAACAATTAAAAAAGTGGTATGAATACGACATTATTAATATTGAAATAAAATTAAATACTCAAGATAGAAAAGTCATTGAGTCTGAACAGAATATTTTTCAATATTCCAGGACAATTTCTAAGTGTTTGTTATAATTTTTCAATTGAATTGTAATACCTCATTTTAGATTATGATTTTGTGAACATAAATGAAGTTTGTTATAAATTTAGTAATATAGCTTATTACACAACACCATGTATAAATAAGTAATTGAACAACGTTTCTTATCTAAGTATACGGTTTCAACAATCTATTCGATTTCTATAATTTCCTCCTGACTCAAATTACTTAAATGTCTCCACGCAACATATAAGGAAGTTAACAATGATTATAGGCAAACAACATTGACCTGTCCGTTTGACCTTTCTTTTAATATTCATATGGGTAATATTAGGATAAGCAGGTAATTATAAAACTAGTGTATATGCAAGGTACTTGATTGGTGTTTTCATTATGTAGACGAACTATACACGTGCGTTCCCTATTCATAGATGCACAGGTCCGTCATTAAATGTTTAATTAAGTTTAAGGTCAAGCGGGCAGGTAAATGTTGTTTACCTATACTTTTGTTTGTGACCAGATTATTTATGTGGAAAAACATGTAAATTTTAATTAAAACATGTACTTGGCAAATTTTACTGGAAAAATAACTATAATTGAAAGAATCAAGCAATTTTGGACATTTCTGTGAAAGATAACCTTATTCGTATCACAGTTTACCGTTGTTCAGTAGAATTGTAATTAGAATGTGAATTTGCAAGAATATCGGAACTTGACAAAGACTTAATTACCGAGACGTTGTAAAATTACATTCTGTTAATTGATTCTCCTTTCGGAAACTTCTTCATTTTTTCAATTTTTACAATGAGTTTAATTGGTGAAAAGGGGGTTACAAAAATTAGTACAACTAATAATAAAGTTGTTTCCTGTGGTGTAGACAAAGTATTATCAGAGGACATTAAGCCAAACTTATGACACAATCCGTGGTTTAAAATTACACAGTTAAGAATTATATTTGTTTAATAAATCATCAATTTATCCCAACTATATAAATCGACAATACACATGTTTTTGACACTTTACATCTATCTGAAAAATTAGAAATCTAAAAATTAATATGCTCCAGGTAAACCTTATGTTTTCCGTAAAGGAAATTGGTAGTCTGTCAAAACAAATAGACGTCGTGTCCTCAACTTGATAACATTTCCTCCGTTGTTTCTGATTAATGTTAAATGTCAATATTTGTGGCTGAGAATGCACTTGGCATATAAATTAATCAATGACCCTTGAGATCACAAGATTGATGTCTGTGTCATCGAATCTATAGATTTTTACTAACGTCAGAAATAGTAGGAACATTATATTTCAGGTAAGTGTTAACTGCATAGTTTTAAACCCGGTGTTCTTTTTCATTTTGAATAGAAACCCAAAAACTACTATATATCAGTTATAGTTTTTTTTAATCAGTTTTTAGATTTACCAGTCCATGCTCAAATCACTAAGTTTCGGGTAAGTTTTTACTGCATGACTTCAAACCTGATTTTCTATTACAATATAGACGTGTCGAAAGTTTAACACTAACTACGCTAACAAATTAGTGTCATGTCTACACCTCATCTCAATTCCCTGTTAACCAAATCCCGGCAGTTTTTCCGAACCCACTATATATCTCCAGGTAGCAGTTTGGACACTAAATATTCAATATCTCGCTCAAGCGTCCACCGAGCTAAAAAGCAAATGGTTAAACTTGTGACAAGCGTGTACTGTATACTATGAAGATAGACAGGGCAAATCAAACAATGTACAAACCATTTATTTGTTTTCAGGAAAAATTCAGCGTTCAAGTATTCCTATTAATGAAAAATGATGCGTGTATTTAACAATTGAACTGTTTAGAAATGCGGTTCATAGTCGATATGAACGCAATTGATATGCAAGCAAACTGAATAACGCGCGTTAGCGCGTTATGATTAGTTTGCCTTGCATATCAATTGCGTTCATATCGACTATGAACCGCATTTCTAAACAGTTCAATTGTTATATTTACGTTTAAAACTATTTTCTTTTCTTTTTCTTGGTTCAAAATCATTTTAGAAAATTTTAATTCCGCGCTTTGTCAATAACGATTTCCGATTAACGGAACAGCTGATGGAACAGCAGATCGTGACAGATTGTTGTGACAGGAATTCCCGTGACGTCACCAAGGTAGATCTTGCAGTTCATAGCCGATATGAACGCAATTGCTCTGAAACCTTGTGTAGAAGACAGAAAACAGACAAAATGTAAATATTAGCATGTGTACGCAGTTTTGCTTAGAATTTTATAACGCAATTGCTTAATTATCCAGTTTTCAAAGCAAGTTTTTTTCATTGCTTCAGGGATTGTAATTTGAATATGGATAGTTATGTTTGTGATTGATTGACAAATATAAATGTTGTGTTGTGTTCTTGTTTGTTTTGGCGTTTACCAAATGGATGTTTACCAGGAATGAATTTAGATATTCCTTCTAAATGATTGATTTATTTTTAATGTGTTTACATACAATCCACAAATTCGTCGTACTCGTACATTAAAAACATAGTCTTTGGATATGTCATAATAACTTAAACGTTAGTTTTAAAAACATTCTGCCTTGAATCTTTCTGTAGTTCTGTTTCACAGTAAAGTCCAATATAGTATGTTTTTATTTTCATTCCATGCTGATATTATTAATATTCGGGCCTCGCTTGTGATTATTCTTAGCTGTGGCGTGTAATGTCCTTGATATAGACTTGATCCTCTCTTTTGTTATGCTCGTCATTGATGACACCCTGTTATTGTTTAAGTTTCATAGCGTAATGTACTTTTGTGTATTGAATATTTCATGGTGGCCGACTATATAGATAAACATCTTTTATCAAACTTGAAGGTAACATGATAATGTACATGCATTATTAGTTAATTTATTAGTAGTGGTTTTGTTCCATCAAATATTTTCATAATTTTCTAATTATCTGCTTTCAATCAGTTTAACTTGTTAAAACAATAATTTAATTATTTTTTCAACCAGCTAACAGCACATTAATCTTCTTTTTTTATTTACAAACGTGTTTACCAAAGTGAGTGAGTGAATTATTGTCTCTAGCAGCATCCCCATTATTACACCTATTCGCGACTGTTTACCGAAGCCAGTATTCTGTATTCTTGTTGATGCCTTACAACTTGGGAATAAACATTCCTTGATCAAGATCGTTTTTAATATTTAATATATTTTTCTCATTTATTACATTAATACCCTATCTTAAGTTTGCAACACAAAATAACAATTTAACTAATAGAGTTATATCGATTTCGCAGTGTTTAGGGATACAAACCAATCCATACTGCATAAATGTTTGCCAGAAGTAGCAGAATAATCACGGAAACGAGTTATTTCCATCTTTCTTTAAAAAAAAATCAAAAAAATAAAAAACAACTTGAAATCTGAAATGGAGTTACTTAAAAATAATCCATTGTTTATCGTTGAATCTGAATATGAAATATAGCTTTTGTTAAAATATTGCATTTTATGTCCTATAACATATTTGGCAGGTTTAGAACTGAACCACAAGCGTAGTACAGTAATAACCATTTTAAGTTGTTAGATTAATTATTTCCTACCTTGTCATCATCATACATTATACTGTTTTCTTGTTATTTCTTTACTCTAACACTATTTACAAACCCCACAAGCATTTAATGTCTTAATTGTCTTAATTACAGTCAAACCTGTATATAAAGGTCATCCAAGGGGACCAATAAAAGTGGCCTTTATGGGCAGGTTCAGAAAATATGAATAAAGAACAATTATGATACAATTTTACTGACATTTATAAGCAAGTGGCCCTTATATAGAGGTGGCGTTTAAGGCAGTTTGGACTGTATTATTTGAATCGCATTGTAATATCAATAAATCTGAAAAATATTGATCGACCAGAACCTTGTACAATATAGAATTGTAGAAATTCTTATCATCTATGATCAATACTGATCAGCGGTAGTGCTGGTAAACAATTGTACTGGCATGAGTTTCACAATCATTTAAACTAAGACTTTCCTCAATTTTAATCTGGCAAATATGAAATCTAAATTATCTTGTTACTGTTCGAGATATTGGGACCCAAGGAGTCATTTTGAAGACCCCTTATTTCTATATTTTATTATGTTCTTTTAGTCGTAGTATTATGTTGCCAAAAGTCCTCAGATTTAGGCTAAGGAAGATTTTAGATACTGGTACTGAATGATTCTGAAACTGAAGCCTGAGGAATAAAATCAGCGTCTAAACGTATAACTTGAACAGGTTTTACATCTCCATTTAGGCTTACCACTTCGGTAGCTCAGCTGGTAGTGGTCGCTTCATATGGTTCGAACATTTACCGGGTCTAAACAAGACTTGAAAATAGGCAGTAACTGTTCTTACGCCAAGCACTCGGCATTAAGCTAAAAGAAAATCACGGGGCCTTGGAAAGAGACCTAAAAACCGATGCTAAGTGTCACGGAAGGCGTGTAACATTTTAAACCCTCCCTGCACATAGCCTTAAGTGCACTGCAAAAGGCTAAATTCATGCCATTTCATCTATAGCTGGTGACAACTCGATATAAATGTAATATTCCTAACTGGGACGTTTCATTCTAATCAATCAATCAATTCATTTACGCCTACTGAATCATGTTTACAATGATTACGTGTTATCTCAAAAACTGCGTTATAGTTTTCAGTCTGAAGTAAAAATGATCGAGAGAGATAATTTGTAATTAGAAACGATTTTATACATGCTTGATGTCCTGTTTTTAGCATTTTTAAGACATGGAATCACTGATAAGAAAACAATTTTCCGGAGACAAAATTAATTTCATGATTGATATACATAAAGTTGTGATTCATCAATGTATATTAATAAAAGACAACATATATATGATCCCTACACAGATATATTACTTGCATAGAAATTATTGTGATTGATTATAAAAACATTCGCAAGCAACTAAAATTATTGATAATAGCAAAATGCAAAATGCATCTAGATCACGCAAAAATGATTATTCTTTGTCATTAAGTGCAATTGTTTAATATTGTAAATTGGAATATTTTCGCGTATGTTCGCGAGAGTTACAAGACGCAAAAATGAAACTTTCTATTTTATTTAAGTAATAAACAACATCTACCAGTAGTATATCTTGGAATAAAACACGGACCCGGAGTTTACATGCGGAAGAATATATCACGAGGTGGCTTTGTCTCCGAGTCATATATTCGCCGCATGTTAACGACGGTCCGTGTATTATTCCACGATATACCACGGGTAAATGTTGATCATTTCAATTCTAACATGACTTAGATAAAAGGATTTAAATCTTTCCTCGGAAGTACATTTTACTATCTTTTTGCAAAAAGGTCCATTCGAACAATAAAGCTGTTGAAATTACCTCCATTGAAATAAAGGATTTTATTAATGAAAATTACGTCACAACCATTGTTTGCTACATTATAGCATGACGTCATAAGATAAGGAAGGCAAGGGAGTCCGTAATTAAAACGGAACAGCGATGAGTATATCGTTTGTTATACCACGACTGGCTCTCTTCATGTTTCATATGAATGAAAACAAGTATTGACAAAGTTTTTGGCATACAATACTGTCTAGAGGTATAAAGTTGACTGCTTTGAAAAGAGCTTATGTGCATTCAAAATTTCATTACAGGCTAAAATTAATTAAAAGATATACAATCCTGTTTTGTGGTCCTTCTAACACTTGCAGAATCTACTTAATTGAAGATACGTTTTATCTTCTGGTGTCTTCGGTAATCTCATTAATCACCTGCCTATCTATTACATAAGCGGCGAACAACCTGCTACAATTACATTAGTACATTCTAAGATAATTACATTAATGCAATTATTCCTTCTTTTTGCGACTGTTCTAAGCCAAAATAAAATAGCTTCGTTTAATGACCATAGATATATATTACAGTGCAGAGAGAAAAAATCCAAGATAGAATGAATTGCTGATTGTTCTAGAAAGTTTGAAATAGATTTTATTGTAATTTAATGGCCGTGCTTAAAGCTGTCGTATGATTCTTTAAATGTTTATTGCTTTACCTTAATCAAAATGTATGACGTCATTTTCATAACACGTGAAAGTGAAAATAGAGAGAATAGATATATGCTATAATACCTGTCATACTGTTTGATTCTGATCCAGATTGAAGATTTTTGATTTTAACAACAAGATTTGCATTACTGCATTCATTATAAGAAAATGCTGACCTAGAGAAAATCCTGACAACAGCGAATATAATTCACTTGTACTTTTATACATTCCGCGTTACTTAAATCAATTTGGATAAAAAAATTAAAGCTTTGAATAATTTATCATTTCTCAACAAAGAGTAAATCTTCGGCATGCCATTAGCATAAAAAGAATTTTTTATTTTCTTCTTGGTAAAATGCCAAAATGGAAATAAAATCACAAATAATTAACTAAAATCAGCAAAGTGTTATTATGTAGAGCAGTAATCTATTTAAAGAGTAAAATTTACGTAAATGGTAAGCATTGAGGCTGTTTAAAGTCGATAATTGTTGCATTTTTTCGTGATTAATAAACACAATGGTTTGTTTTAATGTTTTCCCTTTATATATGTTTATATATGTTTTCTTTCTGCTTTTTCTACTTCAAGAACAAGTTTTAGTAAAGGGTAGGAAGAGAGACAGTTTAAAGACGACGATTGCTGTGTCTTTCGAGATGAATACAAACAAAATTCTAATATACTAGTATTGCTTTGCGGTTTTCCTAAAAATATGATATTTTTTCCGCAATTTGTCTGCGCAATGCTTGCTTGCGACAAATTTTGTTTCAAATAATCACAATTACTTATTGAAAAAAATTGGACTGTATTTAGTCACATGTAGATCATTCATTGAATGTTATTTAAAACAATACACGTTCAAACGATTACCTTGCCTATAAACGATACACAGGTGTTTTGAGTGAACGACATCTACTTTGTCAGACGACTCGAGACCATTAAAACATACCAGATCAAAGACAAACATACTAATCCATGTCCAAATAGCAATAGATAAGCAAAGTAAAAACTTTGAAACTGACAAATTAGGTTAGACACGTAAACTTCCACCAGGAAGTGAGGCTAGGTGCTCCGGAAGGGTAAGCACCTCCAGAGCAAGGCGAAGCAAACATGAAATATAAAATCCCTGATCTATAATATCAACAGATCACACATTTCGCCTGTTTCATTATCGATAACAAACGACGATGGCATTGATATTTTTTTAATTTTTGTTTGACCTTTCCCAGGAGATATATTTATCAAATTTTACTCTCATTTCACTAATGTTTGAGATACTTGATTTAGTACCCGTATAACTACGCCGTTTTTTCTAATTTGATGCCAAACAACAAACACTGATGTAGATATGTCCTATGACCAATTGTTTTATAGCGAATCAAATTCACGCTTGGCAAATGATCAACCTTACATAACGTCTTATGTTTAAACATAGGGGCAAAAAAGCATATGAAAGCGCATACTTATTTTCTTTAAGCTCAATACGTGTTAATTGAATTTTACTGAAGCGAACCAAAAAAGGAAGAATAATAGTACATTTCATTTTTCTTAAATTATTTTGAATAAAAATATCTCTATCGCTTTTAATAATTTATTATTTCTCAACAAAGTGTAAATCTAACGGATTTAATTAGCATAAAAAGATTTTGTTTATTTTTTTTTTGGCTAAATGCCAAAATTAAAATGAAATCATCAATATTTAACTAAAACCTGCAGAGTGTTATTATGTAGAGCAGTAATCTATTTAAATAGTTAAATTTACGAAAATGGTAATAATAGAGTCAGTTTGTAGACAATTATTGTGGTGTCTTTCGAGATAAGACTATACTAAAAAAAACACCAACTGAATGACTATTTTTTCTCAAGGTTTTTCAGTCCATTAGTCCTCTAGGGATTAAATATCTTAAAATGTTACTATGGAATTCCTAATAGCACAATAAAGCAGTGCACTTAATCTAATAACTATACGAGGAAATGTCTTATAAACACAGGCGTTGCTAAGTATGGAAAAAGGATTTTTTTTTAAAATGGGCGAAAATGATATACTTGATTCGTTATAATGTTTGCGAGATGTGCATGTGTTTCGAATGACTAAATGGTAAAAAAATTGTCGTCAAGAGTTTAATAAACGGATTAAACGTTTTATCTAAATCAATTCAAATCCCTATTAAGATGCATGGAATAAGTCTCCAACATTGAAAGTATCCACAATAAAAAGCTTGTTTGAAACAGTTAATGTTTTCTATGAATACAGAAAATGAAATCAATCTAGAATGAGTCAAAGAAACAGAAAACTTACTTAAATGCGGTTTTTAAAACCATTTAGGAACAAATGACTCAATAAAAGAAATTACTTCTCAAACGAAATTGGAATAACATAAATAATGCTATTTATGTTTTCTGCGAATAGTTCACAGTAATTAAAAACTTTTCTTCCAAATATACAAGCTGTTTCTATTTTGAAGTCATGTTTATTACTTAGAAGATTCAATTTCCATTTAACGGCATTATCGAAATGGGAACTCCTAACTGGGCGGTTTGTCTTTTTATATAATATAAACGCAAATGAAGAATGTAGGAATTACCCTGTCTGCCCACCAATCTGGCAATCCATCCCGATATCATGTCCACTTCATGTACAGAGACGGTAAGAAGTTTTTTGCAAGTTTTTAAATATTATAATTTGCTTTTGGAATTGTGATATGAAAATAAAACAAGTAACGTATTTGTGTTTAAATATTATACCCAGTAAGCGAATCACGAAATTTTGTGATCTGACTCTAATATCATACATAATCGCAAATTAAATAAAAATTACAGTTAGTATTCAAACATTAAGCTCACACATATTTTTTAACCGATTTATGGTTATCAGACGAAGATCGCATTTTGTTCCCATTAACGTCTAGGTAAACCAATAAAGTTTTATTTTCTTGTTTTAATTATCTTCAACAATAATGACAAAGTGTCTGGTCTCAAAGTCCTTAAATCCTTAATAACGACTCCTGATTCACTATATTCACAGGAACAGAATTATCTCTAACAAAATTAGATTTTGATCAGACATTTTTAATCAATACATAACGTCTGTTTAAAGAACATAATGTTAACATAATTTTCTTGTAGTAGCCTTGAAATTTCCCCGATTTTAGCTATAAAATGGAGGTATACTGCAGATAATTTTGACTTTTAATTTTTTCATCACTGTTTCTGTTTGATCAGCATTTTTTTATCTCCATGTCTGGGTTTGCTTCCAGGGGATTTGTATGTCAGAAGATACAAGTAGAGATGTCACCGATTTCTAAGTTTTTCTTCATATAATTACCTCATGCAGGCTAATATCTTGTCCATAAAGCTATATTTAAATAAACTAAATTGATAGCTAATGGTTGTAACAGACTATTCTTGCCTAAACCACAGTCTAAAAAGCAAAAACTTTAAAAACTGATAAACCAAGTTAAATACGAGAGCTGTCATCCGGAAAGCTATGTCGCATTCTCCGGAAGGGTAACTTTTTGTAAAAACGTTAACTCATAGAAAGAATATCTAGTCTCAAAGTCCTTAAATCTTTAATAATAACTTCTGATTCACTATATTCACAGGAACAGAATTATTCCAAACAAAATATGTATTTGATTAGACATTTTAATCAATACATAACGTTTGTTTAAGAAAAAAATATTTACATAATTTTCTCGGAGTAGTCTTGTAATTTCCCCGATTTAAGCTATAAAATTCATACATGTGTATTTCTGATACTTGTTACTTGCTATTTTAAAAACATATTTGTTTATCACAACTGTAGTCTGTATATATACATATATACATATTTAGTACATCACATAATAAATTGTAGGAAATTGATTGGATATGTACATGTACTCTATTTTGTATAGATTCTATCTGTCCTTAGCAACGAGTATAGTACCGTTGACAGCAAGGTACTATTGTTTTTCCAGATGGGTACTACACTTTGGCACGCGCCACCTTGGTAACGAGAATGCAATTTTGTAAACAAACACGGCGTCAAGATTTGGTGATGAGGACCCAGACAAATTCATTTCAGACCAGATTGTACACAACACAATTGGAATTTCCTTATGTCTAAATGTCTGTCTGTAAATTTAAAGGTCACACAATGGTTAGAATGCATTTTTTACTAAAGTGTCATTGTGATGTACTAAATACATTATTATGTTTTCCTTCGGGACCAGTGCTACTATAGTATTGTCTTGGGAAGTATAGCATCTTCGCCTTCGGCTCAAACGCTATACTCCCCAAGACAATACTATAGTATCACAGGTCCTTCAGGAAAATATAATAATGTATAAGTATGTACAGTGTAGAATCGATGCTGAAATGTTTACGTTTGTACAGTTTGTATGACTCCTAAGACTACCAATGTATTGTCATGGCGTAATATCATTCGAATATCCGGAGTAATAGAAACTATTCCACCAGATACCATCGAAGTTCCATTTTCTTGTTTTGATTATCTTCAAACTATAATGACGAAGTGTCTGGTCTCAAAATCCTTAAATCCTTGATGACTTCTGATTTACTACATTCACCAAGGTATATTAAAGCAGAAATCTTCTAATACTGGCATCGAGCTTGAAGATGACGACATTGGCAAGCCGCAACGTGCCCATGTCAGGTGTGTACCGCCAAATATATGTGAATTTCATCCATTTTCAGTACATCGCATCTAGAAATCTCGATGATAATAATGGAAGAACCCTGAATTAAATCCTCTATATCAATGAAGATTTGACAAGGAAAATGGCACAAAACAAAAGCCGTTTCAAATGAATGAGATGACGCGAATTAGTACTAGTTCAACAAGCCTTAAATATTTACAGTTTATTTAAATTGTTCATGCATTTGATAACATGCCCTGTCCACAAAATATATACTATTATTTATGTATGTCTATTATTTTGAGACTTATCAATATCTGACGTTGCATTTTCTCTCTCCAAAATAACAGAAACATTATGCATGAAAGCAACTTATTTCTGAAAAGACAGTAATTATGTATTCTGAAACTTCAACTAGTTATATAGTTGACTTTAATTTTGTCGCCAATGTAGGGAAACAACAATGTAAGACATTTAATTTAGTTAAGAAGACAAGGTTGATAAATGTATCGCTGTTGTATATCTCTAGCAATATGTTGTGTTTTGTGTAATACTATTTTTTTCACTAGGAGAACAAGCAAGCTATTTCTAAACATATTGTTGACTCAGAGATGCTGCAAGCATATGCCATTTAATTCCCTTAAAATTTTAGTGGCCGTAATTACATTGTTGATAAGTATTATTTGATGATGTGTCCAAGTTAGTTTTATTCCATTCTCAAGTGGCAGATCTAGCTAGCTATGCAGAAAGTGCAACCCTTTCATCCGTTGCTTTGCCAAGCCAAATACATGCACACGAAAATGCAATTATTTTCCGATTGTTTATTATTTATTTTTCCGTCAGTATAAATCTCATTTGTAAATATACGTTTGATTAAATTTGCTGCTAGTTAAAATTTGCCATTCCTCAAAACTAAGGTATACTTCCTCATGCAAAGAATTTGGTAAAATATATTTTGGTCGTTTGGGTACAATCACTACTGATGAGGAATTGTATTCCGAAACGGCCGTCTAGTGCTGTAAAAAAAACTGGTATAATATGTAATTGTAAGAGATGATATTCTATACGGAATTTGTTTTTAAATTTTAGTAGAATACTTTGTAAATCAGCTTTACATTTCAATTGATATATATCTTCTCACTGACCGTGATCAGTAAAAACCTTGGAACTGACAAGTTGGTTAGACACTTCCACCAGAGAATTGAGACCGTGTGCATCGGAAAGGGAGTAAGCACCTCCTGTTTAGCTAGCTGTTTAGCCAAAACAACAAAAATTAAGATTAAACGTCTGTAGTACTATTAAGGTGGTTACTTTCGCGGATTGTTAATTTCGCGATTTCACCATGGTGTTTTTTTTCACGTGGGGTCATTTCACAGTTAAAAATGAATCGCATCGAGAAGTAAGTAAATCTGCAGTACATGTATATTGATTTGCGAACCTCTATATCGTAAAATCAATACCTGCAAAATATTAAAAAATAAATTGAAAACATGGTGTTGTATTAAGAAAATAGTTTTTTCACACAATAGAAATAGAATTCAAATATTAGTAATATAACAATCATTGATTACTTTGATTGGCATAACGGGACACACTGCTGTGAATTCCATCAAAATGAAGCCTTCGCAGTTACCTTAATTCACATTCCATGTTACTTTAATCATTTCGATTTAAATTTCCTACGCTTATGAATAATTTACGAGTTTTAAATTACGTTTCTACAAAGAGTTAATCTTCTGCCTCCTATAGCAATAAAAACAACACATCTATTATTTTCATCTTGGGTAAATGCCAAAATGAAACTAAAATCATAAATATTTAAATAGAACCTGCAAAATGTCATTACAATGAGCAGTGATTTATTAAATTGCAAAATGAAGACAGTTATAATTTATTATAACTGTCTCTTGTGAGACCAATACACAATATATTGTTGTTATGTAATTTATCTTCAATGAAAAAGACACAAATAAATTAGCTAACTTGAAGCCAGACGTGCCATAATATCTATCAAAATATTTATTGTCTCCGGTTTGATTGCAGATACACATGTAATCATTCAAGAATTTTTCATTAAGATACAATGAGTCCTTTGTGACAAGTGTCTATATTCCCCCTAGTGTAGTTATAGTTAAACAGATTTTACTAGATTGAAATAATGCACATAATGTCAAATTCTAGCATAAAATACTAGACTACAAACAAACGAAACAAATAGGTAATCAAATCATATACTAAAATATAACAGGGGAACTATAAACTAAAATAACCCTTCGAATACTCTAATTCCAGAAAATGATTTTTCATTCCGCGACTCATTATTCAACCCATGTATTGTAATCTGACCAAAATATTGTTTGGTTTCTATTCGCGACTAATGAAACCAATATACTTCCTCGTTATTATTTGTTTTTCTTTTGTATAAGTCATGTCTAGGAATATGAACGATATGTCTACAGTTTCAAAAATATTAACGATATGTCTACAGTCTCAAAAATATTAAAGAAATGTCTACAGTCTTGAACATATGAACGACATGTTTACTGTCTCACATTCTTTATATTCTTAATGAGGACTCTAAAGACAAAGCTTATTCAAAACATGGAATCATTTATACTAAATGACATTTTTATGAAAGAAATGCGAAAACTTAACCAACACTTCACTTATGCTTTAAAAACCATACGCTTCTTATTATTCTCCCTAGCATATATATTTCCTGAACAACCTAAGTTTAAATGAAAAGCAACAACGATTTTATCTTTGTTTTAATTGGCAATTACTTTCATTGATAAAATTTCTTTTTTTTTATCTAAGCTTCAAATTCTGTGTTTCTATTTGCTAATTGATTGATTATTAGCTATTTTTACACAATTAGTTTTTATTATACCTCTGTAAATACACTCTACTGAGCAGTGGTTTTAAGTATCATTCAGGAGGGATTAGTATTACTTCTTAGATTATTTTTAATTTTAAACTTCATAACGACTCATTATTATTTTTGATCTGATATCTCATTAATTCTCTGCCAAATGACATTTGTATTTTTATATAATGTAATGATATTGTCTCTCAAAAACTGAAAAATTTAAATATTCATTTAATTAATCAACATCTATAAGAATGTTTTTTGTCGCTCTTATTATTTATATTGACCTATTGTTGTATTTGTCAGACAAACATTACGGACTGATGCCAACTAACTATGCGTAGTTATAAACATAATGATCCTATGGGTACAAAGTAACTTTAATAGACTAGAACTTCCGATTCAAACAAGCAGTTAACAGTATGGTCGTGATAGAACCTTTTTTTATGACGTACGATGATTTCTCTGTTCCTACAGTGATATTATTATTCTTGTTTAATGTTTGGAGACGGTCGTTTTCATAAATAACTTTAATACATTTTTAATTTTTGAAACTTACATTCATATTTTGTTTTGAAAACAAAAAGCGCATCTAAAATATTTTTATTTTTATTTTTACCTTTTCCGTTATTCTGCTACATAGAGATAATTTTTACTAAAATCGGCTGTAGTATGTTCCCTTGGCGACCCCATATGCATATTTTAAAAGGTTCAACTAAGATCAACAATTACAATGTAAATCACTTATATCACACTAGTTATTGACGTTGGTTCAGACAAAATTATGGAGAAGACATATCCATTCCAGATGACGTGAAGTATGTAGTTTTGAACTTTCACACTATTTGAAAGTTGACAAACTAATTAAGTCTATGATACAGGCGTGATTCAGACGTGAATATCAATGGTTTAGAACATGGGGTTCAAAACGAGTGTTTTGGCTCTTGATCTACTCGCGATATCTGAAATTATCTGATGTTTCTCTATATACAGACATTATTGTAATTATTTCAATTTCTTATGTATTTTTCCTTGTTAGTATTTTTGTTATTAAAATTTTACAAAAACATTGAAATACTGATTGAACATCTCGTGTGAACTCCACTCTTATAATTCATTAACTTGGAAAGCTAAATTATTATTTACATGTATGATCTTTTATGTTTCAAAATGATCAGCATGTAACAATACACAGAAATCTGATGAGCAATATCACATATGATTAAAATTTGTGCATACATATACACTTTATGTCCTAAATACCAGTATCACTGTAAGAAACACACAAATCAGTGTGCGTTATAAAAAGGTTTGCACACGACCTGACGGTTAACTGCTTGTTTGAAACGACAGTGCATAAAAGTTGTTATGTACCCTTAAGATACTACAAATCGTATTATAAATGTGCATCAGACCGACATGTTTGTCTGACACATACAACAATAGATCAAGTAAATAAGGATAAAGACAAAACACGCTGTTATAAGTGTTGATCAATTAAATGAATATATACAATTATCACAGATTTTGGTAAACAATGCCATCACATTATAATTCAATTCTTATTTGTTTAAAACATTTAAAACGGACAGTAAATTGTCATCGATTCTAAACTCACTTAGATTTTAATTTGATGTATTACTAATCTTACGAAGATATTGTAATTACATTCACAACTTTCTGACTTAATATGGTAAAATTCATTTTTTTAAATGGGAAGTACAATGGCGAATTAATAAGTAAACATAAAACTACATTTGCCTTATTTACGCAGCTATTGACGTGAATGACCTTCAATTGTTGTTTTATTTAATCAGTGTCTATGTTCATTTTGAAATTTAATAGAAAAACCAATGGAATGAAATACAAAGAAGCTTTTTGCATTAAAACTACAATATAAGAATGTTACATAATTTCGAAAATACCAGTTCGTCAATAATGTTGCCACTGTGGAGATATAAAGAATAACAACGAAGACGTCTTTTCATTTAGATAGTGTTTGTGGGTTTAGATTCTAAGTTTGATTAATTAAAGTTATGAGACCGTTTCGGTATACGACAAATAGAATCAAATGGAAAATGATTCCAAGCGAAAGCATGTTGGAATCATTATTTTACTCATGAGGACAACCTTATACTTCTGTTATATAGCTAAATCCTTTACGGAAAATTTCATACAGAAATTACAATCGATCACTTTAATGTTGTTATATTGTTTTCTTTATTTAGATTACGTAACATTCAGAATATAGAGTGGAATTGCTTAAACCTTTAGAAAAAAATTTTCGTCTCTTGCTGTGACGTATAATAAGCCTTTACACAGTTGGAGTTTTCAAACACTAAAGGTAACAAAGAGTGGACTTGTAATAAACTATGCAGCACTCCAACTAACTTTATTGACGATATTTTATTCGAGCTTTATAAATAAAAAATCAAATAGCAATTAATTTTAATCCACATTGGGATTAACTTTACATTTTGCATCGCTGATCCTATCATTACTAAAAGCAAAACTTTTCAAACCGGTAAATGAAAATATTTGATATCGGAAGCAAGGTCAAGATAAGTGCGTTGTATATTAACATTCATATGTGAAACTTACAAGCGTTTTTTAAAGTTGCATAAGTAAACTGCTAAATTATTTATTGATGTAGTCGTTAGTGAATATGTCACGCCTTTCTTGGGGATAATGGGAGTATGCTTGCACTGTCTAAAATTCATAATGTCGGGCTAAAAAATTTAATTAGTTCTAGTTCTTAAATCGTTTTTGTCTTATCTACAGTTTACCTTCAGATGTGTAAGGCCATCAAATATTTAAGGCGTATTTAATTGTTTTAATTTTGTTCATACATTAATCCCTAATTTGCGAAGGCTATGGTGTGTCTAGTCACTTTGGAATAAACATTTGGCGAAAAGTAGAAAATAAAGTGACCAGCTACATGATAATCTCTTTTTATATATTTTATTAGATTTGGTTTATGGTCGATCAAACAATTTTCAGAAAGAGGGGTTATTTTCCATATTCTGTTTTTTTTCAATATTCAAATTATCACTGTTTTAAATGAAACAAAGCGAGAAGTAGTAAACCTGTAATACATGTAAATTGATTTGCAAACGTCTATATCGTTAAATCAATTTCTGCAAAATATTATTAAAAAATCGAAAATATGGTATTCAATTAGTAAACTGTTTTTCACACAATAGAAACAGAATTCGAATATGAATAATAAAAAAATCAATTGATTACTTTAATTGGCATAACGAGACATACTGCTGTGAATTGCATCAAAATTAGGCCTCCGCAGTTATCTTTATAAACATTCCATGTTAGTTTGATCATTTTCGACTAAATTTCTTACGCTTCTGAATAATTTACGAGTTTTAAATTACTTGTCTAGAAAGAGTAATTCTTCTGCTTTCTATTGCAATAAAGACAATACATCTTTTATTTTCATCTTGGGTAAATGACAAAATAAAACTAAAATCATGAATATTTAACTAGAACCTGCAAAATGTCAATACAATGAGCACAGATTTATAAAGTTGCAAAATTGAGAATTTTAAAATCGATAATTATTGTCTCTTGTGAGACCAATGCCAAATATATTGTAGTTATGTAATTTATCAATGAAAAAGAAAGAAAAAATAAATAAACTCAGCCATACGTGATAAAATATCTATCAAAACATTTATTGTTTTCGGTTTGATTGCAGATGTACATGATAGCATTCCTGAATGCTTCATTAAGATACAAACTGTCATTTGCGACAAGAGTCCAGATGTTTCTATTAGTGTAAACAATTTTTGGATTAAAATAGTGCACAGAATGTCAAATTATAACATAAAATACTAGACTGCAAAAAAAAAAAAACGAAACAAATAGAAAATCAAATCATTTTACCAAATTTTAAACAAGGAAACTATAGACTAAAATAACCCTGGGAATCCTCTAATTCCAGAAAATTATATTTCATTCCGCGACGCATTATTCAACCGATGTATTGTTATCTGACCAAAATATTGTTTGGTTTCTATTCCCGACTAATAACTAATATACTTCCTCGTTATTATTTGATTTTGTTTGTATATGTCATGTTTAGGAATATGAGCGTCATTGGCTACAGTCTCAAAAATATAAACGATATGTCTACAGTCTCAAAATAATAATGAAGTGTCTTACAGTTTCAGACATAGTTACAAAATGTTTACTGTCTCACATTCTTTATATCCTTAATTATAAAAGGTTATTCATAACATTAAATCTCTTATACTTAATGGCATTTTTATCAAACGAATGTTAATCAAGACGTCATGTATGCTTTCAAAATCATACGCTTTTTAATATTATCCTTAGCAGTTTTATTACCTGACTAGCCTAGGTTTTAATGATTATTTTGATTGGCATAACGGGACACATTTCTGTGAATTGCATCAAAATGAAGCCTGCGTAGTTACCTTAATAAATATTCCATGCTACTTTAATTATTTCGACTAAAATATTTTACGCCTTTGAATAATTTATAAGTTTTAAATTACGTTTCTACAAAGAGTTAATCTTCTGCCTGCTATTACAATAAAATAATACATCTTTTATTTTCATCTTTGGTAAATAATAAAATGAAACTAAAATCATGAATATTTAACTAGAAACTGCAAAATGTCAATACAATGGACAGAGATTTATAAAATTGCAAAATGGAGACATTTAAAGTCGATTTTTATTTCTTTTCTGAGACCAATGCACAATTTATAGTTGTTATATAATTGATCTTCAATGAAAAAGAAAGAAAAAAATTAATTAACTGAGCCAGACGTGCCAAAATGTTTTTCTTAATATTTATTGTCTTTGGTTTGATTGCAGATGCACATGATATCATTCATGAATTATTCATTAAGATACAACGAGTCCTTTGCGACAAATGTCTAGATGTTCCCAATAGTGTAATTACAGTTTAACAGATTTTTTACAGGATTGAAATAATGCACAAAATGTCAAATTATAGCATAAAATACTAGACTGCAAACAAACGAAAGCAATCGGGAATCAAATCATTTTACCAAAATATGAACAAGGAAACTATATACTAAAATAACCCTGGGAATCCTCTGATTCCAGAAAATGATTTTTTATTCCGCGACTCATTATTCAACCGATGTATTGTAATATGACCAAAATATTGTTTGGTTTCTATTCCCGACTAATGAAACCAAGATACTTCCTCGTTATAATTTGTTGTTCTTTGTATAAGTCATTTTTAGGAATATGAACGATATGTCTAGTCTCAAAAATATTAATGAAGTGTCTACAGTTTCGAAAATATTAACGACATATTTACTGTCTTGCGCCCTTTATATCGTTAATGATGAATCTAAAGACAAAGGTTATTCATTACACGGAATCTGTTATATTCAATGACACTTTTATTAAACATGTTAATCAATACGTTACGTATGCTTTCAAAATCACACGTTTTTCATTATTATTCTTATCAGTTATATTATCTGGCCAACCTAGATTTTAATATGAATCAACAACGAGTTTAGCTTTGTCTTAATTGCCAATTATTTTTATTGATGAAATTTCTTATTTTTTTATTTTAGGTTCAAATTCTGTGATTCTATGGGCTCATTGATTTATTATCAACTAATATTTTACACAATTAGTTTTATTATACCTTTGCAAATACTTTCTACTGAGCAGTAATTTAAAGTATCATTCAGGAGAGGCTAGTATTACTTAAAAGTGTAGTTTTAATTTAAAACTTCATAATAACTCGTTACTATTTTTGTTCTAATATTTCATCTCATGAATTCTATACTGAATGCCATTTAACGAAAACTAATAGTATTATTGAAAACATAAATTTCGAATTGTGTTTTTTATATAATGTAATGACATTGTTTCTCAAAAGCCGTAAAAACTGTAAATATTCATTTAATTGATCAACCTTTATAAGAATGTGTTTTGTCTTTCTCATTATTTATATTGATCTATTGTTGCATGTGTCAGACAAACATGTTGGTCTGATAAACATTAATAATACGATTTGTAGTATCCTAAGGATACAAAGTAACTTTTGTGCACTGTCGGTTCAAACAAGCAGTAAACAGTATGGTCGTGTTAGAACCTTTTAAAACCGAACAATGATTTCTGTTCCTAGTGATACTGGTCATACTAGTATTTAGGATATAAAGTGTATATGTATGCTACACTTTTAGTTTGGTGTCTCCGTATTCAAAATATCTTTGATATCTTTCACGTCTCATAGTTACAAGTTCATTCTCCTGATTATCCTTCTAGAGTACCAATACTTACTTCTCAAGTGAAAAGTCATGTACTTTACTGAATCTGCTAGTCATCAAATGATTTACTTTGCTTTTGGATTGTTATTTAAATATGAACATGGTATTTTATGATAGCAAAGAGAGAATTAAAATCTGTTTTCGTGTGTAAAGATTTACTGCTTTTACTCCTACACTAATGTGTTTTTATATTCAGCGATAATGCTCATTCGATTTCTGTTTAATGATACTTGTTGATGATTTTGAAACATAAAAATGATAAATCATGATTAATTTTTCAGAGTTAATGAATTTGAAAGTAGATTTTACACCAGATGTTCAATCACTATTGCAATGTTTTTGTAAAATTTTAATGCAAAATAACTAAATTGTCATCGATTCTAAACTCACCCAGACTTTGATTATGTGTTACTAATCATATAAGGTATGTTAATTACATTCAAAACTTTCTGAGTTAATATGGTAAAATTTACTTATAAACAAATGGGAAGTACAATGGCGATTCAATACGTAAAAATAACAATAAAGATACCATTGATTTATTTACTCGGCCATTGGGGTTAGTGATCTTCAGTTTTGTCTTATTTCAATCTTTTTGAATACCTTAATCAATGGAATTTATCTATACACAGTGTCTATGTTCATTTTGAAGTGCAATAGAAGACCAATGGAAAGAAATGAAAACATGCTATTTGCATTAAAATTACAATATAAGAAAGTTAAATAATATCGAGAATACCATTTCGCCAATAATGTTGTCACTGTGGACATATAAAGAATAACAACGAAGGCGTCTTTCATGAAGATAGTGTTTGTGCCTTTAGATTGTAACTTTGATTACTTGAAGTTATGAGACCGTTTCTCTATATGACAAAATAGAATCAAATGGAAAACGATTGCCAGTGAAAGCATGTTGGAATCATTATTTTACTCAAGAGGACGGTTTTATATTCTGTTATAGCTAAATTCTTTACGGAAATTTCATATAGAAATTACAATCGATCACTTTAATTTTGTTATTTTGCGTTCTTTATTAAAGTTACGTAACATGCAGTATATAAAGGGAATGAATTGCTTAAACTTGTAGAAATAGTTTTGGTCTTTTGCTGTGACGTATAACAAGCCTTAGCACAGTTGGGGTTTTCAAACACTAAAGGTAACAAAGAGTGGACTTGTGATAAACTATGCAACCCTTCAACTTGCTTTATATCGATATTTTATTCGAGTTTTGTAAATAAAAAAACAATTAATTTTAATCCACATTGGGATTAACTTTACATTTTGCATCGCTGATCTTGTCATTACCGAACGCAAAACTTTTCATGAACAAACCGGTAAATAAAAAATGTTTTATATCGGAAGCAAGGTCAAGATAAGTGCGTTCCATATTAACATCCATATTTGAAACTTGCAAGAGTTTTTTTAAAGTTGCATAAGTAAACTGCTAAACTATTTATTGATGTAGTTGTTAGTGAATATGTCACGCCTTTCCTGAGGATAATGGGAGTATGCTTGCACTGTCTATAATTCATAATGTCAAGCTAAAAAAAATGAATTAGTTAGTTCTAAGTTCCTAAATCGTTTTTTGTCTTATCTACAGTTTACCTTCAGATGCGTAAGACCATCAATTATTCAAGGCGTATTTAATTGTTTTAATTTTGTTCATACATTATCTCTAATATGCGAAGGCTATGGTGTATCTTGTCACTTTGGAATTAACATAGGCGAATAGTAGAAAATAAAGTGGTCAGCTACATGATAATCTCTTTTTTTTATTTTATTAGATTTGGTTTATGATCGATCAAACAATTTTCAGAAAGAGAGGTTATTTCCCTTCTTTTGTTTCTTCAAAATAATCAATGTTTTAAATGAAGCAAAGCGAGAAGTAATAAATGTATATGCATGTAATTGATTTGCAAACCTCTATATGTTAAATTAATACCTGCAAAATATTATTTAAAAATCGAAAATATGGTATTCATTAGTAACTGTTTTTCACACAATAGAAACAATTCAAGTATGAATAATAAAAATCAATTGATTACTTTAATTGCTACGGGACATACTGTTGTGAATTGCATCAAAATTGGGCCTCCGTAGTTACCTTTATAAACATTCCATGTTAGTTTGATCATTTTCGACTAAATTTCTTACGCTTCTGAATAATTTTACGTTTCTACAAAAAGTTAATCTTCTGCTTGCTATTGCAATTAAGACAATACATCTTTTATTTTCATCTTTGGTAAAGACAAAATAAAACTAAAATCATGAATATTTAACTAGAACCTGCAAAATGTCAATACAATGAGCAGGGATTTATTAAATTGCAAAATGTTGAAATCTAAAGTTGATTATATTGTGTCTCTTGAGACCAATACACTATATCCTTGTTATGTAATGAATCTTCAATGAAAAAGAAAAGAAAAATAAAAAATTAACTGAGCCAGACGTGCAAAATGTTTTCTTAATATTTATTGTCTTCGGTTTGATTGCACATACATATTATCTTCATGATTCTTCATTAAGATACAATTAATTCTTTGCGACAAGTGTCTAGATTTTCCCACTAATGTAATTATGGTTAAAACAGAATTTTCTAGATTGAAATAGTGCAAAATATCAATCATAGCATAAAATGTTAGCCTGCAAGCAAAGGAAACCAATGGGAAACAAAGACCATTTAAATCATTTTTCAATATATAAGAGGAAACTGAAGACTAAAATAACCCCTGGAAAACCTCCGATTCCGGAAAATCATCTTTCACTCCGCGACGCATTATTCAACCACAAGTTTGGTTTTGTGATCTGACCAAATGTTGTTTTGTTTTCCATTCACGACTAATGAACCCAAAGACTTCCTTATTATTATTTGTGTTTCATTGTGTAAGTCATGTTTATGAATATAAACAATATGTCTACAGTCTCGGAAATATTACAGTGTCTTACAGTTCCGACATAATTTTACGAAATGTTTACCGTCTCACATTCTTTATATCCTTAATTATGAATCTAAAGACAAAGATTATTCATAACACGGATCTGTTATATTCAATGACGTTTTTATCAACATTTAATCAATACTTGCGTATGTTTTCAAAATAACGCACTTTTCCATTATTCTTCCTAACAGTTTTTTTTGCCTGGCCAACCTAGGTGTTTATAGAATCACAGCTCTTTGTCTTCATTGCCAATTATTTTCATATTATACAATTTGTTTAAATTAGCTTCAAAATGTACAATTATTTCATACTTCAAACAAATGAAAAATTAGTTTCATTTCTTATTATTCAATTTTTAGAAACATTTCAACAATAATCAAACCTTTTAACAATATATAGCCGTAGTAAGTAAAAATTAACAACGCTATGGCGTAGGAATTCAAATGCCTATGTACGGCATCCATAATAAAATGACGTCACTGAGAGCCAATTATGCAAACAAAACAAAAAATTCTGACCGATCAAAATGTTTTAAACAAACAAGAATTGAATTATAATGTGATGGCATTGTTTACCAAAATCTGTGATAACTGTATATATTCATTTAATTGATCAACAGCGTGTTTTGTCTTTATCCTTATTTACTTGATCTATTGTTGTATGTGTCAGACAAACATGTCGGTCTGATGCACATTATTAGTACGATTTGTAGTATCTTAAGGGTACATAACACTTTTGTCGGTTCAAACAAGCAGTTAACAGTAAGGTCGTGTTCAAACCTTTTTATAACGTACACTGATTTGTGTGTTTCTTACAGTGATACTGGTATTTAGGACATTAGGTGTATATGTATGCACAAATTTTAATCATATGTGATATTGCTCATCAGATTTCTGTGTATTGTTACATGCTGATCATTTTGAAAAGATGATACATGTAAATAATGATTTAGCTTTCCAAGTTAATGAATTATAAGAGTGGAGTTCACACCGAGATGTTCAATCAGTATTTCAATGTTTTTGTAAAATTTTAATGCAAAATTAGCTAAATTGTCATCGATTCTAAACTCACTTAGATTTTAATTTGATGTATTACTAATCTTACGAAGATATTGTAATTACATTCACAACTTTCTGACTTAATATGGTAAAATTCATTTTTTTAAATGGGAAGTACAATGGCGAATTAATAAGTAAACATAAAACTACATTTGCCTTATTTACGCAGCTATTGACGTGAATGACCTTCAATTGTTGTTTTATTTAATCAGTGTCTATGTTCATTTTGAAATTTAATAGAAAAACCTATGGAATGAAATAAAAAGAAGCTTTTTGCATTAAAACTACAATATAAGAATGTTACATAATTTCAAAAATACCAGTTCGTCAATAATGTTGCCACTGTGGAGATATAAAGAATAACATCGAAGACGTCTTTTCATTTAGATAGTGTTTGTGAGTTTAGATTCTAAGTTTGATTAATTAAAGTTATGAGACCGTTTCGGTATACGACAAATAGAATCAAATGGAAAACGATTCCAAGCGAAAGCATGTTGGAATCATTATTTTACTCATGAGGACAACCTTATACTTCTGTTATATAGCTAAATCCTTTACGGAAATTTCATACAGAAATTACAATCGATCACTTTAATGTTGTTATATTGTGTTCTTTATTTAGGTTACGTAACATCCAGAATATAGAGTGGAATTGCTTAAACCTTTAGAAAAAAATTTTCGTCTCTTGCTGTGACGTATAATAAACCTTTACACAGTTGGGGTTTTCAAACACTAAAGGTAACAAAGAGTGGACTTGTAATAAACTATGTAGCACTCCCACTAACTTTATTGACGATATTTTATTCGAGTTTTATAAATAAAAAATCAAATAGCAATTAATTTTAATCCACATTGGGATTAACTTTACATTTTGCATCGCTGATCCTATCATTACTAAAAGCAAAACTTTTCAAACCGGTAAATGAAAATATTTGATATCGGAAGCAAGGACAAGATAAGTGCGTTGTATATTAACATTCATATGTGAAACTTACAAGCGTTTTTTTAAAGTTGCATAAGTAAACTGCTAAACTATTTATTGATGTAGTCGTTAGTGAATATGTCACGCCTTTCCTGGGAATAATGGGAGTATGCTTGCACTGTCTAAAATTCATAATGTCGGGCTAAAAAATTTAATTAGTTCAAGTTCTTAAATCGTTTTTGTCTTATCTACAGTTTACCTTCAGATGTGTAAGGCCATCAAATATTTAAGGCGTATTTAATTGTTTTAATTTTGTTCATACATTAATCCCTAATTTGCGAAGGCTATGGTGTGTCTAGTCACTTTGGAATAAACATTTGGCGAAAAGTAGAAAATAAAGTGACCAGCTACATGATAATCTCTTTTTATATATTTTATTAGATTTGGTTTATGGTCGATCAAACAATTTTCAGAAAGAGGGGTTATTTCCCCTATTCTGTTTGTTTTCAATATTCAAATTATCACTGTTATAAATGAAACAAAGCGAGAAGTAGTAAACCTGTAATACATGTAAATTGATTTGCAAACGTCTATATCGTTAAATCAATTTCTGCAAAATATTATTAAAAAATCGAAAATATGGTATTCAATTAGTAAACTGTTTTTCACACAATAGAAACAGAATTCGAATATGAATAAAAAAAATCAATTGATTACTTTAATTGGCGTATTGAGACATACTGCTGTGAATTGCATCAAAATTAGGCCTCCGCAGTTACCTTTATAAACATTCCATGTTAGTTTGATCATTTTCGACTAAATTTCTTACGCTTCTGAATAATTTACGAGTTTTAAATTACTTGTCTAGAAAGAGTAATTCTTCTGCTTTCTATAGCAATAAAGACAATACATCTTTTATTTTCATCTTGGGTAAATGACAAAATAAAACTAAAATCATGAATATTTAACTAGAACCTGCAAAATGTCAATACAATGAGCACAGATTTATAAAATTGCAAAATTGAGAATTTTAAAATCGATAATTATTGTCTCTTGTGAGACCAATGCCAAATATATTGTAGTTATGTAATTTATCAATGAAAAAGAAAGAAAAAATAAATAAACTCAGCCATACGTGATAAAATATCTATCAAAACATTTATTGTTTTCGGTTTGATTGCAGATGTACATGATAGCATTTCTGAATGCTTCATTAAGATACAAAGTGTCCTTTGCGACAAGAGTCCAGATGTTTCTATTAGTGTAATTATAGTGAAACAATTTTTGGATTAAAATAGTGCACAGAATGTCAAATTATAACATAAAATACTAGACTGCAAAAAAAAAAAAAAAACGAAACAAATAGGGAATCAAATCATTTTACCAAATTTTAAACAAGGAAACTATAGACTAAAATAACCCTGGGAATCCTGTAATTCCAGAAAATGATTTTTCATTCCGCGACGCATTATGCAACCGATGTATTGTTATCTGACCAAAATATTGTTTGGTTTCTATTTTCGACTAATAACTAATATACTTCCTCGTTATTATTTGATTTTGTTTGTATATGTCATGTTTAGGAATATGAGCGTCATTGGCTACAGTCTGAAAAATATAAACGATATGTCTACAGTCTCAAAATAATAATGAAGTGTCTTACAGTTTCAGACATAGTTACGAAATGTTTACTGTCTCACATTCTTTATATCCTCAATTATAAAAGGTTATTCATAACATTAAATCTCTTATACTTAATGGCATTTTTATCAAACGAATGTTAATCAAGACGTCATGTATGCTTTCAAAATCATACGCTTTTTAATATTATCCTTAGCAGTTTTATTACCTGACTAGCCTAGGTTTTAATGATTATTTTGATTGGCATAACGGGACACATTTCTGTGAATTGCATCAAAATGAAGCCTGCGTAGTTACCTTAATAAATATTCCATCCTACTTTAATCATTTCGACTAAAATATTTTACGCCTTTGAATAATTTATAAGTTTTAAATTACGTTTCTACAAAGAGTTAATCTTCTGCCTGCTATTACAATAAAATAATACATCTTTTATTTTCATCTTTGGTAAATAATAAAATGAAACTAAAATCATGAATATTTAAGTAGAAACTGCAAAATGTCAATACAATGGACAGAGATTTATAAAATTGCAAAATGGAGACATTTAAAGTCGATATTTATTTCTCTTGTGAGACCAATGCACAATTTATAGTTGTTATTTAATTGATCTTCAATGAAAAAGAATGAAAAAAATAAATTAACTGAGCCAGACGTGCCAAAATGTTTTTCTTAATATTTATTGTCTTTGGTTTGATTGCAGATGCACATGATATCATTCATGAATTCTTCATTAAGATACAACGAGTCCTTTGCGACAAATGTCTAGATGTTCCCAATAGTGTAATTACAGTTTAACAGATTTTTTACAGGATTGAAATAATGCACAAAATGTCAAATTATAGCATAAAATACTAGACTGCAAACAAACGAAAGAAATCGGGAATCAAATCATTTTACCAAAATATAAACAAGGAAACTATAGACTAAAATAACCCTGGGAATCCTCTGATTCCAGAAAATGATTTTTTATTCCGCGACTCATTATTCAACCGATGTATTGTAATCTGACCAAAATATTGTTTGGTTTCTATTCCCGACTAATGAAACCAAGATACTTCCTCGTTATTATTTGTTTTTCTTTGTATAAGTCATGTTTAGGAATATGAACGATATGTCTAGTCTCAAAAATATCAATGAAGTATCTACAGTTTCGAAAATATTAACGACATATTTACTGTCTTGCGCCCTTTATATCGTTAATGATGAATCTAAAGACAAAGGTTATTCATTACACGGAATCTGTTATATTCAATGACACTTTTATTAAACATGTTAATCAATACGTTACGTATGCTTTCAAAATCACACGTTTTTCATTATTCTTCTTATCAGTTATATTATCTGGCCAACCTAGATTTTAATATGAATCAACAACGAGTTTAGCTTTGTCTTAATTGCCAATTATTTTTATTGATGAAATTTCTTATTTTTATTTTAGGTTCAAATTCTGTGATTCTATGGGCTCATTG